>OZ021728.1:67246656-67932281 GCA_963978545.1 Linyphia triangularis
GAACAGTATCCGTGATGGAAATTGTGGGTCTGTGATCCTTGCCTGTAAAGGCATGGGTGTTTGTAAATGTATGTTGGCTTGTCTAATGACGAATGTTTCGGCGCATTATAGCCCTCGTGTTATTGACGGTGCCAGATAATAATAAAAAAAAACAAAAAAAAAAACCCACCTTGCCTGTAAATACCAACGTGCGAATGCTACACGTTGGGGATAATCCGCATCGCTTAGCGCCTGCACCCGTTGTATGTGGTACGGATGTTGGTGATCTTCCCGCAGTATTCGCATAATGGAGGAGCGACCGACACCTAGGTCGCGTTCCCCAACACGGATTCCGTGTAAATGCGTCTAATACAGAATTGTCGGTGTTCGGTGTCCTTGTTGTACGTGGACGGCCGATGTGCAGTGGTGTAGTGTAAAATTAAAAGGTGTGGGAACGCTATGTCGCGTCGTTACAAATGTTTTTTTTTTTCTGCGCGTGTGGGAGAAGGGTAGGGGGAGAAGAGAGTGAAAATGACAACTTTAAATAATTTTATTAATATTACTTTAATAATCTCAAAACAGCAAATGAGCGCCCCAAAAATTTAAAAAAAAATGTGTGTTTTGACTTATTCTTTCATTATATATACTTTTTATAACTGTTATACAATTTGTTTTGCACAACTCATTTTAAATTTTTTTTTAATACTTTATAAATGGATTATAAGACATTTGCAAACATATTATTGACACAGATTTTTTACAACAATTTTCCAAAATTTCGGAGATGCCTTACATGCAATGGGTTCGGATAAATTCCCAGATTCTATAGCTCCTCGAAATCTGTTTTCAAAATGAATTAAAAAGATTGCGACTGTTGCAGATGTCGATTGAGAGTTTTATGGCTTTTCTCCTTCGCAAAAAAGAAGGGAAAAAAATGTAGAGAAGTTCCTTTTGCTTGATTGACCCTTCCTTTCCTTTTCCAAATTTGCTCCATTAATAAAATAATTGATAAATTAAAATCCATCAGTCGATTTAAAATTTCTTGAGAAAATATTAATTTATGTTCCATTTCCAATCACATCCAATTTTAAGCGGGATATTTCAATGTAGACTGATTACTTGCCAGACGTATAGATTTGTTTGGAACATTTCTGATTTTTTTTTTAATCTTATCCAGTTCGATTTTGTCATTTCGACAGTGGTGAGGATTAGGTGACAATAATAGTCAAAAGTGGGTATGAATCGAAGGAGAAAGCAAACTACAAAATATACATGTATAGCCATCAAAATCACTAGATTTTAAAAAAGATCGAGGGAAATTTCCTCCCCTTATCGCCGCCACTGAATTTGGTTATTTTTTTTATTTTTTTTTAAAGGAAAATATTTTTTTTTTAAGAACTACTGCAACACTTTTGGGATAAACTCTGAAATAAATGTAAATGTAATAGCTTTCCCATTCTTAAACAGAAAAGCAATTTAATTTTGAATTTTAAACTACATCTTAATTGCTTTCCTACTTCTTCTCAGCCCAATTTCGATGTATTATACCCATCATTTACAAAACCATTAGCAATTTCATATTAAGGAAAATCAAACATGCAGAACCGGCCTAAGAGTAAAATGTTCTGTGTGCAAAAAAGAGTTTTGGCCCCCCTTACAATGAAAATGGGCGTAGAAAACCCTCCAAAAATGGTTTGAGTGCTCTATATGGTATGGGTGCAAATTATTAAAATCGTAGCATTTTCTGCACTAAATAACATTATTTTAAGTCAGGTTTTATTAAGGAACCCACGGGATACAATTTTTTTTCTTACAAAATGTAAAAATTGTAATAAAATTAATTTCATAAGAATTTAATAAAATGCATGTTATTAAAATTACTGATTTTTGCTACACATTACATTTTTTAGTAGTCCTCAGCTCTTAGCGCAAGCCTTGGTTCCCCTTCGTAACCCTGGGTTGTGAAAGGCTGCAATTCGGCTAATGTAGCATTAACAGTACGGCCAAGTTAAAGTGATACAAAATTAACAACTGTTCAATTATGTCAAAACAACGTAGCGGAGCGCTTGAAGCCAGTCTCTTTACTGTACTTACAAGCAACATTTTATCTATTGAACTAAACATATTCAAATTCACAAACAAACTAATATATACAAAAGCGAAGTTAATATAAAGGATTTAAAAATCAATACTGTTTTGTGAGCATATTTTTTCATGTTCAAACAAGTTATCAGTTTGATTTTCCCAATATCTGTATATAAAATAAATATTTTTCAATTTCTGACAAAATATAAATGTATAATTCCGCGATTTCAAAACACCTTAAAAGCTAATACAAAATATCAACATTCTGCTCTTACCTATCTGGAATTTTAGCACCAACCAATTTATTCCGTCAGAATCTCAGGTTTGCTTCACTTTTTTGGATTGTCAAAAAAAAAATAAAATACTGTCGTTTGTTTTTTCCTTTCGAACGAATTCATTTCTTAGGTACGGTGAGAGGTTTACAATTAATTTATGAAGAAATCTGTGATATAAAATTTAAAAAAAAAGGAACTCTTCCGTTATCCGGTCGCAAATGTCGCAAAGCGAAGCGAATGACAAAGCATCAGTCAACAGAATAAAAGTCGAAAGCGTTCAATTATAAACAAATATAAAAATATTATTTATTAGTAAGCAAAACAAGTTTACTACTGAATTGAAAACAAATTTAAAACAAAAATTAAGATGGAAGAAAGGAAGGAAAATGTGCTTTGTTTTGAAAATGAATTCAAAGAATAGAGCACCTAGACCCAAACGAACTTTCCCCTTATGGTTGTAAGAAGAAATTTGCAAAATTTAAAAAAAAAAGAACAAAAAAAAACCATAACTTTTGTTATGAAAAAAACATATCTATATGTGACAGACCACAGTTTTGTTCTTTAAAAATGTAGATAGTGGCGTTAATTTGAGTATGGAAGTTTCAGTCATTATGAACCATACAAATTTGACGTCTGGAATTCATCTACAAAAACAGATCATTCCTTGAAGTGGATAATTGCCATTGAATGAATCATAGCTAGATATAAGCATACATGTCAGTTCATTTCTAATGAAGGAGAAATGGTCATGTGTGGGGTGCCGCGCCTCTTTGGAGTGTTTTACAAAACTAAAACTTGCTTGCTCAGCTCTGCAGTTATGTAGACGAAAGCAAAGTTCTCACGAAATGACTATTTCGTTTGCTTACTTGGCTTTGTGTCTAGTATCACGAAAAAGAAAAGAAGAAAAAAATGCAAATTAAAAAATATATATATATATATTAGATGAGGGAACGTCGTTCCGCCTTCTAAAAAGGTAAAGGATCGTCGTTCCTACGCCTTCCCGCTCCACTACACCCCTGCCGATGTGGCTGCTGATTCTGAACGATCCTGCCTCCTGCAATCGGCGATGTAATTGTCCGAACTGTCGGGTACACGTCGGTTCGGGAAACGTTGTCGATGCATGCGTACCGCTGCTTGTCCATTGCCATCTACAGAGCGCCATACAAGTAATGCATGTCTGTCAATTCTGCATTGTTGTACTGGTTCATCCTTTCTCTGCAACGTCCGCGCTTCGATTAATCCGACTGCCCGCGCTTTCGTCTGCCAGCGCTTATTGCCCTCTAGCGGATTACAATCGCGTTTCCGACCCCCCTTTCCTTTGTAATTCTGCTTCCTCATGACCTGACACAACCATGTGTGCCATTTGGACATGACCTTTTGGGACACCCTGTATATATATATATATATATATATATATATATATATATATATATATATATATATATATATATATATATATATATATATATATATATATATATATATATATATATATATATATATATATATATATATATATATATATATATATATATATATATATATATTTTTAGATATGTTGATTCGCATGATTAGTGTACACGTGTACACTTCTTATTTGTTATTCCGCTAAAAAATTTGAGGATTAATTTAGTTACTAATTTTACATTATTTGATTTTTACAATACCTTATTATTTTGGTTTCTCTACTGCAATGAAGTGATAAACTTATACTAGTGTTATGTCTGCCTGAGGTCAACAATACATAAAAAAAAAGCAAAAAAGCAAATACCCGTACATGGATATAACATCAAGTAAAAATTTACGTGGGGATGTGTTCCACAACAAAATTCAACTCGACTGGCAGTTCAATAAAAATTGGAACCAGATGTCCCTTTTGCAACTTATACAACTATATAACCTATACTAGAAATGTAACTTACGACCTATCCTAAAAGGGCTACACCATTTTGACAACTTTCAGTAGATTATCATAATATTGTTACAAATTTTTATATATTTGTAAATATTTCGTAGTGTTAATTTTGTAAATAGGAAAATGTATGTACATTTTGCATAAGGCAGTGCAATAGTTCGCCTTTAGTTTGTTTCCCTGCAATGAATCTCTTGATGCTTGATAACGAGTTTTACAGAGGTAATTCTGGGAAGCGAGTTATAAGGAGCAGGGCATTTAACATTATGGTAATGGCAATCCCGCCAAATTGGCGAGATAGAGCCAAGTTGGCGACTAATTTTTGTCGCCAAATTTGGCGAGAAATCGCCAAATGTCGCCAAACCTGGCAACCATTTGGCAATATTTTCGGTCCCCATGTACATGTATAGGACTTTTCGACTACGATCTGGAAAGTTCTCCAAATATCTATCTCTAGAAGTTTCATGTATGTTCTTCTCCCCTATAAAAGCTCAGGAGAGCGGGTGATGGAGTTAGTTGTTAGCTGAGTCCGTTAGTTGACTGAAGTTAGTCAGTTAGTTGACTGGAATTACTGAGTCTCAGTGAACATTCCGAGTAGTTTTAAAACGAACTGTATTGCATTGTCTTGTGCAGCGATCTGAGCAGCTGTGTTGTCAAGTTTTTAACTGCTGTTTTGTGCTCTATTGTTGTGAAAAGAGCTGTATTCTGTCTATTAGAACGAGAAGTTCTGGAGTTGTAAGAGAATCTGAGAAGAGTTATATTGGAATAAATTTCTGCAACTTTTGATCTGCTTTGGCTTCAAATCTTTCAAACTCGTCCACGCAACAACTGGTGTCAGAAGTGGGATTTGATGCCGATTACCAGAGCAATGACGGTGTGGTGCACGAGGCTAATAAAATTCCACGCATCAAAGTTTATTTCTTGTTCCTGAATGGCAGTTACGCGTTGCCAGGACAACGTAACTTGGTTTTTACTTTATTTGTCATTTTGTCCTGTTCTAAAAATTTATGCAGTTATAAGACGATGAACGTATATCTTTTCCTCATATGAGCTGTGTTTTATAACAGAGGCTAATTATGCTTGTAACTATATTTTGCTTGTAAATAACTGTAAATATTAAATGCTAACATGTCGTCAATTTTCTTGAGTTTACTCATCTTATTGAACCGCATATTGTAGGAAGTTCTATCTATTCGCTTCCCCTAACAACTGGTGACCTGAGGACGTAGATTTTATTTGGATGAAAGAAGGTCTGTGCATTTAAATATAACAATTATTATCTGATTTAACTTTATATTAAACATGAATGAGAGCGCAGACGATAATTTAAATTCATCAAGTTAAGATAATGTAAATTTAGAAGTAAACAGAGTGGCGATAAAGCCGCCAAATTTTTGGCAGCATAAGCCTAAGCTATGGTTTTTACAACTTGAAGCACAGTTTTCTAATGGAAATATTACTCGTGATGTAACTAAATATAACATTGTCGTTGCGTCATTGGATGAAAATGTTTTAGATTTTGTCGAGGATATTTTATCAAATCCGCCAACGGATGGGAAATACGATAAATTAAAAAATGCATTGTTGAATAGATTAACAGATACTGAAGAATCCAGGTTAAAAAAGGTATTGACCGAACTTAATCTGGGAGATAAACGCCCATCTGACTTGTTACGACAAATGAAAGGTTTGGCTGAAACTTCCATTTCTAAGGAATTGTTAAAAACACTTTGGCTACAGAGGTTACCGCAGCAAGTTCAAGCAATATTGTCAATAAGCTCCGATCCTTTAGATAACATTGCGGAGATGACAGATAAAATTATCGGAATATTTAGCTCAACAGAATTATGTACAGTGAATCAAGCATTCAGTAAAACTTCTGAACTGAATAATACTAATAACGAAAAAATTAGTTCTTTAGAAATTAGCATTGCATATAACTAGGAAATTTGATACATTCATGACAAGGGGTAGATCTCCAAATAAAGCTGAAAATGATCGAAATCGCAGTCGTTCGCGGTCCAAACCTGCTCGTTATAAACTATGTTGGTATCATTACAAATTTGAAAGCAATGCACGCCACTGTGTAAAGCCATGCGAATTTGAAGAACCAGCAAGTACTTCGAGAAACTAACGGGCCGGTCGATTGAAGAGGCCAACGACTACGGCCAAATAAACTGTCGCCTCTTTCTTTTTGACAAGTCTAGCAAGAGGCACTATCTTATCGACACCGGGGCTGATGTGTCCATAATTCCACCGCCAAAACCAAATAAGCTGTCCCCATCCGATTTTAAACTTTATGCTGCAAATTCAAGTTCAATCAAAACTTACGGCAAGCAACTTCTCAGTTTGGATTTAGGCTTGAGAAGACGTTTCAAATGAAATTTCATCATAGCGGATGTTTCGAAGCCAATAATTGGCGCAGATTTTCTTGAGGCACATGGACTTTTGGTCGACATTAAACAAAAGCGTTTGATTGATCCTTTAACATCATTATCTGTTTGCGCCTGATTGGTCGAGAACAATTATCCTCGTGGTGTCTCCCCCTAGTGGAGAATACGTGAGAGAAGAAGCAGAACTGAATTGAATTTGATAGGAGACACATGTCTCAAAATTGGAGCCGAGTGCTCAACTATAAATAATTAACCTTAAAGAATTATAAATGTTTATACGTGTAAGTAAATCTGTATTATGTGTGTGCCTTGTATGTCTTTAATAAATAATAGTAAAAAATCTACAGTCCACTACTTTAAATTAACTTAACTGAGCTCCTGACAATTTGGTCCGTGAACGATCCGGAGAGAAGAGCAAACAATGGCTCGATTAGTTAAATTAAATAGGCAGCAAGGCACACTGAAGTCAAAACTTACACGTCTAGAGGAGTTTTGTGCACCCTTGACATTATTATCGGCTGAAACACTTAGCAGCACAAATTCAGTAATCGAACTGAAACAAAAACTTGAAGGGCTCAAGACTACCCAAAACGAAGTGAATTCTCTTCGTGATAAATATTATGATGCTGCAAAAGATGAAGAAATAGAAGAAATTGATGCAGCACTACAAGAATTGGATATTCGTATCGAAAATAGTGAAGTAAGTCTTTTGAAACTTATTAGTTTACTAAAAAAAGATACTCCAAGTGTTGCAGTAAAGCCAGAAACTAGTGGTACTTTAGTTAGAACAAAATTGCCTGTTATTCCCCTTCCAGTATTTTCGGGAAATTATGAAGATTGGAGTAAATTTAAAACCTCCTTCACTAATCTCATTACAAATAATGCTGAGTTAGATGATATTCAGAAGTTGCATTATTTAAACGCAGCTTTGGAAGGAATGGCCAAGTCAATTGAAACGGAGGATGATACATTCGAATCCTTATTTAATGCTCTGCAACAACGATACGAAAATCGCCTGGTAATATTAGATACCCATATTCAAAATATCTTAAGATATCCTAAGCTAAATCAAGAATCTGCGAAAGAAATGCGTGATTTTTTGGATAATTTAAAAAAGAATTTAAGAGCACTTAAAGTACTGGAATATGATCGTGACAAATTGTCGGACATATTATTAATGAACATTTTAATTGATAAACTTGATTTGGAAACAAGAAAGATTTATGAAATGTCCATTTCATCGAATGAAGTGCAGAATTTTAATGAATTCATAACGTTTTTAGAAAAGCGAAGTAATATATTAGAAAGTATATCTCGAAATATGCCATCAATGAAACAAATAAATAAATCTAATGCTTCACATCACTCCTTAAATCGAAGCAAAAATTTAGTTATTAACTCGCCTAAGCATTTCTGTGTTGCATGCAAAAAGAAGGAAACACATGGCCTCTTTGGGTGCGACGCATTTAGAAATATGAATGTTGTTGATAGATTTGAGCTCGTTAAAAGATATAAATTTTGTATTCGATGTCTGCGAAGAAACCATAAAGTAGACAGCTGCAGATCAAAATTTACTTGCCAATGTGGTTCGAAATTCCACAACACACTATTACATTCAGTGGAAAGAAATGATAAACCATTCGTTAATGATGAGAGTTCTCAGGCGATTCCATCAGATTTTGAGGATTCTTCAAATGCTACTCAAGGCCAATCCACTCGAAGTGAAACTTCTTCGACTATGAGAAGCAGCTGTTTATTATCCGAGAGAAAAAACGTAGTTTTACTCGCAACTGCTATAATTAAAGTTAAAGATGAACGAGGAAATTACTTCAATGTTAGAGCTATTCTTGATTCATGTTCACAGAGTAATTTTCTGACTTTTGAGTGCGCAGATCTCTTGAGAATTAAAAAAGAAAAAACATATGTACCAGTCAGTGGATTGAATGGAATGACGGTTTCTACAATAAAGAAGAAAATTCAGACCCTCATTTCCAACCAGCAGAGTACTTATGAAAGATGTCTGCAGTTTTTGCTTGTCCCTAAAATTACGGATATATCGCCTTCCAGAGCCGTAGATGTTGCGGGTTTGATATTACCGAACATTCTATACGCTGATCCTGACTTTAATAAGCCAAAAAGGATTGATGCCCTGTTAGGCGCCGAGTGTTTTTTCGAACTTTTAAGGAATAATCAAATACGACTTAAGAACAATACAATCATTCTACAAGAGACTGTTTTTGGATACATCGTGAGTGGGTCTTTTCCAGATGATGCGAAATCTACCGTGCACTGTCATTTATCTTGTGAAGAACAATTAAGTAATTTGAACTCTAACCTCGAAAGGTTTTGGAACATTGAAGATGTTGATGATTCTGAGCGTTTTGCAAACGATGAAGAAAAAGCTTGTGAAGAACATTTTCTCTCTACTCATTACAGAAATGAAGATGGGCGTTACGTGGTCCAACTACCTATGAAAGAAGGAGTGCTGGGGTCTTCAAAAGACATTGCCGCTGTCCGACTGAACTCTCTTTGGAAACGTCTGAATAGAAATCCCACATTAAAGAGTTTATATGTGGAATTCATGGAAGAGTATGAAAGACTTGGTCATATGAAGGAAATAATTGAAGAATCTGATCCTAGAGACTGTTATTATATCCCACACCATGCAGTCTACAAACCAGAAAAATCTTCTACGAAATTGAGAACTGTTTTCAACGCTTCTTCCCCAAGTTCAAATGGGATCTCCCTTAACGACTTGCTAATGTACGGAGGTGTTTTACAAGAAGATGTTTTTGATATTATGTCCAGATTCCGAACTCATAAATATGCTTTCACTGCAGATATACAGAAAATGTTTCGCCAAGTGTTAGTTGATGAGTGCCATCGTAACTTCCAACATGTTCTCTGGAATACAAATTCTGATAGTCCGATCAAGATCTACCAGCTGCAAACCATCACGTATGGCATGACCAGTAGTCCATTTTTGAGTACAAGAGTCCTAAATCAATTGGCAGAAGATGAACAGTTTAATTTTCCTCTTGCGGCTGCAGCAACTTTGACTGATTACTATATTGATGACATTCTTACCGGTGGATCAACATTAGAAACAGCAATAGAGCTACAAGATCAACTTGTCAATATGTTGCAGACTTGTGGAATGACATTGCATAAATTTGTGTCTAACACTTATCCCTTTTAGAAAGAGTGCCAAGTGAGTGTTTAGAATATTCGTTCGACGATAGTGCCGATATCATAACAGTGAAAACCTTAGGGGTTATATGGAACCCAAAAAAGGATAGTTTCACCTTTCGGGTGAGCATAGGTGAGTCTCCGCATACTAAAACGTCAGTATTATCAACCATTGCTAGAATATTTGACCCATTGGGGTTATTAGGTCCTTTGATATGTAAATTAAAGATTTTTATGCAAAATTTATGGCTTTTAAAAATTGATTGGCATGATATGTTACCTGAAAAAGACAGTATAATTTGGGATAGTATTATTTCCCAACTGTCAGTTATTGAGAATATTTGTGTTGAGAGATTTATTTTCATTGATGATATTGAATTGATAGAATTGCATGCATTTTGTGATGCTTCTAAGCTATCCTATGGATGTTGTTTATATTTAAAATGTGTTAATAAATTTAATGATATAAAGTAAATTTATTGTGTAGTAAGTCCCGAGTGGCTCCACTGAAAACCTTAACCATACCACGTCTTGAATTGTGTGGTGCATTGTTGTTAGCTAAATTAGTTAAGAAAACTATTACAGCTTTAAAAATTGAAATTGATAAAATTGTATTGTGGTGTGATTCCACTATTGTATTGGCATGGATTAAAACTCCCCCTAATCAATTAAAACCTTTCGTTTCTAATAGAGTTTCTCAAATTCAGAAACTCACACCAGGTTATCAGTGGTGCCATGTAACTTCTGATAATAATCCAGCAGATCTGATTTCTAGAGGTCTCAAACCTAGCGATATAGTAAACAATGATATGTGGTGGCATGGACCACAGTTTTTAAAACATGCAAATGCATTTGTCAGTAATCCAGGTAGTGAATATTGCATGGATAGTACTTACTTAAATGAGTTAAGGAAAAATGTGAATATAAATCTTGTTACAGTAAAACATAACAGTGTTTTAAATGATATAATTGAGAAAAGTAATGATTATATGAAAATTGTTCGTATACTTGCATTTGTTTTGAGATTTGTTATTAATGTCCAATCAAAGGATAATCGTATAAGTGGTCCGCTTTCTGAAGAGGAAGTAAAAAAAGCCGCAAATTATATAATACGGCACATTCAAAGAAGTGAATATAATCTAGAAATATATGATTTAAGTAAGGGTCACCCCATTAGTAAAAATAGTAAACTTAGATCATTAAATCCATTTTTAGATTCTAATGTACTACGTGTTGGTGGGAGATTAGTAAATTCTGATTTGGATTATACTAAAAAACACCAGATAATTTTGCCCCCTAAGCATAAATTGACTAAACTAATTATTGAAAATATTCATAAAAGAAACTTCCATGTCGGTCCTCAGACTCTGTTGTATAGTGTCCGACAACAGTTTTGGCCAGTTAGTGGAAGGGGACTCTGCAGAAAGGTAGTTCATGAGTGTGTAACTTGTTTCCGTAGTAAACCTATAAATAGTTGTCAAATCTTGGGAAACCTTCTGTCTGAGAGGGTGACACCCACTTTTCCCTTTAATGTTGTTGGGGTAGATTTTTGTGGACCTTTTTATATTAAATATAAGGGACAGAGATCTGGAGCTTTGCATAAAATATATGTTGCAATTTTCGTTTGCTTTGTGACAAAGGCCGTACACTTAGAAATTGTGTCGGATCTCACTTCTATTGCTTTTATAGCAACTTTAAAAAGGTTTTTTGCTAGGAGAGGGAAAAGTTGTTGCATCTTCTCGGACAATAGCACGAATTTTGTTGGAGCAGCATCGGAGATCAAACGACTCCATGCCTTAGTTTGTAAGCCTGATGACAACTTGGCTGGTTATCTAACTTCTGAAGAAATTTCGTGGAAATTTACTCCGGTAAAATCGCCAAATTTTGGAGGTCTATGGGAAGCTAATGTGAAAAGCTTTAAAAATCTTTTACGAAAAACTGTGGCTAATGCTAGATTTACTTATGAAGAATTCGTAACCGTGACTAACCAAATCGAAGCAATATTAAATTCTCGTCCTATTACTCCTCTCTCTTCTGATCCATCTGATCTTGAGGCTTTGACTCCGGGACATTTCTTAATAGGCCGTCCTCTTAATGCTTTGGCTGAACCTGACCACACTGATTTAAATGAAAATCGTTTATCCAGGTGGCAGAAAACAACAAAAATAGTCCAAAATATATGGAAACGATGGAGTCATGATTATCTAAACAACCTCCAACAGAGATCTAAATGGCAGTTTGAAAAGGAAAATGTTAAGATAGGAACACTTGTTGTTATTAAGGAAGATAACTTGCAGGGTTGTAAATGGCGTTTAGGTAGAATACTTGAAGTTATACCTGGTAAGGATAAGAAAGTTCGAGTTGTAATTGTTAAAACCGCTACTGGCTCATTTAAACGTAGCATTAGCAAAATATGTATTCTTCCTATAAGTGATAACAAGTTTGTTGTAAAGTGAATACTTTAATGTGTATAATGCAATTTTACATTTTTATGTTTGATATGTCGTTGTTGTTTGATTGTGAGATGTGTTTTTGATTTGAACTTATTTTTGTTCTTTATTTTATCTTTTATATGATAATTTTATTCATTTAATTTTGTTGAATGTTATAACATTGCAACGCCGGGCGGGATGTTTGTGCCTGATTGGTCGAGAACAATTATCCTCTTGGTGTCTCCCCCTAGTGGAGAATACGCGAGAGAAGAAGCAGAACTGAATTGAATTTGATAGGAGACACATGTCTCAAAATTGGAGCCGAGTGCTCAACTATAAATAATTAACCTTAAAGAATTATAAATGTTTATACGTGTAAGTAAATCTGTATTATGTGTGTGCCTTGTATGTCTTTAATAAATAATAGTAAAAAATCTACAGTCCACTACTTTAAATTAACTTAACTGAGCTCCTGACAATTATCAGTTCCGACTAAAATAATTAAAGGACCATCTTCATTTTTAACACCCCTAGATAGTAGTAATTTTGAGCCAGCTATAAATTATCTTCTGCAAGAATACAAAAGCTTATCTTCAGAAAATATAGAACGAGATAAAGTTAGAGTCAGCCATAATGTCACCCATACTATTGTTACAAAAGGGCCACCAGTGACATCTAAAGTGCGTAGATTAGCTCCAGATAAATTAAAAATCGCCAAGGCAGAATTCGACTACATGCTTGAGCGGGGCAATGCCGACCATCAAGCAGCTCGTGGTCTAGTCCATTGCATCTGGTCAAGAAAAAGGATGGAGGATGGAGGGCATGCGGAGATTATCGTGTTTTAAACGCAGCTACACTACCAGATAGGTATTCCATACCCCACCTGCATGATTTTACGCACCAATTAGAAGGCTGTACTGTATATACCACACTAGATCTTCATCGTGCTTATCATCAAATTCCCATTGAATCATCAGATGTAGAAAAAACAGCTATTTGTACACCGTTCGGACTGTTCGAATTTCTCTTGATGACTTTTGGACTTTGGAACTCGGCGCAGACATTTCAGCGATTCATGCATGCCGTTCTACGTGCCCTGGAATTCTGCTTCGTCTATCTGGATGACATACTTGTTGCATCTCGCACTAAAGAGGAGCATTTACGTCATCTCAGAACAGTTTTTGAAAGATTACAGCAATTTGGGTTAACATTAAATCTCAGGAAATGTAACTTCGCTCAACCTGAGGTAAATTTTTTTGGCCACATTGTGTCTCTAAAAGGAATTCATCCAATAGAAGAAAAAATCAAAGTCATCGAAGATTTCAATAAACCCAAAACAGTCAAACAACTTAGAGGATTTTTGGGAATTATAAATTTCTATCGAAGGTTTATACCTCTAGCAGCTCAGCACCAAGCAAGCTTATACGATTATTTAAAAAATAGCAAAAAGAATGATAATCGAGTTATTGAGTGGACAGACGAAGCGGTAAATGCCTTTACAATCTCTAAAGAATTATTGAAATCTGCTGCAATTTTAGCTCACCCAGTGTCATCAGCTAAACTTGCTCTTATGGTAGACGCTTTGGATAGAGCAGTTGGTGGAGTGGTGCAACAACTTGTGAATAAGGCTTGGCAGCTATTTGGTTATTTTTCTGTTAAACTGACACCGGCACAAAAGAATTACAGCACGTATGATCGGGAGCTGCTAGCTGCATATTTGTCTATCAAGCATTTCCGGTATTTGTTGGAGGGTCGTGAATTTACGTTATTCACTGATCATAAACCGCTGGTGTATGCATTCCAACAAAAATTAGAGAAAGCCTCCCCTCGCCAACAAAGGCATTTGGAGTATATTAGTCAATTCACTCTAGAAATTCAACACATTTCGGGAAAAGACAACATCGTTGCTGATGCACTATCAAGACTAGAGGGGATAAGAATTTCACCTCAAATTGATTTTGTTTCTTTAGCCGAAGCTCAGGAAAGTGATGATGAGTTAAAAGAACTGATGGCATCTCGAAACTCTTCATTAAAAATTGAACTAATCCCAATTTTCGGCTCTAATCGTTCATTATATTGCGATACTTCCACAAAATTTAAAAGAACATTTATTCCAGTTATCTTTAAGAAAGCAGTGTTCCAAGGTGTTCACAATCTCTCACATTCTGGAATTAAAGCAACTGTTCGATTGGCTACATAAAAATTCATTTGGTCATCAATCAACAAAGACATTCGCGATTGGACTAAAAGTTGTTTGAAATGTCAGAAATCTAAAATGTATAGACATGTTCATTCTCCATTGCAAGAATATCCTACCGTTAGTCAACGATTTGAAGAAATTAATCTAGACATGATTGGTCCCTTGCCGTCATCGGAAGGATATCGATATTGCCTTACTATAATTGATCGCTACACGCGGTGGGCAGAAGCTATTCCTTTAACTAATATTCGAGCAGAGACAGTTTCTGACGCTTTGTTGAAGAATTGGATCACTCGCTACGGTATTCCGCTCATAATTACAACTGATCAGGGTGCCCAATTTGAGTCTCAATTGTTTCAGGAACTTTCAAAATTTCTGGGTTTTAAAAGAAATAGAAGTACCGCATATCATCCACAAACCAACGGCTGTATTGAGCGTTGGCATCGCACTTTGAAAGCCAGTATAATGTGCCACGAAAATCCAAGTTGGACAAAGTCAATTCCGATTATTCTACTTGGTTTAAGCACGACATTGCGTGAGGATTGTCAAGCCACCCCTGCAGAACTCTTGTATGGTGAAAATATAAAATTACCATGAGATTTTTTCGAGAATTCAAATACTGAAGCACAGTCAGAATTTATCAAGAATTTAAAAAGCACCGTGGAAAAATTAAAACCCATTCCATTCCAACATCATCACTCAAAGCAGAAACCATTTGTATTCAAGGATTTAAAAACTTGCTCACACGTATTTCTCCGTACTGACAGTGTTCGACACAGTTTGCAACAACCATATCATGGACCATATAAAGTGTTAAGGCGAACCGACAAAATTTTCACTATTCGAATGAAACAAAAAGAAGTTATCCATAGATCGAATTAAACCCTATTTTTCGGACAATTCTACAGAACCCGAAAGGACTTACGAAGCACCTGCCCCTGGGGAAAATAATTCCGGAACTATTTCATCGTCTTCAAGTTCTGAAACAGCAACAGAGAAAGCCAAGAGAAACAAAAGAGTGAAGTTCGACATCCCGCCACAAGTGATTAGATCTGGACGCACAATCCGCATTCCAGCTCGTTACACATGAAGTTACTTCATCGTTCGAGTAGCTCACTAGGGGATAGTACTGTGGTGCACGAGGCTAATAAAATTCCACGCATCAAAGTTTATTTCTTGTTCCTGGATGGCAGTTACGCGTTGCCAGGACAATGTAACTTGGTTTTTACTTTATTTTCCATTTTGTCGTGTTCTAAAAATTTATGCAGTTATAAGACGATGAACGTATATCTTTTCCTCATATGAGCTGTGTTTTATAACAGAGGCTAATTATGCTTGTAACTATATTTTGCTTGTAAATAACTGTAAATATTAAATGCTAACATGTCGTCAATTGTCTTGAGTTTACTCATCTTATTGAACCGCATATTGTAGGAAGTTCTATCTATTCGCTTCCCCTAACAGCGGAACAAGATGAAAAATTTCAACAGCTTTTTGCTTTTATGCAAGAAATGAAGAAAGGCCAAGACGAGATGAAGAAAGGCCAAGAAGAGATGAAGGAAAGAAAAGAAGAGATGAAGAAATACATTTTTTCTGGTCAAGAGCAAATGCAGAAGAATATCTCTGCCGGACAGGAGGAATTAAAGAGTCATCTTTTAGCAACTATGGAGGAAAGCGTTAAACAAATCAAAAACAAATTTATTGGAAAATTCGAGAATGTCGAAAAGAAGTGTAATAGTTTAGAGGAGAAATTCGAGAATGTCGAAAAGAAGTGTAACAGTTTGGAAGGGACATTCGAATTTAAGTTTAATGACTTGGGGAAGAAGATAGAGATTCTGGAAAAGAAAAATCTAGAAGAAAATTTGGATGAGATAGAAGAAAAGATAGACCAAATGTTAGAGATGAGACTGTCGAGCAGAACTCTTTCGGAAGATTTGAAATGTGTACCAGTCACCTCCCGACCTTCAATCAAGCTTTCGACTTGCAATGGCAAATCTTCTTGGCAAGTGTATAAAACTCAATTCACAATTGTCGCCAACGCCAACGGATGGGACTCCGTGACAAAAGCCTGCCAGTTAGCTGCATCTCTGCGAGCTGAAGCTGCAGATATACTACAAACGCTTGCCGAAGAGCAAAGCTTGGACTTCAACGCACTCTCAAGTGCATTAGAACTGCGGTTTGGGGAGAAATGTGTGAAAGACTACAGCAGGCTGCAGTTAAAATTTCGCCAACAGAAGCCTACCGAAACACTCCAGGAGCTCGCCACGGATGTTGAAAGGCTCTCCCATCTCGCCTTTTCAGACTGCCCCTCTGAAACGAGAGAAATCCTGTCTCTACAGTACTTCGTCGATGGCATCAGAGATGTAGAGATACAGAAGGTCCTGCGAATGGCAGATGTCAAGGATTTAAGAAGTGATTTAGTGTATGCCATGAAGTACGAGGCAGCCCAGCAAGCTACTCGTAGAGAACGCCATCCTATCAGGACTGCTACTATACAGGAGCAAGAACACCCAATTGCTTCTCGTATGGATGAATTGATAAGACAGATCAATAACTTGAGAAGAAATATCCCGGAAAAGAAGCAAAGCCTGAAGTGCTGGAACTGTGGAGGCGAGGGCCACATACGGAGAAACTGCCGAACCCGCCAAGACACTGGAGCTAAGACCGCTCCCAGAAGAGAGGAGGGAAGCCATCTAGCTTGGCGGAGGTTGCCAGTTGTTGAGAAGCCCCATTTTAGAGCTCTGCAAATTTCTGCAATGAGTGGCTGAAGTAATGGACACTTCATCATGGGTCACGTAAATGGAGTTCCCTGCAATATGATCATCGATAATGGAGCCAATGTGACCATCATCCCGAAAGATTTGGCTCAACAACTGGATGGAAGACTAATATGGACACCGCCCTGCGTTACCCTCCAAACTGTATCCGGCGATAAAATCAACATCCATGGAAAACTGAATATCAACATCACGTTCGAGAGTACTTCTTATCATCACACGGCATATGTGGCGGACATTATGGACACTTGTATTCTCGGACTGGACTTTTTAAGGAAATATAATTTTTCCTTGGACTTTAAAAACAATGAGCTGCATTCAGTTTCTGAAGACATAGCGTTATTTTTAATCAAAGATTGTGAAGTTAAATCCGTCCATCAAATAATAGCTCAAAATTATATAACATTACCAGCAAAAACGAAAATATTACTTCCTGGAAATGCATTTGAAGATAAAAGTTTCCGATATGGCATAATAGAGTACCCTGAAAATTACAACAACCCCAAAGGAGTACTGGTAGCTTCAACTCTCGTCGACCTTTCAAGGACTGCTATACCTGTGAGGATTGCCAATGTGAGTGATAAAGCGAAAGTCATAAAGAAAGGTGAAGTGTTATCCACCTGTACTCCAGTAACTTTCATAAATCGAATTACTAATCCTCCAGTCACTGTGTCCTCAGAGAACTTAACATCAGAGTTTCTGCAGAATGCACCGTTAAACAACAAAGAAAGAAGTGCTGCACAACTGGTTATCCAAGAATTCCCAGATGTCTTTTCCCGCACATCCTCGGATGTCGGATGAACAAGTTTGACGCAGCATAGAATTGATACAGGAGACCACCCACCTATCAAGCAACACCCAAGACGACTACCGTTTGCTAAACAGGAAGAGGTAGGAAGACTCTTAAAGGAAATGCAAGATAGCGACGTGATTGAACCGTCAGCCAGCCTTTGGGCCTCTCTCATCGTCCTGGTTCGGAAGGAGGATGGTTCAACTAGATTTTGCGTCGATTATAGGAGGTTGAACGATGTCACGAAGAAGGACAACTACCCTCTTCCTAGAATTGATGACACTCTAGTCATTCTATCTGGAAACAAGTGGTTTTCGACACTAGACTTAAAGAGTGGATATTGGCAAGTTGAGATACACCCTGATGACAAAGAGAAGACAGCATTCACAACCGGACAAGGACTTTGGCACTTCAAGGTGATGCCATTTGGATTATGCAATGCTCCAGCAACATTCGAACGCCTCATTGAAACAGTGCTAAGAGGTCTTTCCCACGAAGCCTGTTTCGTTTACCTCGATGACATTATTATCGTGGGGCGAAGTTTCGAGGAACATCTTGAAAGTTTTAGGAAGGTGCTGCGGAAATTAAAAGATGTCAACCTGAAGTTAAGTCCGGCCAAATGCAAGTTATTCCGACATGAAGTGACCTACCTCGGACATGCATCTCTGCAGAGGGTGTACGCACAGATCCAGAAAAAGTGTCGGCAGTTAAAGAATGGAGACGCCCCAAAGGTGCACATCAATTAAGGAGTTTCTTGGGGCTTTGCACCTACTATAGACGATTCGTGAAGGACTTTTCTTACATCGCAAGACCCCTTCACAGACTGACAGAGAGCATGCAGAAATTCTTATGGGCAAAAGACTGTGAGGATGCATTTGACCAACTGAAGGAGGCTTTAACATCTGCACCTATCCTGACGTATCCTCAGCCCGATAAACAATTCATTCTTGTCACGGACGCGATCAACGAGAGTGTCGGTGCTGTTTTGTCCCAAGAAATAGACGGTCAAGAACGAGTCGTAGCATATTGGAGTAAGTGCCTATCTAAACCGGAGTGGAATTACTGTGTCACCAGGAAAGAGTTGCTCGCCATAATTAAAGCCGTAGAGCATTTCCATCATTAAGTCTAAGCGCAGGAAATTCCTGCTCCTTACGGATCATGCATCATTGACCTGGCTTCTAAATTTCAAGAATCCCTAAGGTCAGATAGCCAGATGGATAGAGAGACTCCAGGAGTATGACATCGATATCCGTCATCGGAAAGGATCATCACATGGAAATGCAGATGCCCTGTCTAGGAGACCCTGTCCAGAGAGCTGCCGATATTGTTCCAGGGTTGAGGCGAGTTACAGACTGATCAATCCGGTAATACGCCAAGTTATATCTTCAACTTCATCGGATCCAGACCCGTGGAGTGACAGAGAAGTCAGAAAAGACCAATTGGGAGATCCTGACATCAAGCCAATAATCGATTTAAAGGAGTCTTCGAACGCGACACATACTTGGCAGGACATTTCCATCTTCAGTCCTACGACAAAACAATATTGGGCCCTTTGGGACTCTTCATATTCGAAACGGCGTGCTGTAGCGGAAGTTCGAATCTGATGATGGAAAGACATCCCGATGACAACTATTACTTCCAAGATCCCGAGTCCCAGACGTTCTTAAAGAACTTCATAGTAGTCCAATTGGAGGCCACTTCGGATTAATGAAGACGTTGCAAAGAGTTCGAGAGCGGTTCTACTGGAGTAAGGCGAGGGCTGACGTGGAGAAGTGGTGCCGATCATGTGATACTGTGCAGCCCGAAAAGGACCGAAGAAACGCAGTTGAGGAAAACTGCAACGTTACAACGTGGGAGCTCCTTTTGAACGGATTGCGTTTGACATCTTGGGACCACTACCACGATCTGCCGACGGCAACAGATACATCCTTGTTGTCATTTATTATTTTACGAAGTAGCCCGAAGCCTATCCTATCCCTGATCAAGAGGATACCACCGTTGCAGAGGTAATGGTTCAGAGCTGGATTTCCAGATTTGGAGTGCATCTTCAGTTACACTCTGATCAAGGAAGGAATTTTACCTCTGCTGTAATGAAAGAACTTTGTGATCTACTTGGCATTGACAAAACACAGACGACGCCTTTACACCCACAGTCGGATGGCATGGTGGAGAGGTTTAACAAAACCATCCTCAATAACCTTTCACTGATTGTTTCAAGAAACCAACAGGACTGGGATCAGAAGTTACCTTTGTTTCTTCTGGCCTATCGCAGCGCTATCCACGAGACTACCGGCTATTCCCCATCCCAGATGCTCTTCGGTCGTGACCTTCGTCTGCCGCGTGATCTGTTGTTTGGCCGCCCTCCGGATGCACCTTCATCGCCAGAGGAGTACGTCGAAGATCTTCAGGCACGATTTGAAGCTGTGCACAATTTTGCCCTAGAGCGAATCCACCTGGCGACGGATAAGATGAAGACCAGATATGACACGAAGGCTACAGGACATCAATTCCACGAAGGTGACAAGGTTTGGTTCTGGAACTCGAAACGACAAAAAGGACTCTCTCCCAAACTTCAGTCTCATTGGGATGGTCCTTACTCAGTCCTCAACCGGCTGAATGATGTCGTGGTCCGAATACGTAAGTCACCAAATTCTAAACCTAGAGTCGTTCATTACGACAGGTTAGCCTCCTACTATGGCCATTGTCTGTAATCCCCATAGTTAGTAATCCCCCTAATGTATAAAGTGTAAATAGTCATTAAGACCATGGTCACATGTGTATATAAATTTTTTAGTTTATTGTTTATTTAATTATTTATTTATTTATTCAGTAATGTTTCTTTCGTTAAATTAGTAAGTTTAGTAAGTTTTATAGTTTAGTTATGAACACAGAGTGTTTGCTATTGCTTTGAAAGTAAGCCTTCCTTTCCGGGAACTGTACTGCCCGGGACGTGCAGTCCTTGGGAGGGGGCAATGTTACGAATTTTTGTATATTTGTAAATATTTCGTAGTGTTAATTATGTAAATAGGAAAATTTATTTACATTTCGCATAAGGCAGTGCAATAGTTCGTCGTGAGCTTGTCTTCCCTGCAATATGGGTCTTGATGCTTGATTACGAGTTTTACAGAGGTAACTCTGGGAAGCGAGTTTTAAGGAGCAGGGCATTTAACATTATAGTAATGGCAATCTCGCCAAATTGGCGAGATAGAGCCAAGTTGGCGACTAATTTTTGTCGCTAAATTTGGCGAGAAATTGCCAAATGTCGCCAAACTTGGCGACTATTTGACGACATTTTCGGTCCCCATGTTCATGTATAGGACTTTTCGACTACGATCTGGAAAGCTCTCCAAATATCTATCTCTAGAAGTTTCACGTATGTTCTTCTCCCCTATAAAAGCTCAGGAGAGCGGGGGATGGAGTTAGTTGTTAGCTGAGTCCATTAGTTGACTGGAATTACTGAGTCTCAGTGAGCGTTCAGAGAGTTCCGAAAGCGAACTGTATTGCATTGTCTTTTGCAGCGATTTGAGCAGTTGTGTTGTCAAGTTTTTAACTGCTGTTTTGTGCTCTATTGTTGTGAAAAGAGCTGTATTATGTCTACTAGAACGAGAAGTTCTAGAGTTGTAAAGGAATCTGTGAAGAGTTATATTGGAATAAATGTCTGCAAGTTTTGATCTGCTTTGGCTTCAAATCTTTTGAACCCGTCCACGCAACAATATATTGTGACCAGACGTACCGGAATACAAATTATAATTCGCATTTTAGTACCCACATTTGTACTACCATTGCATTTGTACTACCATACTACCAATGCATTTTAGTACCCACATTCAAATTCAAACTTGATTCCTACGAAATTTTTTTTTATTGTAAATAAACTATATGAAGCAAACTCCCGAAAAGTTCAATGGACAATTCCCGCATTCCCCTACCCCCCCCCCTCCCTTTTTTCTTCTCTTTCTTTTCATGTTTTTATTCAATTCTAAATGCTTCGAAAAGGCCATAAACACAAAAAAATTTCTGCTCACTGCGCTTTTTCTTTTTTTGAATTTTCAACCAAAGTTCGCCTGTTAGATTAGGTGGGTTAAACGACACATTCAACTCGAAGCTAATGTAAAGTCAAAAGATCTAAAATAACTTGGCTTGAAGCTCAGCAGCGGAAACCTGTTTTGCAAGTTTCTCGCAAATCGCGCCAACCAGCACTACGTCAATGGACAATTCCCACATTTTTTAAAAACGAGTGAAATTAGTACATATTTATGAAGAATTTCTTTCTGATTCCAAATATTTAAACAGAAGTTCTTTAAAAAAATTAGTCATTTAAATATTAAGAAAAGAAAATGCATCCAAACCGAGCCGAAATCAGTCCGATCAAAAGAGTCAACAAAATTCGTGACGTAAAGGGGTCCCGTCGTTTCTATGGTTATCGTGAGGTTTCTGCCAAATACCTATCGTTGAAAGTTGACGTTGCTAGATCATTGCCACATTCCGTACCGGTTGGCGTGATTTGCGAGAAACTTGCAAATCTGGTTTCCTCTGCTGCTTTTCAAGCCAAGATGTTTGAGATCTCTTTACGTCACGTTCAACGCTAACGAAATAAGTCGTTTTCTCGCCAACCTCTAACAAGGTAATTTTGATCATTAAAAAAAAAAAAAAAAAAAAATAGCCCATTGAGCAGAAATTTTTATGTTTATAGCCTTTTCAGAGCATTTAGAATTGAATTAAAAAAAAATTAAAATTAAAATACAAATGGAATTGTAAATAATGGAAATGGAAAAATAATGGAATTATCCATTATCTAAAAAACTCACACCAACTATTTGGCAGAAACTTCCCAATAACCATGGAAACGAAAGGATATCTTACCGTCACAGCTAAGTTATAAAGTAGCATTTTAATCGGAAAGCGATCGGATGAGGTTTTCGGGCATTTTCTTTGCTTAATATTTATATAACTAATTTTTTTTAAAGAATTTTTGTTTGAATATTTGGAATCAGAAGGAAATTCTTCATAAATATAAACTAATTTCATTCGTTTTTAAAAATGCGGGAATTTTCCATTGCTATCCCATGTGTACAAAACCCTTAATAAAATAGTTTGATATTTTTGGAATATGCCCTTAGTATCTTCCAATGGACAAATGAAGTACATTTTACTGTTTTTCTTTCCATACATTTTCTTGAAAACCATACAATTAATACTGAAATGTCATTACCATCCACTGTCCTTTTACACAAATTTGGCTCCTCGTGGTAGATGTCACTGTATAAAATTTAATGAATGTCTTAAATTATAATTTTGTTATTAGAAATGAAACATTTCAATTTCGAAAATACAACGATTTTCCCCTGAAAAGAATTAAAAATAATACGACTAAGATTTTTTAACTTGTCACTTTTTTAACGTGTCATTACCATCCAATACTTTTTACATCCTTTCTTAATCCCTAAATGGCACTACTGATTTAAATAACACACTATATGAGGATATTTATGCTTATATTTCTAGTTAGGATTTCTGAAGCTGATTGTATTGCTGTCATAATCATTCTCAATATTATTTAATTATTTTAAATTATGTTTAGACTTATTATGTTATGAATATTTTAGATATATGAGTTTTTAATTTAACAAAATGAAGAAAGCATTTTTTGCTTTATGATTGCAAAAATGTGATGAAATGTGATTACCATCCTTATACATAAATTTTGATGACCTTAATTAATTTATTTTTTGTTTCATTGATACACTTTTGAATACTCGTTCCATCAATATTTTGAAGTATTAAGTTCATTTTGAATGTGAATTTTAAGTTAAATATGAAGAAAAAAAAATTCTATTCCACAAAAGTTGTAGCTATGCAAAAACATTTATTTAAATAATAATAATAATAATAATATTAAAATGAACAGTTTGGTGTATTTATCTTAAGTTATTACTCGTCTACTTCTTGTGTGATATAGGAAGGCAATGATAATTTCTGTCAATATACAGATTCAAACATAAATAGCTTTAGAATAAATTAAAAAATTTCATGAACCTTCATAGTTTTATAAAGATGCACTTCTCAGCTTCGTACAAATTATCCAAATGTATCTCAAAGAAAAAATCGTTAAAATTTGAAAAGTTTTAAGCTTAAGCTTTAAGGAGAATGATCCATGCATAAAATATACATTGGCATAATTAGAACATATCTCTGGAGACTTGATTTAAATAGTATATGTTTACTTTTATTATTTTTTCAAAACTTTCAATATTATCTTAAACTTTTCAGCTTTAAATGAACTCCTTAATTGTTTCTTTAGCATCTACGCATTACTAATGTTTTTAGAAGCTTACACAAATGTTCAGTTCATGTGGTAAATTCATGTCTTGGCTCTAAAAAGAAATACCCGTGTAGAACTTGGATATTCAGCGACAGATTTTTGTCAAGATTGCAGCCAAACTCGTCAAGATTTTTGTTTAAAAAAACAAACTTGACAGAGTTTTTATTTCCATAAGTCTCCAATCAAGAGATATTATTCCTTAAATGTCCCAATTTATACAAAACAATTTCCCATACATATAAAGTAGATGACGATTGTACATTATAAAATTCTCATTTAGGCTTAGGGGAGAATTTATTGCTTGATATATGCAATAGGAATGTATGTAAAAGTGACATTTTAATGATTGACATAAACCAACTTTTTAGATAATGTGTGCATGAAATATGGAATTTATGGCATTATCTTTTAAGAAAATTCCAAATTGCTATTTATGCTGATTATGTTTTCTTTAATTTCCTTATAGGTTGCTAAACTATAGACTGAATTAGAAGTGGAATATTGCAGAACTGAAACAATATAAAAACAATCCTGTATATCCCCGTTAAGGTATCAAACTATTTTCGTAACTCTTAAATAAACCTATTAAAATTCCATAATACATATGCATTTTTATATTCATCAATATGATTAATTACTGTTACAAAAATTTTAAATTCTAAAAATCAGTATTTTTTAAAAACTATTTTATTTAGGTGAATTGAATGAAATTTTACGTTTACTGTAAATCCCATAATTGAAAAAAATATTTTAATTGGTTTTTTCTTCTAAATTTAAAAATTATTTAATTTTTAATTTTTTTGGTTTATTATCTAGGGTATGGATCAGAAGTTAAGCCATATCCAATAGCCATGAAGAGATATAACCAATTATATTTTTTTACAAATATTTTAGGCTTTCTTAATCATTCATTTAGTGATGTATATTCTTTTAATTTCAGTAAAATAAATATTTTTAACTGTCACAGTTTTGGTCCATTCTGTATATTACACTACTATAAACATGTAAGTAATATTTGATTGAAATAACTTCTTGAGATATAAAGTTTGTCGTATTGCATTTTTTTCAAAAAACCTATTGTTACGTGAATGGGTTCGAAAGACTTGAAGCCAAAGCAGATTAACACTTGAAGAAATTTATTCCGAATAACTCTTCGTCGATTCTTTTACAACTTCAGAACTTTCCGTTCTAATAGACTCAATACGGCTCTTTTCACAACAATAGAGCACAAACAGCAGTTACAACACTTGATACACAACTGCTAAAATCGCAGCAAAAGACAATGCAATACAGTTCACTTTCGCAATACAGTTCTCTGAAAGCTCGTTGAGAGACAACTATCTCAGATACTCCAGTAACCCAACTCACGGCCGGCCTTATATAGGAAAGTCAATCCTTCGTGAATCTTCTAGAGATAGAAATTTGGAGGATTTTCCAGATCGTAGTCTAAAAAAGCCCTATACATGTACATTTAAGCCCTATACATTTCTCGCCAAATTCAGCGACCAAAATTAATCACCAAAACCGTCGCCTAAATGGCTCTATAACGCCAATTTGGCGAGATTGTCATTAACCATAATGTTAAATGGCCTGCTCCTTGTAAAACTCGCTTTCCAGCATGATCCCTGTAGAACTCGTTTCAAAGCATTAAGAGACGCATTGCAGGAAAGCGAAGTTAAGGCTAACTCTTGCACTGCCTTATGCAAAATGTACATAAATTTTCCTTTTTACATAAATAATACTACGAAATATTTACAAATATACAGAAATTCGTAACACTATTTTTCAGGAAACATAATTAAATGAAACAAAACTGATAACATTTTGCTGTATTAAATGTTTTTCAAATATAGAGCTGTAAGTTCGTTTTGAATTAACATAGATTCAAAACAATTACCACTTTATAAAACAAAAATTTGTGGAATAATTATAGCAACCTAAAAATAAAATATGTACTTTAAGCGAAATTCATGTTTTCAACGTAGTTGTATACCTTAAATTATCATGGATATTTTCAGCAATTCGCTAAAGTGAAATATTGAACCCAGTTTGTTGAAATCTAAAAACGTGGTACTTTTCTTTGTCGATCTAGAAATTTATAATCTTTTCAATACAGGGTTCGTACGGTCCTTTAAAGTCCTTAAGAACTCCTTATTTTTACTGTATGTCTCTAAGGGCCTTTGAAAAGTACTTAAAACTCCTTATGTTTAACCTGAAGATCCTTGGAAGTTTTTTAATTTTTTAGGGCTCTTGAAAAGTTATTGAAAATAACGTGTGTGTATTTCAGAAACTTCCATAGAAAAAAAAAATCATGATCTCCCAATAAAAAAACCTTCATATTTTATTTTCTCTTTCCGTTGTTGAAAAGTATTTATAATAAATAATGTAATTCTGAATTGTAAGGATCATCATCATCATCATAGTGATAAATTATTCATGATGAAATGAAGCATCTATTAAAATGATTTTCCTGGGCATGTTTATTAAATGTATTATATTAAAATGTATGAGCCTTTTGCCCTTGTAAAGGATTTCGTGGTTGGAAAGTGAAGGTCACCGTTGTTAACTTAAATTTCGATTTACTAAAACTTTTTTTCCTGTTGCAACCGCTGTAACATCAAAACTATTTATAAGAGACTTGCAATCCTTAGACATAATATTATAATATTTCGTTTTTGAGTTTTAAAAATTTAAGTGGCAACTTGGTGTAAAAAATTGAAAAAATAAATTAGTTCTTTGACTGAATTTTAAAGACGAGGTTTTTGCTCTTTTTTCTAACATACGCTACAGCTTATTTTGGTGGCAGCGGTGGGATTTTATTGCGTTTTTAATTAGAATCGAGTTCTAATTGTGATTGTCGGAAATAACGAACATGTAAACTTATTTTTATTTTAATTACACCCAAGAACTTTAAGGTGTGACGTCATTTTTACAATGAATATAAATTTGTATAATTTCAGTTTTTAGTTTAGTTTAAATGGCAACAATGATTAATTTTCTGTTGTTCTTTTTTTAACTGTTTTTAGAATAAGCCATTTGGCCATTTTGTCGTATTTGAATTTTAACTGCGAAAAGTTTCTCTCTCCGTGGAGATTTGTTGTCTGCTCTTGAATAAAGTCTTTTCTACTTCATCAGCGCAAGTTTTTAGATTCTTTTCCTGGATTTTTCTGTTTATTAAAGCCTAAAGAACCGATAAGTAATATTTTTCTTTTCGTGCTGAAGCTTGACTGCTCCAAGCTCTCTGTCTTTCTTTTTTTTTTTTTTTTTTTCTTTTTTTTTTTTTTTTTTTTTTTCTTTTTTTTTTTTTATTATTGTTGTTATTATTATTATAAATTAAACCTTGGATAGATTTGGCCCATATCTCAAAGTGGCGCAAAGTATTCTAAAACCTCCAATCCTAAATTTTAAATCGGATGATGCTTCTATAAGTAATATGGATCCCTCTGGAGTGTTTTCTAAAACTCTTGACTCGCGGTTTATAATTTCTGAGGCAGCAAAATATGGATGCCAAAGATTTGTTGTCAGCATATCTAACAAAATTGGAACTGGATTACCTCGTAACAAACCAAAGTCACTCGGATCTGAAATAAACAAGCTTATCCCTGATCATAAAAGCATAGACAACTTAAAATTCACCAGAGATAATAAGATCGAGATTACAACGTCTAACCCGATATGTGCTGAGCAAGTGTGTGCCATTACAAATCTACTTGGTTTGGCTGTAGTCACATCTATCCAATTGGACAATCTTACTACGAAATTCCTCCTAAGAGATATTCCAACAGATATCAACCTAAACGAAGTTGCTTTTGAGATCGAAGAATGCAATGACATCTATGTAACGGAAATTCGACTCTTCACTAAGCAACAAGATAACAGCCGCGTCCCCTCTGAAACGGTCTTAGTATCTGTACTTGGGGTTAATCTCCCATCCAAGATAAATATTTGGTACACCATTCAAAATATTACCACCTTTGTTGATCGTCCTCGTCAATGCAGACGGTGCTTTTTATACAATCACACGACAAAAAAATGCACAAAAGACCCTGTTTGTCTTCGCTGTGGATCATCTCCAGAAGTTTCATGTACTCAGCCATTGAGGTGCGTTCTTTGCAACGGGCCTCATGCTGCAGACTACAAAGAATGTCCAAAACGCATTGAAGAAACTGAATTTCTTAAATTCAAATGTTTAAATCACTTTTCTTTTGCTGAAGCTCGGCGTTTGTTTAAACCGAAGGCAACCGGCACGACAACTGCTAGTATTGTTACAAAGAGCTTGTCTGACGAAACATCTACCCTTAAACCTGAAGTGATCAGGCTCATAAAAGAAACTGTTCAATCGTCTCTAATAGATTTCTCTTCTACTTTTGCAACTCTCCAAGCTCAACAGTCCAAAACCACTGATGTTTTAAACTCCCTCTCGACCCAAGTCAGTCAGATTGCTACGTGTTTGGCTTCAGTATTACCTAGTCTAAGCGCTTTTCCAGCAACCCTCACTCAAGCTACCCCAAGAAAAAGGAAAGAACTCACTAATACAACCCTTCAATCTAAAAAACCTGGTCATATTAACCCAAATTCGGCTAACTTCTCCCTTTCTACCACCTCTAATTCTACCCAACAGATTCCCAAAGTCTGCTGCGAAACTAACAAAACTTCAAGAATTACCGCCAAATCAACCAAAATTGAAGAGTCGGAAGAAATGGAGACAGCTTTGACCACAGAAGTCTCTAATTTACCTAGATTGAATCGTCATACATAGCTTGTTTAGATTTTGAATTCGTTTTTCATACCATGTGTTTCTTTTCCCCGGCTTTTTTCATCCAATAATTTAAGATTTCAAGTTCAACAAGTTAGAAATAGTTCAATGGAACTGCAGAAGTATCACAAGTAAGAAACACTGGATTAATCACCCTATTTTCCTTTACTTTGACATTTTAATTTGCCAAGAAACTTTTCTCAAGCCAAGCTCCCATTTTCACATCGGTGGCAATATCATCTTCAGGCAAGATAGGTCTACTAATTCTCATCATAGAGGAGGTGGTCTCTTAATTGCTCACAAATCGAAGTACTCCAGCCAAATTCTAAATTTTCAAAATCTTTCTGACCCTGAAGCGGAACTCTTAGCAATTAAGCTGCAAACAAAAGGTTTAAACCTCACTATTGTCAATATTTATTCTCCTAGAGGCAAATTTAACGAAAACTGGCTTTTGAATCTAATAGACCAAATTGAAAAACCTTTTGTTATAGTGGGTGATTTTAACATTAAACACCCTGCCTTGGGTTCTCAAAGTAAACAAGGTGACAGTGAAAAAGTTTTAGACTGGATTATTGGAAATAATATCAATATTCTGAACACACATTTTCCTACTCGGATATCTGCAACCTCCTCCTCTCTTATTGATCTCAGTTTAACTTCATCTGACCTGTTCTGTCATTCAAGCTTCAAGATCTGCCCTGATCAATCTGATAGTGATCATTTCCCTATACAAATTTCAATTGATTTAAACTATAACATTTCTAAAAATCAAAGGAAAATAGTTTGTTGGAAGGAAATTGAACAAGCTCTTAGTAATCTCCCGTTCTCAACAAATCACTTTAAATCATACGAGGATCTCCATTTTTATGTGTCTAACCTTATTAAAGAAAAAACAAAGGAAATCAATATAAATAATAAAAAATTTGGTCCATGGTGGAATAGTAAATGCAGCTACTGGCAAGGACAGAAAAGAAAATACCTAAGAAAATCCAGAAAATTTGTGGATTTAAACTCTTGGATTATGTACAAGACATGTTCTACGAAATTAAAAAACTTGGTGAAATCTCTTAAGAGAAAATACTGGAATGATGTATGTGAAAATGGAGCTAGTACAGGCAAAATCTATAGAATTATTAAATGTATTTATAATAGAAATTTTTCTCCCTCTACAAGTAACATTACTTTATCTTTTGGAATTAACAAGGTAACTGATCCAGTCATGCAAGCTAATTTGTTTGCAGAGAGCTTTGCTTCTGAAGGTATTTTTGAATTCATCCCATTCATTTTCTCAGGAGATGAGGATTCTTCGTACAATAGAAATTTCTCCCTCTCGGAAATTCAGAATTGTATCAAAGGCCTTAGGACAACCTCCCCTGGTCCGGATGGAATTACCTCTAAAGCTCTCAAACTCCTGCAACCTCACACAGTAGAAAATCTTCTTAATCTTTTCAATCACATTTGGAACTCAGATCACTTCCCAGAAGAGTGGAGTATATCTAAAATTTTACCCATCCTAAAACCTGGAAAGTCGCCTCTGGACATAGCATCATGCAGGCCAATTGCTCTTACATCAGTTATATGCAAGTTATTTGAAAAAATGATTCTTAATCGCATTATAAAATTTACATCTTCTAGCAAATTTAACTCTAATCACTGCGGTTTTATTCCTCATAAAGATTGTATATATGCTCTCTCTACTATTCACCACAAAATTATTCAAGCAAAGAATGAGAAAAAATACTGTTTCCTAATTAAACTAGACATTTCTGCTGCGTACGACTCAGTTTGGAGAGATGGCCTTATTTATAAAATTTTACAATTAGGCATCTCAGGGAAAGAGGTTTACTGGATCTTTAGATTCTTGACCAATAGAAAGGCTTTCGTTCATTGGAGAAAATGCTCTTCTAACTTATTCTCATCTTCTCGGGGCGTACCACAAGGGAGCGTTTTGAGCCCCTTTCTATTTACCATTTACATGATGGACATTTTTGATGTCATTCCCAATAACATAGATTGTGTTGTCTATGCTGATGACATATTCATCTGTGGGCAAGGAAAAGATCGGGACAAACTTGTCGACAAATTACAACTAACCCTACATAAAATAAACGCATGGTGTACTACGTGGAAAATGGACATTCGCCCAGAAAAATGTGAAAGTATAAATTTTTCAAATTTTAAAGCTAACAATAATCGGCCATTTCATCTCAATGGAAAATTTATTCCTATTGTAAATAATATTAAAATACTTGGTTTATTTTTCTCAAGCAATCTAACTTTTAAATATCATTTTGAATACCTCAAGAAGAAAATTTTAAAGAAACTTAACTCTGTTAAAGTTATTGCCTCTAATTCTTGGGGAGCTCGATCCCATCATCTGATTCAAATTGTAAATTCATCAATCCGCAGCACGCTTGATTATGGCTGCCAAATTTTTTCTTCCTCATGTAAATCAGGCTTACAAAAGTTAGAAATACTCTATCACCAAGCTCTCAGAATAGCGATGGGTCTGCCTAGATGGACACCTATACCAGTTTTATTGGCTGAAGCAAATGAATCATCTCTTGCGCTTCGTCATCAATATCTCTCCAAAAAATTCTATATAAAGCAATATGCTTTGACTGTTTCTCATCTACCAAATGTCTTCCTCTCTGCATCCTTCAAACCCAGACTTAAAAGACCTATTTCTTTAGGCTGAAGATTTAGAAATCTTGCAGCTGATCTCAATTTCGACAAAAATCACATAATCCCACAAGCCTTTCCTAACATGGTCTGTAATAATATCAAGATTCATCTTAAAGACTTTCCTTTTCAAACCAAGCATCTTTCAGATAGTGTCATACAAAATCTTTTCTTGGAGTTTAAAAACCAAATTGATCCAAACACAATTGTTATTGCAACAGATGCGTCAAGAATAAATGGTTTAAATAAAATTGCTGCAATTAACTGTAATACTAATATTGCCTTATCTGGTAGTATTTCTTCTATCAACAGCATATTTACCGGTGAAGCCCTTGCTATTTTTTTGGCCATTAAAAACTTTGTCATCTCAGATCATCACTACATTATTTTATCCGACAGCCTATCAACTTTAACGGCTCTCAAACAAGTGAATAATAAATCATCTAGTGTCATCAATCTAATTGCTAACCAAATTCAATCAGCTTCAAACAAAATAAAAAGTATTTCTCTAATATGGACTCCAGGACATAAAGGTATAACCGAAAATGAAAAAGCAGATTTTTCAGCCAAGAATGCACCTGAAAATGTTATCACAAATTTTGTTTCATTAGAAGATATTAATAGATTACTCAAATATAAATTCTTAGAAGAAAAAGCCTCCGCATGGTCTGCAAGTAAATACGCCGGGCCTTTTGACCACCTCAGAACTATTAAACCAGGCCATCGTCTTCTTCCACCCAATAGAAGAATTGATGTTTTGCTCTCTAGACTACGCACGAAATCTTATCCCTCAAATTCCATACTTTTCAAATTCAATCTCGTATCTTCTCCAGATTGCCCTTTTTGCAGTAGTGAACAATCTATCGAACATATCGTTTTAACGTGCCATCGCTTCGAAGATGCAAGAGAAAAACTCAGAAACTCTCTTGGTCCAGTTCCCATTTCATTCTCTTGGATTTTCAATCTCTCAGAAGATGCTTTAATTAAAACTAGAGCTCTAGGGAAATTCATAAGTTCTATAATGAAAGTTTTGTGATCCTCTTTGTTATCTAATATAGAAGTTGTTTGAACTAAGGAATAATGAGATAAAGCAGCCAGTAGGCGAGCAAAAATCTCACACCACCCAATCAATCAATCAATAAGCCATTTTTTAGTTGCCTTTGTGAGAGTTGGATTAATAGAAATGTCGAATATTAAACTCGTTAATTATTTTTCTTAATTGAGTCTAATCTTGATCTTGACATAATAGACTACGACACAGAAGTAGTGAAAATTAGTCGGAATTTGCGACATTTGGCATCCCTGCCGGGATTCGAGATTGGACTTTGCGTAAGTTAACGTTTTTTATTGAATCGTCTGCAACAAAATGGAAATGATATTTAAAGTAAAAGGATTAAAAAATGAAGATTTAAAATCCGTAGATGAAGATTTAGGAGAAATTATATCGCCAGAAATGAATATCTCTGATATAAGGACAAGAATTTTGGAAAACCAAGCGGCGAAAGACGATCCGGAATTTATTAAAGAACTTCTCACAACGGCGGTAACTGAAAGGAAAACTCAATTTGAATTAAGAAATGCTCAAGAAGAAAAAGAATTTGAGCTAAGAAAAGCTCAAGAAGAAAAAGAATTTGAGCTAAGAAAAGCTCAAGAAGAAAAAGAATTTGAGTTAGAAAAAGAAAAAATAGAAGCTAAAAAAGCAATTGATTTGGCAAAACAAGAAAATGAATTGAAAATTGAATTGGCGAGAATGCAAGTTGCCAATCCAAACCTTGTTAATATTCAAGCTGTTCCTAATGAAGATTTTAATTCTAAAAGAAGATTTACATTACCCAAGTTGGAATTTAGAAAATTTGGAGGAGATATAAAAGAATGGTTGCCGTTCTGGGGACAATTCTGTAACATCCACAATGATGAAGACATCGCAGCCGAAGATAAGTTTCAATATTTAGTTCAGGCAACTGTTGCCGGTTCTAGAGCAAGAGAAGTCATTGACAGTTTTCCACCAAGCGGTGAAAATTACTTTAAGGTTGTCGATTGCTTGAAAACTCGATTCGGTAAGGAAGATCTTTTGATTGAAGTGTATGTGAGAGAATTGTTAAAATTAATCATATCTGTGCAAACCAAAGAACAACCATCTATCACTTATTTATATGATAAACTTGAATCGTATATGAGAGCACTTGAAACATTAGGTGTTACTACTGATAAATGTGCCTCAATACTTTATCAAATGGTAAATTCTTGTTTTCCACAAGATTTTTTAAAAGCTTGGAATCGAAGTGCAACCTCACATTCTAAAACTGAAGCTAAAGAAAGATTAGACGATTTGATGAATTTTTTGAAAAGTGAGGTTGAAGGAGAAGAACGAATCACATTGGCTATGGCTGGATTCGGATTAACAAAGGATCAAGAAGTAAAGCACAGTAAAAGGAAAGTTGGTGAAAATGCAAATAAGATACCAACCGCGTCATCTTTGCTGACAACAGATGACAGAAGGTTACTTTGTGTATTTTGTGGAAAGTCTCACAAAAGTCATGAATGTAGGAATGCTCCTAACATGCCATTTGATGAAAAGAAGGCTATTTTGATTAAGAAGAACTTGTGTTTCAAATGTTTACGTTCAAATCACCATGCCCGTTCATGTATGATGGTTCACATCAAATGTTCTAAATGCGGTCGAGGACATAATACAGTTATGTGTTATGGAAAGCGGGACAATTCCAATGTTACTAAAGGAGCATCCAATGAGGAAACAAGTAGCCCAGTCTTTGACAATAATAGTAGTGTTTTATCAAACCAAACGGATGAAATGGATGTTGTTCTTCAAACTCTGAACGTACGAATAGGCAACGGTAATAAAGAAATAGTAATAAGAGCAATGATTGTTACTGGATCCCAGCGATCATATGCTACGCAAGAGATAATTGAAACATTGAATATTGAGCCAACTAAAGAAGTTAAAATTGTTCATACGCTCTTTGGTGGTAAGCAAACTGAAGAAGAAACTCATAAAGGATATCTATTGAGCTTAAGCAATTTAGAAAATACGTTCAAGTGTCGAATTGAAGTATTAGACCAGAGGAAGATTTGTAATGAAATAGCACGAGTACCATTTGGAGATTGGATTACTGAAATGGAACATCTGAATATTTATATCTCTGATAGAGAAGATAAACGTAGATGCAGAGACAGCAAGATTCACTTGTTAATTGGAGCAGATGTAGCCGGAAAATTGTTAACAGGTAAACTACATCATTGCAAATCTGGACCTGTTGCTATCCATACGAAATTAGGATGGACGACTCTTATGGGAAAGATTCCTCGAGCTCAAGCTAGAAGCGAGAACAGTGTGTTTTCTGTAACTTCGCTTCTCACTCACAATTTAGAAAGTATATGGAAATTAGATCTTATAGGTATTTCAAAGTCTCCAATCGACAAAAGCGAAGAATTATTAAGAGAAGAAACTGTTGCTCACTTTCAACGAACTGTAAGAAGAGACTTTGATGGAAGATATGAAGTTGCGTTGCCCTGGATACATGAAAAAGACAATCTGGCAAACAACAGAGACGTGGCAGAGAAAAGACTTTGCATAACGAAGAAGAAACTTGAAAATTCTGGGCACTCAAATGAGTATGGAGCTATTTTTAAAGATTGGTTGTCAAATGATATTATAGAGCGAGCACCCGAAGTTTCGAGTAAGGGAGTTCATTACCTTCCACACAGAGCTGTCATAAAAGAGAACAGTAAGAGCACCAAGATACGACCGGTATTTGATGCATCGGCAAAAAAAGAAAGGGATGTTATCACTCAACGATTGTTTAGAGAAAGGCCCGAATATAGTGGCAACTATTCCATCCTTGTTGATCAAATTCAGATTAAAAGCCGTAGCAGTAACATCGGACATAGAGGAAGCATTCCTCCAAATTGGTGTTCGTGAAACTGATCGAGATTTCTTACGATTTCTTTGGTATGATGAAGAACAGAATATAATAGAATATAGGCATAAGAGGGTTGTATTTGGAGTGACATCAGGTCCATTTCTTTTGAATGTGACATTGAATCATCATTTAGAAAACTCACCTGAAGAACTTCAAGAAACTGCACAGCACTTAAAATCATCTTTCTATGTAGACAATTGTATTGCTAGCTTCGATAACGTGGAAGAAATGGAGAAATTTGTCTTGGAATCTCGCGTCCTTTTATCAAGTGCTCAATTTAATTTAAGAGATTGGACCAGTAACTCACACTCCAGAGTTCTAGATCAAACAGACGTAGAAACAACTAACCTACTTGGGCTGGTTTGGAACATTAATGACGACACTTTATCTTGTGCAGTTAAAGATTTTGATTGTGAAGGAGTTCTGACTAAACGGAAAGTACTATTCGTATCTAGCAGCATATTTGATCCTATTGGTTATACAAGTCCTGTGATGCTTATATGTAAAATAATTTTACAAAAAACGTGGACACTGAGACTATCTTGGGATACTGAGTTACCTGAAGATATTTCAAAGGACTTTAAAAAATGGCTGAAGACTTTATCAAAGCTACAAGAAATAAGAGTTCCAAAATGTCTTCTAAACACTAGAAAGAAAGTGATGCAATTACATGTGTTTTGTGATGCGTCACAAAATGCTTATGTAACCTGTATATTTTTGAGATCTGAAACTGAAGACCAAATTGAATGTTCATTAGTTCATGCTCGTAGTCGAGTTGCCCCTTTAAAGGAGATTTCAATTCCAAGATTAGAACTGCTATCTTGTCTTATAGGAGCCAGGCTAGCGCACAAGGTTATTGTTGATCTTGTTTATGAAGATATGCCTATTATCTACTGGTCAGACTCTGCAAATGTTTGTATTGGATAAAACGGAATGGAAATTGGAGCACTTTTGTCATGAATAGAGTTCAGGAAATTTGAAGATAAACCAGCTCTGACAACTGGAGACATGTCGCTGGAGTTACGAATCCAGCTGATCTACCATCTCGAGGATGTTCTGCGGAGAAGTTATTCCAGTTGAAATGGTGGGAGGGACCTCAATGGTTGCGAAAATCGGAAGATGAATGGCCCACCTCAGATGCTTTTCCAAATATGGACATAATAACAGCGGAAAAGAAGAAGACGATTGTTGCTGCTACAAATACCAGCACAGAAAAATTCGAATTCTTCTCAAGAATATCCTCATTCAAAAAGATCACCAGAGTCATGGCATGGATTATACGTCTTGTCAAAAATTGCAAGAGATCAGATGAAAGGGTTGTCGGGGAACTGTTAGTAGATGAAGTGAAGTATGCAGAAACAGTTATTTGGAGACAAGTTCAGAAAGAGAGCTTTGAAGACGATCAAACCTTTAACTTCCAGACGTATTTGGACACAGATGGTCTATTAAAAGTAAAATCAAGGATATCCATGAGAGAAGACCTCGAAGCTTTTAAATATCCAGTGCTTTTACCTTCGAAACATCAACTTGTAGATAAACTTATTTTTGAAGAGCATGTTGGCAATTGCCACGCAGGAGTTCAAGTTATGATGACAAAATTAAGAGAGCGTTTTTGGATAATCAAGAGTAGGAAAACAATTCGACAAGTTACAAGAAAGTGCATTAGATGTGCGAGGTTTACAGCAATTCCGTTAAATGTAGATGAAGCTCCTTTGCCTGAAGATCGTGTGCGAGAAGCTCATATTTTTGAAGTGATTGGAGTCGATTTATGTGGGCCCATGCATTTGAAGAACCAAACCAAATGTTGGGCTGTCCTGTTCACTTGCGCAGTATACCGAGCTGTTCACATCGAATTAGTTACGTCTTTTACAACTGATAGCTTCATTTTAGCTCTAAGGAGATTTATCTCAAGAAGAGGACGACCCTCAACTATTTACTCAGACAATGGAACGAATCTAGTGGGAACATCTAATGCATTTCAAGTTGTGAATTGGGAAAAAATACAAGAAGTTGCTGCAATCAAAAAGATTCGATGGAAATTTAATCCACCGTCATCTCCTTGGTGGGGAGGATTTTGGGAGAGGTTGATTGGCATGTTTAAAAGAATTCTTAGAAGAGTAATTGGCAATGCCTGTTTGCAACATGAAGAGCTATACACAGTTTTGTGCGAAGCAGAGAGTTTAGTCAACTCTAGACCATTGACTTATGCCTCTGAAGACGAGAATGATTTAGTGGTGCTATCACCATCGATGTTTTTGAACGAAATAGAAGAAACTGGAATGGCAGACCTTGATGAAGTAGATGCTAAGAGGCTGAATAGAAGATTCACCTACAGACTAAACCTCAGAAAGGAGTTACGGAAACGTTTTATAATTGAATATCTGGGGCAGTTGAGAGAACACTACAAGGTTAGAAAAGAGCAACAAGTGAAAGAGGGAGACATCGTTCTAGTAGGCGATACCAATATTAGAAAACAAAGTTGGCCTCTAGCTAGAATTTTGGAGCTGTATCCAGGGAAAGACGGAAAGGTTCGAATTGCCAAAGTGAAAACGAATTCTGGAACATTTTTGCTATCGCTACAACGATTGTACCCACTTGAAGTTCAGAAAACTGAACGATCTTCTTTTCAGGAAAGAGATTCACAACCTGGAACCATCGACGCAGCACGCAAAGATAACAACCTAAGAACAAGACGTGGACGACGTATAAGACTTCCAAATCGTTTGAACTTGTGAATAACTTTTATTTGACTTTTGAAGTATTTAAAAGATCAAAGGTGGGAGAATGTCGGAAATAAACGAACATGTAAACTTATTTTTATTTTAATTACACCCAAGAACTTTAAGGTGTGACGTCATTTTTACAATGAATATAAATTTGTATAATTTCAGTTTTTAGTTTAGTTTAAATGGCAACAATGATTAATTTTCTGTTGTTCTTTTTTAACTGTTTTTAGAATAAGCCATTTTTTAGTTGCCTTTGTGAGAGTTGGATTAATAGAAATGTCGAATATTAAACTCGTTAATTATTTTTCTTAATTGAGTCGAATCTTGATCTTGACATAATAGACTACGACACAGAAGTAGTGAAAATTAGTCGGAATTTTCGACAGTGATCATCAGATCATAGCATATTTATTGGTTTTTGGATTGCTAAGATCGTTTGTTTTAAAGTTGTTAATCATCGAAAATTCGTCGAATCAGAATTAACCTGTTGCGTATGTTGAGCATTTGAAATCTTGAACAGCTTGTTCTATTATTGATCATCGGATTAAAACTAGAAGATTTTTTTTTTTGCTTTGGATCACTAAGATTCCAATATATTTAGAGTTTCTTTAAAAAATTTTGATGGAGAATTAGGATCATCAAGATCGGACTGGATTGGCTCCAGAAAGTTTCAAAAGACGGGGGAAAAACCGAACTTCGATGCACTCTGTCGATAACATCAAGCAATGGCCACTTAAACTTAACAGCTCCTCTCTGGTAAAGAAATTCCATTTGAAACACGTCATCCCCACAATTTTCTTGCAATTTACCAATATTAAATCGTTTATCGTACAGGACTACGTATACAAAATGAGGCTGAATCTCATATTTGCAGTCCTGATCAGCAATTAGCTTTATCTCTTTTATGATATTCTCCATTTGTTGGGGGACAGTAATTTTGATTTCAAATGTGAAAACACCATGCAATCAGTTCCAGGCACAAGTCAGACCAAACCCTAAAGACGAAAATAGTATCATTTAGCCGAAAATTCATAACTCTGATGTTTTGCCCAGAAGAAAATTGCACATCAACGTTTGAAAATTGCAGAAGATTTGTCCTTACATATTGCTAGAGGAGAACACCAAATTCCTAAAACAATCACAGGTCAAGACAAATCTAGGAGTGCATTTTCAAAAAGAATGGAAGCAAAGACAAAAAAGACTAATTATGAAATTACTGCAGATTTTGAAGAACCCACTATAGAGAATAGAAATTGCTTCTATTCATGCCATCTACATACCTGATTGTCTCCAATGATTCCAAGATAAAATTCGTCATCTTGTTCAATGACTTCATATTCAATAACACTGCATATTTCGATCGTACCTTTTATTCTGTGGAAATGTGACATAACTTGTTCCCGTGTCAAATATTCTTTTGAACAAAATTTCTTCTTTCCATCAACTGTGAGATTTCTCATCATACTTACAACAGTTTGGGGTGTTAATTTATTTCCTGTTTTATTTCTTTTGTTGAAATATTCTAAATTATTTTTGATTTTGGTTCTTGAACTTTCCTTTTGGGTTTCATTGCCTATCCTTCTTTGCGCACAAGACTTGATTAGATGTAATTTTTATTATCTGTAGTGGGTTCTTCAAAAGCTGCAGTAATTTCAAAATTGGTCTGTTTTGTCACTGCTTCCATTCTTTTTGTAAATGCACTTCTGGTTTTGTCTTGATTAGTTACTATTTTAGAAATTTGATGTTCTTCTCTATAGCAATATAAAGGAACAAATCCTCTGCAGTTTCAAATGTTGATGAGCAATTTTTTTCTGGGCAAAACATCAGAGTTATAAATTTATGGCTGAGTGGTATTGTCTTCGTCTATAAGGTGTGGCATGTCTTGTGCCTGGAACTGATTGCATGGTGAATTTGCAGTTGAAATCCAAATTACTGTCCCCTAACAAATGGAGAATATCATAAAAGAGATAAAGCTAATTCCAGATAAGAACTGCGGATATGAAACTCGGTCTCATTCTTTTTACGCTGTACTATATACAATAAACGGATTTACATTAGTAAACTACTAGAAGATTGTGGGGATGACTTGTTTAAAATGAAATTTCTTCATCAGAGAGGAGCTGATGAGTTTAAGTGGCCATTGCGTGATCCGAAGCTCAGTTTTCTTTGGTACTTTGCAACTTTCTGGAGCCGATCCAGTCAAAGTTCCAAGCTTAAAAGACATACTACAACAATTGTTATAAACATGAGTTAGAGTGAAGTGAAAATCGATTAATTTTTGAAAACATGAATGAAAACAGTAATGCATCAATATGTAAGGATGGGGTGCAACAAAAAAAAATCTTTTTTTTTTTTTCTCTTCAACTTGCCTCAATAAAGTTTAATTTCTCATTAAGTATAATAAGAGAGTGTTTAAATAGTCTCAGCTTTGTGTCAATATATTGTTCCCGCAGCAAGATATACAAGCTCAAATTTGTGTCAAATTCGAAGATTTTTCTATTTTGGCGCCAAATAAATTCCAGCGTGTTCAACTTGCCTCAATGTTTTATGTATTAATAAATAGTACTAATATAGCTCTATACAATGACACCTAGTTTGAAGTGACAAATCAAACGCGCAAGATATAATTCAGTCTTGAAAATGGTAAAAAACATGAAAATCTGGACATTTCATGACCTTGAATGACCTTGCGCAATTGACTTGCTATGAACTTTTTATATGTTTTATAAAGATCTATTCTAGTACATTCCATATCAGAAGAAATGCAGATGGCAAGTTGCTTGTGAATTTTTAAACGGATAAAAATAGTTTTCATGTGTCACAAAAACACTAATTTTTTTCGTTTTTAAAGGTGATCTTTAACACGTCATAGAATTTGAGCAGTGCAACTACGGAACAAATAATTTCAGATTTTATCATCTAATAAGGGTAGCAGCAACTGGTAATTTTTTGGGGACAATCGGAGATGGTGTGAATCAGGGGTGGTTCAACTTCTCAGAATCTTGCTCTTAATGACACCAAATGGAGCATGAATGCTGTATTTACTTGTTCACAGGCACAAAAGTATAACAACCATGAGGAATCCCATGGCTCTGCCAACCTCAAGCAGCGTAAATTTTTATGGGAACGGAACTTAAATTTTAAAAATAAACTAAGTAAGCTTACATTCTTAAGCGAGTCACAGCCGAGAGTTATTATCAGATGTTGGCCATTTTTTATATCACTGTGCTTGTGGCTGAAAATTTTCATCGTGTTATTGCAAGAAAGTTTTTTGTGTTTTTGAGGTTGGTGGTTTTTCTACTTTTCAAAAGTGTTTTTTTTGGGGGTATCAGAACTTTTTTGTAAACACTGGCGACTTCTATTTTTTGAATTTGTCTATTTCATCGTTTTTCTCTTTACCACCTATGGTACACCTGGTACCAGGAATATTCATAATTCTTCAAACTGAGTTCTACGATACCCGACATGCAACAATTATCTTTAAAATTGATAAACCGGAAGTGGTACCAATAGCATACCTGGTATTTTAAACATTCATAATTCGTCAAAACAAAAGCCCAACATGCCATATTTATCTTGGAAATTGATAAACCGAAAGTGGTACTACCTATGATATACCTGGTACCTTAAACATTAGGGTGGTTCGGAAAAAAACAATTTTAATTTTTGAAACGCATGAGGTGAAAAAAGTTGATACACATCTTGATAAGAAAAACTGTAAAAAAAAAAATTTGAAAAAAAAAATAAAAAAATAATAATAATATCTTCCGATCGCGCATTCACCTCAAAGTTTGGAGAAAATACAAAAAATAACTATTTTTCCTAAATTTTTAAAAATTTCTAAACGTTATATATTTGAAAGGCAATAGTTTGCAATGTGTACTGAAAGGGTGGTATAACACAGGAAAACACTATTTTATGCATTTTTAAAACATATATTAATAATAAAAAATACTCAAAAGTTATATTATTTGTAAGAAATAATGATTTTTCTGTAAAATGGGTACTAATGTTATTTCTTAAATTTTTAATTTTTTTTAATTTTAAACATGCTATTATTCATTTGGTCGAGTCCGTGCCCGAAAAACCAAGTGTCTTGCTAGATGCTCAGTCTACAAGGCCATAATCCTGAATTTTTAAACGAGTATGACGTCACAGACGAAAGCCATGTTTTATATCTGTGATTCTGTGAAACGAAACTGTGAATGCTGTTTGAACTTGTACACTGGTGTGCAAAACTTAAGCAACAGGTGTTTTTTTTGCCATAACTCCACGACAAATCATCTGAGAGACGTGAAATTCAGAAATGAGGGAGAGTATTATGTACGTAAAGGATGACGAAAGTATAGGTGCTGAAAAAGGAATACAAAATGCATACGGTACGGAGTCAAACAAAAACAAGCTTTATTGAACGAATAGTATCGTGACTCATGATTGTCTATCCAGAAGGAAGAACAACAAGCAGATATTCCCTAATATGTGATATGCCCTCCCCTCACTGAAATGGTTGCTTCGCACAGTCTCCGCATACTCAGAACCAGCTGGTGCAACATTTCTTGCGGTAGGAATGCCCATTCCTCAATCAGCATCTGTTTGAGTTGTTGGGTGTTCTCCGGAGGATGTAAGCCTGCTTCAATGTGTCTCCCCAAAGCATCCCACACCTGTTCGATGGGATTTAAATCTGGGGAGTACGCTGGCCAATCCATTCGAGTGATATCTTCACTTTCCAGTAGCTCCTTAACAGCAAGAGTCCGATGTGGCCGTGCATTGTCATTCATAAAAATGAAGTCTGGGCCAATGGCACCTCGGAACAGATACACATGGGGAAGGAGTACCTGCTCACAATAGCGATCCCCGCTTACAGACCCTCTGTCGAAAACGTGGAGCTCAGTTCGCCCGTTCAGCATAATATGCCTCCCCAGACAAGAACTCCAGGACCACCGTTACGGTGTCTTTCCTTGATGTTACTGGGATAAAATCGGGTCCCGACCTCTCTCCAAATCAAAACGCGTTGAGAATCGCATCCGGTACTGAACCGACTCTTATCCGTAAAGAGGACACGACTCCATTGATCAGTTGTCCAGTTTCTGTGCTCTCTGCACCACTGTAAACGATGGCGTCGGTGACCAACTTTCAACGGCAGGCAGCGTTCAGGACGGCGGGCGAATAGGCCCCTTTTGTGAAGGCGTCTGGCCACAGTAAATCACGACACTTGTCGAGCCGTTGCTGTACAGAGTTGCTGAGCAATGGCGCTTGCTGACGGCTGTCGGCCTCTTTTCGCCTGCAGGACAATGTATCGGTCATCCCCTGCAGTTGCCCTCCTCGAGCGGCTACCACCAACCTTTCTAACAGCTGTACCTGTAGTTTGGAACGCTTTCCAAACGCGCGAAACGACACTTTTGTTAATTCCGAACTCTGCAGCTACACTGGTGACAGTACGCCCCTCCTCCAGCTTTCCGATCATTCTTCCACGTGTGAAGTCGTCCAGGTGATTTCTTCTAGCCATATTTCACGAACTGACTCACTGGCACTTGCAGCGAATATGTTGAATTGCGTCTACATCCTTCCTTTTATTCTACTGTTGAGCTGCGCGCGCCGACATCACGCGTTTTGCGTATGCTCATGTCGCCTCTGAAGTTTCTTTCCTGATATTTGCATACCCATGACGCTTCTACTGACTTACCTGTTCATTGTACTGATCTCCAGACCTCCTTTTCTGCAATTTCATGGCTACTTGCTAAATTTTTACATTGTTGCTTAAGTTTTGCCCACCAGTGTAAATTGCGTTTGGGAGATTCTTTTTATAATTTTGAATTATTAATTATCTCCACATTTTTCATAAGGATTATTAAAGTTTATTATTTACGGTGAGTACATAATTTTCAAAATGTTAATGTAAAAGTATAACGCACCAAATGCTATTCGGTTGCATTCTATTTCAAAAGCCATTTCTAAAAATTGGTCTTCGAAATCTTTAACGTATACTGCATTAAATATGTGAATATTAAGCCTAATCTATTTTCCTGTCCGATTTAATTAGGTAGCAATTTATTAATGATTTTCAATATTTGAACTGAGGAATCTAACCAAGTTTTGGGGTAATTTTCTAGTTATTGTTCATGACATTCTTAATGTAAGTGTATTTTTGTATGGATTGATAACAGATGTGGTATAGGACATTTAGAATTTTTTTTTTTCTTCTTTTGGCGTTTGAAAATTTGCCAAAATTAAAAATACAGTAACTGAAAGAAGATTAAAATATAAATAATTAACTGAATTAAAATATAACTTAAAATATAATCCGTCGCCGAAAACAACATTTATTTGAAACAAAAAACAAAAAAAATGCCAAAGAAAATTGCGCCAAAGAAATGTCCTATACTACATCTGTACCAAGGATTAATTTGAGATCTTTCTATGGATACTTATCTTCTTTACCGTTTAAGTAACGTCTGACTAAGAAAATTTAAAAAAACAGTACTGTTTGTTGACATTGTCTGGCAGTGTTTTTCAAGCAGCTAGAGTTAAAATTTACATTTGTCCTGAGGATCACAAGTTTAAGCTTTCACTTCACTTAAATGTTGGCTTGGTGAATAAGGTGGGATTCTGTACTATAAATTTGTATATATGTATAATGATAGTATAAGTACCGAATACTAAATAACAAATTTTCCTATAAAAAACCAAATGCATGATGATTTGTATTCGCATATTCTAAAAGTATTAGAAATGTTTATTCAAATATTGTGTCGTACCAAGGCCATATTTTCTAGAAATTTCAAAAAGTTATCGGAGTTAAACATGAAGAAAATTTTTTGAAATTCAAAAATCAGAAACAACTTTTGAAGGAACTAGTATTGAAAAAGATGGATATTCTTCCTGAAATTCCTGATTGACAATCTGATTGTGGAACGAAGATGAAAATTTGAATAGAATTTTGTTTGTCAGTGAGCATTACATATTTACTTTAGGCTCTTCACGCTGTTAAGGTTTCCAGCCTACCTCTCCATACCTTCCGATCTTTGGCCAAGGATCTTGCTTCCTCTAGACCATTTAAGCTATCCTTTTTTAGGTCTGATTGCATTTGACTTTGCCAAGTTGTCCTAGGCCTCTTTTCCTCTTGCCATCAGGAGCCCAAGAGAGAGAAACGTGTGTTAGATTCTCTTTTGGCATTCTTAATGCATAACCCGTCCATCGCCACCTTCTCTCACCGATTTCTTCTTCGATTGAAGTAATGTCTGCCCTTTCTAAAATTGCTTCGTTAATAATTTTAACAGGCCAACATATTTTAAGGATTCTTCTAATACAATTATTTTGAAAAATTTCATGTTTAGCATTAACATACATTTAAAAAATTATGTCAAAATTCGTAATGACAAAGTGAAATCTTAAAGTATGAAAAGAAAACTAGCCACTCTTTCCGTATGATTATATTTGTACATTTTTTTAATTAACCTACTTTAAAATTAAATTTTGGAATCGATGAGTTTGATATCTTTTGTTAGCGCTATGCAATTTTTAATTTCCGAAACGGACACGACAGCATATCGGGACACTTGCGTCGATTGTCGAGCTGCAATCGGAGTTTTCTGGGTTTCTTCCTAATCAAATCATAAATGTGAGGCACCTTCCCTTTAAAAGTCCACCCAGAAGGCATCCGCCCTAGATTCTTGGAAATGTCTATTGTTTGGACATTATAGTTTCAATTTAGATGAGATATTCTTTATCATTCTAGATCTCTGTTCATGGAAAAGCAACTATTTTCTAAAAAATTAAAATGAATTTAATTTACTTCGTAATACTCTTAAAAAGTTTTGTAAAAATCTCTTTGAATTATAAAAATATAACTTGTTTAATTACTCACTAAATTATATAAACTATTTTTTGCTTTAAATCTAGGTAAGAGAAGTTTCTTAAATATTAAAAGATATTTTTATCAGACGAAACGGTCGTTTCGCCGCCAACCTTAAAAAGGCAGAAACGACAGTAAGTATCTATTCTCTGCACAACTTCCAGCGAAAAAGCCGAAATTGACTATTTTCTAGCGCGCTTACGAAATTTCACATAATTATACAAAAAATACCATAGATTCGTCTCGGTGATATCTTTAAAAGAAAAAAAATTGAGTACATAGGATTAAAGACAACGAAGAAAAAAAATATTGAAATTTCCAAAATGAAATAAAAAAACGAGTTCTAGCCCGATTTTGATGTAAAAATTTAGACAAACGTCCAGCCCTAACTCAGCTGTAGATCTTCAAACGGATTGAATTATAGGATGCGGAAAGTTTCAACTTAAACCCCTACGCTGGTTTGAACTTCATTAAATATTTCTTTCTATTTTTAATTAATTTAAAACCACTTTTTCTCATTTCATAATTTGGCGACAGATAAAGGCGATCAGCTTGTAATTGTGGTTCAGAAATATTTGCCCAAAGTTTCCAAACAGGTTTGCTATAATTTCGAGCCGACCAAACGGTATAGTGGTTAGCGTGCTGGCTTCTAGACCGCGAGGTTGCGGGTTCGAGTCCCGTGTTAGGCATGGGTGTTTGTAAATGTATGTTGGCTTGTCTAATGACGAATGTTTCGGCGCATTATAGCCCTCGTGTTGCTGACGGCGCCAGATAATCTGAATACAACCAACCAACTATAATTTCGAAGTTAGTTTTTCCGACATGTTAGGCTTAAGTGAGAATGAACGTAGCGTTAATGTATAGGCAGAACAAATTAGACTATAATTATATGGCTTATAACATCTTTAAAATGAAATAATTTAATTTGTGAAGAGACAGAGTTAAAGAGAAATATTTGTTCTTCAAGTTGCATGTGTTATTTGAACTGTATGATAATATAGAGAGAGTTAACTTTCAAAAACATTTTAATTTCGGGAAATCTCCATTGAAAAATGAAAACAATCACATTTTGTCGCAAGATACTATGGGCTAAATACAAAGTATAAATGGGGAGGTTATGCGAGCTGACGTCACAGTCAATTCATCACAGAGGACTAAATGAACCACTCATTGCGATTGGCTAATGGAATTTGCACAAATGTCATTCGTTTTTAAAGATGTGTTGAGAATGAATTTCTGTTGTAGAAAGAAATCGTAGAATCATATATCCTCAAAATTGTAATTTCATAGTGAATTTTAAAATTGTTGTTAAGAAAATATTTTAAATTTTGTCAGATATCAAAGGGTTATTATATGTGAACCAAAATAATGCTTGGTATAATAAAAATGATTTATATTGCAATATTTAGACTCTAAAAAACTTGTAATATTTATTTGTAACAATTTATTAGAATAAATTTTCAATGGGATGACCGCTCTGGCCTTGTATGTTAAAGGTGCCGGATTTGATTCCTGGGTTAGGTGTGGATGTTCGTTGTGATTCGGAATCCACGTTAAGCTGTGGGTACCGGACTGATTAGTCGTTATTATGCCTTAAAATAGGTCGTTGTGTGTACAAACTAACCAAACGAGCTGAAACTTGGCAGACAGGCTCTTTGTCGATGGCAACGTATTTCTTTAAGTTTTGGGAGTTGAGTTGCCTTACACAAGTTTCTATTATTCGTTCGCGGTCGATTTTGATGGTTACTGCCATCCGTATTCAACCAATTTGTAAATTTTCAAGTAGATTTTAGCATGTATGATATCATTGAACTCAACTTGAAGATTTATGAATATTCATGGTACCAGGTGTACCATGGGTGATACTACTTCTGGTTTATCAATTTTGAAGATAAATATCTCATGTTGGGTGTCGTTGGGCTTGTCTTGAAAAATTATGAATGTTTAAGGTACCAGGTATAGCATAGGTAGTACCACTTTCAGTTTATCAAATTCCAAGATAAATATGGCATGTTGGACTTTTGTTTTGACGAATTATGAATGTTTAAAGTACCAGGTATGATATCGGTACCACTTCCGATTTATGAATTTTAAAGATAATTATTGCATGTAAGGTATCGTCGAACTCAGTTTGAAGAATTATGAATATTCTTGGTACCAGGTGTACCATAGGTGATATATAGAAAAACGATTAAACGAACAAATTCAAAAAATAGAAGTCGGCAGTGTTTAAAAAAAAGTTCTGATATCCCCCAAAAAAACACTTTTGAAAAGTAGAACCACCAACCTCAAAAACACAAAAAACTTTCTTGCAATAAAAAAATTCATAAACATGATGAAAATTTTCAGCCACAAATACAGTGATATAAAAAATGGCCAACCTCTGATTAGAACTCTCGGTTGTGACTCGCTTAAGAATGTCTGCTTACTTAGTTTATTTTTAAAATTTAAGTTCCGTTCCCATAAAAATTTACGCTGCTTGAGGTTGGCCCCCGTCTTAATTACTAACCTTTAAAGCCCCCAGACAATAAAAACTTTCCAAAATGTATGTATCAACCAAACAAAAGCTTACCACAAACACTTCAGTTTCCTACTTATAAAATTCTTAATAAATATATTCAAATGCAAGCGTTTGAGCACAGTTTCTCTATACTAGTTTGAAAGTTACATAAACATGAAGATTTACACCACTTTGTATTTCCTACCTATCCAAATGAAATCATGAACTTGAATATTCGTGTAATCTGCCATAAATTATTTTAAACGCAAGCATTGTTAATATTCCTATGACGGGCGCCAACCTCAAGCAGCGTAAATTTTTATGGGAGCGGAACTTAAATTTTAAAAATAAACTAAGTAAGCAGACATTCTTAAGCGAGTCACAACCGAGAGTTCTAATCAGAAGTTGTCCATTTTTTATATCACTGTATTTGTGGCTGAAAATTTTCATCATGTTTATGAATTTTTTTATTGCAAGAAAGTTTTTTGTGTTTTTGAGGTTGGTGGTTCTACTTTTCAAAAGTGTTTTTTGGGGGGATATAATTAGTCTCTTTAAAGGAAGAATTTGTGGGTAAATGTTCAATTTTTCGTAAAGGAAATTCTGGTTTTAAATAAAAGATTGTTTATCTTATTTAATTCATTTTTTTTAATATTGTTTTTGTATTTTAGTTTTTAAGAAAAATTAAACTGAAATTATTTCAGTGTAACCACCAATCAGTTTTGAAACAACAAGCTTTTGAATAAATTAATTTTGAACAATTTTTTTTTTTTAATTTATTCCCTAAAAATATAAAAAATTTAAATGTATTCCTATATTTTAATTTAGAATAGATTATGTAGTTATGCATTGTAAATATTCCAACTTTGATGCTTCTTCATCCATCTTCGTATGCAATCTTACCTAAGTAGTGATTTGTGATGGGTTCGCGCTGTGACGTCACGATCTGGTTGTTTCGGGCCTGATACAACTATAACACTCTCGTGAAGCTGAGCATCTAGCAAAACACTTGGTTTTTCGCGCACGGTCTCGATTTGGTTCACTTTTTTCTTGAGCTTTCTATCCTAGTGATGCACTTTGAAGGAAATTTTTGTGAAAAAGTCGGGCATTATGGATCTTTAAAAAAAGTGCTGTCCTAACGTCTTTTGCGTCAGCGCCACCTACTTTTGTCATTAGCGTTCCACAGCTTGTGAGTGACAAGGAAACGAGTTGAAACCTGATTTCAATGGTCCATAGTAACATAGATACGCTGACCAATTTTCCCAGACATAGGCCAATCCCGATGTGAAACGATGTGAATCGGTCGTTGGAAACAATATTAGCCAATCTCGCCCAATTCTGGATAAAATATAGAAGAGGTTTTGATAAGCCGATGTACAGTTTTAAACTTGGGATATTGTATTTATGAGAAACAAAACTATGTGATGGTTTTTACTTGTTTGTTAAAAAATCGTGTATTTTGGAATTATGCTCGGTCAGACTAGTCAATCTTATAGTCTCTCCCTGTTTCCACCAATACAGCTGTGCTACCTCGGATGCGCCAGTCTTTGCTAACTAATGTCCGTTTGTTTCTCTTAACAAAGGAGGGGTCCTATTACGAGCATTCCAATTAATTATGCCCACTCAATGCAGTCAGGATACCTTCAATAAAGTTAAGTTTAGTTGTCTTGAAATGCCTGATAGTCTTTCTCTAGGAAAGTTCTCGCGATTTCAGAACCTGATGCTTCAGTTCTCTTACATCTCTCCTTGCGTACAAAATCATTGCCGAAATATTTTTTTAGTGAGGGAAGGAAGCATTTCGTCCAATAACTGAGTTTAAAACTTGCAGTAAATATTCAGGGAGGTATCGAGACAATCGAATTGCCACATATATGTTCTTAGGTCCTTCAGAAAATTATTTTTTTTACTGTAATAATATCAAGAAGATATAACTGAGTTGTGTTCAATTTCATCTCAAGTTGAGGAATTAAACATTCAACCCGTAAAAAATCAGTCAGGGGAAATTTTTCAAGGTTCTTCAATTTTTTTTATCTCACTGAAAGATGTTGTCCAGTTGTAGTACTATCTACGTGTTTAAATATGTGTCTGAATGGTAGTTCATTGGAGTATAGGAGGCATATATCCCAATGTAGTGGTCTCCCAGCTAGCAATTTGGTCTGTCAGATTATTTCCAGCCAGTATTCATGGCTGACCCAATCAGAGCCACGTGCGTTATGATCCAATGACTAAGTTAGGATGCGTTTTGATCCAAGTAAGTTTATGAGCTTCAAAGGAAGAGAAGGCACCACGAGAAAGACCACCCAGATTAAAACCCGCCAAAACACAATTTTTATCAATGTTTCAAAGGTTATGCGCGAATAATTATTATTAAATAATTACTAATTTGATTTTTTTCCATGTTCTATCTATTTCATTCCACACAATATAAACTAATGTACCTCGATAATTTAGTGATTAGCGTATTCTACAAATTGACGGAAAAAGGGTGTTTTTTGTATTTATTCCAAACTTTGAAGTGAATGCTTGAAGTAAATAAAGAAATTTTAACAAAAATATGTAAAAAGTAACGTTAGTATCCATTTTATAGAAAAATCATTTTTTTAATAAAAAAAATTATTTTTGAATATTTTTAATTATTGATATACGTTTTAAAAATGCATGAAATAGTGTTTCCCTGTGTTATACCACCCTTTCACTATACAAACTATTGCCTTTCAAATATATAACGTTTAGAATTATAAAAAAATTTAGGAAAAATAGTTATTTTTTGTATTTTCTTCAAACTCTGAGGTGAATGCGCGATCGGAAGATATTATTATTATTTTTTTTTTTCAAAATATTTTTTACAGTTTTTCTTATGAAGATGTATATCAACTTTTTCACCTCATGCGTTTCAAAAATAAAAATTTTTTTTTTCGAACCACCCTATTAAACATTCATAAATTTTTAAACAAGCCCATCAACATCCAACATGCCATATTTATTTTCAAAATTGATAAACCAGAAATAGTACCACCTATGGTACACCTGGTTCCATGAATATTCATAATTCTTCAAGTTGAGTTCAATGATATCTTACATGCTAATATCTTCTTGAAAATTGACAAATTGGTTGAATTCGGACGGCAGTAACCATCAAAATCGACGACGAACGAATAATAGAAACTTGTGTATGGCAACTCAACCCCCAAAACTTAATGAAATACGTTGCCATCGACAAAGAGCCTGTCTGCCAAGTTTCAGCTCGATTGGTTAGTTTGTCCGCACAACGACCTATTTTAGTGCATAATAACGACTAATCAGTCCGGGACCTACAGCTTAACGTGAATTCCGAATCACAACGAACATCCACACCTAACCCAGGAATCAAATCCGGCACCTTTAACATACAAGGCCAGAGCGTTCATCCCATTGAAAATTTATTCTAATAAATTGTTACAAATAAATATTACAAGTTTTTGTACAGTATAATTATTGCAATATAAATAATTTTTAGTATACCAAGCAATATTTTGGTTCACATAATAACTCATTGATATTTGACAAAATTAAAAATATTTTCTTAACAACAATTTTAAAATTCACTATAAAATTATAATTTTGATGATATATGATTCTACGATTTCATTTTCAACGGAAAGTAAACAAAATCAATACATCTTTAAAAACGAATGAAATTTTTGCAAATTCCATTAGCCAATCGCAATGCGTGTTTCATTTAGTCCCGCTGTAATCAATTGACTGTGACGTCAGCTCGCATAACCTCCACATTTATACTTTGTATTCAGCCCATAGTATCCTGCAAACAAAATGTGATTGTTTTCATTTTTCAATGGAGATTTCCCGAAATTAAAATGTTTTTGAAAGTTAACTCTCTCTAAATTGTCATACAGTTCAAATAACACATACAACTTGAAGAACAAATATTTCTCTTTAATTCTGTCTCTTCAAAAATTAAATTATTTCAATTTTAAAGATGTTATAAGCTATATAATTATAGTCCAATTCGTTCTGCCTATGCTTTAACGTTACGAGGGGTCGGAGGAGGGGTCGGCCACAGTTTCGGGGGGGGGGGGGTCCCTCCCCCCGTCTACCACCCCCCGTCTACCTCCCCCCGTCTACCACCCTGTCCCACACCAATGAATAAACTCACTCATTTTGCATGAGCCACTGCGGCATCACTGTTAATTAGGACTACCTGTTATACCACCATGTGACACATTCCCAGACGTATAGAAATTAACAGAATTGAGTGAAAACCTTTGTTTTTATGCATAAAATTTCAAGTAACAAGATCGAGCGAGAGAGAGATCGAGCAGAATATTAAAATGAATATTTTTTTCTAAATAAACCCTTGGTTAGACGCGCGACCTTTTGTCTTGCGGTTAGTCGCGTGGGGGACAATTTCTCCCAAATTCAAATTTTCGTGCATACCATTAAATTCGTGACCAAATATCACAATAAGTGGGTATTTTTATTAAAAACACAACGTTATTGAACAGAATAAAGTAAGAATTAAAAAATATTTTTGAAATAACTTGGAAAAAGACTGTACGAATGCTTTGATCATGGGCTGTCCTACAATCAATTTATCAATAGATTGATAAATTGATTGTAAGGGACATTCGTCAACCGCGCAAACTACCAAAGGATTAAAACACGATATATTTATAATTTACAATTGATGCAGATTTTTAATGATCATTTAACTTTTTACGTAGAATACGTTTATCATTACGAAATGAAAGAGCTTTATGAACAGTTTTTCTTAAAATAGTGTGTACCACAGACTTTAATTAATAAATCAAAAAAGAAAAATATAGCAAAAGGTTATAACTGATTTTGATACTGTTGAAGAAATTGATGTATTAGTAAAAAATTCACAGAGCGAGGTGAGCGGTTGTCATTTTCAATTGACCTCCCCGTAACGAAATAACTACAAGATTAAATATGAATCTTATTATTTTTGATAATAACTGAAATTGATTGAGGAAATTTTTGTACTTGTTATCTTATGAAACCGGCTAAAATTAAAATATCTTGACTGTCTCAAGAATTGGACGGAAAATATATGGAATACGTTTACTGTTAAAAATTTAAATGTCCTTAAATGTTTTCCCTGTATGTAAATGTATTCTTTGGAAATTTCAATAGTAACGTAAAAAATTCCTTCAATTGTTTTTATGAATAGTTTATAATATTCATCTTAAATAAAATGTGATTAAGTTTGCTTAGTGGGCTGTCGAGTTTATAAAAGAAAAGCCAAGTTTAAAAATTATTTTAAACACTTTATTAGCAAAATTACTAATGTGACGTTCAAGTACAAAGGTAAAAAATGGTTTTACTGCTGATAGAGTTCATATGGTCTTCTATATACTATTTTTTTTTATCCCAGCGTCTTCTTAATAAGAAAAAATATTTCCCAAGTGATGACTCAATACGAAAAAAATTCCAACTTAAAAAAAAAAAAAAAAAAAAAAAGGAAAAAGACGATTCGTGTCACCACATTATACATCATGTCAATTTTTGTCTGCAATTTCCAATTTCTTGCTACATTTCCCACTGAAAAGCAAATAGTGCTTGAGAGAGAAAATTTATTTAATTATTTGATAAAAAAAAAGAAGTATAAATTTACATTTGCGTAAAGTAGCATTACGCATTTCCTCTTATTATTATTATTTTTTATTTGGCTTTTAATCCACTCCATACAGCCTTAATTTTATATTAAAAAAAAATTTAGCTGGAAATTACGTTACACATTCAGTTTCATTTCATCGGGAAAATAAAAACCAAATCGATTAATCAATATATGTTGCGTTGTGTTCGGATAGTGATACAAGAAACTTGACTAAATTTCTAACTTAACATTTTAGTTTTGATGAAATATTCTTCGAAAGAGTGAGATTGTTATTAAAGACTGGGACATTTTATGCAGTGGCACCTGAACTTATTTCTCAGAACACCCAGTTTTTAAACGGATAAACCCAGTGATGGCGATTAAAGAGCTAATGAGAACAGTCACACTTCCACTCTTTCCGTCTTACTTTTTTGCATTTTATGATTTATTTTTAAAGAAATCTGCACTAATGTTACATGATTTCATAGGGATTGAGGTGAAAAAATTTAAAGACGAGATAAATGTAACTATCGTAAAAGAAAATTAATGTTTTCATGTCAAAAAACATTCTTTTTATCTGGGCGAGTCCTCCTTGGGAATTTAAGCAATAATAATTTGACAAACAATTGACTTACTTGCTCATAATATGATCTGCATGAAAATTCGGTCCATATAATTTACGTGTTTGAAAAGCAACGACTGAATAATTTTGCAGATTAAAAAGGAGTTTGCTACACGTTTTCTTCAGTAAAAATCTAAATAGTTTTGTCAACAAGCCGAAGAGCAATGGTCATTTAAGGTGGTTTTTTTTCGGTCTTCGGTCAAACAGTTTCCTTAACCAATAAAAGTAGCTCCTGCCCTCTCTCCAAATATAACTCTTTGCCTTTTATTGTATGCCCCCCCCCCTTCCCCCAAAAAAGAATAGGCTAGTGTCGTCAGTCTAGTCGATAACAAGAAAGAAAGAAGAAGAAAAAAAAAAAAAAAGCATGGGGAGACATTTGTTTTACGAGTTTCCACTGAAGGACGGTTGCGTCGCCCGTGGCAATCTTAGAGGAGGTGGCAATCCCTCGCGGGAGGTGGCAATCCCTCGCGGGAGGTGTTGCTTAGCGGCATATCTGAATCCGGACAACTCTTCCCCCAGCTCACACACATATAGATGTGGTTTCATGATAACCGTGCTTGTGTAGCTTAAAATAATTAAATCGTATAAGTTATTCCATCTTCAAAGATACAGATTAACTAACTTTAAAATCAAAAACTTAGTTATTTAAATTTAAAATCTATATTCATTTTAAATTTTTTTCCACTGTTCTCAGAGGGCGCTGTGCCAAGGTTCTGGAGAGGGCGCACTGGGATATGTCCCGGTATCCCGGTGGGCCAGGCCGAGCCTGGCTATCACTCGTTTATAGGATACTTCAACCACTCGTATGTGTGATAGATCTTTCCCTTTCATATTTGCATTTTCAGCACTGTTTTAATCAATCATCGGTTAACATTTAAAGTTCATGAATGAATTTCAGACTGTTTATAAGTCATAATTGCATTTATATATGTTGTATAAATGATAAATAATTTTTTTTAACATACTCATGTTATTCTCTTTCCTTTATCCATCATGCAACATAATACGCTGGGACATAATACATTTGTTGAATAAATTAGCCATTAAGCATTTTTAAACATTTATATTAAAAAGCTTCATTAAGGATAGAAATAAACTTTTAAATTACATTCTAGAGAATGGACAGTTCCGCATTTTCTAAAAACGAGTGAAATTAGTAAATATTTATGAAGAATTTCTTTCCGATTCCAAATATTTAAACAAAAGCTCTTTAAAAAAAATTAGTTATTTAAGAATTATTATTATATTATTATTATTAAAGAAAATGGCCCAAAACCGAAACCAAAACAGTCCGATCGAAACAGTCAACACAGTTGTGACGTAAAGAAAACCCTATCGTTTCTATGGTTATTGTGAGGTTTCTGCCAAATAGTTAGCGTTGAAAGAGTTGGTGTTGGTAGACCATTGCAACATTCCGTACCGGTTGGCGTGATTTGAGAGAAACTTGCAAATCTGGTTTCCACTGCTGCATTTTAAATAAAGATGTTTGCGAAGCCGTGATGTCACATTCAATGCCAGCGAAATGAGTAGTTTTCTCGCCAACGTTTAACAAGGTAATTTTAAAAAAAAAAAAGCGCATTGAGCATAAATTTTTGTGTTTATGGCCTTTTCGAAACATTTAGAATTGAATTAAAAAAAAAAAAATTGGGGAATTGAAGTTACAATAAGGATAGAAATAAACTTTTAATTTACATTGTAGAGAATATTAGTTAAAAAAAAAATAGTAAGCATTGTACAAAATTTAAAACAATTAAGCGCTTATAGAAGTGAAATTACTTTCGTTTCGAAATAAAGTTGAATGCTTTACTTAACATGTTTTACTTAAAAACCAGTGCTAGAAGTGTGGGTAGACACGGTGCGACGCGTCCCCTCACTTTTCAAGAAAATACCTATGCGTCCCCCCCCCCCCCCCACTTCTAAAACCACTGAAATCTATCCCCTCTAAATATCACTTTTAAAAAATCTCATTTCGTCTGAAAACTACTAAAGGAACAATGACATAAAACTTTAAATGTTGTGACACTGCAAAAAAGTGATTTAAAGTTTTCAAATGTTAAAAAAAAAAAAAAAAAAAAAAAAAAAAAAAAAAAAAAACCAGTTACGTTATATATATCATACTATTATAAATATGTATTATACTACTTTGTATAAAGTTATAAGTATTTTTATTTTCAAATAATGTTCATTTAGTCAACTTTTGACTTTGAAGGAACTTTTTTTTTAAATGTGTTGGAGATGTGTTTTAAAAATGTTGGAGGAAATTTGTATTCTTGTATTATATAAGGACGAACTATTTTAAAAAAAAGAAACTTTTAGAGTTCTCTATTAATTTAATTTTATGAAAGTATGCCCATTTGGAATCACTATTTAAATCTAAATAACCAGTTAAGTATATAATGTTGAACTATTGATTCAATTTATCTCTTATTTCCAACTAAAAAAAATAAGTCAAAGAATATTAATTAAAACAACAATACATTTTGTATCTTTGGTCAATGTTAGTGTTAGGAAGTATAAATTACTTCCTTACTAGTCAATATTTTTATTGTAAAATGCGAAATTATAAAATTTATGGTGGAGAAAGGGATGCACTTGCCACCAACTTTTGGGCATCCCCCCACTTTTCTTTTCCCCCTTCTACCACTGCTAAAAGCTAATCATCATGACAAAAATATACATTAAAAATTATGCATTATTTGCAATATTAATACGAACGCTAATTTCTAACTTTTCAACTAGTTATGAGACGTGGTATTCCATAACAATTTGTATGTCTACAAAAAAAAAAAAAAAAAAAATCGCTTGGACTGTAAAAAACCCTAAATACTGACACTCAATGCCAAGAATCAAAAGTTAAACAGCACAACCTTTTCAATCACTAACAGGAATTGAAGTAATGGAAAAAAATAATGACCATTTACATAAACTGTTTGCTGTCATAATTACAAAATGAAGGAAAAAGTATATAAGTTCTCTTCTCAAATTGAAATTACTTCCTCTAACTTTATTAATTTATTTAGAGGTAGTTCGAAAAAACCTGAATTTTAAGCAACGAAGTCTAGTACTGCTCATAAGTTGAGTATTTATATGTTGATCAAGAAGGAAGTAATGAACGAATCCTTATATGTAACCTTCAGATTATGTAACGGCTATACAGTTTGAAAAAAAAATTACAAAAATAAAAATTTGATTACTTGAACACTCAAATTTTACAGATTAAGTTTTTTGACTGCTAATATGACTCAATTATTTTATTTTAAATGTTCATTAAAGAAAATAGTTTAAGATCCCCAATACATTTTTTGTTCGCGCATAATACCTATTTTCGAATTTCGGTGAAAAATTAAAATCAATGTGTATACATAAGGAATGTATCCCATATGTATACATAGGGTAATGAAAGTATAGCATTCGGTCAAAAAAAAAATTCGACTTTTTTGTGCATTTCTCCACGTCTTGGAACACTCCGATTTCAAAAAAAGTTGTCTAAAAAATGTCTGTCTGTGGTCAGCATAACTCCCAAACAAATTAACTAATGCCTCTTAAGGTGTTCATTCCCACCTCTGAAATTCCCGTGAAAATGATTTAATGGCGTAAAAAGTTGAAAAACGAATGCCTTTAACACGGAGTTCTCTTTCCTTGAGCATACCTCATCAACAATCGTTTTTTCTTCTATCCCCAGTTTCACTTATAAGAAAGGATAATATAGAATTATAAAAAATATAACTCTAAAACAATCAATTTGGCGAAGGGTATTTTTTTAAAAGGACCCATACAATAAATATTTCAAAAAATATCGCCAAACAAGTAATTTTTGCTAAATAAATAATGAAAATATAAAAGTTGTAAATGTCCCAAATCCACGTTAGTATTATAATGTAATTGAAAGTTGTGCGATGTTGCCCATCCCTTGTTATAGTTTTACACGCAGAAGCAATGTCATATTAAAAATATACATGCAAAACCATTTCTCTACTAACTTCATCTTGCAGCTCTTCACTTATTTCAGAAAGTTACATTTATTGAATTCAACATATTGTTTCTTGCATGTTTTGTGCAGTCATTTACAATTGTCGGTTTTCCTAATATTTAAATTAACTGCAATGTTTTTACAGTCTTACCTATGTATATGAGTTCTCCAGGTTAAATTTAAAAAAAATTCCTAATAGAATATCGAAAAATGTCATAAAAAATCTTGCCACATTGATGGAGTTCACCTCTAAAAATTCTTAAGTTTCCAGTTTTTGAAATCAGATATAACTACAATTATTAGATAAAGTCAGGAGTTTGGTACTTTTTTGTGGGTTTTTCCATTAAAAAATAATAATTGTGGAGTAGTTTCGATGTTTTACCGCAGATTAGTCAAAATTTGCGCTTAGAAAAATCCAATACAATCAACCGAATGTTAAAATTTTAATTACTTCTTTTTTAATTAATTTTTTTTACAAAGTGACTTCAAACAGAGATACAGCTCTAAAATTTTAAACATATGTAGTTTTAGCCTTCTAATTGGACTTTTGAAAATCCGAATGTTAAAATTTCAATTAGTTACTTTTTAATTAATTTTCTTAATTAATTAACATTTTTTTTTTACAAACCGTCTTCTAATAAGACTGCAGTTCTGAAATTTTCAACATAAGTAGTTTTGGTCTTCTAATTGGTCTTTTAAAAAACAGAATTTTAAATTTCTATTTAGTTTTTTTTAATTAATTTTTTTAATTAATTAAAAAATATTTTACAAAACAATTTCTAATAGGGCTACAGCTCTGAAAATTTCAGCATAAGTAGTTTTAGCCTTCTAATTGGACTTTTGAATACAAGAATGTTAAATTTTTAATTAGTTCTTTTTTAATTAATTAATAAATATTTTACAAAACGATTTCTAATAGGGCTACAACTCTGAAATTTTCCACATAAGTAGTTTTGGCCTTTTAATTGGATTTTTGAAAAACAGAATTTAAAATTTTTATTTAGTTCTTTTTCAATTAATTTTTTTAATTAATTAATATATAGTTTACAAAATGATTTCTAATAGGGCAACAGCTCTGAAATTTTCCACATAAGTTGTTTTGGCGTTCTAATTGGACTTTTGAAAAACAGAATTTTAAATTTTTATTTAGTTCTTTTTTAATTAATTAATATATATTTTACAAAACGATTTCTTATAGGGCTTCAGCTCTGCAATTTGCAACAGAGTAGTTTTGGCCTTTTAATTGGATTTTTGAAAAACAGAATTTAAAATTTTTATTTAGTTCTTTTTCAATAATTTTTTTAATTAATTAATATATAGCTTACAAAATGATTTCTAATAGGGCAACAGCTCTGAAATTTTCAACACAAGTAGTTGTGGCCTTCTAATTGGACTTTTGAAAAACAGAATTTTAAAATTTCATTTGTTTTTTTAATTAATTTTTTTTAATTAATCAACATATATTTTACAAAATGATTTCTAATTGAGCTACAGTTCTGAAATTTTCAAAGCAAGTACTTTTGGTCTGCTACTAGGACTTTTGACAAAAAGAATTAAACAATTTTAATTTATTTTTAAATTAATTTTTTTAATCAGATGAAACGGTCGTTTCGCCGCCAATCTTAAAAAGGCAGAAACGACAGTAAGTATCTATTCTCTGCACAACTTCCAGCGAAAAAGCCGAAATTGACTATTTTCTAGCGTGCTTACGGAACTTCACATAATTATACAAAAAATACCATAGATTCGTCTCGGTGATATCTTTAAAAAAAAAAAATTGAGTACCTTGGATAAAAGACAACGAAGAAAAAAAATATTGAAATTTCCAAAACGAAATAAAAAAAACGAGTTTTAGCCCGATTTTGATGTAAAAATTTAGACAAACGTCCAGTCCTAACGAAGCTATAGATCTTCAAACGGATTGAATTATAAGATACGAAATGTTTCAACTTAAAATCCTACGCTGCTTTGAACTTCATTAAATAATTCTTTCTATTTTTAATTAATTTAAAACCAATTTTTTTCATTTCATAATTTGAGGACAGATAAAGGCGATCAGCTTGTAATTGAGGTTCAGATATGTATGCCAAAAGTTGCCAAACAGGTTTGCCATCATTTCGAAGTTAGTTTTTCCTACATGTTAGGCTTAAGTGAGAATGAACGTAAAGTTAAAGTATAGGCAGAACGAATTGGACTTTAATTATATGGCTTATAACATCTTTAAAATTGAAATAATTTAATTTTTGAAGAGACAGAATTAAAGAGAAATATTTGTTCTTCAAATCGCATGTGTTATTTGAACTGCATGACAATTTAGAGTGAGTTAACTTTCAAAAACAGCTTAATTTCGGGAAATCTCCATTGAAAAATGAAAATAATCATATTTTGTTGCAAGATACTATGGGCTGAATACAAAATATAAATGTGGAGGTTATGCGAGTTGACGTCACAGTCAATTCATTACAGCGGGAATAAATGAAACACGCATTGCGATTGGCTAATGGAATTTGCAAAAATATCATTCGTTTTTAAAGATGTATTGATTTTGTTTACTTTCCGTTGCAAAATGAAATCGTAGAATCATATATCATCAAAATTATAATTTCATAGTGAATTTTAAAATTGTTATTAAGACAATATTTTAAATTTTGTCAAATATCAATGGGTTATTATGTGAACCAAAATAAGGCTTGGTATAAAAAAAATATAAAAAAAATTATATTGCAATAATTAGACTCTAAAAAACTTGTAATATTTATTTGTAACAATTTATTAGAATAAATTTTCAATGGGATGACCGCTCTGGCCTTGTATGTTAAAGGTGCCGGATTTGATTCCTGGGTTAGGTGTGGATGTTCGTTGTGATTCGGAATCCACGTTAAGCTGTGGGTCCCGGACTGATTAGTCGTTATTATGCACTAAAATAGGTCGTTGTGCGTACAAACTAACCAATTGAGCTGAAACTTGGCAGACAGGCTCTTTTTCGATAGCAACGTATTTAATTAAGTCTTGGGAGTTGAGTTGCCATACACAAGTTTCTATTACTCGTTCGTGGTCGATTTTGATGGTTACTGCCGTCCGCATTCATCCAATTTGTCAATTTTCAAGAAGTTTTGGCAGGTAAGATATCATTGAACTCAACTTGAAGAATTATGAATATTCATGGTACCAGGTGTACCATAGATGATACTACTTCTGGTTTATCAATTTTGAAGATAAATACGGCATGTTGGGTGTCGTTGGGCTCGTCTTGAAAAATTATGAATGTTAAAGGTACCAGGTATAGCATAGATAGTACCACTTTCGGTTTATCAATTTCCAAGATAAATATGGCATGTTGGACTTTTGTTTTGACGAATTACGAATGCTTAAAGTACCAAGTATGCTATTGGTACCTGGACGATCATGACCGCCAGAAAGACCCGTTACCACCTTGCGGCCCACCTTTATTTTCTTTTTTGATATGTTAGCGAGTGGCAACGCAATAACTTTTTCCCTTTACTATAAATGGGTCGAGCCGACACCACTCTAGACACTTGTCTATGATTTGTATCTATCAACAGTCTGATTAAATTTGTAAATAAATGTACATATGAAAGCCGTTCCTTCAAAAAGTTTATTTCACAAGCACGCACACTTCATATGGTCCGTCGAGCCGGAGTTATTAGTAAGAAATCCAGTGGTAAGATTAGTGCTTTTTTTGAAATCTTTCCTTACTTACCAAATTAAGTAATCATGAAGGCTTTGCTGAAGGAACAATTTAATATCTTCGACAGAATGACTAAATCTGTTCGTAATCATAAGAAAGACTCCGAGTCACGGAAGACCAAGTCTTATCTTCAAATACGCCTGAAATTACTAGCTGATCTGTGGGATACCTTTAATGCTAATCATGAAAAGCTTTTGGCAGAAGATATACCGGTAGACGAGCGCTACGTTAAAAATGATCTTCCCTCGGAAATAGAGGAGTTTTACGTCACAAATATGGCAGAAATTCAAGAATACTTAAATACTAATTTTCCCGAAAAGCCTATAGAACAATTCGAAATTCGTCAACCATCTGACAAAAAACCAGAGGAAAAATTACCTACAATCAAACTTCCAATTTTTACTGGCAAATATGAAGATTGGGGTTCGTTTCGTGATCTTTTTTCATGTTTAATCGGTGAAAACGGCTCTTTAAGTAACGTACAAAAGTTGTACTATCTCAAAACGCATCTTTCTGGGGAAGCAGAACAGTTAATAAAACACTTTCAAGTCACCGAATCTAATTACGGAACAGCTTGGAAAGTTTTGAAAAACCGTTTTGAAAACAAACGAGTGCAGGTTAACTCCGAATTAAGAATTCTCTTATCTCAACCTAAGATAACATCCGATACCGCGCAAAGTATTAAAAGTTTAATTGACACTTCGGAACGATGTAAACAATCTCTAGCTAACCTAGAAATACCGGTTAATCAATGGGATGCTATTTTAGTACATATTTTGACGCAAAAGTTGTCACATGAGTCTCTACACTTACGGGAGCAAAGTTTAGTAGCCAAGACAGAAGTTCCAACATTCGTCGAATTGAAAACCTTTTTAGTCGGCCGATTTCGAACGCTCGAAGCAATTTCACCTAAAGGTTATGCAAGATCCGAACTCTGCAGGCAAACCCATACTAAAGCTCACCATTCCTTTAAATCTGACAACTGCCAACTACTATGCGATAATGAGCACAAAGTTATTCATTGTCCTAAGTTCATAGAACTACCGATACCGGAAAGGTTAAAATTTGTGTATGATAAAAAGCTATGTTTCAATTGCCTTTCTTCCAGACATCACGTCCGGCAATGCTCAAGCAAGTTCTCGTGCCTGATATGCAAGAAGAAGCATCATACTCAATTACACGACGCTGTAGCCCAAAAGCGCAATGAAGTTGGGAATCGAGAACCTCAGACGGTAATGCAAGCCGAAACATCTGATGTGGCAGCACACTTTCTAAGGAACTCTCAAGGTAAACAAGTTTTATTAAGTACAGCTTTAGTGAAAATATTTAATCCAGAAGGAAACGAGATTGTAGCCCGTGCTTTACTGGACCAGGGCTCCCAATCAACATTCTTGACAGAGAATATTTCTGAAATGTTACATTTACAGAAATTCTCCATATCTGCTCGCATATGCGGGATAGGTAAATCCACTGATGATAAATGTAATAAACTCGTCACTTTCGGCATCAAGTCAATGTCCGGTGAATCTATAGTTTCAAACGCAGAGGCCCTAGTCTTAAGAAGTTTAACCCATTAAGGACAAAACTTAAGGGTTAAAGGATTGGTTGTATTCAGATTATCTGGCACCGTCAGCAACACGAGGGCTATAATGCGCCGAAACATTCGTCATTAGACAAGCCAACATACATTTACAAACATCCATGCCAACACGGGACTCGAACCCGCAACCTCGCGGTCTAGAAGCTAGCACGCTAACCACTATACCGTTTGGTCGGCTAAGGGTTAAAGGAAGCAAGTGGAAACACCTTTACGGTTTAAATTTAGCTGATCCTTATTACGCCAATCCTGGTAAAATAGATATAATAATCGGTGCAGACCTTTTTCCTGCTATTTTATTGGAAGGTATAGTAAAAGGTCCGACATCATCCCCTCTCGCTCAAAACACACGTTTTGGATGGGTTTTGATCGGTCCGGTTAGTTCAATCGAAGAAAATCCAAAAAGTATAGAAATAACCAATTTGCACACCATCACCGATCTGCATAGACAACTACAAACTTTTTGGGAATTGGAAGAAATAACGAATGTTAGACAGCCAACAAACGAAGACCTAAAATGCGAAGAAATATTTCAATCCACTTGCGTAAGATTAAATAAAAGGTATCAAGTTAATCTTCCTTTTAAAGAAAACTCCGAAGCACTTGGCGAGTCCAAACGTATAGCAACTTCTAGATTCTTACATTTAGAAAGCAAATTCGAAACAAATGCTCACCTTGGAACTGATTATTCTAATTGTATGAACGAATACTTGCAACTTAACCACATGGTCGAAATAGAGCCTCACAAAATTGATCTAAAAGTAGATGAATCAGGATTTCACGGGTTTTATCTTCCGTATCATACTGTGTACAAAGAAGATAGTTCAACAACAAAAATACGCGTAGTATTTAATGCCTCTCAAAAATCTACAAGCGGAACATCTCTCAATGACAAACTACTCACTGGCCCAAACATTCAAGAGAACATGTCCGCAATATTACTGCGGTGGAGAATTCATAAAATCGTCTTCACTGCAGATATAGAAAAGATGTATCGACAAATCTTGGTTTCAGAAGATCATACTGACTATCAAAGAATAGTTTGGAGATCTTGCAAGTACGATTCCCTCAAAGACTATAAACTTTTGCGGGTAACTTTTGGAATGGATTGCTCAGCTTATCTAGCCATAAGAGTTCTAAAACAGCTAGCAGAAGACGAAAAGACGAGTTTCCCGCTCGGATCGAAGATTTTGACCAACGACTTCTACGTTGATAATTTGATGTCTGGTGCAGATAACTACCATGAAGCTTCTGAGAAAAAGATGGAAATAATCGATATCCTAAAGGAAGGTGGATTTAATTTAAGAAAATGGTCAAGTAATATAAATCTTCTACTAGAAGACATAGCACAACATCATCGTGAAATAAGTGACAATAAACCTATCAACTTCGAAACCACAATTAAAACCTTAGGTTTACAATGGAACCCTAAGCAGGATTATTTTTACTTCAAGCTCAAATTTACTCCCCAGATAAAATCCCCTACCAAACGTTCCATACTATCTGATGTGAGCAGGCTATATGATCCTTTAGGTTGGATTGCTCTAATCACAATTGTTGGTAAAATACTAATGCAATCACTTTGGCTAACTGGTCTCGACTGGGATAATGAAATTCCCGATGATATTCATGCACGCTGGACACGCTATGCTTCACAGCTACACGAGCTGGAAGCAATAAAAATTCCACGTTGGGTAGGTTACTTGACAAGTTCAATTCAACAAGTTGAAATTCATGTCTTTTGTGATAGTTCGATACAAGCATATGCGGCAACAATATACATAAGTATATATAATGGAAAAACACAATCTACGCGTCTTTTAATTTCAAAAACTCGAGTTGCTCCTCTAAAGCCGGTATCACTTCCTAGATTGGAGCTCTGCGGTGCAGTTTTGGCTGCAAAATTAACCTCTCAAGTTCTTACAGATTTAAGACTCGTACCAGACCGTATTTGCGCCTGGACAGACTCCACCATAGTACTCGCCTGGCTCCGAGCACCTCCTACACGTTAGAAGACCTTTGTTGCGAACAGAGTAGCAGAAATGCATGAAAAATTGAAGGATGCACATTGGAGGTATGTTCCTTCTAATTCTAATCCTAGCGATCTAGGTACTCGTGGAATTGCAGTCAGAGATCTAATTGAGAATGATCTATGGTGGTCTGGACCTGCATGGATCGCTGGACCCAAGGAAAGCTAGCCTAGAGAGGTAGGATCCGTATCTACTGATCTAGACGAACGTAAAGTGACTTTGAACTCTTTCGTCGAGTACAACAATAATATTGCTCACGTAGAAAGTAAATCTACTGTTAAAATCGAAGAAAGGCCACTAAACTCTTTAATATTAAGATACTCTTTTAAAAGGCTCGTAAGAGTCAAAGCATGGTGTTTAAGATTTATTCACAATTGTAAAGTTGCATTCTCTAAACGTTTAACTGGTTATTTAAGTGCTGCAGAATTTCAAAATTCTACGACCCACTTAATTAAACTCGTTCAGAATGACATATTTAAAAGTGAAATCAAGTGCTTAAGATCTAAAAGACCACTTCCCGTCATTAATCCTTTCGTTTCTTTAAGCATCTTTCTCGATGATGATGGATTTATAAGAGTTGGAGGTCGACTAGAACATTCAACCCTTCCAAACGAACAGAAGCATCAAATCTTGCTCCCTAAAGATCATCACTTGACTAACCTAATTATCAAGCATTATCATGAAGAAGCTCTTCACGCAGGGACGCAAGCTACATTATCGCTTATACGACAAAGGTATTGGTTCAAATCCGGAAGAGACATGGTAAGGAAGATAATTTTTTCCTGCATGGTATGCTTTCGTAACAAAACGCATACTTCAGCACAAATCATGGGTAATTTGCCAAAGCAAAGAGTTATATCTTCAAGACCTTTTCAAAATATTGGACTGGATTTTGCTGGACCAATAACTATGAAGCCCAATCTAAAACGTTCTAAAATTACTCTAAAAGCATATATAGCAATTTTCATTTGTTTTTCTACTAAAGCCATCCATTTAGAGATTGTATCGGAGCTAAGTACAGACGCATTTTTGGCAAGTTTAAGGAGATTTATCGCCCGTAGGTCGAAACCTTCCAATATATTCTGCGACAATGCGACGAACTTCAAGGGTTGTAAAAATCTCCTTGAAAGCCGCCGAGGTTGCGGGTTCGAGTCCCGTGTTAGGCATGGGTGTTTGTAAATGTATGTTGGCTTGTCTAATGACGAATGTTTCGGCGCATTATAGCCCTCGTGTTGCTGACGGCGCCAGATAATCTGAATACAACCAACCTTGAAAGCCAACTCGAGATTTACAAGTCTGAGTCGGTACAAAACTACTCTGCCGAAAAGGGTATAAAATGGAATTTTATTCCACCACTAGGACCCCATCATGGAGGACTTTGGGAATCTAATATTAAGTGCATGAAAACACACCTTGTAAAAATTGCCAAAGCAGCTATCTTGAATTTTGAAGAGCTCTCAACTCTCATAGCGCAAATAGAAGCGTGTTTAAACTCAAGACCTTTGACGAGGATTTTTTTGTGGGTGTCTCGACAGTGGAGAGGCTTCTAATATTAAGGCTTTGCGTAGCAATCAGATTTTAGTGAGTGAAGAGAGCTTATGCTAAAGCAACAAATGAACTTTTCAGTGAGAGAAAGGAGCCTATTCTTGCATTGTATTGTTTCGAATTTTTGTATATTTTAAATATTTCGTAGTGCTAATTTTGTAAATAGTAAAATTTATGTACATTTCGCATAAGGCAGTGCAATATTTCGTCTTAGTTTGTTTCCCTGCAAGATGGGTATTGATGCTTGATAACGAGTTTTACAGAGGTAACTCTGGGAAGCGAGTTTTAAGGAGCAGGGCATTTAACATTATGGTAATGGCAATCTCGCCAAATTGGCGAGATAGAGCCAAGTTGGCGACGGTTTTGGCGACTAATTGTTATCGCCAAATTTAGCGAGAAATCGCCAAATGTCGCCAAACTTGGCGACCATTTGGCGACATTTTCGGTCCCCATGTACATGTATAGGACTTTTCGACTACGATCTGGAAAGTTCTCCAAATATCTACCTCTAGAAGTCTCCAGAAGGTTTGACTCCTATAAAAGCCCGGCCATGAGTCAGTAGACAGTAGTTGACTGATTTTGAGTCACTGAGTTAGTTGTTAGCTGAGTCAGTTAGTTGACTGGAATTACTGAATCTCAGTGAACATTCCGAGTAGTTCTAAAGCGAACTATATTGCATTGTCTTTTGCGGCGATTTAGCAGTTGTTGTCAAGTTTTTAACTGCTGTTTTGTGCTCTATTGAGGTGAAAAGAGCTGTATTGTATCTACTAGAACGAGAAGTTCTGGAGCTGTAAGAGAACTGTGAAGAGTTATTTTGGAATAAATTTCTGCAAATTTTGATCTGCTTTGGCTTCAAATCTTTCGAACCCGTCAACGCAACAGTATCTTTCAACAAGTGAAGTAAGCCTGTATTTATGTGTCAATGAACTTTTCAGCGAACGAAGCGAGCTCGATTTTGCGTAGAGCTTTCCTGCGAGTGAAGGGCCAAAAACTGGGATCTATACACCAATGACGGATTTCCGAAACACGAGGCCTCACAGCTAGCTAAAATATTGCACAAGTTACAAAGTATATTCAGCCCCCCCCCCCCCCTAGTTTACAATATAATTAATTCACCAGGTCAAAGTTTTTTTGTTTTTTTTTCAGTAGTTTTTGCTGCCAGTAGAGACGTCTAAAGAATAGTGTTAGTTAATAATGTTTCAATTTAACGTGATAAGGTTTTAGTTTCACTAAATTGAAAAATGAATGTTTTTTTTCCCGGATAATTTTATTCGGATATCCGGTTATATATCCGGCCACCAGGTATCCAGAAGAAATAATTTTATGCAAAAAATAATGATCATTTTTGGACAAAGGGGTCACCGCATCCTACACTTTTTTTTCTTATTTTTTTTTTCTTGGACATAAATTGCAGTCAAGTTAGAAAACGAAAAAGTTCCTACGCGAGAACTATGCTTTCGCATATCCCTAACTTCAGAGATGAGCTAGAAGATGCAGGTGCATTTAGTTTCAATTCAAAGAAAGAGGCGCCGTATTATTGGCGCCGAGTTGATAAGCATAAACCATTCCTCGAATCTTTTTCCATACACATCCTTCATACGTGTTTTGCAATATGTTCTTTTCATTCCAAGTTTATGATCTGATTAATTCCAGATGTTATATTTGAATGCTTCTCCGTAAAACACGAACCGAAATACTAATAAATAGTACTTTTTTTATATAACATAAGTTACTTGTTAAGAGTTTTAGTTATTCTCACTTCCTCCTTTTTTTCTGACATTTGCTAGCGAGTAAAAAGCAATAAATAGCCAATGCACACTTCTCAATGTTTTTTTTTGTTTTTTTTTGTTCTATCGACGATAATACCCTACCCTTTTATGCTGTGAATGGTATGGTCTAATTTGTGATTTTTCATTGGCAGAAGTTGAAAGCTGGTATATTTTTTCTGAAGTAAAATGAAGTATTGTAATTTTTAGGTCTTTAACGAAGTGCCACAATGTGGAAATATATTTAGCTCTCTAGAATGTCTTGAATCATAGTTTTTTCCAATTACAATCCAATTTATAATTTTTAATAATGGCTCATTTAAAATCACCCATTTGGAAGTATTTTAAAATTAATGGAATTGACGTAAGAAAAGCCCTATGTGTTACTTGCACAGAATCGTTTAAAAAATATATTGTGCGCGGCAAAAGCCCAAAATCCTTTTCCACAAAACCCTTATGGAACCATTTAATGAGTGTGCATAAGGAAATTCACCGAAGCTTAAAATACTCACTAAATGCATCAAATATTGATGAACAAGAAAAAACATTCATCAAAACAAGAAATGCACGCAGACAACATTGGAATCGACATTATTTGTACCAAAATTGTGGATGATCCTAAAGCAAAAGCCTTAACCACAAAAATATGTAAGTACTAATTTTGTTTGTTTATATTAAATATAGATTTTAAATATGGTATAACATAATGTTGATGAATTTTGAGTTCGAAATTTTTTAAGTTTATATTTAAAGACGGAATATTCCGATAGATCCAATTTAAGTTTTCTACCGAGATTTATTTAAATCCGTAATGTTTTAGGTGCATTACAAAAGAAATAAGACTTCAATTTCATAAAATATTCAAAATAAATCTTTTGTTATTAACAAATGCATCCGGTATAATTTTGTAATCATTTATCCATTATAAACAATACATGAAGTAAATTGAAAGTAGCTATATTTTGCACTTCAACATTGTAAAAAATGTTATTAATATAATTTTAGGTGAGTTAATGCAACACCTCCTATATAAGAAAGCCTCTGCACGGGTTACTTTTAAATATGACGTCTTTAAAATAGTCAAACTTGAAAACTACGAACTTCTTCCATACGGGGTGCCATTTAAAAGAAGATATCTTTTCGATTTGGCGATAAATGGTTTGGCGACGTTTTACTTGCTTGTGATTCGTGAAGATATGGTTTGGCGACGTCTTGCGTGCTTGTGATTCGCCAAGATCTATTTTGGCGCATAACTCTGGCGTACGACGGACGATAGCAAAAATCATCATCACCATTTTGTTTACCGAATACGTTAAGTCTGCTGCATTTTCTGTTTCAAACACGTATAGTTTGCAGTATTTTCTGTTCCGAAAACGTAAAGACTGCTGCATTAAGAGTGCTATAAATTATATTAAATGCCATTTCAATGCTCTGTGGTAAACTGTAAAGGAAATTTTAAAAATGGGCCAAGAGTTCCGGTTTTTATGTTTCCCATAGATCATGAACTTAAAAGAAGATGGATAACTGCTGTTTCGAGAAAAGTTTTCGTAGTTACTTCTAGTTCAAAGCTAAGCTGAGAGATGGAGTGGTTCCTTCTATTTTTGAAAGCTATCCTAGCTACATGTCTAAAGCAACAGTATCAAGACCCAAGTCCTGCCGAAAAGATGCTGGTAATAACGAATGAATAAAATATCAGCAAAGCTATCCAACGGTCTCTAAAGGATTGAAATGTGCCATTCACTGATTTAAAAGAATGTGGTCAATTTAAAAAAGTCGACATATCTTGTTTTAAAGAAGTTACACTTTCCGAAGAAGATTTTATTGCCATTACTAATTTTTCAGTGTCGGTTATTGTGACCATTCTATTGTGAAATTCAGCAAATGTTCTAGCTCTAAAAATATTTTGACACTTGAAAACATCGATGATACTTTTGATTTTCTTGACAATGATAAGAATAGTTATATTTTGAATCTGCATAAAGATGGTTTATGCTATCCAAAACTTGAGGTTTTGAATGTTATTTTGTATTTATATGTTGTAATTCAAAAGTTCATTTATGTAATATATGAGAAGTTGTTTTAGAATTTTTGAAGGTCAGAGATTACTTTCAACAGGTTTAACTTTAGATACTAGTAATGGTTAAGAAATATATAACATTCCTCATGAATGTAATGAACATAATATTAAATTTATTGTAGAAAGTATTCTAAGGGATGCTGCAAACATATATCGAAATAGTTATTGTAGGCAGCAAAGTGACAACCTGTCAGTGGAAAAAAATTATTGAAGCAAAAGAATGTTGAAAATAAAAAATAAAATTTCAAATATTAAAGTAATTTTGAAGTTAATGAATAGCAACACTAAACTATTTTGCTTTAAAATGTTTTATTAATTAATAATAACTATGATTTGTGAATAAAATAAAAATAGTTTATTTAGATTTGGTGTTTTATTTCGGAATAAAATTCAAAATAATAGCTGAACATAAATATTAAAAAAAAAATTCAATTATCTCTGTCAGTAAAAACGAAATGTTTTCTAAATGCTTTCCTATTCAAATTAACTAGTAAAACTAAGAAAAGGATAATTCCTATGCTACCAATGCGAAGGACGATTGACTACTCTGTGTGACGTCACGCAGTCAGTGCGAAGGCTTTCTTATATAGGAAGTGTTGGTTAAAGGCTCTTGATGCTGTACCATTCTCCATTGTGAATAGAGAAGGCTTTGATCAGTTCATAAAATACCTAGCTCCTCGTTATCCGCTTCCAAGTAGAAATTATTTTCGTGATAAAGCCCTGCCAGAACTTATGAAAAACTAAAAGTATCAATATTACAAGATATAAAATCAGCAACAAAGATCTCTTTCACTACAGATATATGGACTAGTTCTATCAACAATGAATCATTCGTTAGTCTAACCGCTCATTTCATCAGTGTTTCTGAAATGAAACAAAAAGGGTTTACTTTAAGTTGCAAACATTTCCCTTCCATTCATACGGGAGTTAACATTTTTAACATTTTACAAGAAGCTATTGAGGAGTGGCCAGTTTCTACTTCACAACAATATATTATTGTATGAGACAATGCAGCAAACATGACTCTTGGCACAGGTAAGGTTGTTTATATTTTACCTTTTTGGGTCTTAAATTAAATTAATTTTAGAGAGAATTATTTAACTAATTAGTTTGTAATAATATTATGGCTTTGCCACCTTGTTAATAAAAGTGTCAAAGTTAAAATTTAAATTTTCGAGAAACTTTCATAAATAAATAAAAAATTCTTATTCTTTTTGAATTTGTAAAAGTATTTAAAGATTTTTTGCAGTTTTTTTTTAATCTTCTATAACAATTACGAAATTCATCACATTTATGTACTTTCTGTTTCGGTTCTTTGATTTTGAAATCATACATTTTACAGAGAGTTTTAAGTTTTTAATCATTATATTTAATGAAAGACAATTAAATAGAGGAAACATCCTCTCTTTAAAAAAATCTGAATAGGGGGACTGCATACATTCAGTTATAGGATAATAGAATCTTTACTATTTTTGCGTTAAAGGGGGCCTTAAAAAATTGTCAAATCGAAGTGAGCGAATTCGGAACTAGAAATCAAATTTTAAGTAAACTTTATTCTTAAATATATTTATTGTTCAAATGATTGCCGAACCGAAATTGGGCAATTTTTACGGCCACCTTACCGGAAAAGTTCTGTATTTTTTTATTTTTTTTTAAGTCCTTGCATTTTCCCGTTTCAAATATGAGTACTGTGCTTGTCGCGTTTTACGATTCATTTTTATGTAAACTAGTAATTTAAGATATTTTTACTGTATAAAATTTAGTTTTCATAATCAATTTTGCAAAAAAATTTAAATTTTAGACCTTTTCTTTTTCACAATATATGTTGTGTATCATGTGTCAACACCAAAAGACAAAAATAAAATTTTCCATGAAAGATATACTTGTGAAAAGCGTGGGAGGATATCAAAATGTTGTGCTTTTAAAAGTTATTTACTCAATGAGCAGTTTTGCAGGAAGGTTTTGCTTCAAGGTTTTTGTTTCCTTGAAGTTAGCAGGATGAGTGTAGTTTCTGAATAGTTTAATGTTAATTTTCCATTTTTAGTTAATATTTAATTTTTGGAAGTTCTAAAAATGATGTATTTTATTTTTTGATACATGTTAGATTGGAACTCAAATTTAAATCTGAACAACTCTGACGATAAGACGATAATATTTTTAACTCTTTCAAAAAGTAAGTAATACATATTATAACCAAGTATTGATAGGTTGGTTGGTTGTTTTTAGATTTTCTGGCGCCGTCAGCAACACGAGGGCTATAATGCACCGAAACATTCGTCATTAGACAAGCCAACATACATTTACAAACACCCATGCCAAACACGGGACTTGAACCCGCAACCTTGCGGTCTAGAAGCTAGCACGCCTACCACTATACCGTTTGGTCGGCCAAATATTGATAGGAATTTTCGTTTTTAGGTCTTCTTGCATCTTCTATTGTAAGCGTGAATTGCTTTATTCACACATTACAACTAACAATAAATGATGCCATCTTTACACAAAGAGTTGTTTTAGACGTTTTATTGAAATGCCGAAAAATAGTCAACACATTTTTCTCACTCTTCTATTGCTACAACCTCTTTGAAGAAAATTCAAGAAAAAATGAATTTATCTGTGCACAAACTTATACAAGACTTTTCTACACGTTGGAATTCAACATACTACATGCTTAAAAGGTTACATGAACAGCGACAGGCTGTAACAGCCTTTTCTGCAGAATCGGATATTCCTACAGTCACAGCCCATCAGTGGAATTTAATTGAAAATATAATTAGGGCAGCGATTCTCAACATGTGGGGCGCGCCCCCTAGGGGGGCGCGAGCATACTAGAGGGGAGGCGCGATAATATCCAAGAGAAAATATTATTTTAAAAAATTTATTAACTGACTGAAAGGAAAGCACACATACACGTAGAAAACAAAATACATTTCGACATATTTAACAAATAAAGTAAAACAACTTACTAAACCAAAACTTATTTAATCAAAACATACTAAATTAAAAGCAAATTTAATAATTATTAGTGACTTCCTTGGGCCTGTCTTGCAGAACAAAGTTTTTCAAAGGAAGGCTTTGTATTAGAAATAGCCACTCTCAGTTATGTTTCTATATTTAGCCGAGATCTATATTTTGTCTCCAAAGAAGCCACAGCAGAAAATCCAGTTTCACAAAGGTAGGATGTTGAAAATGGTAATAAAATGCGAAATGTTTTTAGTGCAGAAAAATCATCCTCTATTCCTGCCCAAAATTCAAATAGTGATTTATTACTAAATTGTCTTTTGGTTTCGTCACTTGTCGTGAAGTCTATGAATTTTTCTTCCTCATTAATTGAGAGTCCTTTGGGAGTCTTATGAAATTGATCCCTAACCCACTCGTACCTTGCTATCAGTTTGTTGTCAGCAAGAAAATGCTTTTTAAAATTCTTTGTCAGCATGGATAAATGATTTTCAATGGTTACAAAAACAACTTTTACATGTTCTTCTTCATCAGCCTTGTAAGTTTTAGTTCAATCATCCACATTTGCAAACATTTGTTAGTTTTTTTTTTTTGCTTTAAATTTCTGCTCCACAATTCCAATTTTCTACAAAAAGCATTAACTTTATCACTCGTATCCAGCATATGTGTATTTGCTCCTTGGAGTTGAAGATTCAAGTTATTTAATTTCTCGAATACGTCGACCAAGTAGCTCAATTTAATCACAAATAAGCCATCGCGAAAGTTCTCGGCTTCCGTTCCGTTTTCTTCTTCTAAGAAAATGGCGATTTCTTCTCTTAATTAATAAATACGTTGCAAAAATTTCCCAAGTGATAACCATCTTGCCTCGTAATAAAATAGTAACACTGATTGTACTGAACCCATGTCTTTACAAAGTGCAGAAAAGATTCTCGATTTCGGGGGTCTCATTTTTATATAATTTACTACGGTTATAACCATAGTTAACTCAGTATTCAGACCAGGACTCATTTCTTTCGAAGCCAAAGCTTCTCTGTGGATCATGCAATGCGTCCAGACGCACTGAGGCGATTTTTGATTGACAAGTGCTTGTATACCTTCGAATCTTCCGGACATTGAACAAGCACCATCGGTGCATATTTCGACGCAATTTTTCCTTTCTATGTTTGCCTCGTTCATAAAATCCTTTAAAATAGCAAATAATGCGAGCGCTGTTGTTTGGAATTCTATTAGTTTGCCGAAAATTAGTTCTACTACTGACTTATTATCACAAAATCGAACATACGCAATTAAATGAGCATCTTTATTACTATCTGTTGCTTTATCCAGCTATATTGAAAACAATTTGTCACACAACTTCTAGAAAAGCTGACTTGCTACATCTTCAACTATATCACCAATTCGACGAGCAACAGTATCATTTGAAAGAGGTATGGACTGCAATTGTTTTGAAAAATTATCTCCAAACATAGTTTTTACAATCTTAATTGCTGCTGGCAGAATAAGCTCTTCACCAATGGTGTGAGGTTTTTTACATCTGGCTATTTCATATGAAACTTTGTAAAATTTAATTAAAGCTTTTTTATTCACTAAGTTTTTTTAAAAAATGATTTTTGCTTTTTATCTGATTTTAATTTTAATTCGAAGAATTTTCTGGGTTTGTTGACGTACTCACTATGAAACGTTTCCAAATGCCGTTTGAGTTTTTTAGGTTTCATGCTGTCTGCGGCCAATATTTTTGAGAAAATGATACACTAGGGTCTTTCTTCTTCATTTATTCCAGTACTGGTAAACCAAAAATTTAAGTATTCTTGAGAATATTTTCTTGATTTTATTTTCGGAACCACGTTCGTCTGTGTACTTGTTGATGCTTGACTATCGTCGAATGCTCGCTTACTTACGCCTAAAAATTTATCCATGAGTCTGCATAAATCTGTTCCCGTGAATATTTAATATGGGGAATCGCAATTAACACGAAAACATATATAACATACACATTCACGATAGATTCGATAGCGATGGAAGGATCGATTAGAATGACACTGGCTGGAATTGAAACTTGTGTTATCGAACATTTCCCTTCTTCCTATGAGAAAACATTTGCTCTGCGTATGCTCGAGACGGCATCGGTCGTGTTCACCGCCCGCTTGGCAAAATGCCAGATGTGCTTTCTCGCCAACATTGGATCGCTTTTACTCTTGTTTTAGCAGTTAGTTAAAAATAATTAAAAAACAGAATCCAAAATACTCAATATACATTATTGTTGTATACATTTTATTGTAAACGGGGGGGGGGGGGGATTTAAATTATGATTGAAAACTTGGCCTCGAATGCTGAAAGGTTGAGAAAAGCCGACTTAGGGTTTTACAGCCTTTTGAAGAAATAACCAAAAAAGCCAGTGATGATCAAGTTATTTCCTACGTTATCCCTGGTGTTGCGATGCTAAAATCGTACTTGTCAAAACGACAAAAAGATGACGGTGTTTACACTATGAAACTGGCTTTGAAAAAGGCAGTAGAAAATCGATTTCTCAACGATGAAAAATTTAACATTCAAGAAGAAAAAAAAAGCATTTTGCATAGCCAAAGCTGTTGACACTAGGTTTAAACTATGTTTTTTTAATGACGTGAATAAAGTTAAGAAATGGATTCTATCAGAAAAGTGTGACAACGAAAAAAAAAATATGCGAACTAGCCCAGCCCCACAGCTCAAAGCAAAAGGTTCCACAAGAAAAAAAAAGAGTTTTGAAACTGAAACCCACGAAGACATCTGGAATTGCTTTTCAGAATTTGTTGAGCACGAAAATTCAAAAGAGGAAAATGATGGCAAAAATGATTTACAAGCTGCAATAAGAAAAGAACTGGAAAATTTCTTCAGTGTTCCTCTAATAGACAGGAATTCTAATCCAATTGAATGGTGGAAACACCATATACAAGAATATCCACGTTTAAAGAATATCGTATTGAAATATTTGAGCTCCCCACCAAGCTCAGTCAATTCAGAGAGACTTTTCAGTGGAGAAAAGCGAATATACACTGATAACCGAAACCGATTAGCCCCTAAGAATGTTGAAAAGTTATTGTTTATAATGCAGAACATGAAATACAGGGAATGAAAATATCACTTTTTCTCATTCCAAATAGATATGCCCAGTGAAGAACTTTCATTTCATGTGTGAGTTATATTTTCCATTTCATTGACATTTCCCGTTTCATTAAATAATTTATATTTCGAATCTAAAAATCTTTGAAAGTGAAGTATGCTGATTGGATATCACTAGAAATACTATTCCTTTATTCACTTTGAATCGTCAAGTTGCATTTTAATTGGTGTTCCTTTTGAATTTTGGTATATTTTACTTAGTAAATTTAATACTATTAAGAACAACTTGTCTTTATAAAATGTTACAGATTTATGTTGCTGTCGATAAATGCCAAATTATTTTAAGAAGCTGTTTTTTTTTTTTTTATTTGTAAATTGGTTTTGTTATCTTTTTAGTGTTGTGATTTTCTTATACACGAGACTCCTCGTGATGAAATTTTATTCAAACAAGCCATTGGCTCTTATTTATTGGCATTAATCAAATATTCCAAAAAGTCGTCAATTCTATAGTGCATTTGCACCAAAAGGGCAGAAAAAAAGGTATAGATGTTGAATAGAACATTTCCTAGGAAAACTTTTGTTTGGAAGATTTTTTTTTCTTGCAACATGTTTGATTTTAAGTTATATTTTAATATTTATACTTTAACTTAATTTTACCATTACTTAAATATTAATTTTAGAATTTTTTTCTGATTGCTTGATAAAAAACTAATTTCAGAACGTTCTATACAACATCTGTTCCAAAACAGATTGATATTGTTGAAAGTATTGCATATATTTTAATCAAATTAAAAAAAATTCTTATTAAATTTGTTGTCAGTTTTATTAAGTATTTTTTAACACATTTGTCTTAATAAACTAGAAATAAATATCATTAGTTAATGGAATTCCATTGTTTTATTATTTTGACTTCAGTACAATTGCTGTGTGTTTTTCGGGTAAAAGCAATATAGGATATTTATGCAGACTTGAGGAAGATTATCTTATGTTTACATTACATGATACAAGGTAAGAAGAAGTTGAGTAACAATTTACAAACGTATTTCTGAAATATTTTCATCACATTGCAGAATGTTTGGTACAATTTTAAGTAACACTCAAACAAAATGGTGATGAAGTTTCAAAATTGTTCAGCAAGTGTAGGTATTGGCATCACTAAAACATCGTTTCATCAACTAAAGTTTAAATTAAAAAAAATGAACTCAGTGGTGCGACAGCCCGTGTGGACCAAGGCCTGCTGGGCCCAGCTCAACTTTCTTGACTGTGGCATTTGTGTGTCACATAGCAGATGTTCCGGTCAGATGGTCACTCTGACGCCGAACCCCTGTGTTTAGATCCCAAGCATGCATGGTCCTCCTCAGTTTATTTCTTTCAGGTATAAACAGCTAAGTCAACCCTGCCCAGTCCGCGAATCAAACCATGGACCTGTGGCATGCAGTGCGGTGCGCTAACCACTAATTATAATTTACTTGATACTTCATATCATGACCATTTTTTTCGTGTAGCATATAGTATAACTATCGTTTTTAGTATATAGACCGAATATCCGGCCGGATATCCGGTAGACATGGTACCCCGGATATCCGAAATCCGGTATCCGGCAAAACTCTCACATCCGTTCCATCCCTAACCGTAACCGTCATTTTGTTGCCGTTCATAGAATCCCGAACTTATACCTTCTGAATAACTATACCTGAAATCTCATCTTTATCTGTTAAAAGGAACGGTCACTAGAGATCCATATATCGGCAAAGTTTCTTTATGATCACCCTGTATACCCAATTAGGATTCCAATAAATCATCATAGCGAGGTGTCAAATGAAAGCCAACTATAGTACGAATATTCCTTCCAATTAAAAAAAAAAAAAATCCCAATATCAGTTTAGTTTCATCAAACTAACTACAGATGTCATTAGCTGAGCAAAATAAATTCAAATATGGCTGCTTATCGGCTTGTATAAATAGTTTAAATTTCCTACCAAGCTACTTTCCGCCAATTTGGCCATTTTTGCTAATGAATGATGGAAATATAAAACGATAAATGACACAAATCTAAGTCAGTATTATAGTGTAATTGAAAGATGTGCGATGTTCCACAACACTAGTTCACTTTAGTTTTTTATTATACTTGCTTTATTCCAAGACAAAAGAGCTACACGAGAAAGATACTTGGCCAAAATGCTTTTGTAGTTTGAGGCGTAGGTAGAGGTGGAATAAAGGAGTATATCCCAACCCGAAATTATAAGTTGATCTGAAAAGGCTATTGACTATGAATTTTACTCATTGAGAATTTTTATCATATTAGTAGAAGGGGGGGGGGGGGGGCATGGAGTGTAATGGTACTTAAGGGATACAGTTACAATGTGCTGAAGGAATGTATTTGAAATACGCAATGGACAATTCCCGCATTTTTTTTCCCCATTTTTTAATTCAATTCTAAATGTTTCGAAAAGGTCATAAACACAAAAATTTCTGCTCTATGCGCTTTTTTTTCTTTTTTTTTTTAATTTGAAATCAAAATTCCACTGCGAGAAAACGATCAGCCTGTCTCGAATTGAATGTGATGTAAAGAAATCAAAAAAATCTTGGCTTGAAATGTGGCAGCAGAAACCAGTTTTGCAAGTTTCTCGCAAATCGGGCCAACCTGTAAGGGATATGGCAATGGTCTACCAACGCCAACTATTTTACAGAAACCTCACCATAACGTTAGAAACGATAGGGTCTCTTTATGTCACGGATTTTGTTGAATGTTTTGATCGGACTAGTTTTGGCTCGGTTTTGGGGCATTTTTTTTCTTAATATTTAAATAACTATTTTTTTTAAAGAACTTTTGTTTAAATATTTGGAATCGGAAAGAAATTCTTCATAAATATACACTAATTTCACTCATTATCAAAAAATGCGGAAATTGTAGATTGCGATACTCATTTTCAACACCCGTGACTGTTTGAAGAAAGGAATTAATGGAAGTAAATAATTTATTGCATGCGAAACATAGGTTTAGTTTTAGACTGCATTTTTTTTCATAAGCCTAATTTTCGATTAATTTATTAACATATCCCATACTAAGAAGTATTTTCTTGCCCTCATTGAAAACCTATATTACTAAGGTAATGGTGTACCTGCGATTGTTCTGTAATGTTAATAAACAATAATGTTCTGACCTTTGTTTTATAACCAATTCTATCTCAAAACACAGAAGTTCTTCCCCTGTTTTTAAAAATGATCAGACGCGACGTTGATTATGACAGACGTTCTCAGTTTGAATGTCGGTATGTCTAGTAGAACGGGATTTCTCTCATTCAAATATAAATCCTTGTTATCTCTAAGAGTGCTCCTTTTCGATTAGCAATGTAACCCTAACCGATTATGTATTTGTTCTTCTAATAAGTTGTTGATGTAGATATTCATAAGTTTTTATTTGTAAAAGCCGTTCAGAAAAATGCCCACGTATAATTGAAATTTATTTCATAATTAAATACATGAACGGGATTGAATTTTAAAATTTACTTTTATAATAGTATCACAAAATTTGATTCCATACCTCCTCACAAAATAAATTTCTGGCTACGCCCCTGGTTACAATAATAAATCTAGGTAATCCCCCTCCGCTTCACACACATCATAACTTGAGATCTATACAACATGTTTTTTATAGGTATCTAGACTGAACCAGATTTTAAAGACCACAATTTCATTCCGATGCTTTGTGTTTAATATGAAAAATTATTAGGTGCACAACTTTGCTTCCGCCTTTTTTAAATAGATGGTTTTAGCGGTAAGTAGAGGCCAAAATAAATTATAGACTTTACGCAATAAACTTAGTCATCTGGCAACATAATAGAGGTCGGAAATATCGATCAAAATAAATATCGATACTATATCGTTGCATTGAAAAAAATATCGATATATCGATACATTATTATTTTTTATTTGATGATTATCAAATTTTATTATTTGATTATTTATTTTGCCAGAAACGAAGTTTTTCGGGGCAAATTTCTACTTTTCATTTTTGTAAGGTGTCTACTTTTCCAACTGAAATGGATTTATTACAAAAAAAAGTTATATTTTCGCTTAATTGGTGCTGTGATTTTAAGAAAAATTTAAATAATTTTCCATAGCTTTTAATGGCAATGCTGAATATTTAGCATTAAAATTTTTAGAATGTAAATAATTGAAAAATTTATATATATATATATATATATAAATTGTAAAGGGGTCATTCTATTTGAAACGTGACAGTTATTATAACTCAGTTACTACTTGCATATACAATACACAAAAAATAAAATATGATTATGCACATCGTCACCGGCAGGAATATTTGCAAGGGAGTGCAAAATTTCTAGAATTTTGTTTAATTCGGGAATTTTTCAGAAATGTTGATTGCTAATTACTAATGAAATGTTAATTAACAGATATGCAACAATTTTCTGTTTTGATAATGAACAAACCGTACGGTATATATTTTTGAAATCCTCTCTTCTGTGTATTTTATTAGGTGTTCAACCCAACCATATTTAACATAAAAACTTCTTTTACAAGAAAGAAACGATAAAAATACAAAAAAAAAAAAAAAAAATAATAATAATAATAATATATGTAATAGAAATCCTTTTTTAGAACCGACAGTTAAATTAATTCCTCTTTCCAAAGCACAAAACCCTCTTTAATCAATTCATTCAACAACTTATTCAGGATAACTTCCCACGCCAATTTAATGTGCGAGTTCTTTGCGAAGTCAGCAGTCTTGTTAGTCATTTCCCATAATTAGTATTCCGTTCTGGCGCCAATATACTTGCCTTCTCACTACAATGTTTATAAATTACATTTGCTGAATCAGCTATTCCCACGATTTTTAACGACGCTGTTCTCTGTTCGACATTACTACGTATGATTCTATTCCCTGTCATTATATAGTAAAGACGTAACTTTAACGCTCTCTCTCTCCGGGTTTATCTTAATTTTATGGTTTATATCTTAATAAATGTTTTATCTTTTATCAAATTGACTCTTCACTATGGCTCCACGACCACGCTGCAATAACTTTAATTAAAATGGATTAATTCATTATATATATATATATATATATATATATATATATATATATATATATATATATATATTAACGATTTTCTTGTTTTTCTGTTTTTTATCTTCCAAGTACTAGCGTATTTTAAGTAGCAATGTTTCGAACAGAAGAAGCAGAAAGCACAATAAATAAACCATAAACACAAATTTTTAAAAATCCCTTATATGCATTGCTAATTTTAATGTGCATTTGAAACTTTTTAAGTTCAGTTCGTTTGCATAGTGCTTGACCACTACGAAAAAAAAATCCACTCCGAACTATTTACGGGTTTATTAGTAATTCGAATCGCCAATAGAAGCTTTTGTAAAAGCTACCTTTTAGGGATTGTGATAGTAACTGCCCAAAAAATTTGATAGGCTGCAGTGTCATGGACACCAAATCAATCTGTCAAGTTTCAGCTCGATTGGATGAAGGCAAGTGTGTTAATTACTCATCCGAAACGAAAATAGTGGTGTGAAAAAGCGGCTTTTTAGTGATAGGGGTATAATGCGGCCAGTAAGCGTCGGTACGGTACACCGATACTTTTTGGAGAGCTGGTAAGGCGTAATGTCACTCTTTTGAACTAGTAATCAATAATAACTCTAATAATCTTTTTACAATGTATTGTGATATAAGTTAGTGAGAAAATAAATACGTAAATTAAGAGTATTCAGCTTTTTTGTGTGGTAAATTATTGTAAATTTGCATTTTATAATAAAGAAAATATTCCAGCTACTGGTCCGCCATGATATAAAAGTGTGTTCTCAATTGCAATAAATCAGCTATAAAAACCGAGTTTAGGAAATAAACAAGAGACTTAAAATAATAATAATAATAATAAATACGCAGTGTAACATTGAACCGGAGTTTCAAAATGGCCTTTGTGCTTTTATTTACTTGGAATTAATAGGTTTTTTTCCAATTTTATTTTAATTTTCACAAGCCAGGGAAGTGCAAGTGCACCTTTTGTACTACCCTGGTGGCGTCCATGATTATGAAGTGTATGACAAAATATTGAATATCGATGTCGTTTTAACTGTCTCTCAGCCAAGTCCAAACTTTAGTTTTGAAGTTTTTGAAAAGGGAATAAAGAAAATCGAAAAAACACAGGGATCTACAAAACGATCATCAAAAACTAAAAATGTTTAGAAATATCGATATATAGGTGATTTTTATCGATATATTTTTTTTAAATATCGATAAAAAAATCGTCGTATCGATATATCGCCGACCTTTACAACATAACCCCAGAGAAACATTAGTCTATGGTGGTACGCATGTTCAAGATTTTCTATGCTCTATATAAGCAGGCAGATCCCGTTAAATTTAGCTCATTCACATTCCTCATTATCCTAGGTATTTCTCATGTTTTTACTGTGTTTTGGATTGTTATTTTGGTTAATAGGTTTTCTTCGTTAACTTTTATTGTATTGTTGTTTTGTTCACTGTTGTTTTGTTATTATACGATTAAATATTTTTTACATTTATCTGAGATGTGTTTTTATTTTTGTGTTGTTCACGTTTTACCTTATGTTCTTGCAATTAATGTAAACATACCGTGGCCATGCACGCTCCACCTCTTCGGCTGGGGACTCGTTTAACCCATTACCTACTGCAAAGTCTACTTTTTTAAGCAAAACTATTGCAAATTTCTTGTACTTTGTTAATAATTATCTTCTGTGCTGGTGGTTGATGCATTTATAATTTTTTACAGGTGAATATTCTCGGCTGGGCTGTCTGCAACTCGGGCACATTTGTCTATACCTATTCTTGATTCGCTACAGTTCAAGGTGATTCTAAAATTTCTCGGGTAGCATTTCGTGCACCGCCCTTGTGGAAAGATAAGATCGAATTATGGTTTTTACAAGTCGCATCTAGTTTTGAGGTTTCTGGTATCACCAGCGATAAAGCAAAATTCCATTGTTTAGTGTCTGTTCTTGATGTCGAGGTTCTAACACCTGTGTTAGAGATTTACTCCGTAGACCTAAAACCACTTACGTTGATGTCAAGGATCAAATTTTGCTTTACTTCGCACAATCTGAGAGTAGTAAGTTACGAAAATTGTTGCAAGACTTGAAATTGGGTGATAGGCGCCCATCTAAGCTTCTTGCTGATATAAAAGCCCTGACAGAAACTAAAATGTCCTCCGATGTTATTCAAACACTATGGATGCAACGACTTCCCGCTCAGGTGCTACAAATTCTTTTTGTTTCCTCTTGATGATTCAGCACGATTTGCTGATAAAGTGTGCGAAGTTTCCGATTTAACATGCGTTAACGAAGTTTATAATCAGGAACAAGTTATTAGTTTGCAAGGTTTGCAACAACAAATTACTGAGTTTCAAAAATCTATTGAAAGGCTTTCTCGATCACCTCAACCTGGATCTAACTGTTCGAGATTAAATTCGCTTTTCATACATTACACGACATATTACCCCAATTATTGGTACCATTTTAAGTTCGACAATAAAGCTAAGAAATATATTGCTTTATTGATCAGGTGTTGCGTAGACTAAACTGTTGTGCATACCTTGATGACATTCTGATTGCTTCTGCTAACGATGAAGAATACCAAAAAGACCTCGAAGTGGTATTTGAAAGCTTAAATTCCTTTGGCATTGTCCTCAATTCTGATAAGTGTAGTTTTGCCCATTAGCACAGCGATTCTCAACCAGTGGGGCGCGTCCCCCTAGGGAGGCGCGAGAATATCCGAGAGAAAATATTATTGAAAACAAAAAAAATTAATTAACTGACTGAAAGGAAAGCACACATACACATAGAAAACAAAATACATTTCGACATATTTAACAAATAAAGTAAAACAACTTACTAAATCAAAAATTACTTTATCAAAATATACTGAATAAAAATAAATTTAATAACTATTAGTGTCTTCCTTGGGCCTGTCTTGCAGAGCAAAGTTTTTCGAAGGAAGGCTTAATATTAGAAATAGCCACTCTCAGTTCTGTTTCAATATTTCGCCGAGATCTATATTTTGTCATCAAAGAAGCCACAGCAGAAAATCCAGTTTCACAAAGGTAGGATATTGAAAATGGTAATAGAATGCGAAATGCCCTTGTTTTTTTGTGAAGAAAAATCCTCCTCTACTCCTGTCCAAAATTCAAATAGTAATTTATTACTAAATTTTTTTTTTGTTTTCGTCACTTGTCGTGAAGTCTATGAATTTTTCTTCCTCATCAATTGAGAGTCCTTCGAGAGTCTTACGAAATGAATTCCTAACCCACTTGTAACTTGCTATCAGTTTGTCGTCAGCAAGAAAATACTTTTTAAAATTCTTTGCCAGCATGGCTAAATGATTTCAATGGTTACAAAAACAACTTTTACATGTTCTTCTTCATCAGCCTTGTAAGTTTTAGTTCAATCATTCACATTTGCAAATATTTGTTAGTTTTTTTTTTTGCTTTAAATTTCTGCTCCACAATTCCAATTTTCTACAAAAAGCTTTAACTTTATCACTCGTATCCAATATATGTGTATTTGCTCCTTGGAGTTGAAGATTCAAGTTATTTAATTTCTCGAATATGTCGACCAAGTAACTCCATTTCATCACAAATAAACCATCGCGAAAATTCTCGGCTTCCGGTCTGTTTTCTTTTCTAGGAAAATGACGATTTCTTCTCTTAATTCATAAACACGTTGAAAAAATTTCTCACGTGATAACCATCTTGCCTCGTAATAAAATAGTAACGCTGAATGTACTAAACCCATGTCTTCACAAAGTATGGAAAAGATTCTCGATTTCAGGAGTCTCATTTTTATAAAATTTTATCTACGGTTACAATCGTAGTTAACACAATATTCAGACCAGGACTCATTTCTTTTGAAGCCAAAGCTTCTCTGTGGATCATGCAATGTATCCAGACGCACTGAGTCAATTTTTGTTTTACAAGTGCTTGTATACCTTGGAATCTTCCGGACATTGAACGAGCACCATCACTGCATATTCCTACGCAATTTTTCCATTCTATGTTTGCCTTGTTCATAAAATTATTCAAAATAGCAAATAATGCGAGCGCTGTTGTTTGAAGTTCTATTGGTTTGCAGAAAAGTAGTTTTTCTACTACTGACATCTTATCGCAAAATCGAACATAGGCAATTAAATGAGCATCTTTATTACTATCTCTTGCTTCATCAAGCTGTATTGAAAATAATTTGTAACAACTTCGAGAAAAGCTGACACTGTACATTTTCAGCTATATCACCAATTCGATGAGCAACATTATTATTTGAAAGAGGTATGGACTGAAATTATTTTTAGAAATTATCTCCAAAAATAGTTTCTACAATCTCAATTACTGCTGGCAAAACAAGCTCTTCGCCAATAGTGTGAATTTTTTACATCTGAAACTTTGTAAGATGCAATTAAAGATGTTTTATTTGCAGAAAAGTTTCTTTAAAAATTATTTTTGCTTTTTATATGATTTTAATTTTAATTCGAAGAATTCTCTGGGTTTGTGGACTTACTCACTATGAAGCGTTTTCTAATGTCGTTAAAGTTTATTACGTTTCATGCTGTCTGCGGCCAATATTTTTGAGCAAATGATACACAGGGGCCTTTCTTCTTCATTTACTTCAGTACTGGTAAACCCAAAATTTAAGTATTCTTGAGAATACTTTCTTGATTTTATTTTCGAAACCATGCTCGTCTGTGTACTTGTTGATGCTTGACTTTCGTCTAATGCTCGCTTACTTCTACTTAAAAATGTATCCATGAGTCTGCATAAATCTGCTGCCGTGAATATTCAATATGGTGAATTGCAATTAACACGAAAACATATATAACATACACATTCACGATAGATTCGATAGCGATTGAAGGATCGACTCGAATGGGGCTGGCTGGAATTGAAACTTGTGTTATCGAACATTTTCCTTCTACCTATGAGAACACATTTTCTCTGTGCATGCTCGAGACGGCATCGGTCGTACTCACCGCCCGTACATTTTATTGTAAGCGTGGGGGCGCGATGAAAATTATGATTGAAAACTGGGCCTCGAATACTGAAAGGTTGAGAAACGCTGCATTAGCATCTTGAATTCTTAGGTTACATGGTTTCCCGTGCAGGCATATCTCTCGTGCCAATTAAGGTGGAGGTACTCAAAAACTATCCAAAACCAAAGACTATTGAGGAACTTTGTAGGTTTTTGGCTACTCTAAACTATTATAATCGGTTTTAATAGTTACCGGTTTTAATAGTTACCAAGGGCAAAAAGAAAAAACCAAAATATTTGGTCTGATGAGGCATTTGAGAAATTGAACTACACTTTGAAAAGATTTTCGTAATCAATGAAAACGAGAATGATTAAATCAATTGAAAAGAATTTAAAGTTTTTGGATTATTAGTAGTTTTATACATGATTTTGCGTGTGGCCTTATTATTTTTTCCAGCTTTCTGTGTGTATAAAAGAAAAGAAGAAAACAAAAAAAAAGAAGAAAAAAAATTATATGAAAAATAATTTAAATTTTTGTAATGTTTTTGATTAATATAATTAGCACTGCCATTTTTATTTTCAATTACCCATATGTATTATACATAGGGTAATAAAATTATAGCATTCAGTCCAAAAAAAATTCCGATATATATATATATATATATATATATATATATATATATATATATATATTGCATTTCTCCACGTTATGAAACAGCCTGATTTAAAAAAAAGTGATCTAGAAAAAATGTCTGTCTGTATATGTGTCTGTGGTCTCGACTAAATTGACCTACGATGTTCAAATTTGGTATGCAGGTTGCTGGTGGCCATGGGACATACCATTAATATTTTCGTCAAAATCGAGCATGCGCATAAGGCATCTGCCATTGAAAAAATTATGTTTTTCAATGATTGCTAAAAAACTGCTCCAACAATTTTGATAAAAATTGCTGTGCTAATGCCTCTTAAGGTGTCCTAAACACCTTAAGAGGCATTAGCACATATATAGACCACAATTTTGGCGATTTTTTTTTAAAGACCCATACAAGAAATATACCCCAAAAATAATCACACCATACTGGACTGTAATTGAAAGTTGTGCGATGTTCCACAACCCTAGTTTTTATTGAGTTTAAATTTGCATAAAATAATTAAGTGCATTTGTACGAAAAATGAAGTTTTTCAGTTGGCTTTAACGTTTTTTCCAGCACTGTATTGTTCTAGACCGCGAGGTTGCGGGTTCGAGTCCCGTGTTGGCATGGGTGTTTGTAAATGTATGTTGGCTTGTCTAATGATGAAAGTTTCGGCGCATTATAGCCCTCGTGTTGCTGACGGCGCCAGATAATCTGAATACAACCAACCAGCACTGTATTGTTGTTTTTTTCCCTGTTGTTTCGTTATTATAAGATTACATATTTTTTACAGTTATCTGAGAGGTGTGTTTATTTTTGGGTAGTTCACATTTTACCTTATGTTCTTGCAATTGATATAAACTTACCATGCCCACTTCCTCAAGTCGATTTTCATCTTATTTCCGAATGAAAAAGTCAGTTTATGAGCCAAATTCTCATCATTTTCGGAAGGTTTTAATTTTCTGCTTTAATATAAAGAAATTTGCGGCTGAGGTTCATCGAATGCTTTCAAATACTTAAAACCATGGAGATTTCCCGGCAATTCTTCCACGTAGACGGGCAAACCGAATATTCACGACTCCAAAATAATGCCCTGTTTTTGATGGGACCAACTCGACGTAGTGCATAATGAGATGTTAAAACTGACTGAAACAATCACAGGCCCGCGTTATCGAACTCAATTAATGTGTTTAAGCAGAGCATTGAAAGACAAACGGCTGAAATACAATATGGTTGGTTGTATTCAGATTATCTGGCGCCGTCAGCAACACGAGGGCTATAATGCGCCGAAACATTTCGTCATTAGACAAGCCAACGTACATTTACAAACACCCATGCCAACACGGGACTCGAACCCGCAACCTCGTGGTCTAGAAGCCAGCATGCAAACCACTATACCGTTTGGTCGGCTGAAATACAATATGAGACACGATAAAGTGACTTTGCCGCATAACACCGCTCGGTTCCATGTTGAGAAAGTGGACAAGACATACTTGAAAAAGTTGAAATGGGAAGTCCCAACCCGTGCGCCGTATTCTCCAGACGTTGCTCTCTCTGATTATCACTTTATTACTTCTTTCAATCAATGGAACACGGCCTTGCTGACCAGTACTTCCAGTCTTATGACGAAGTAAAAAATTGGATCGATTCATGGATCACGTCAAAAGATGACCAGTTTTTTTAATGAGGGATACATATTCTACCCGAAAGATGGGAGAAAATAGTGACCAACGAAGGACAATACTTTGAATAATTATTGTAAAAAACTCGTTTTACATTTAAGTCTCGAATTTTGGAGTAAAAAAAACGACAGAAGCAAAGTTGTACATAAAATAGATATATAGTTACGCTCATCATTGACTCATTGAATGACTCTTTAGCCCCGTAAGATGGAGCTAGAATCGCATTGCCAAGGACAGATATCTCTCCAAACTACACAACATTACCTTTCACATTCAAACGCAGCACATTTCCGAAGCATGCTGTTAAAATAAACAAGCTGAAGATCAATCATTTGAGTACTACGTTGGTATCAATTTAGAGACCGCAGTATTTTCACAAGGCCAACTGCATGTGGCTTTGCACGCGATCAAGAGTTGCAAGTCAAGTGAAGGTGTATATTGAATCTAATGCACAGCAAGGAAGATCATTAAATGGACAGAGACAATTCACAAGCAATGTTGTTTTTCAAAAGGTTGTTCATTAGTATCAATTTTACAAACAATATTTTTTTGTCAAATATTTTTTTATCAAATATTTTTTTGTCAGAAATGATTTTCATTTGCACAATATGAAAAGAAATTGAATTTTTAATAAATATTTTCGAGTGCATAAAATTAAAGTCTTTGTTATATTCATCATTTTTCTGGTGGGCGCTAACTAGTCAAATATACGAAGTTAAGGGGTGCTCTCAATATTTTCAATCGGATGAACACTCTACCTAAATTCCGGAAAACGTCGGGCATTTCATCAAGCACTTTATAAAAAATTCTAGAATCGATAATCTTTACATTTGGAAGTAGAGTAGACTTGGTAGATTAAGCAATATATATATATATATATATATATATATATATATATATATATATATATATATATATATATATATATATATATATATATATATATATATATATATATATGAACGATGGCTATATCTTCGGTTCTAATTATTGTAGAATCTTGCGGTTTGCACCAAAATGTTTTGTTTACGATTTTCTAAAAGTTTTATGCAAAAAAAAAATGTAACTCTGTCATTAAATTTTTTTTATACGAATCACTATTTTTTATGTTTTTATTTGATTTAGAATACATCGTTAACCCAAGATACCAAATTTCAGTTCATTAAGTTGAGAAACACATCACTTATGAGCGAAAATCGTTTGGACTATCTTGAGAACAAATTTCTTAATCGCTGGGAAGAATCGAACGTTTTGCATGCTTCAAGACGTAATCTATTACGTGGTGCCTTAAAGTGAGCTCCCCCCCCCCCCCTTCTTTTTTTTTCTTTTTTTTTTACATCTTTGCTAAAATATCGAGAACCAAAAGTTAAAATGGAATGAAAAAAATTTGGGAGGGGTTTTTACCCATGATAATTCTAATAGAAGCAAAAAATAAATAAATATGTTTCCATTAAAAAAAATTTAAAACTTGTTTTATTAATTAATAATTATTAAAAAACTGTTTAGTGCAAAGTTCTGGCCTTAAATAAACTATCATTCGAAATAAAAATTGCTAAAATAAATTTATGGCCAAAAAACAAATTTTCTTTTTAACATTAATTTATTATTTTTTTTACATTATTTAAATTACTAACCACTCATTGGAAAATTATGAAATTTGGTATTTAAACGTTTTTTTAGATTATAAATCTCAATACGGTGTAATTATTATTATGGGGTTTCCATTGAACTTTTTAAAGTTTGGTTTAGGTTTAATATGTAGATGACCCCCTCATGATAAATATATATATATACACAATAAATAAAAACCTTCACAACGGTACTTGACTTTTGTTATTTAATCAATTAGAATACAAGATATAGACATCGCTCGGATTTTTTCTTTGCGTATGAAGAATTACAGAGCATATACTTTCGTTTTAGGATGTCTTGTAGAGGGTTCTTATCTTCCTACGAAGGCCCTTAAGACCGCAATATCTGCCAAATTATTAATTTAAAACTTATAAATGTTTACACTTATAATGTTAAAACTTATATGGTAGCTAATAATAAATTACCATTAACAAAATTCGAAAGGGAAGTAACGTGTTTATTTATTAATATTTTTTTAGTTCTTATAAAGTAGCTTAGAAAACTTTTGGAAGTGTAATAAGAAATAAACACTTATTTGCACTTCAAATTTCTTTAACGAATATTTATTACTGCTGTCACGAAAATAAGAGAAATTCAATTACCAAGTTCGTGACAACAGACTCTTTAGGGACGATGAAGGATAACACTGTAATAACGTTTACTCCTAATCTATTTATTTAAAAGAACAAGAATAGTAGCTATTTTAAGAACATTGCTATGCACAAGTTGAGTTGGTTACTGCTTTTTCTTCTCGCGACACTCCCACCTTTTGAGTTTATGGAAAAACTCAAAATCTTCTTTTGGTCTTCTAAAGGTCCAGTCGCTTAGGAAGTCTCATTTCGTGTCCCAAACGAGCTTTCTTAACATCTGGCTCCACCTGATGACCTTGATCAGATTTCAACAGTTCTTGCAGATGTTCAACACGTCGTGGTTGACTGGTTCACAAATTTTTACCTCTAGAAGATATTTCTTTCTGTAGATTGCCTTCAGTTGCTGACTGCTCTTCTAGGAAATGCAAACGCTGCACGTGCCTCAGGAACTCGCCATTTTTCGTTTTGACTTTCACGAGGCGAACAAAACCATCTTTGCCCAGGGTAAATCTCCACTATTTTTCCCAATGGCCAGTTCAGACGTTTCTAGTTTGGCACTTCGACAAGAACCACTTCAAACACTTGGACTTCAAGTGTTCTTCTGATCGCTTTTGTAGTTTGTCTCAGGTGGCCCAAGTACTCCAGTCTAAAACGACTTTTAAGACTATATTGTAATTTCTTCTTGTAAAGAAGGCGCCTTCGATGATCTGCAGAAGACATATCTAAATGGTCAAGATTGAGAGCGCCGCTTTCTTTGGATTCTCGAAGAAACAAAGATGGCGTTAAAGGTTCCAAATCGTCATCTTCAGAAATGTACGTGATGGGTCGAGAATTCACAATATCTTCGCAGTCGCAAAGCAGCGTATTCAACTCTTCATATCTCAAAGACGCATTTCCCAAAACTCTCTTCATTAGGTCTTTTACCATCTTCACAAGCCTTTCCCGCCACCCGCCCCACCATGGAGCTGATGGTGGAATAAATTTCCAGATTATTTCCTTCTTTATACCTTCCTCTTCAACTCGCTTCCAGTCAATACTGCTTAACAGTCGGTTAGCTCCAACTAAGTTCGTTCCATTGTCGGAGTATATTACCGAAGGCCGTCCTCGACATGCAGTGAAGCGCCTGAGTGCAAGCAAGAATTCATCTGTCGACAATGAAGAGAGAAGTTCCAGATGGATCGCACGGTACACGGCGCATGTAAATAGAGCAAACTATGTCTTGGTACCGTTCCTAAGAAACACAACTGGCCTGCCAAATCAATACCAGTCACCTCGAATACGGTAGCATCCTTTACATGGTCTTCCGGTAACGCAGGCAAGTTCAATTTCAAAGGCTTAGAATTGAAACGTTTGCATCTAACACAGCTGTTTAAAACTTTTCGGATGGATTTTCTGGCATTCAATATCCAAAAAATTTCTCGAAGAATAGCCATTAAAATTTGGATTCCACAGTGCATCAGGCTTCTGTGTTTGTGCATAATCAAGTTCTTTACAGCTGGGTGGTCTCCTGGCAGAATCGATGGAGACTTAAAGCTTTCAGTATTTTTCCTATAAGTGACTCGTGTATTTACCCTTAGTAAGCCGTTTTCATCTTTCGCTACGTTCAAAGATCGCAATCTTGGATTGGAAGATCCATCAAACGCTTCCTGCTGAATCCACATCGTGAAACGATTTTCAGCCTCCTTTATTTCCTCAAATGAAAGAGTTTTAGACTTTGAAGTGACGACTTTTCTAGCATTGCTGCAGAATCTTCGAATCCAAGCGAGCACATGAACTTTCCTTACATGGGAAGAGAAGGTTTTATAATACCAGTCATTATTTTCTTGTGTTATTATAAGCCGATAGGATTTTTTCCTTTTCTCATTATTTACAATTTCTTCATCTACTATTTCTACACTCTGGGGCCAATTCTCTTCCATTCCATAGAGCCATTCAGGTCCCTCCCACCATTTCGTCTGTGCAAACTGCTCAGCCGAGCATCCTCTGGTAGGTAGGTCTGCTGAATTCAACTTTCCCGGAACGTGTCTCCACTGTTCTGCTTGAGTAAGGATACGTATCTCCTTTACACGATTCCACACGAACGTTCCCCATTGGGAATCTCTCTTTATCCAGTATAAGACCGTCAAGGAGTCACTCTACCAAAAGATCTTGAGATTGGCCAGCTGTAGATCTTTCACGACATTTGCATAGAGAGTCTAGCACCTATACAACACGACAACAATTCAAGAAGCGGAATTGACAAGTTTTTTAAAGGCGACACTCTCCCTCAGGATTGAATGAACTGAATTGAAACTTGGCGATTAACTTCGACTCGCAAAAAAATCGCTGTTGCATAAGCTTGTGAGCTGGCATAACAAAACACATGAAGACTTATATTTTCTTCCCCATCTTGTTCAATTCTCATCCATCGAGGAATCTTGACATTTGACAACATCTGTATCTTTTGTAGCCACCTTAAGAATCGCTTGGACAAGTCTTCGGGTAGATCATCATCCCATTTGAAACCAAGACTCCAGGTCTCTTGAAGTATAAACTTCTGAGTAATAGTTACAGGAGAAGTAATACCTAGTGAATCGGATATACTTGTAACGGACCTGGTTAGTTCGAGCCTCATTTTTAGAACTCATGATTACCTTGGGACCTTTTGTTGGAGGTTGTTAGGGTTCGAGTGTAGGTATGGTCTAGGTTCGATATAGGTATGGTGAATGCCTAACGGAACTGAGGTGAGCTGAGTAAACGACGTCAGCTGTCGGTATTTAAGGCCGGTGAAGTTTCGTTTGGAGGCAGTTCAGGCAATACCCAGCGGTACCTCCGGTGGTGATAGAGCTTTGTTGCCGCACATTGTTCCCGACCAGCTATTGGCCGCCGACTCGAATGTAGCTGGTGATGCAACTGTTCTGTGGTGTTAACTGAAATGTCTCTTTATTTATGAATATTTCTTTATTTAACTGTTTTGGTGTTAACTTGAATATTTCTTTATGCAACTTTTTGGTGTTACTTGAATATTTCTTTATAGAACTGTTTTGGTATTAACTTAAATGTTTTTATGCAACTGATTTTGGTGTGTTAAATAAATATGTGTTTAAAATTTGATCTCACTCTCTATGTTTCTGAACTATGTTCTATGTTTCTATGTTCTTCCAGTAAGGAAGCGTCGCATACTCTGTGCCAAAGAAAGCAGCCCTCTTTTAGTAAGAACCTTTTGTTCTTCAAGACTACGAATGTTGCAAGACAGAGTATCTTCTTTCAAGTTCCAGCTTAGACCCAATAAAGGCACAACTTCTTCATCAGGTTGTTCGATAACTTCAATAAGAGCATTCGATCTCCAATCACGTAGACTAAATTTTCCTGCCGACATCTAAACACGGGATTCGATAACAAACTTGTTTGCTTGATCGGCACTCTTTAAACTACAGACACAATTATACACATAAAACGAGTTCTTCAGCATCTGTGCTGTTTCACAGAGGTTTTCAGGGACCTTTTCAAAATGGTAATTCAAAGTTGCAGCCAGAAGGAAAGGACTGCAAGTGATCCCAAAGACCACTCGTTTATGTCGGTAAATCTTCAGGTCGCCGTCTTTAGTTTTCCATAGAAACCTTAAATAGTCTCGGTCTCTTTCCTTGATTCCAATCTGAAGAAATGCCTTCTCGATATCCGATGTAATGCCTACAGGAAATTTTCGGAACCGATTCAGCAAAGTAGGTACCAGCTCAATCAAGTTAGATCCAGCTTCCATACATGCGTTTAGTGAAGGTGCACCCTTCAAATGTGATGAGGCATCATAAACTGGTCTAATCTTTGTCGTAGCACTACTCTCTTTAATCACCGGTCTGTATGGAAGGTAATGCACACTTTCTTCGCTTTCAGTCTTGACTTCTTCAATAATTCCCTCAGAAGCCTATTGGTCGAATACTTCTTGATATGCATCGACTTTCTGCAAGTCAACTAGTTTCTTATAAGTGGAAGCAAGTTGTTTTTCAGTCATTTCTCTGTGGTCAGGAAGACGGGAAGATTCCAAAACCCACGGTAAAGCGACTTCGTATCTGTCGTTCTCATCCACTGTCACGGTGCTTTGAAAATACTCCAAAGTGTCTTGATGAATTTCTTTTTTTTTAGACTCACAAGGATCGCTGATCCCAATGGCTTCTAGTTTCCATAAATCGCTAATGGCGAATTCTTTAATGAGCAAATTAGTTACGATCATACAGTCAGTTTTGGATGTAGCTTGCTCATTCACAGGGGATTTTCCCATAATTGTCCATCCAAGTGATGTTTCTATGGCCGTTAGTCCACAAGTTAAGTTGATGATATTCCCAGTCATCAATTTACCTGCCACATCAGCACCAATGAGTAGATGAATAGTGGTTGATGAACAATAAGGAAAGTATTCTTGATCAGCTAGGCAAATTCCATTATCTTTCAATTCTTTTGAAAAGAACGACGTCTTCGTCTGTGGAATTCCTGAGCATATTTTCCCTTGATCAAGTACGTTGAAAGGGCAATAATATTTTTCTGAAAGTCACTCACAAAAATCTTGTACTCAAAGTGCTTCTGTTGACTTTCAACCCCTCCAAAAAGAACATGTTTAAGGGCCGTCTCCTTTATAGCAGGATGCTTCATTTTTTCAGCAGCTTCTTTCGTTATATAGGATTTTTGACTTCCCGTGTCTATAACCGCCCTCACGGCAAAATCTTCGTTTTCTCCTCGCAGCAGCACGACCAAGGTTTGAATGAAAACATTTACCGAACAAGTAGGATTAGCCAACGAACTCAAATGTTCATCATTTCTATCAGCAGCTGGTTCGTTGGAAACAGAAGATGAATTATTTTGCACATCTGGGCACATAATCAAGCAATGCCTTCTTTCACAGTGTCCGCAGCTGAGTCTGACATTGCACTTCTTCGAGATATGACAAGTCTTGAGGCATTTGTAGAAACAACCACCTTTCTTAAGATGTGCCATTCTTTCAGTTAAATCCTAATTTCATGCAAAACGGCAGTCTTTTTATTCGTGATTTCCTTTTTCACAAAATGCACACTACATAGAAACAACACCATTTCGATTTCCTGAAAATAGTCCAGCTGCAGTTGGTAACTCCCTTTTTGGCTTGGCATTCTTCGTATTTTCCTTTAAAGAGAAGCCTTGCATAGTAAGCTCTATCCGGCCTTTACTTTCTACTTCATTCTTCAGGAATTTCATTAAGCTGTCCAGTCGAGATTCTTTGGTTTCGCCCTCTTTGACGGGCAACGATCTACCACTTCTCTGCCATGTTCTTAAAATTTCTTCTGTCAAACAGGATTCAACTAGCGGAAACAGCATGGCAGCATATTTGTCGGTAGTCACGCCAAGAGTTTCCAATGACCGAAACTGCGTTTCAATCCGGTCATAAATAGTCGACAGCTTTGTATGAACATTGAACGCCAAAGTAAGTTTCAAAAGCTCTCGCACATAGTTTTCTACTAAAAGATCATCCTGTCCGAGTCGTGATTTCAGACAATATATTGCTTTGTAATAGTTACCCGATGATTGTGGGAAACTCTCAATTAATTCCCGGGCTCTTGAATTAGGGACAGTACATTGCACCAAGTACTGAAACTTATCATTTTCATCCAAGTCCGGATCTTCGTAAATTTTCACAAATTGTCCCCAAAATGGCAACCAATCTTTAATTTCTCCACCAAACTTTTTCAATTCCAAAGTTGGTAATATATAAACTTCCGTTTGGCGACACTAATTGTAGATCAAGAGTCAACATCATCCGGTGTACTAACATTTCGCTTAAACAACAAATTGATCTTCTTAAATTGGTAGACATAACTATCGGCTTTTTCGGTCTCAGTTGTGATATCTTCAATTTTCACATTCTCTACGTTCAATAGAGAAGATAATATTTCTTCATTCAAGTTCAACGACCGCGAGGTTGCGGGTTCGAGTCCCGTGTTGGCATGGGTGTTTGTAAATGTATGTTGGCTTGTCTAATGACGAAATGTTTCGGCGCATTATAGCCCTCGTGTTGCTGACGGCGCCAGATAATCTGAATACAACCAACCAATCATTCAAGTTCAAAAGTTAATCGTTCTTTTCACTAAGCATCTGTAAAGTCGCCAAACAATTTATATCGTCTGATATATTTACGACTTTCTTATTTACAGCTTCATTCAATTCATTAAACAGACGAGTAAACGCAGATTGCACTACTTTTCGCTTTAGTTTCAAAACATCCATGATGAATGAAAAATAAATTAGCTTACCAAGTGTTTCAATAGTTTAAATCATCCGTCCTGTCGCAGACACCATGTCACGAAAATAAGAGAAATTCGATTACCAAGTTCGTGACAACAGATTCTTTAGGGACGATGAAGGATAACACTGTAATAACGTTTACTCCTAATCTATTTATTTGCAAGAACAAGAATAGTAGCTATTTTAAGAACATTGCTATGCACAAGTTGAGTTGGTTACTGCTTCTTCTTCTCGTGACAACTGTTGTTATGCGAATTTACTTCATTATTATTATTACTATTATTTTTTTTTTTTTTTTTTTTTACAGATCCGAAGTTTGAACAAGGCGAAACTTCTAGAATAGAAAGGCAATCCACCACATCGCTAGTTTCAAGTCGTAATCTCGGAAGTTAACCTAAAGAAAGTATTGTAGTACAAATTGTCTGTATATAGTGTAAATAGTGACGTATTATTTTAAAATTCTATTGTAATTTATTTTATCTTATTTTAATTATTAACAGCGATTATTCATGTTAGAAAAAGGTGGCAACACCTACAGCAATCGAGAAATTTCGAGATGTTTCTTTTATTTGTCAAGTTAGTTAGATGTTTCGAGAATGATCTCTCGCGCCAAGTATAAATAAGACTGGAGATCGGGAAAGTCTTCAGTTTGACTTCAGAACTTGATGAAAGCTGAACGCTTTGTTTACCTATTGGAGTGAGCTTGTATTGTCGCTGAATTCGAAGTTGCTTTTATTGGAGATTGTGTTGAAGTCTGATAGTAATTATACTGTTCTTGAAATAACTTTTGTGATATTTTGAAGAGAGAATAAATAGTTTTATCTAGTAAAAAACTGCACCATCATTGCCTCTGTGGAAAAATTCATAACAGTGGTGTCAGAAGAGAGAATTAGTCATCTTGAATGCCTACAACTAGAGGAATGATGGAAGACCAAATGAAGCAGTTGATGGAAATGATTGTTGGAATGAAGGCCCAACAGGAAACCACTCCCGCCGAAATGAAAACCAGTCAACCAGCTACCGCTGCCGAAATAAAAGCCGGACAAGAATCAACCGCCGCTACAATTGCCGCTGGTCAAGCCCGTCAAGAAACGACAAATGCCGAACTCGCCGCCGCAATTGTTGCCAGTCAAGAAACGACATCATCAGACATTAAAGCTTTGCAAAACGCGACGTCATCTGACATGAAAACTTTGACCGATAAGTGCGAGTCAACATCCGCAGCCGTATTCAAGATCAGAGAAGAAATGATAACCGAGCTAGCCTCAATGGTCGAATCTACTATTATGGAGACAACATCATCGGTCCTGCAATCCGTGAAGGAAGACATTCTCAATGCGGTAAGAGACGAAATGGAAGAAAAGGTTTCCACTATCAAAGAAGAGCAGGAAAAGTTCATGGATGCTGTAGAAGAAAGACTACGGAAAATAGAAACTCGCAAAGCTGTGACCGTTGCAACGCCTAATTGGGATGTTTCCACTCCCTTTATTTCGCCACGTTCCAACATCAAAGTGGCCACTTTTGATGGGAGGTCGTCTTGGCGCGTTTATCAAACGCAGTTTGAAATTATTGCTTCTGCGAATGGATGGGACGATACTTCAAAAGCATTCCATCTCGCAGCATCTCTTCGAGGTGAAGCTGCTGACATTTTACAGACACTACCTGAAGAGAAGAGGGGAGAATTCGTGGCGCTGGCAAGTGCGTTGGAGTTAAGGTTTGGGGAGAAGCATCTAAAGGATTACAACTGACTGCAATTGAAAGTGAGACAGCAGAAGGCCAATGAAACTCTTCAAGAATTGGCATCGGATGTAGAAAGACTGTCGCTCCTCGCTTTCCCAGTCTGTCCCTCGGACGTATGATGTAATCTGTCTCTTCAGTATTTTGTGGATGCCATCAAAGATCCCGACATACAGCAAGCTACCAGGATGTCAGACAGCAAGGATCTGAAGTCCACCCTCGTATATGCCATGAGAGTAGAAGCCGCACAGCAAGCTTCTAGAAAAGATCAGTGTTTCGTACGTGGAACATTGACAGACGATTCCTCTGAACTTTTTACGAAGAAGTTTCAAGAACTGGAAAACAAGGTGGAGCGAATTGTGAGAAGTAATCCTAGCTCGAGGGATCGAAAAACTAAAGTGGTTTGTTGGTTCTGTAACCGGGAAGGACATTTTAGGCGCAGTTGCCCAGACTTGGACAAAAGAGGGGATAACACCACCTCCGAGCCTCAGCAGTTAAACTAGAAAGCGGCCATCTCGCGGGGCGGAGGTTGCCGTGTAGTGAGGGTGGTGCCCCACTCAGCCTCTATCACATCTCATCTCTTCAAGGAGGAAACCATGGTTTATTCGTGGAGGGCGAGATTAACGGGACTCCCTATCGTCTAATAGTTGATTCGGGAGCTAATGTAACCATCGTACGGACGGATGTAGCCCGGCGCCTGGATTGCCAACCTCTCTACACGGCGCCTTCAGTTTCGCTACAGACTGTGACTGGTGACAAAATTTCTGTACATGGGAAAATGAAAGTCAACATCTCATTTGGATTTAACACCTATACTCACACCGTTTACGTTGCTGAAATCTTGGACCCATGTATTCTCGGGCTGGACTTTCTAAGAAAAATGGTATCACTTTGAATTTCGAGAAAGGCGAGCTTCAAACAGGGAAAGAAGAAGTTCCACAGTTCGGTTTGGACTCGGAAGAGCCGTGTGCATATCTAATAGTTGCTCTTGAAGACATTATCATCCCCTCCATGAGAGATTTGGTTGTAAAGGGTTCAGCAGAGCTCCCGGAGGTCTTCCGATTTGTAGTAACGGACTCCCCCTCATCGAATAGCGTCCCGAAAGGAGTGCTAGTAGGAGCGACGCTTGTGGATTTCTCTCGGGAGGTGGTGCATGTGAAAATGGCCAACATCGGTGATGCTACCAGAGTAATCAAGAAAGGAGAAGAAATTGCCACCTGCACACCTGTTACAAGCATCGAACGAGGATCGAAGAAGTTTTCGACCGTACTCTCCACGGATTTAGTGGACCAGCTTCTCGAAGATGCTCGGTTGGAAAGAAGTCAAGAGAAGATTGTCGGAAACCTTATAAAAGAATTTCAGGATGTTTTCTCCATGCCATCGAAAGATGTAGGAAGAACAAAGCTTACTCAACATCGAATCGATACTGGGACCCATTTACCTATTAAACAACATCCTCGAAGACTTCCTTTCTCAAAACAAGAGGAGGTCGGGAAACTGTTACATGAAATGGAAGATAATAGAGTTATCGAACCCTCCTCAAGTCCATGGGCCTCTCCAATCGTACTTGTTCGAAAGAAGGATGGTTCCACTAGATTTTGTGTGGATTATCGGAAGCTGAACGAAATTACGAAAAAGAACAGCTACCCTCTGCCAAGGATTGATGACACTTTGGACACTCTATCGGGGAACCAGTGGTTTTCAACTTTGGATCTGAAGAGTGGATACTGGCAAGTGGAGATACATCCCGACGATCGTGAGAAGACTGCCTTCACTACCGGACAAGGATTGGACTGCCCAAGCCGGAGGACTCACCCTTTTGGGTTTGGAGCCTTTTGTACCTCCGGCCGGGAGGAAAAGCGTCACCCCAGCCCAGAAGGAGATCCCCCGAGCGCCCCGCCCTGCCGGAGCAGCTTTATTCAAAATTTGGGTGAGTTTTACATGGGGTTTGTTGGGATATATAAAATAATTTGTTGGCAATAAAACAAAACAGGATATAAGATATAATAATAATATTGGTAAATAATATACAATCAGGTTGACACATAATAACATGACGGGAAAGCAATTCTTCTTTCAATTATAACAAAAACAGGAACAGGGAACGTGAACACAACATAGAACAAAAGAGTTAAGTAATTATCAAACAATCCTAGGACACTTTAATGTATTCTTTTTCATTTTTCTCTTTTACTCTTTTTATCTTTATTTTTTTTCCCCCTTTTTTTTTTTTTTTTAATTTAATATATTATCACCATCCCATAACTCACCACGTGAAAACACATCAGAAAGTATTCCCAAAACATGCCGTTATACCAATGATCCTCTGCGACCAACCCAATGCAATGATGTAAATATTGTAAATATGCGTGATATTTTTCCATTAATTGTATGCTTCTCTTTTCTTCCAGCTTTAACAAGAATCTGGATCAGTTGTGCTGGAAAGGTTTATTAAAAAGTAAATACTTTTATTCTAATTTTTAAAGAACAGGATCAGTTGTGCTTTTTAATTTATTAAGTTTAAAAATTAAGTTTACTAATATTAATTTAACATTAAAAACAAGAAAAAGAATACTCATCTTATCGTCAGATTATAATTTTTAAAGAACAGGATCGGTTGTGCTTTTTAATTTATTAAAGTTAAAAATTAAGTTTATCAAGATTAAGTTAACATTAGAAATAAAAAATGAATACTCATCTTATCGTCAGGTTTGATTTACTTTAGTAAGAATTATTAGATGTACTATGGGGTGTAGAAAACCCTATGGTTTACTCCTTACCCCAGGGTCACTGGGAGACCTTAATATTTAATACTTTTGTAATAAAAATACAATTATTAAAGAGATTATATCAAATTGTAAAAGGTGGACTTGGATCCGGGGTCTTCCAATGGACCCTAAAAAGTATTGGTTTTTCTGAAAAAAAGTTTAGAAAATATAATACAAAGGGATAGGTTCGTAAGACCCCATTACCCAATGTGCTATTGTAAATTCGGGTTTGGTATGTTTGAATAAAAAAATCTTAGTTACACAAAGGGGTGTAAATTTAATTTGGGGGTGTGTTGTATTGATGGGGGGCCATAAGTTAAGGTTTGTTATGCTAAATAAACAAATAATTTGTAAAAATTTGTTGAAAATAAAATAATTAAAAAAAGTGGTATCGGACAAGGATTATGGCAGTCTTCTCACGATCGTCGGGATGTATCTCCACTTGCCAGTATCCACTCTTCAGATCCGAAGTTGAAAACCATGTAATGCGCCGGCTACGTTCGAGCGACTAATGGAGACTGCGCTTAAAGGACTCCCCTACGAAGCCTGTCTAGTGTATTTGGACGATATCATTATCAACCGGACGGAGTTTTGATGAACACTTGCAAAACGTAAAGAACGTGTTCTTGAACGTGTACGAAGCCCACTTGAAACTTAGCCCATCAAAATGCAAGCTCTTTAGGCTACAAGTCAGTTATCTCGGACACATCATCTCATCCGATGGAGTGAGTACAGACCCAGCCAAGATCCATGCTGTGCAAATTTGGTCTCGGCCGCAAGACGTTCATCAATTGGGAAGCTTCCTAGGCTTGTGAGCATATTACCGTAAATTTGTGAAGGGTTTCTCCAAGATCGCCAGACCCCTGCATCGACTAACGGAGAGCAAGCAGAAGTTCATGTGGACTGCCGACTGTGACGACTCCTTCAATCAACTGAAGACCGTTTTAACATCCGCGCCTGTTTTGGCTTTTCCCGATGTTAACAAGGACTTTATTCTGGATACAGATGCCAGCAACGAGGGAGTGGGCGCCGTTCTTTCCCAGGAAATCGAGGGTCAGGAGAAAGTCGTCGCTTATTTTAGTAAGAACCTGTCAAGATCCGAGCGGAACTACTGCGTCACAAGAAAGGAGTTACTGGCAATAGTAAAGGCCGTTGAACACTTTCATCATTACTTGTACGACCGAAAATTCCTTTTAAGAACTGATCATGCGTCTCTGACTTGGTTGCTGAATTTCAAGAATACAGAGGGACAAATAGCAAGGTGGATTCAGCGCCTACAGGAATACGACATGGATATCCATCACAGAAAAGGAACGTCCCATGGGAATGCAGACGCTCTTTCCAGAAAACCGACCATGTCCGGAGAATTGTCGATTTTGTTCCAATGCCGAGTCTAAGTTTGGGGTTAACGCATCGGCCGTTCGGAAAATAACTACCAAGTCAATTACTCCAGACGTGGATCCTTGGAGTGATCAGAATGTCCGAAAATGTCAGGTCGAAGATCAGGACTTGAAACCTCTAATTGAATTCACGGAGGCAGCTACCGGAAAACCCAGTTGGCAGGAAATTGCACGCTATAGCCCAACAATGAAGAGATATTGGGCTATGTGGAACTCTTTGCACTTGAAGAATGGAATACTCTACCGTCGATGGGAGTCCGATGATGGCAGGAGCTTCCGGTCGCAATTAATCCTCCCAAGCTCTAGAGTTACCAACGTTCTGGAAGAACTTCACAACAGTTCTACTGGATGACATTTTGGTGTCATGAAAACTCTTCAGAAAGTCCGGGAAAGATTCTTCTGGGACAAAGCAAAGTCCGACGTGGAGAAGTGGTGCAAGTCCTGTGATGCATGCAATTCGCGGAAGGGACCGAAGACCCGAACTCGTGGAAAGTTGCAACGTTACAATGTAGGAGCACCATTCGAAAGAATTGCGTTGGACGTCCTAGGCCCCCTACCTCACACAATTAATGGCAACAAATACATCCTAGTTGCCATGGACTACTTTAGCAAGTGGCCAGAAACATACGTGATTCCGGACCAGGAAGCCACAACCGTAGCAGAAGTCCCCGTACAGAATTGGATCTCCCGATTTGGCGTACCCCTACTAATACATTCCGACCAGGGGACGAACTTCAACTCTGCTGTCTTCACTGGGCTGTGTAACTTGCTCTACATGGAAAAGACTCGTACAACTCCCCTGCACCCACAATCCGATGGAATGGTCGAACGCTTTAACAGAACGATTCTGAATCATCTCTCTTTGTTTGTTTCCAAGAACCAGCAAGATTGGGATCGGAAACTTCCACTGTTAATTTTGGTCATTCCACTGTTCCTCGGGGCATAAGCTCTACTACCGAGAGCGTCGGCAGGTGGCGGATAGCCGAATGTCCTGAGCCGAAACTTATTCAGGATATCCCCCGAATATTGAATAAGGGAACGTGGACCAGCTCCCGTCAGCCCAAAGTGTCATGCGACCCGTGCTGATGGGTCCATGGCACCAATGGTTAAGTGGTGTCTTTAACGGAGCCTCCTAGAGTGCCTGGCGACCTCAAGGAGTATTTTGCTTTAACCTGGCATGCAGGCTCTGGCGGGGTGGACTATTTACTTCCTGCGAATAATACAACCTTTTATGGATACTATTGGGAAAGGAAAAAAAAGGGGGGGGAAAAACACTGACTCCAACGAGGAAGAAACCCAGACCTTGACGGAGACACAATATTCTGTACCAGGCCCTTCAACCCTACAGACAGACCTTGAAAGAGATTCCGAACTCCAAAAGGTAGTCTCGGGGCTTGATAGGATCAACTTATAGAAGAAAAGAATCTCTGGGGCTGCCAAAAAACGGTTGACCAAAGAGAGGAAATTAGCCAAGGGCAACTGGGAAGAAAAAATACCAAAGCCCAAAGCTCAAACCACTCCCAGAGGAAAGGAGATACAGACCCCGATCAGACCCTCTACCAAGAGGCCAATTCGGATGGTAGCACTCCCCTCTCTGAAGAGAAAAAAGCCAAAAAAAAGGAGCAAACCCGGTGACGAGACAGACCCGAGTTACAGTGACACTTTGTCAGTTGTGAAGATGGCAGTTATCGTGGAAGGATATTCAGACCAGAAACTGTCAAAAGACCAGCTGACGTCCTTCCAACTAGACGCAATGGCTAGAATTGAGGGCATTCCCTCGGGAACCGGACCTCGATTCAAGTACTGTCGTCTGGAAGGAGGGGCCTTTATCATCCTTTGTGCTGACTCTAACAGCAATCAATGGCTGACCAGAACTGTTAGAGAAATGTCACCTTGGAACGGCCTGTCCTTCTTGTTGACGAAGCACGTAGGATTGTCAAAACATCCAAATTCATATCTCAGATCCCAGCTATTTACATCAAGCTCTCCGGCCAAGAGATTCTTTAGAAAATTGAAGCTCAGAACGGAGGACTAACAGCCACAGAATGGGGAATCCTCAACCAGAAATCTGGTAATGAGGGCAGAACCATTGTTGTAAACGTTCCAGAACAAGACGCCAAGACCTTGATCGGTAGAGAAAGTAAATTTTACTTAGGCTTTACCCAAGTGCAGGCCAGAATTCTGGAAAAACCATCTGCTGCTGCTTCCTCTGACCATGTCCATGAAGCTTCTGCAGATCAACCTACCGAATAAAAGACTTGCTGCAGTGGGATCTTCCGGACTGAGGGAATCCACTTTGCCCTAATTCAAGAACCCTGGTTTTTTACAAAAAAGGCATCAGGGGATTAAGAGACAGTGGAGGTAAGCTGATTTATGATCTTCCGAGCTCTTCTCCAAGAGCTTGCTTGCTTATCAACAACAACATTGATGCACTGCCGATTCATAAACTCTGTTCTAGGGACTTGGCAGTTGCTAAGATAACACTTCATGATGGCGGGAGAACCAAAGAAATCTTGATAGGCTCTGGGTACCTGCCATATGAAGAAAAAGATCATGTGAGTGCAGAGCTGAAGAGATTGTTGACTGTGCGTGCAGAACAGCAATCAGGATTACTTCTTGGATGTGATGTGAATGCACACCACACAATCTGGGGCAGCTCAAACATCAATGACAGAGGTGAGTTACTCTTAGACTTTATACTTGAAAATAACCTAGATATTTTAAATATAGGAAATAAACCGACCTTCATTACCAGTGTAAGAAAGGAAGTACTTGACATAACCTTAGCCAGTCCAGAACTAAGTAGTTATATTGACAAATGGCATGTTGATGAGAAGCCTTCAATGGCAGACCATCAATTTATCCATTTTTTATTAAAATCCGAATATCACTGGGAAAAAACGTTTAGGGATCCCAAAAGGACGAACTGGACTTTATTCAATAATGAACTCCAGAACTAAATGGAGGACTTTTCCCAGAAGATCTATGACACTTATGATCTGGAACTGCTTGCAGACGGTCTGCAGCAGGCAATCCACATGTCATATATTAATAACTGTCCTCTGCTTAGGAGAAAGGGTAAACAACCAAACTCTTGGTGGAACCAAGATCTCATGAGGCAGAGAAAGGCAGTAAGGAAACTTTTCAGAAAAGCAAACAAATCTGGTAAGTGGGAAGAATATAAGTGCCTACTTGCAGAATACAACAAAGCTGTTCGAATGGCCAAAAGGAATTCATGGAGGAAGTTCTGTGATTCAGTTGAAAGTACTGCTGAAGGTGCTAGGCTCCATAAAAGTCTTAAAAGAGATACGCCAATTTTGGTGGGGACTCTTAAGAATGATTCCGGTGGCTATTCCAAGACTGGCCAAGAAGTTATAGAGACTCTGGTCGAGACACATTTTCCCAAATCCAATTTGGTATCCAATGAATTGAACCCCTCTCCCTTGGGATTTCCAAAAAGGGTGAGGTGTGAAAATTGGATAGCTGCCAAGAAATTCTTTACTGTTAAACAGGTGTTATTGGCTATCAACTCTTTTGAACCATATAAAACTCCAGGGCCAGATGTGATAATGCCGATTATGCTTCAGAAATCGGCTGAACTCATCTCACAGATCCTGTGCAAAATGTTCAGAGCCAGTCTGGCTCTTGAATACATCCCTAGACAATGGAGAAAGGCAAGGGTAGTCTTTCTGCCCAAACCTGGAAAAAACCAATATGACCAGGCTAAGAACTTTCGTCCTATTAGTCTTTCATCTTTCATACTTAAGTGCATGGAAAAGATAATCGATAGACACATCAGGGATGTGTTGAGGAGCACCAGACCTCTTCACAAGAACCAATTTGCCTATCAATCAGGTAAAACTACAGAGGTGGCTTTGCAACACCTGGTTGTAAAGATTGAAAAGACCCTGGATTACAAGGAAATGGCTTTGTCAGCTTTCCTAGATATTGAGGCTGCTTTTGATAGCACCTCTTTTAACTCAATCGCTGATGCTGGCAGAGCTATTGAACCACTAATCTGCAACTGGATAAACTCCTTACTTGCAGACCGAATTATTACAACCGAGTTGTTTGGGGCAACACTTGAGGCTAGACCCACTAGGGGATGCCCTCAGAGAGGAGTTCTCTCCCCTCTGTTATGGAACCTGGTGGTTGATGACCTAATAGCAGACCTCAATCAAAGTGGCATTTATGCTCAAGGATATACAGACGACATCGTCGTCTACATATCAGGCATAGATGAAAAAACAGTGACAAATATCATGCAAGGGACCCTGAACAGAATCACAAGATGATGTTGTGAGAAGAATTTGAGAGTAAATCCTCAAAAGACTACTCTTGTCCCATTTACGCGAAGAGGAACCTGCATTGATGAAAGAGATATACCTACCCTGTTGGAGGAAAAAGTAAATATGCTGAATGAGGTTAAATATTTGGGAGTTATACTGGACACTAAATTAACTTGGAATCAGCATTTGAAAAGCAAAATAAACCAAGCAAAAGTTGGACTTCTACGATGTAGAAGAGTTCTTGGTAAATCATGGGGTCTAAAGCCAAGGATGGCCTATTGGCTTTATACAATGGCTATTAGACCTATTGTGACTTATGCTGCAGTGGTCTGGTGGAAAAAGACAGAACAATTGACTGTTAAGACCAAACTAGACAGACTTCAAAGAGCTGCCTGTTTGAGTATAACATGTGCTATGTCCTCTACTCCCACCAGAGCCATGGAAACTATTCTTTCTGTTGTCCCACTTAATATCTTCATCGGTGGTGTTTCCAGAAGAAGCTCTTACAGACTGTAAAATGCTGGATTGTGGATGAATTTTGCCAGCCAAGTGTCCCACACTAGCATTAAACAAAAATTCTTTGATCCTATACTTTTGATGCCCTCTGACATCATGGAGACAAGATTCCTCTTTCATAGACCCTTCGAGGTACTTATTAGAGGAAAACTACAAGCTTACAAATGGAGACATTGTGTGATACACAGATGGCTCCAAACAGAACGAAAAGGCAGGTGCTGGAATCTGTGGAGTTAGACCTAAAGTAAGGATTGCCCGCAGACTAGGAAAACATGCCACGTTATTTCAAGCGGAACTGCTTGCCATCATTTACTGTCTACATGAATGTTCCAGAAGATCCTACTCAAATAAGAAGATCTACATATTTAGCGACAGTCAAGCAGCTTTAAAGGTAATAAACTCATTTCAAATAAGCTCCAAACTTATTTGGGAATGCAGAAACCTTCTAAAAGACTTGGGGACCCATAATAGGATCCTTCTTACATGGGTGCCAGGACATATTGGTGTAGAAGGAAACGAAACTGCAGATAAGCTTGCTATACTGGGAACTGCAGACCTACCTTTAAGTCCTGAACCTTTTTGTGGGATCTCTAAGACTACTGCAAAAAGAGTGATAGGAGAAAAAATGATTAAAGAAACCACAGAAAGGTGGAAACAAACCACCGATCAAAAACATGCGGGGCTTATGATCCAAGAACCTTCCATGAAACTATCATCTCAGATCCTGCGTCTTAGCAGGGATAAGATGAGAGTTATAGTTGGATTTATTACAGGCCACTATCACCTAAGAAAACACCTTCATAGAATGGGAATATTTAAAGAAGAACCTTTATGTAGGAAGTGCAATATGGTGGAGGAAACCGCCCACCATATACTTTTTGAATGTGAAGCACTTCTTCACATTAGGCACCTCAAGCTTAGATCTTGGTACAGAACTTGATACAATCCACGAGGAACCTGTCAAAAGCTTTTTGACCTTTCTTAAGGAATCTGGCTTTCTTTGACAGGGGGTCGTAAAATAAAGGGGTTGGTGCAATATTCCCTAGTAGAATCAGCCCCTAGGCTCAGTTGACCTCCCCCATTCACTATGACTATGACTATATGAAAACTTAGAGAAAGAAAATGTCCTACCTTTGGCACATCTTAAGATTCCTGAATTGAATCTTATGAAAATGTCTCCAAAAGACTTTTTGAAAGAGCAACAGAAAAGTGCTGAATTGAAACCCCTATTTCAGGAGGCTAGAAGTAGCACAATTTCTAGAAAATCAAGGTATATAGTGAAAAATCAGGAATTGCTCTCCAGAAAAAAAGACAAAGATGGAATAGAGCGATTATTGCTTGTCGTTCCTGAGAAATACCGAACTCAAATGATGACAATATGTCATAAAGAGACAGCTGCTCATCTGGGTGCGACCAAGACTAAAGATGCTTTGTTCAAAACATTGTATTGGCCGAACTATTATAAAGAGGTGGAAAATTTTGTGAAGACGTGTGTCAGCGAGTTGGAAAACCGCAGGATAAAAAGAAGGCTCCTTTAAAGATTGTCCCAGTCATTTCTGAAGTATTTTCCAAGCTCAACGTGGATGCTTGTGGTCCCTTACCTATGACGCCTTCTGGAAATAGATACCACATCACAGTAATCTGTATGTCATCCAAGTATCCCGATGCCATTCCTGCTGAAAATATTTGATCAACGACTGTAGTGGATGCCTTACTTCAAGTTTTTAACCGCATGGGCTTCTCAAAAGAATTACAAACAGACTAGGGTAAGTCATTCATGAGTGCTCTGACAACTGAATTTCTAGAAAGGTTTGGAATAAAGGTCGTGCGAAGCTCCGTACATCACCCGCAAAGCAATCCATTTGAGAGAATGCATAGAACGTTGAAGAGAATTCTCCGGGTCCTATACCTTGAATCGGGTCCAGATTGGGAAAACATTTTGCCTCAAGCCCTCTTTGCTTTCAGAACGGTGACACACGACAGTACCGGCTTCTCGCCAGCAGAACTTATCCATGGCAGAAATTTGAAGACTCCTGTTATGTTACTACATAACAAGTTAACAGAAAATAAACTTGAAGAAGATAGTTTTATAGACTATGTGTTTGAACTAATGAATCGCATGAAAAGAAGCCAGGAAATCGCTGTACAAAATATGTGAGATGCAGAAGAAAGACAGAAACTTTGGGACGATAAAAAGACTGGGAAAAGAAAGTTTAACCTCGGTGACCTAGTTTTGGTGGTAGTACCATCCAAAGCAAACAAGTTATCCGTACAGTGGGTAGGACCTGGTGAAGTAGTACAACTACTGTCAGAAACAAACTACGTGATAAAGTTTCCTGAAAAAGAAAATACTCGTGTATACCATATCAATATGCTTAAACCATACTACAAAAGAGCCGAAAATGTAAACTTGTGCTTGGAAGAAAAATAAGAAGATGAAGAGATACCTGGTCTTAGTGTGGTATAATAGAGTCAAACAATTTCGAACTGTCTGATATTTTTATAAACCTCAAAATGGACACTAGTCTATCAGAAATTCAGCGGGAACAATTGGAAGAACTGTTGATCACCTATTCCAGTATCTTTTCAAACAGCCTAAATGTACAGATTTTACTGAACATGACATTGAGTTAGAAACAGAAAAACCAATATTTGCCAAACCTTATAGAATGTCCCCTCGACAGACAGAAATTTTAAAGATGGAGGTGAATAAAATGTTAGAACTTAATGTGATTGAACCAGGAGACTCTGATTTTACTTCTCCTCTTATATTAGTGGAAGTACCAGGAAAAGACGCTAGACCATGTATAGACTATCGTCGTTTAAACAAAGTAACAAGGACACAATTTTTCCCTATACCAAACATGTAGCAACTCATTGAGAAGGTGTCAACAGCTAACTACATTACTGTGTTGGACTTGACCAGGGGTTACTGATAGATCCCTTTAAGTGAACGAGCACAAAGATATGCTGCGTTTGCGACCAGTTTTGGTACCTTTAAGCCATTAAGGTTATCTTGCGGTCTTAAAAATGCTCCGTATTATTTTAACAGACTAATGGCTGGACTGTTACAAAACTGTGAAGAATTTGCCGTTCCTTATTTGGACGATGTTGCCATATTTTCTCAGACCTGAGAAGAACATTTAAAACATCTAGAAGAAATATTTGAAAAGATGAAGATAGCCAAGCTGCATATCAAACCTCCAAAGTGTCAATTTGCTAGAGAACACGTGAAATATTTAGGATATATGGTTGGACAAGGTCAAAGAACACCTGGAGAACTCAAAGTTCAAGCAATTAAAGATTTTCCAAAGCCCTGTACCAAGGCTCAAATCAGGTCGTTCTTAGGACTTGCTGTTTATTACCGAAAGTATAAACCAGAATTTTCTGTGATTGCGGTCCCACTGACAGATCTTCTAAAAGGAAAGTGTGTAAAATCATAGATCAAATGGAATACTTTTTAGGGACTTCCCTGAGTTCAAAAAGGACAATTGAACTGAACAGTGGACTGTTAGGTGTGGTAAGATGATGTATGAACGAGAACGTTCTTAAAACTAAAGAACGGACTGTTGGGTGTTGTTTATGTTTGTGAGAACGTTTTAAAAAACTGTGAACGGTTGTGTGTGGTCATCAAGAATTTAAAATTGATGGATGTTTTTTTTTTTTTTTTTGTTTTTTTTTAGATCTAGTATGTGTGTTGTTGTAGAAATAAGTCTGTGTTGAAGATGTTGTAAATTAAAGAAATTTCCGAACATCGATACCATTTCCTTGTACCGACATAACATCGTATTCGTCTAGATGTTCAAAATTACGAGACGTATATGGCTGGGTTAAGCACTTTATAAGTGGCATAAATAGACAGTAGGAAGATCCAAACCAAACAAATAATATTTAAAACAATATAAAAAAGGACGTAGTTATCAAAAAAAAGTTTTTTTTTTTTAATTATTATTATGGGTTGAAACTGATTCTTATTTTAAATACCATTGTTTGTATCTGTTCTAAATGGCTGCATTCGATTTAGAAGTCCCAATCAACTCCAAACATAATATACATAAAAAATCTTATCTCTTACAGGGATTTCTAGCTAAAAATTATATATACTCTTTTCAAAACGATTAATCCGCAACGGCTTGGGAGTAGCCCCAATACAAAAAATTTCTTATTTATTATGAAATTAGCTGAATACCCTTGCTTCGCTACGAAATATTAAAATGTGCAATATTTTAGCTAGCTGAAAGGCCACGGGTTCGGAAATCCGTTATTGGTGTACAGGTTCCAGTTTTTGGCGTTTTGTTTGCAGGAAGGTTCATCGCTACGCAAAATCGAGCTCGCTTTGTTCGCTGAAAAGTTCATTGACACATAAGCACAGGATTACTTCACTCGTTGAAAGGTTCATTGCTATGCAAACATAGGCTCGCTTCGATCGCTGAAAGATTCAATACTGCGTAAGCATAAGCTCGCTTCACTCACTAAAATCTAATTGCTACTTAAAGCCTAATATTAGGAGCCGTTCCACTTACGAGAAACAAAAACAAAAAAATCCCCGTTGATACAATAATACAACACCTTTAAGATTATTTTAACAAGTGTTTGTGGAAAACAAAATTAGAAGGCAAAAACTACTTATGTTGAGACTTTCACAGCTCTAGGACTATTAGAAGTCGCTTTTTGTGAAAATAATAATTAAAAAAATAAATTAAAAAACAAATTAAATTTTAACATTCTTTTTGTTATAAGTCCAATTAGAAGGCCGAAACACTACTTATATTGAAAATTTCAGAGCTGTAGCACTATTAGAAGTCGTTTTATAAAAAAACTTGTTAATTAATTAAGAAAATTAATTAAAAAATAACTAAAATTTTAGCATTCTGTTTTTCAAAAGTCCTGTTAGAAGGCTAAAACTACTTATGTTGAAATTTTCAGAGCTGTATCTCTATTTGAAGTTACTTTGTAAAAAAAAAAAAAAAAAAATTGAAAAAGAACTAATTAAAATTTTAACATTCTGTTTGACACAAATACAATTAGATGGCCAAAACTTCTTATGATGACAATTTTAGAGCTCTACTCCAATTTCAAGTAGGTTTCTATAGATCCACAAAGCCACCGAAACACACACAGCAGCTTGTTTTATTATTATAGATTTATTCTATAGAATCAATTGTGGTAAATTATTCTCCGGTAATATGCATTGTTCTACCTTGGTCAGAAATTCCTTGGCCGCAAAAATATAATGAGTGTTTTCCACGTGCCCGTCAACAAGTATTAGCTTCAGATAAACAAGCAAGTTTATAGAATAATTTAAAAATTGTTTTCATTATCGAACTAGCTTTTCGAACAATGTGGTTACTATGCCATTATTGTGTCCTCTTTCCTAAAAAGATGAAAATCAAATTAGTTGACCTTGTACACACAAAGAATTTCGTAGAACGATTAAACATATCATTTACAATATTGGTTGCGGTTGAATTGTTTCAGTTTCTTTAAAATATCTGGATTCTTTTATTTTATTTCCAATTATCTATTTGGAAAAAGGTCCATCAAAATTGAAATTTTGTTGCAGAAGTTTATACCTTTCATTATCCTAGTAGATTTTAGGCTCGCACATCCAACTTAGTCTATCAGCTCTGGCCAGTATCACTTGTAAAAGCTATAATTTTACGGTCCCAGGATGAAGTTTTTAATTTTAGTGAAATTAGCATGCCTTTTTATTGTTCTTGATCTAACTCTGTGTGGTTTTCATGTGAATTGTGCAACAACTTTATCGGAAAATGCCACTTCAGCGCCGGAAGTTATAACTCGAACTCCTGTCCAAAAATGGCTGGCAGCTGATAAGGCTTTGAAAAAAATGTCTGCCATGCTAGTAAAAAATCTCCTGCCTCATGCAATGCGTGCTTCCGAAACCTTAAATTTAACTTCAGACTGTTCAAGAGGACTGATGAAGTTTCTTATAGGCATCAAACAAACAAAACTGTGGGCATACAGAAGTAAGTATAAAAGTTTTCCGATTAACCTCATCATTTTGCTTTTGATAAAAAAAAAAAAAATTAAATTTAGTTTAGTTAAATTTTTTAGTTTTGCATAATCCTTGTAGTTTTTGTTAATAGTACTCAAATTATATCAAGTAGTTTTAATCCAGTGAAATTTTATAAATGTGAGAATTTGTTAACCTTTATAAATGTACTATAGTTTACATTTGGGAGTTGTTCAAGTGTTTTAAATATTTTAAATATTTTTTTTTTTTTCGAATCACAAAAAAAAGCTTCATTGTTTTATATATTCTAAAAAGTTATTATTTTAGTGCTTCATTAATCGGAGAATGTTAATGATTTTTCTTTACATAAACGATAGAGTTAGAAGTATTTTTAACATTTGTACTTCAGTCAAATTTGCCCTCCAAGTTTCTATTCATCTAATTAAAAAAAGTGAAGTGAAGGTGAAGAGAAAGGAAAGGGATAAGTATGGAAACAGAAATATAATCATCCAAATTTTATAGGGTTTTTTCATTGGAAAAAACAACAACATTGTAACAATTAAATTGATACATTGGAAGAATTCAAACTTCATTAATATGAAATAATTCACATTTAGATAAGTATTCGTGTTTTGGAAATTTCCGAAATAATTGCAATATGGTATTAGAAATTTTAACTTAGACTGCCAAATGTTAGTGTTCCATAATTGTCTTTTAGTTTTTTTTTTTCTTTTTTTTTTTTTTTTTTTCTTTCTTTTTTTTTTCTTTCTTTTTCTTTTTTTCTTCTCTATATTACTTCCATAATGAAATGTAGAAATTCAAATTTGGAAAGGAAGCCTTTCCCCCCAGCAACGCAACAATGCTGGCCAATTGCACTCAATATTGGCCAATTCCGATGTGGACCTTTGTAGACTAGCCGTTGTTACGGATCTTAGCCAATATCGTCCGATGCTAGTTAAAATATACTGGAAGTTTTGAGATATAGATGCAAGTTTTAAAACTGGTATATTTGTTTATAAGAAAGGACTGATGGATGACAAATATGTTTTGTGATGTTTTTGACATAATTTAGCCAAAATTGGCAATCTTCCAGAACCCCTGTTTCTGACAATGGTCAATACTGCTCTATTACGTGGGTCATTGTTCTAAAAAATGTTAACCATGTAACTGCAGAAATTTGTTATTCTACTAAAAGTATACATGTATTTATTTTTTTAACTATACTGTTTTTCTTATGAAGATAATACCTGAATATTGATAAGGTAGAATTATACCTCAATAAAAAAAAGTTCTGTATTTAGTTTCTTAAATTATTTACATAATAACTTGGAGTTTTTTTAATTGCTTCCGTCTGTGTGAATTCATGTTTGGTCAAATTTAATTTACAAAATTTAATTGTGAGGCACGCCTGCGAGCGCCCTCTGTCGTCCTTTTTTTATGTAAGCCACTAGAATCTCTCATTCTACGCTGAGAGTCGCAACGATACGAACCTCTAAAAATAAAAGCTCTATCCTAGTCACACGGACTATGTTTTATTCTACGAAATCGTTTATGATGATAAGCAAATATGTCCCTACGTTAGAAGGCTCCTAATAGGACAAGCCTACGTGCCAGCCTTCCTTACATTAATTATGTTCCATAAAAATATTTTTATTTCTCAAAATTGATTCTCTATCTAAAGCAAACATAGTATACTTCTTCCACTCATAGCAAGTCTATTAATTAAATATTTTTAATCCGTGAAAAATGTAGTGGTCAATTACTAGAATTAACAGCTCCAGTGTTCCGTTCAGAACAAACGGAAGCACTAAGATTTGACTCTAGTATTTTTTTTTTTTTTTTTAGTTTATTGTAAATATATAAATTATTATTTTTTTAATTCAAATGTGTTTTCAATTTTCCATAATAAACTATTAAAATGCTTGCTTTGTAATAAAAAAGTAATAAACAGAAACTCTACAAACAGTAACAAAGGAATTATGGGTATCTAGTTATTATGATATAGTGAGTAATTGCGAAAAGGCATTATGACAGAGTGCACTATAAACAAATCAAATAAACGATTTAGACTAAAAACAAAACAAAAAATAAGTGTCTTTGGAACTTTTTTAATGGCTATTTTAGAACATATGTTTAAAATATACCGTGACAATCAAAATTAACCCCACCCTAGTGTATTAATGATAGATCGCCTTTAGAGTAGTCAAACACAAGTTATACTAAAAATGCAAACCACTACTAGCAATTAAACTACGAAATTGTTTACTACCATTGCGAAAGTATTGAAATTTGTTCGTCCTACAATAGTAAACTAGTCATTTTATATCCACTAACGTAATTCAGCCGCATTTCTCCCTCCAAAATAAATATTGGGATCAAGTATTTTAAAAAAAATATTGCGTCTATTTTTGGATATTTATAAACAAACTATAGCTTTCTACCAAATGCAATTTAATCATTTAACCTATACCCACTTTATTTTACTTAGAATGTTTTGACGGCCAATGGATTGGTTGGTTTGTACACTCAACGACCAATTTTTTGCACAATAAATACTTAGACAAAGACCTGCAGATTAACGTTGATGCCGAACTACAAAGAGCGGTCACCTTGAACCCAAAATTCGAACCCGGTACCTTCGGAATACCAGGTCAGAGCTTTAACCACACAGCATCCGATGGGAGATGTCCATTGATCAGACAAATTTATAAGTAATTTTTTTTAACATTTGTACTTTGTAACAAATGCTCTTACTTTCGATTTTTGGTAAATAAACTTAAGTATTCTTTGAATGTGAAACTTCACCGAATCTGTAAAAGATATAATCTCGAATTCATTTATTTTCATTTATTTATATCATTTATTGTTTTGATTTTTTTATATTTTGTTTTGTGTATTTCGAAATTGTAAAGCAATAGTTGTGTAGGTGTTTTTTTTTAGTGCATTATAGTGATATACTAATTACAAATAATTTTCTGTACAGATAAAACCTTTTTACCTAGACAACGATGTATAAAAATTACGTTATGAATCTTTACTAATTTATTTCTAAGAGTTTCTTCTTTAAGATAAAATACAAATTTTGAGATAATACAATTAAGCTCAGGTAATGGAGTTTTTTTTCCCCATAGTATCATCTAAAAGAAAAAGACCAAACACAAATAATTTACTTAGAACGTAAGACGTTTCCACCCTGACAAAGATGCACACAATTAAATTATATATATTAATAATTTCTTTCGAAATATAAACGTAATAGCTGAGTTTATTGTCTTTTGTAAGTTAAAGTTAAAAAGTAAATAAAAATAATTTACTTTTGAGGCAAAACATTTCTACATAAGAAAAATACATAAAATTAGATTTCCTATCTTAAATTTGTCTTCAACCTGGCTTTTGCAAAACCTAATAGTGAACTCGAATGCTAAAATGATATGTACTATTCCGTGCTTTGCAGTGTTGGACTCTGCCGGTAAGATCCCCATCGGCATCTTCAGTGGGAATATTAATTCATTGGGAGACTACGACTTGTGCATCAATGAGAAGCTCCCCGGGAATGTTCCTGCGCAGTATTGTACTGTGGACCTCTCACCGCCCCTGCCCCCTAGGGTGCCATTCACCTCCATAGACGACATGTATCCAGAGTTCATCAATATCACTCCTCCTGAATCAGTGAGTAATGATCAAAGTGTCTCTATTGGCAGGCGCGCAACCAGGGGAAGGGTTTTTAGGAACAGAAGCCTCCCTATGATCCCGAACATCCCGGTGTTTTGTAATAATCCACTTAGCAATCGTAAATAATTTTTAATCTACTTTTATTCAGACAGAGTTTGCCTACCGTATCACACTTAAGTAGCTATTACGTCCAAGAATTTTGGAAATAAATAAAGCATTTGTAAATCTCCTAGCATCAAAAAATCAGTAGGCATTATTTTTTATCTATTTAAGTTCAATATAAAGTGTCATCCCACTGACTGTCAAGGATAAGGGCGAAATTCTACAGTTGTTTTACCTGCAATAATTTTTAAATTATACTTCTAATTCAAATAAATATTGTTTTTTTTTTTTAATTATTTTTTATTCATGTGTTTTAGACAGATTATAAACTATCATCCTAATAAAAATATATTTAGAAAATATTATGTTTTGAATTTTATTTATAAATTTAAAAATTTTGTGTATTGATGGAAAAACTAAGGATCAAATGACGCATGTATACGTGCATGATTAAAGAAAAATATAAAAATGTTGTTATAACGTTGTTTCAAATGTTGTTATAATTAAAATAAAGTATCAGTGCTACACGCCCTTGTATTTTAAGGGCCATAAATATATATTAAAATCAGCCTCATATGGGCGTCTGTCCATTAACTTAAAATATTTTTTTGTCATTTAACTGTAAAATATTTTCTGTAATTGAATTTAAACCAAGCGAGAAATATATTACACTCATTTATAATCTAGAAAATATGGATAATACCGTATCTAGGTAAAATGTTGTCACATGTTGGATTGTTTTGTATTACTCGAAAACTGGACAAAAACCATTTTCATATTTTGTCATAATGTAGGTGACAGATTAAAAACTGCAAAAGTACCAATGACATGGGACGAATATGGGATATGAAAGTTTTACACGGAAGTTGTTTGTTATGCATACAAATACTGGAGAAAACTTGGGTGACACCCCTTCTCACAGAAATCTTCTGGTTGTGTCACTGTCTATTGGTCTATGTAAATTGAAATGTTGTCATTGTATTGTTAACATTTTCCAGAGGAAATGATGACGCAACTTTTGCAAAATAAAAACGATAACTTATTTCTCTTTTCAGCAGCTCTCAAAACTTCAACAGTGCACTCCCTATCGAGCTTTTACAAAACCTTCAATGAGTACCACTTGAAATACATAAATAATTCATACTCAGGAGAATAAGCACCGACGTCCTTTTAAAATGGCTCTCCAACCTCCAAACCTCCAACTCATTCAAATTCTACTGCTGAGCTGTTTTTATATCCTTGCTGGCGAACTTTCCCAAAAAATCCAGATCAATCGATCTGGCTATCAACTCGAGCTGAATCTCGAAATATCTTGATTCACTCGGGTGTTGCAAACATTTTAAAATTACTTTATTATCGCTATTAACAAATAAATTTAAGAAAATATAACTATAAAAAGAAATACGTACACTAGTCACAATTATGTATATAAAAAAATTGCAAAACGGTATTCAAATCTGTAACAAGTCTTAAGGTAAAATGAGAATTTCGAAAAATACTAAAAAAGTTGTGTTTGTCTCAAACCTACAATTTTTTCAAAAGATGCCTTGATATACTATTTTGAATTATCTAAATTATCCGATATTCCAATATAGGTAATTGGAAGTAGTTAAATGGATGGACATAATTTAATTTTCGTCTTTTGAGTTGCTGAAACGTGACCGAGTAAAGAAAAGAATCCCATTAAAAATAGTTACAGCTCAAGTGAAGTATCGGATTGGATCTTGGACAATTGGTGACAAGTTCCTTGCCAAGTTTGTCGACAAACTCACTAACTTGAATGCATTTTTCCTTTTGAAAAACATCAAAATGACAGAATTTTTGTTTATATGTCATATAAAACGAAAAACAATCAACAATTTACAAAAGGGACAAAAAGAGTTATATGGATGTTCAAGGAACGACGCGACTGCAATCATCTCGTCGAAATTTTAATTGCTCATAATGAGTATATGTCATTGATAAATTTAAGTTTTACAGCGATTGCCAAAACCGAGTCTAACGATTTTGATTCTAATGATTCTAAAAAAATTTGTAACAAATCATATTTAATATATGAATTTGGTAACCTACGCAAAAATGGCTTTAAGGAATTCGATGGAATCTTCAGAATGCATTCAGAAATATATTATAATATATTTCATTAAGCAATGCTAAAAATTAAGCGATTTTTTTAATTTTTTTTTTTTAATTTCTAAATTGTTGAAATTTATTGTTAAAATTAAACTTAAATACATTGCTTTATTTCTTAAATATTATGATATATAGTCACATGAATTTATGTTTGTAAGTTTCAAAAAATTACAGCTCTAGAACTTATTGTTAGTTAAATTCGTATGTTGCAACACCAATTCTATAAAAGAAGTCAACCTTTTTTTTCCCCTTTCCAGCAAATTTCGTTGTTTAGTGTAAATAAATACGCTATAGTATTATAATGCTGAACCGCAATATTCCACTGAGTTCTTCAATGGCTCATAATGAAGATTACTCTCGAAATGAAGAAATTTTAGTACAAGACAAGAGACTTAGATATGACGTTAGATTAAGCATATCTTAATATATATAAATTACGTGTCACGTTGTTTGTTCCCTATGGACTCCTAAAATACTTAACCGATTTTAATCAAATTTGCACACCGTGTGCAGTTTGATCTAACTTAAGAGATAGGATAGCTTACATCTCAATTTTTATAGCCGCAATATTATTTTATTGCAAATTATTTGCTTATTATTTGACAGTCACAATTATCTGTTAGCTCCAAATGATTCTAACAGATGGCGCTGTGTTGAAAGTACCAACGTTTCACATAAGCTACAATTTAATGGCAAGTGATTTATTACCGCAGTACTGAAAAATTTATTTTTGTGAAAGGGTTTAGTTCTTTATTTCAATATTAATACATGCTGCACCGAGGTAGTGAGCAATTTAATGGCATGTGATTTATTACCGCAGTACAGAAAAATTTATTTTTGTGAAAGGGTTTAGTTCTTTATTTCAATTCTGTCTGCCTGTCTGTGGCTCCCCCTCCCCCCCCCCCCCCTGTGGATCAATAGAAACCTACTTAAAATTGGAATAGAGCTCTGAAATTTTCAACATAAGACAAATGGAGAAACAGCTCTGAAATTTTAAACATACGTAGTTTTAGCCATCTATTTAGACTTTTGAAAAACAGAATGTTAAAATTTTAATTAGTTATTTTTTAATTAATTTTCTTAATTAACAATTTTTTTTTTACAAAACGACTTCTAATAGGACTACAGTTCTGAAATTTTCAACATAAGTAGTTTGGGCCTTCTAATTGGTCTTTTAAAAAACAGAATTTTAAATTTTTATTTAGTTCTGTTTTAATTAATTTGTTTAATTAATAAATATTTTACAAAACGATTTATATTAGGGCTACAGCCCTAAAATTTTCAACACAAATAGTTTTGGCCTTCTAATTGGACTTTTGACAAAAAGAACGTTCACGTTTTTATTTAGTTCTCTTTTGATTAATTTTTTAATTAATAAATATTTTACAAAACAATTTCTAATAGGGCTACAGCTCTGACATTTTGTACATAAGTAGTTTTGGACTTCTAATTAGACTTTTGAAAAACAGAATTTTTAAATTTTATTTGTTTTTTAATTAATTTAATTAATTAACAAATATTTTACAACACGATTTCTAATTGGGCTACATTTCTGAAATTTTCAACACAAATAGTTTTGGCCTTCTGATTGGACTTTTGACAAAAAGAACGTTAAAATTTTAATTTTTTTTAATGAATTTTAATTAATATTTTCACAAAAAGTGACTTCTAATAGGCCTAGAGCTCTGAAAGTTTCAACATAAGTAGTTTTGACCTTCTAATTTTGCTTTTTACAAACATCACGTGTTAAAATATTCTTAAAGGAGTGTTGTGTTATAATTATTAACGGAGCTTTTTTTTTTTTTTATTGTTTTTCGACAAGTGAGAAGCTTCTAATAGTAAGGAAGCGACCTTACGCTTACGCAGCAATGAACCTTTCATCGAGCAATAGCATAGCCGGCCACGTGTTATTTAGACTGAAGTATAAATTGAATTCATATTATAGTAAAAGTAATACAGTGGAATTCTTGCTTTTTAATTATTACTGCTTCATTGTTCAAAAATCTTTAACTAAAATATATACATGTAAGTATTATCACATAGTTAATACCTGGAATGCCACCACATAATCTTTGATTAAAGATTGGTTCACCTATTATTCTCCTGCGTAATTTGAATCCACCTTGATTATGCAACGGTACGCGTTTGGTCATCAAAAAGATCACGGGAAATATACTTGAAGCTACCATTTTAACTGGAAAGTTTAAAGGAGAAGTGGTCCTTTTGCCAAGTATTCCGATGATACCATCAGAATCTACGATACCCTTCAAAAGGTTACAGTTTCCAATTCGTTTAGCTTTTGCCATGTCTATAAATAAGTCTCGAGGCCAAACAATGTCCATTTGTGGTTTAGATTTGGAAAATCCATGTTTTTCTCATGGGCAACTATATGTTGCATGTTCACGTGTAGGAAGACAGTCGAATCTATTTGTGTTAGCTAAAGAAAGTTTAACCAAAAATATTGTGCACCGATTAGTGCTAAATTAAATTGAAATTAAAAGTATTTATAATTCAAAATAATAAACATTATTGTTAAAGATTTAAAACTATCTGTCCTACCTACCTCATTTATAAGTTGAAGTGTCACGTGTTATTTACTAACAACTTTGTAATGTATTCATTTGTTACAAACTTGAATACAAAAAATAAAAAAAATTTAATTTATTTCTTTTGTATTAATTTTTGAGCAATATCAACGGTAGTAGAAAATCAATCATGGAGGTCGCCATGTTTTTTTTTACAAATGGCATCTGTGTAAAAAAGCATGGTGGTCCCCATGACTGGTGTTCTCCTACCGTTTCCCTTGAATAGTTTACTACTATGTAATATAACAAAAACCTTAGCCACAGCAACGCGCGGCCGGGTCTGCTAGTATATATATATATATATATATATATATATATATATATATATATATATACAGGGTGTCACAGAAGGTCATGTCCAAACGGCACACATGGTTGTGTCAGGTCATGAGGAAGCAGAATTACATAGGAAAGGGGGGTCGGAAACGCGATTGTAATCCGCTAGAGGGCAATAAGCTCTAGCAGACGAAAGTGCGGGCAGTCGGATTAATCGAAGCGCGGACGTTGCAGAGAGCCGGCACAATACTGTGGCCCCCACGATCCCCGGACCTAACCCCCCAGGATTTTTGCCTGTGGGGATACCTGAAGTGTCTGGTGTACGAGACACCCGTTCCATCGGACATGGACCTCATCGCACGTATCGTTGAAGCGGCGGCACGTGTCCGGGAGACTACTGGCCAATTCGAACGAGTTCGCGATTCCATGCGTCGCAGATGTGAAGCATGCATCGCAGCTGATGGGGCCAATTTTGAGCACTTACTATGATTTGTAGCATTTTTCTTTTTTATTTGGTACTGTTTTGTTGTAAAATAAAGATTTTTTACACCATTTGTTATCTTTTCTTTGCGTGACGGTTACGATGAAATTTCACTGTCAAAATTGCGTTTCTGACCCCCCTTTCCTATGTAATTCTGCTTCCTCATGACCTGACACAACCATGTGTGCCGTTTGGACATGACCTTTTGTGATACCCTGTATATATATATATATATATATATATATATATATATATATATATATATATATATATAAGCTATTATTTAATCAGGTCAGTCTCAAAGATGAAAGCCTTCAATGCAAAAAGCCTTTTCATCGAAAAGTGTTCTCTAAAACGAGTTTAACCATAATCAAACCAACTATAGACATTGAATTTTAAACTAATAATTGGGCACCATACGGTCAGTTTTGCAAGAGGAAAAGCATACAAGTCAAAATTTAATTATTCTTGTTTGTCTTTCAGCTGAATCTTGGAACGATGAAACAAAACATGATTCAATATTTTATTTTTTACAATTTTTTTTTTTTTTTTTTTTTTTTTTGTAATTTATATTACAAATCAGTTGGATTTTAGCTGTTTATGTCACTAGAAGGCCGTTTTTACACATCGTTTTCCGGTCTAGATAAGAACCATGTAAAATTCGATGACTTGAATGAAATCCTTCTCTGTTAATGAGGGAAATTAGTACAGTCAAATCCCGTTAAGATGAAATCTCGTTTAACGCAAAGTAAAAACAGTTCTCCATTCTTAAAACTTAATGTTAATTTATTCGTTTAACATGAAATTCGGTTAACGCGAACAATTTCGACTACTCCATCGATTTCACGTTAACGGGGTTTGACTGATGTATAACAAACACTTGTCACTGTGCAGAGTTTTTTTATAAACTAAAATGTCACTAAGTTGGTGAATTTGGCACACAAAAAAAAATCCCAAAAATTTCCAAGTCGTAACCAATATATATGCTACCAATAGAGTAACTACGGTAAAGCTGCATCGTCCTTTTTTCCATATGTTGGATTTACAATGCGTCCTGTTTCCTTTGGAACCACCCTACATAGATTTTGAATTAAAAATTTTGAATAATTTCTGTTTTAGACATGGCATTGGTCCCAGTTGGTAAACGATACAGTTTATTTTATTTGTGATTTCCCATACGTCTGGTGCAATTTTTTTTTCTTATGGCGTGGTTTACTATGTAAATTTAACTCTTATCTTTGAAAATTTTAATACGAACCCGTATTTTTTATGTTTTCGTTCAGTTTACCCTAGATACCAAATTTTAATTCATTTTACTGAGAAACACGTCACTTATGAGCGAAAATATTTTGGTCAATCTTCAGGGCAAATCTTGTTAAAGCGAGGAAGAATCGAACGTTTGCTTGCTTCAAGATGTAATCTATTACACAGTCCCTTAAAGTGAGCTTTTTTTTTTTTTTTTTTTTTTTTTTTCTAAAATATTGCAAACTAAAAGTCAAAATAGAAGGAAAAACGGGTTTTCGGTCACGATAAATCTCATCAAAGCATAAAAAAGGCATGTTTTTGTTCAAATTTTTTTTAAACTTATTTTATTAATTAATAACTAATTATTAAAACGTTTTTTATTGCAAAAGTTGATTGCTATTTATGTTTGACTTTTAACAAACTAATCGTTTGAATAAAAAATTACTAAAATATATTAATTATTTAAGAATTTATTGCCAAAAAAGTAAATTTTCTTTTAACATTAATTTATCCATTTTTGACCTCTTTTAAATTTCTAACCACTCGTTGGAAAATTATGAAATTTTGTATTTTGCCGTTTTTTGGATGCTAAATCTAAATATGGTACAATATTATGAGGATGGCATAGAACATTTCCAACTTTTGTTCAGTTAAAATATGTAGATGTCCTCTTATGGCAAAAAAAAAATAATAAACAATTATTCAAATCTTTCCACGATTTACAACGGCACCTGACTTTTGCTATTTCATCAATTAGAATACAAGATATAGCCATCGCACTGTTCGGATTTTTTTTTTTTTTTTTTTTTTTTTTTTTGCGTACTGTACGTCGTGATTTTATGATAGCTATAGTAGTGATTCGAAATTATTGGCGACTAAAGGAAAGCACGTCATTTTGTCTTTAATGTCATATGTTAGAAATCGCGCTAACCTGCGTTATATTAGAAACTTACCATTTTCTTTTTATTTTTGTCTTGTGATGTTTTAGGTTTTACTAAATTGAAGGAACTTTGAATTTTTGGCGATACTTTTGACTGTGAGAAATGTCTTTTTGTTTGCAGGTAATTGCGGAAATATTGCGTAAGGCCAGAGCTTTCTCTCAAATAAATATACGGACTTCTGCTTGCGTACCCTCAACCTGTTCAAAAGAAGAAGTGCAACGAATAGCTACAAATTGTGAGTCGAATTCTGTTCTCTTCTAAGGCTGTTATAATTTGAAAGCTTTCTCTACGCAATTTGTCATTTTATTATTTCACTTAACTACATTAAATAATTTTGGAAACATTTGAGAAAGAAAAAAAATCTTTAGCTGCGCAAGATCTGTATCATTATAGTTTTTCGCAAGTTGTGTACAGAATACAGAATATTGGGTAATAATTTATGTGTTATTTATATTACAGCTGTAAAATCAGAAAAAAAAAAATACTCTAATACTAAAACTTTCAACAAATCAACTAGAGTAGTTAACTTAAAAATAAAAATAAATTTCTAAATATTTCAATATGGTATTTATTTCATTTTGAATACTCGTTTAATCTGGAACCAGATACAATTTTATTTTGTTGATTTTGCATTTTGTCTCGGCGATGATACCAAATCAAGTAGCCTACTGATAAATATGGCTCAAGTCATTTACATCTTGTGCGGGCTCAAAAGTGAATCAATATTATGTACAATCTTTCATATTTTATAAGTGGAGTGTACAGTGTTACCTCAGGTAGAAACACAAAAGACTAACAATTAGAAAAACATGAATAGTTAGCTATTGCTGAAGGATGCTCTATCGGCGAGGCGAAATATAGAGCCTCAAGGAAAATAAGTCTGAATCTGATTTAGAAACTAATTCAAATTTTAAACACAATTCCTAGAACATAATTCATAAAATATGTAGCAAAATATTTAATTTGTAAGTCCTCAATTGTGTTTCCTGTGTTATTGCGTAATTAAATTGATGTATTAAAGGGGAGATAAATTTATTTATTGATTGAATTTATTGTATTTCAGTAATGGAAAAGATTGAAATTGAGTTCGATGTTTTATTTCCGAATTGTGAAACGAAAGTGGAAAAAATAATTTTCGGTACGAGTGAACTAGTAATAATGTAAGTATTTTTAATCAATCTTTAAGGAAAATAATATTTTTGAAATTAGTATAATAATGACAGAAACAACTTACAAATTGATTTTTATAAATGGGGCATCCTTAATTTTATGATAACTGTTGAATTATCAAACAGTAGATAAAAATTCAAAACGAACCTTAAAAAACTTTACATACTAAGCAATCTTTCCACACATATACAAATAAAAAACAAATTGAAAAGAATTTAATTATATTTGTTCTGATTTTAAGTGTTACTGGATGTATTAATCGTTGAAAAAATTACTCTGCCAACATGACTCATCTTGTAAACACTCCATTTCTTGCATATACTTATTGTGTGTAGTACCCTAAAATTTAGACATGCGCTGAGTATATCCTAAATATTTTTAGAACAGATACAAGTTAACATTACAGAATAGGAAAAAAGTTTATAATCAATAATTGCTAACAAAAATACGAGCCTACCAGCTAAATACTAAGGGTGCAAAAACTTTACATAAAATTGCAACAACAAAAAATTATTTCACTGGAATTTATTACACATAAGTATTCTCTTAGCAAACTGTCAGTTATAAAAATATCATCGTGACTTCAGGCATCAATAAAATATGTATATTGAACACATATGATAAATGGGTTTTTGACTATTTAAATATAGTTAACATCTAGTTTATTATAAGAATAGCCATAGGCAATTAGTTTCATTACTCTAAAATTTTAACGCTTACACTTTATTTAACGTTTATGTACTATTACATATTTTGTAATCAGATTTTTTATTACATTTATTTTTTAATTATCTTCTTAAGTTTTTTTTAACCTACCAGGACAATTACTAAATATAATCAATCACATTATTAAATGTTTTCTTATTGCACCATAATAAATAAACCTTCATGTTCATGCAATGCCCAAAAAATATTATAAATAAAATAAATCAGCTGTATTTTAATAAATATCCTGGAAACATTTTTGTAAATATTTACCCTCTTTAAAACATTGTATTAAAATGAGGCCGTAAAGCTTAAGTATTTATTTTCAGAGGAGTACTATCAACATTACTGTTGTTAGTGATAATAGCTACAGTAACGGATGTGACGTTAAAACTCCTATCTGATGAAGAGCAATATACAAGGACCCTAAGTATGTACTTGATTTCTCAACATCACATCTTTGAAATAAAGGAAACAACGATTTTTTTATGGTGATAATGATTGAAACTCATTTTTCATTTCATGAATTTTGATCATCTTCAAAACTAATCATTAATTAGTTTAGTATACTTATATTTCCGAAATTTAATCTATTTATTTTTTTCCATATTTATCTTTAAAACGATTTCCAGAGCTCTATAAAGTATGTATACAATAATAAGTAACGGCTGTAAGGATATGCTACATGGAATAGAATAGAAATACCTGGTGTTTAGGACGTGCAAATTTCAGCCTTATAGCAGATATCCAGACGAACTTCTTAGGCTAAAACCAAACGTAACTTGTTTACACGCTGGTGGGGGGGATCGTATGTGCCATTCTCAAGGTCTCGCGCTAGAGGATGCAATCAGACCAATTTTTCAAGCTCAGTGAAAACCCTTCGTTGCAGATAACTGTTCCTATATCCGTGTGTTATCGTCTTAAATTTTTGATTTTTAAAATAATTATATAATGGAATAGTACTTGGATTGTGAACTTATCATTCTTGAAATTGAAAAATATCCATATCTGTAAGATACAAGCAGTGCTTGAAGTGTGGATAGACGCGGGTTGACGCGTCCCTCCAACTTTTCAAGAAAATATGCATGCGTTCCCCCATTTCTAAAACCATTGAAATCCATCCCCCCCCCCTCCCCTCTCCACTTTTAAAAATATTCAATCCGTCTAAAAACTACTTAAGAAAAATAAAACTAACTTTTAAATATAGTGACACTGAGGAAACTGATTTAAACTTTTCAAATGTAAAAATATTTATGGCTTATCTATCATACTAATATAAAAATGTATGATACTACTTTGTACAAAGATATAAGTATTTTTTATTAACAAATGCTGCTACACTTGGTCAACTTTTAACTTTGGATGAACTTTCCTTTAAGTTAAATTTCTATTCTTGTTTCATATAAATATAAACTATTAAACAAACATTTAAGAGTTCTCTATTAATTAAATTTCATAAAAGTATGCACATTTAAAAGAATTATTTAAATCTCTATATAATTAGTTATGTATGTAAAGTTGAATTATTACTTCACTTATCTCTTACTTCCAAATAAAAAAAAACTAAGTCCCAGAATATCCATTAAAATAACAATACATTTTGGATTCTTGTTCAATGTTAGTGTTAGGAAGCATAAATAATTTCCTTACTAATTAGTAATCCTTAATAGTTTATAATAAAAATATATTTTTATAATAAAATACGAAAATATAAAACTTATCGTTGGGGGATCGGGGGGGGGGGGGTGCCCTTGTCACCATCTTTTGGGCATCCCCCCACTTATTTTTCTCCCACTTTTTCCGCTGGATACAAGGTATAATGGTTTCAAAAATCGTGAACTGAAAAGTGATGCTTTGATTGTAAATAGAATCATGTTGCACTGAAGATCACAAATAAGCGACTGAGCTCGCATTGAAGAATCCTCACGTGTGGCCGGCTTATGTAGATTTTCAAGCTGCGTGAAAAGAAACAGTATGAAAAACACACGTGTGGCTTTTGCCTTAGGCTTGGATAGAGACGTGAAAGTGGCGCACCTAGCTGGAGTATTAATTACGAAAACAGTGTCGACTTGGAAAGAGAGCACTTTCTTAACTGTTATGACATAAAACTCAAAATGTGGAAAAGCTATATTATCTAAACGAAACACTCAGGTTAAGCCGGTACTGTGGAAAATATTGACATGAAAACACAAGACAAAGGTGTCTCGGAAATGAAAGATTATCTTCATGACCCTACTTCAAGTACAACTGTACGACTAGTTAATAAGTCAAAACACTCAACTGCTGCGTTATGTTTTTTAATAGTTTTATATTAAATTTTGTTTGCCCCGGTGCATTTTCAGCCATTTATGAATGAATCTACTCTAAAATGAAACTTGAACAGAAGTTCTACGTAACGCAACGATGCAAATTGCGACCGCAGTTATTCGAAGGCTATTAACGGTCTTATCATTCATTAAAATATTTAGAGTTCTAGTATATAAAATTGAGTGAGTGTTTTTAAGTATTCTCCTTTACTTATTAAACTTTGATCTTCTCTTCTTTTCATCAAGGCCACTGGGGATTAGACACCTTTGCTTTTTCAAGCATTTTGTACCAACCCCATTTCCTGAAGATTGGTAGTGGGCAGTACCGCACAGGATGTTAGTACACACTAGCTTGTGAGAGGGAGTGAGCTAGTCTACCTATAACCACAGAAGAGTTAATTTCTACCTCTTTCTGAAATAGCTACCCAGTAGATGGCAGCCCTACCGACCTTATGAAGAACTTCATAATTTAGAGGCAATACCAAGCAGAAGATTCCAACAGAAGACTTGGCTATACTAGCCCCAGAAGTATTGATTTATATGAGAACTTGGAGGACTTTTCGATCACAACTGATTTAACGTGCCCCAGTCACCATTAACGAACACGGCGGTCTTAAGCCGGTCTTAGTCCCTGAACACGTCACCATCAGGATTGTGAGCACTAGCCAGGATCGAACTCACAACCTCCCGGTTGTGAGAACAACGTCTCTTCCGACTGGGCTAGGTAGCCCTTACAACTTTTATAGTTTGGTGGTTAAATATTTAAAACAAATAGCTTCTACATTGCGAGTGTTATTAATTATTTAGAAGGCCATTTATAATGCAAAAGGTCTATGATTTAGTTGATGGTCATTTGTATTGCAAAATGTCTATGATTTATGAGATTATCTCTTATATTGTAATTATAATATACACTCAAATGGTTCCTTGCGTCGAGTTCTTATTGAGTTTGAAAATTTTAGTCCACAATATTTAAAATTTAAAGAATTAATTGCAAGGCAAATTTGTTGTATTCACTGAAAGTCAATTAAGGTTAAAGGATTTTCGTCTTTTTTGAAGAATTTTGAATATAATCCGACACCCTTGTCTGATTTTTGCATATCGCCGTCCAATCAGGGCCGTCGCTAAGAATTTTGGTTGGGGGGGGGGGGGGGCGTAGACATCCTTTTGGCGACTGAAATCAAGGCATGTCCCGTGTAAATGTAGAAAATATAAATTAGGGTGTTAATAAATTGTTAACTAATTTTTATAAATGTAAAATTAACAAATAAATAACTTTTAATTAATATATGACTAATTAATTATTAATTAATGTAAAACTAATTGTTAATACATTTTTTTTATTTAATTGTGAATTATTTTATTTAATGTGCAATTAGTTTTAATTACTTTTAAATTACCGTCAAAGAAAATTTTTAATATATTATGGCATTTTATTAATACGTAATTAATGTCAAATTTTAAGTAAATTCCCATCACATTATAGTTAAAGTTCCTTCAAATTCATTTTTTTTTTCTTTTCATTTCTTTATAGTAAATTACCCCTTCCTCTCCGAACAAAGGAGATTATTTTTGGAAGCGTTTTTATTTGGGGTCAGAGGGGAGGGGGAGACATTTATACCTTGCAGATAGATAAAAAATTTCTCCACAATCATAAACCAATTCAGTAACTTGAGTAGTACAAGTGCTTCATTTCGATACACTTATTTTTAAATTTTCAAATTGCAGTTTCAAAAAAAATTAATTAAACGTGTAAAAGTTGTTGGAAATAGCACTTTAACATGGAATTAAATAGATGAAAATTATTGATCAAATAGGTGACATTTTTATAAAGAATTCTATAAAGGTTGATCAAAAAAACAAATTCTGAAAATTCTTCTTTTTAAAATTCTGACGGACTATTGCTATTTAAGAAAATTCCTTACGCGAAGCACTGCAATTTTTATTATAGATACTATGTCAGGGACATAAGAAACATGCACTTTCACACCCTCCCCTCTGGCTTTCGAAAAATAAAGTAACGTGGAAAAAAAAGTGGTAAAATTTGCAAGAAAAAAATGTATAGATATAAATTTATCAATTCACATTACTATAACTAACATCCAATTACGAACAGAACATTCATGCCCCCCCCCCCCCCAATTATTAACTAACATCCAATTACGAAATCCAATTCCCATCTTCGAAAAATCAAGGATTAAACAAAAACTGTTGTCACCTTACACCTCCCTGCCAATAATCATGTAGGCACTCATGGACACTATAATTGCATTGCAAAAGAGAATAATTATTAAAAACGTTTTGTTAATTATTTAATTTTTAAATACTTTTTAACACATTTTCCTAACTAAAAAAGAAAAGATTTTGATTTTTCTTGAAAAGTGTGTTAATAGTAAAACTTTTTTTTTTTTTTTAACAATTCCATCCAGAAACCTACTTCTTAAAAGTAGCTACTTCGAATATATATTTTTACCAAAATTGATGGATTTAATTTAATGATTTTTTGTGGTTTTTCACTGATGTGGTGTGGTTTTTCAGCAATAATTTCTGCAAATATTACTCGCTTTTTGAACAGTAATCATTTGTTCAAGAAGAAAAGTATACTTAATGCTATTTTTTTTTCCCTAAGCGGGATAAAAAATGAAATGAAAATGGATTATGGATGTGAATGAATATGGATGAAATATGAATGAAAATGGATTACTTTAGCATTAAACCAAACTATAATATTTATATGCAGAAAATTAAATTATTCGCAACTAATTGAACTTCGAATTTAGAGATAAAATATTCAGATCTATAAATCGGTGGGGTTTTTTGGGAAAGGTAGGGGGAGGGGGGTATTCAAATCTACAGTGTTATTCCAATCTTGAGGAAGAACAAGTTGCACATTTGATCTTCAAAGCAAGAGAAACGTTACTGTGAACATGAAATTTCCAAAAACCCACCCCCATTTCCCATACCCACATGTAGTGGTGATGATCCTAATTTGAGATTTATTGATCCAATTTGAAATTTTTTTAAAGGTATTTAGACTAAAAAAATCTTAGTTTATCTGAAAGACAATTTTGCCCCGATGTTTAGAGTATAAAGTGGTGAAATCCAGGATAGGTTCTTTGTTTTTCAGATTTATTAGGCGCAAGGGCGATACAAAGGCCAAACTGCGTCAGAAATCGAGGATAGGAGTGAAAGGATACTCACAATTTGTAATTGACTGAACCTGGTTGTACCGGACAATGTCGGGCTACAGCTATTCAAGCACTGGAAACATTAAGAATTTTAGATAATATTATAATAATCCTTTTAATACTTTTCGAAAGATTATTTTGCTGGAATAAATTCGTTATCGCCTTCCAGTTTACATGGAGCATGCACTATTTTGGGAATGCATTTTCAATATATGAAGTACAATGTCGTCATAAAGAAACTTTGCTGATATATGGGCCTCTAGCTTCCGTCCCATTCAACAGATCGAGATGAGATTTCAGGTATAGTTATTCAGAGGTATGAGCTTGAGATTCTGTGAATTTCAACAAATGGCGCTCATGGTTATAGTTACATGCACGAAATTTTCAAAAGACAACGTCTACTTTTTCCTGTCTCAAAATGCTCAATGCATAAGGAAACCCTAAAGAGAGATGGAACGGTACGTGTATCACAAAAAAACGAACGCATTATGCACGCACAAAAAAAAAAGCTCTTCGAACGGCCAACAAAAACGCGATTGAGGCGCTCGATGAAAATTTGCATTTGACAGAGGCCAAAGTTCACATGAGTGCCATCACAGGCAATTTAATCGGTTTTCTAAGCTGAATATTTGGTGAGCGGCCTCCATTGCTCCGATCTTGTTTTTGTTGCAGTTCACATATCTGTATTTTGTGCGTCCGTTTTTTGTGATACATCAAGTACCATTCCAACGCTCTTTAGGGTTTTCGCATGCGGTGATCATTTCTCGATAGGAAAAAGTAGGCTTTGCTATTCCTAACTATAACCGGGGTAATCGTGAGCGCCATTTTGCCGAAATTCACAGAATTCCGACCTCATATCTTTGAATAACTATACCTGAAATCTCATCTCGATCTGTTGAACGAGACTGCCTTTAGACATTCATATATCTGCAAAGTTTCTTTTTGATAATCCTGTACTTAGCATCATTTATGGAATTCTACTTGACAATAACTTTGTAAAATGTGGGTCAATTTTCGTATACAAAATTTTGGTGTTTTGAAATTTTGTATAAAACCTTTAACTCATATGACGTACATAGCATACTTTATGTAAATGACGTTTAATGTGTATATCATGGTTTTTGAGGCGTTATCTGACGTACCACAAATGCAAGTATATCATTTACTGTAACACATAAAAGTTATCTTATGTCAGTGAAGATATCAATGATTAGATTATTTTAAAGTTCCTGTCAAAACGGATATACTTATTCCAATTCAAAATTGCCGACCGTCAACTTAGGTTGCATTGTGATCACAATTTTGTAATACTAATGATGATTTCAACTATTTATACTTTTCCCATTCAATATGTTTTGAAACATCCGTCAGTAGGCATTTTTAAAATAAGAGATGAAATTTGCCTACTACCGGTCTTTATAAAATCTTTGGCGTGGTGAGATAATGAAGATATTTATATGGTAATATTTGCGTTCGCAGTCCTTCATCGTAGGCTGTAAAAAAGACACCGACTCCCCTATAAAAGACTTCTAGTGTAAAAATGCCGATTCCTCAAACTCGGGTCACGCTACATTTCGATATTTTTGTTCAACTTTTTTTTTTTTTTTTTCTCTTTTATTCAATTCAATTTTTTGGTGGATCGACTTTAGAAAAAGAAAGATCTCGATAAAATTTAGAAAATGTGCCGACTGTCCAACTTTCTAAAAGTTTTTTTTTGGGGGGGGGGGCTAGTCGCCCCCTACGCCCCCCGTTCGAGTCGTCCCTGAGTCCAATCAAGTATAAATTCATTAAAATAAAGAGTAGCGATTTTTTTTATTTATTAGGTAAAATTTCTATCACTGATAAATAAAAATATTTTATACTTGAAAAGTTATAATCATATATATCTCAGAAACAAACGACCCTAGCATTACTGTGGACGACGTTAAAAAAATCAACTTAAATCCATAAAAAAACATCCCATTCCATTCGACTCAACATAATGATCTGTTATAATTCTCGCTAAATGCTTTAGAAATTTCTTTTGAAGGAGTTACGATTTTATAGTTCCATAAAAAGCGAACTTTTCAGAACACATAATCTTTAAAAAAAAATTGCTAAATTTAGACTGAGCTCTGAAGTAATCGTACAGTTACCAAACTTCATTTATAAATTTAAACTTGGTGCTGTCATCTATTGAGATACAAATGAAAGTTAAAACACCGTGACAAAGAAGGAAAATGGAAAACGATAGGAAATGACTAAATTATAAATATAAAATAATAGATGGTTTGGTGCACTAATGGCTAAAAATTTGGGGCCAATTCTATAATGAATATGTGAATGATTGTAATTTTTATATTTTCACAAATAACAGTTTCAAATTTGCATAAAAAATTATACAATTATTTCCAAGAATATATGCATTAAATTATTGTTCAGAATTTAAATAATCATATGCTACACGTTATGATAGAAAGTTACCAAAACTTCTAACATCGGTATGCATTTTCTGAAATGACATTGTAGTTACCATTTTAGTCACCTACTAATCACTAAACAAATAAACGATTTACAGTTTAATTTATAAGTTACCTGATATTTAAAAAAAAAAAAAAAAAAAAAAAAAAAGATTAATCACATACGTTTGAAATAAAACTATGCGGTTTCTACAGAAATATATATTTTTTAAAAAATCGAGCTCTTTTTCATTTTTACTTAAAAAGATGAGAAGAAAAAACAATTTTTTGACCTTTTTTTTTAAAACCACATTGTGTTACCCTCACTTGGTCTTGATTTATGAATTTTTTATGAAATGTCCTGTTTCTTTTGAATTACTTTGTACTTCACAATTTAATTAAAATTAAAAAGGTTTTCTTGTTTGCCGATAGTCATATATTATATTATATTATATTCTGTGACTTGATGACTGGTCTTTAGATTTTTCTTTTTAATTTAGTTTATTACTAAATCAATACTCTCAAGGAATTATTATTTGACTATTCAAATTTAAACTCTATAACATTAGTATTATAATGCAATAATTTATGATATCTTCGGATTTTTCGGGATACTATTTTTAAACTGAAATAATAAAAATAGCACAATTTAAATTGGTTACCTGAACACTGGTTATATTAAAAAAAAAATTAAACTTTTTTTTTTTTTTTTTTTTTTTTGCATTTCTCCGCGTTTTTGAACTCCCTGATTTCAAGAAAGTGGTCTAAAAAAAATGTCTGTCTGTGTATATATGGTCAGCATAACACCCGAACGAATTGACCTACAATGTTCAAATTTGATGAATGGGTTAGAGATGCCCATGAGACCACCCAGTAATTTTTTCGTTAAAATTGCGCTTGCGCATTAGGTTGAAATCGTAAAAAAATCAAATCCATCCTCGAATCATATTTTACAAATCGAATTGTATAAGGCTAGTTCGTAAATACATCAACAAGGCTAGTTAGTAAATACACCAATGTCATTGTTGAAAAACTCTAAACTGTCATAAAAAAATTTTATTAATCGTAAATGGTTTTTTTTTTTTTTTTTCTTCTTTCTTTTTCTTTCTTTTTTTTTCTTTTTTTTTTAAATATATCTAGATCCGGTCACCCCTAATGTGCAATTTCGCAGCAAAGCACCCGTATTCATTCAGTAGTCATTTTTCTTTATCTCAGTGATTACTAACAACTTCCTTTCTTTCTCAAGGTATACCAATAAAGTGCTTGCTGTGTTTCTCGCTCTACTCGAATGCCGTGCGACTGCTGAAGAAAGACGATTCTCCAGACTCCATCAAAGTGTTCCACGGAATGAAGGTGGTTACCTCCCTATGGGTGATCTTGTGCCATACGTACTTTTGTTGGAACTACCAGGCAATGAGTGAGTAGAGATAGCTTCGAAAGGTTTAAATTAACATCATACCATTTTACTTAAGCACAAATATACATACTCAGGAAAAAACACAAGTTTCACTTTGTAAAGAGAACATCAACCTTTGATTTAAGAATTTTAAGAATATAAGCATAAAGTACATAACTCTACAACCATTTACCACAGTTAGTAGAAATGTAGTTACTGGAAAGTTCACTTGAGCTTTGTCCAGCATGAGCTAGAAGTCTTTGTATAGTATGTATTAGTTCCAAAAAAAACTTTTTTAAGGTAATGTATACTTATCACGTCAAGTAGTTGGCAGTGATAAAACATATTATATATATATATATTATGAAATGTATGCAGAGTTCGCCAAAATGCGTGAAATCTGCTTGAACACGCATTAAAAATCAATTTCACACCATAGAATTAATCTTATCTGCACATCATAATTAATATTTTTTAAATAGTCTTTCAATTTATAAAATCAGAGGTCATATTATCCGTTTTTCGAAGGGCGGCGCTACCTTCCTGCTCTTTTTATTTGAAAAGCTAGTGTTCCTGTTCAAAGTTCAATAATCCTGTTATATATATTTTCTTTACGTTTAATGGTCAAATCTTATAAAGATCTTGCATAACGTTCCAATCGTAAAATGTTACTATAGCTTCCAATCAAACTTTATTTAAAAAAGTACTGTAATGACTCTATAAAACCGTGACCTATTTATGCTGAAATGTGCTTTTCTCATTGTAAAATATTGTCGCTCTTTACAATAGATGTTAAGCCGTATTTTATGGTACTTCTCGGTCGCCTATGTTTTTAAACATCATTTAAGATAAATATCTGCTCAAACTTTTTTTTCGCAGGTGCACTTCTGAAAGCTAGAGCATTAGCTCTTTCACTTCCCACAACTATAGTCTCCAACGGCTTTTTGAGTGTAGAAACGTTTTTCTTCATAAGGTAAGTGTCATCGATAACGGCTAATTTTTTCGCAAAAGTTTTAGAAAAGTCTTCATATCTTTCTGTTTCTCACTTTACCTTCGACACAAAATGTCTTTTAATCACCTTTAATTGCAGTTATTTTTGTTTCTACAGCGCTGTACTACTTTCCCACGGTATAATGAAGATGAAAGAAACCAAACTGAATATCTTCCTTTACGTTTTCAGAAGAGTTTGGAGGTAGCTTAATATTTTTTTTTATTATAATTATTTATTATTATTATTGCATCCATAAATCCTGTTCTGTGCATTTAATATCCTTTTGTTTTTACGCATTACACCTCAATTATGCAGGTAGCGATAATAATTGCGTTTACACGGGAAAATTTTAAAGCAATTAAAATTATTTCAAGTATTACTATCCATATTGTAAATTTGATTTTTTGACTTTTGATAAAATTTGACATTGTATGCTTACAATGGAAAAGGTATGGGAAATCGGAAATCGGTTCTCTGCTGTAAGCATGAGACATTTTAGCTTTTTTTTCTACTCGTAAACAAATTAGAATTCTAAAATTATTATGAATCTATCAATTATACTTTTATTTTATATCATATTATTTGGTGACAAACTTATATGGCAAAATAACTATTTTAACTAGGTCAAATATGCATTCATATCGTCTGACTGAAGGGACACGTGCGTGTCTTGTGCGTCAGACGATATTCAGCGTGTCCCCGTATAACCTGGCCGACCTTTATTTTCGACACCGTTGGTCCTAGATGCATAGTCCCAGTTGAAGAAATGTTTTAAATCGTTAAAATATTTTAACTGAATAGTTTTTAAGTTAGCAAAGGGGTTGGTATAAAAGTTACGGATTGCAAATTTTTATACGATCCCCAGTTCCCCCAACTCATATTTAGAAAAATGTTGCCAATGGAAAAAAAATTCCAATAAAAAAAATTGAAATTTGTTCGACCAATAGCCACGGTGTTATTGGAGTTTAAAGTTTTAACGCTATATGGGGGGCCCGTACATAAATTGAAATGAGGAAATATCGTCTTATCGAAATAACAGCGAGCTTCTAGAATAGGTTTGACTATGGCAAAGAAGTTGTTGTTCATCGCCTAAAACATTATAATTTTTTACTAGAAACTGCTTTGAAAAAAAAAATTAAAAATCTTACAACACATAATAAACAGCAAACAAACTTATAAACAATTTTAATTAAGTACTTTTAAATAATAACATAATCAGAAAGCAGCGCTTTTTGTTAACACAAACACAAATAAAAGGTAATAGAAATGAACAAAGTGAAAAGGATAAATAACCTCTTTCTTAATTACATATGCTCGAAAAGTTTTCTTTTGACTAAAATACCTAGGCGCACAAGTGATTCAAATTCATCTTCAAAATTTGTCAGCATTACAAGCGTAATACACCTGGCAGCGGATAAAATTCGATTCTGCAAATCTAATAGACTCGTCGATTTTTTTTCATAGACCTTGCTTTTCAAAAATCCCCAAATAAAGAAATCTAAAGGATTTAGATCTGGTGATCAAGGAGACTATTGTTATGAATTTTTCCGCTGAGGCAATGATGGCACAGTTTTTACAGTATAAAAATATTTATTCTCTCTTCAGAAAACTCACAAAATTTATCCACAGGCAACAGTGTAATCGCTCACAAGCTTCAACACAAGCTTTAGCAAAAACAACTTCGAACACAGCGATTACACAAGCTCACTCCAATAGGTAAACAAAGCGATAAGCTTTCATCGAAGTCCAAAGTCAATCTGAAAACTTTCCCGTTCTCCAGTCTTTTATATACAAGCGCGTGAGACATTCTCGAAATTTCCATCCAATTCATCGGAAAAGAAATATCTCGAAACTTCTCGATTGCTTTAGGTGTTGCCACCTTTTTCTAATTTGTATAATCGCTATTAATTAATAAATAAAATTGGATAAAAATAAATTACAATAGAATTTTGAAATAATACGTCACTATTTACAATATATACAGACAATTTGTGCAACATTTCCCCCTTCTTAAAGACTGCACGTCCCGGGCAGTGAAGTCCTTAAGACGAAAGGTCATTCAATCATTTCTATCATAATATGGGGCTAGCCTATTGTGATGTACAACTCTAGGTTTACATAAGGGTGTCCGTTGAATCCTTACCACGACGTCGTTGATCTTCTTAAGGACCACATACGGCCCTTCCCAGTTCGTCTGGAGCTTAGGAGAGAGTCCTTTCCGACGTTTAGGATTCCATAACCACACCTTGTCACCTTCCTGGAATGAACGTTCCGTGGCCTTGGCATCGTACCGGATCTTCATGCGCTCCGTCATGATGTTGTTTCTCTCTCTGGCGAACCGATGTACGGCTTCCAAACGTGCCTGCAGATCATCTCGATACTGGACAGGCGAGGAAGGAGTGTCCGGTGGTTGTCCAAAGAGGAGGTTGCTGGGGAGCCTAAGGTCTCTTCCAAACATCGTTAGAGATGAAGAAAATCCGGTGGTCTCGTGAGTTGCACTCCCGTATGCCAACAGAAGCGATGAAAGTTTCTGATCCCCATCTTGCTCGTTATATGATTTTGAGATTGCGTCCGAATCATCCGCGGGTGCAGCTGATAGATCCCGGGACCTCCGTTCGATGCTTGTAACAGGAGTACGGATGTCGATTTTCTCTTCACTAACTTTGTCCATTTCCACATGAACCACTTCCTGGGAGGGTTTCATCAACGTCACTTTCTTCGGTTCTCTGTCCGAGGCTGGTGAAGTACTTTTCATAGATGTGGACTCTTCAGCATTCTCTATGACATTGTCTTCATGAGCTACAATCCGATATACGCACAGCTCTTTCATGTCTAGATCGTGCAAAGGAACTTCGCCTCTCCATGTTTGCAGCTTGCTTTTCTCAAAATTCAGCGTAATTCCATTTTTCTTCAAAAAGTCTAGTCCGAGAATGCACGGATCTACGATTTCGGCAACATAAACGGTGTGCTTGTAGGTGTTAAATCCAAGGGCAATGTCCACTTCCAATTTCCCATGCACAGAGATATTACCACCAGACACAGTTTGTAGCGAAACAGAGGGCGCTGTGTAGAGGAGTCGGCTGTTCAGGCGACGAGCCACGTCCGTCCTTACGATCGTTACGTTCGCTCCCGAATCGACGATTAGACGACATGGAGTTCCGTCGATCTCCCCCTTCACGAATAAACCCTGGTTTCCTCCTTGTCGGGATGAAACGTGGAAACGACTGATCGGGGCTTCACCTGTTCTACATTGCAGCTCCTGCCCTGCGAGATGGCATCTTCTTAGATTCAGTTGTTGAGATTCCGTGGTAGTGTTATCCCTTTTCTTTTTCAAATCAAGGCAGTTACGTCGTAGATGCCCTTCCCGTTTGCAGTGCCAGCAAATGACTCTGGTCCTTCGATCCCTGGCTCCGGGATAGCTTCTCATCATTCTATCAATTTTGCTTTCCAGTTCTCGAAGCTTTCTGGTGACAAAGTCAGAAGAATCCTCGGCTAATGCACCACGCACATATCGTCGGTCTTTTCCAGAAGCTAGTTGCGCGGCTTCCACTCTCATGGCGTACACTAGGGCCGACTTCAGGTTTTTGTTTTGGGATAACCTTACCGCCTGCTGCACATCGGGATCTTGAATAGCGTCGATGAAATACTGCAGAGAAAGATCGTCTCGTACATCCGGGGGACAGTCTGGGAAAGCGAGGAGCGACAGTCTTTCTATATCCGACGCCAATTCTTGAAGAGTTTCTTTGGCCTTCTGCTGTCTCACTTTCAATTGCAGTCTGTTGTAATCCTTTAGATGCTGCTCCCCAAACCTTAACTCCAACGCACTTGCCAGCGCCACGAATTCTCCCCGCTTCTCTTCAGGTAGTGTCTGTAAAATGTCAGCAGCTTCACCTCGAAGAGCTGCTGCGAGATGGAATGCCTTCGAAGTATCGTCCCAACCATTCGCAGAAGCAATAATTTCAAACTGCGTTTGATAAACGCGCCAAGACGACCTCCCATCAAAAGTGGCCACTTTGATGTTGGAACGTGGCGCAATGAAGGGAGTGGAAACATTATCCCATTTAGGAGTTGCAATGGTCGCAGCTTCGCGAGTTTCCATTTCCCGTAGTCTTTCTTCTACAGCATTATGAAACTTTTCAAACCTTTCTTCAACAGCGTCTTGAAACTTTTCCTGTTTCTCTTTCATATTGGAAACTTTTTCTTCGATTTCATTCCTTACAGTCACAAGATCTTCCTTCACTGTAGAAACCTTTTCTCCCAAGCAGTCAACTTTCCCATTAACCGCCTCAAAATTATCACTGATTTCTTTTCTTACTTCATTCAGAACCTCTTCTTTTACCGATTGTAAAACACTTGTAGTAGTCTCTATTATCGTAGATTCCACCATTGTAGTTAGCTCGGATTTCATTTCTTCTTTAATCCCAATTATAGCTGCTGATGTGGATTCTCGGCAGGCTTTCATTTCTTCTTTAATCCCAATTATAGCTGCTGATGTGGATTCTCGGCAGGCTTTCAGTTCCGTAGCCGCAGATTCTTGTCCGGCTTTTATTTCGGTTGCGGTAGCTTGTTGATTGACTTTCATTTCGGCTGCGGCGGTTTCTTGTTGGGCCTTCATTCCAGCAATCATTTCCATCAACTGCTTCATTTGGTCTTCCATCATTCCTCTAGTTGTCGGCATTCAAAATTACGAGACCCCACTTCTGACACCACTGTTGTGAATTTTTCCGCTGAGGCAATGATGGCACAGTTTTTACAGTATAAAAATATTTATTCTCTCTTCAGAAAACTCACAAAATTTATCCAAAGGCAACAGTGTAATCGCTCACAAGCTTCAACACAAGCTTTAACAAAAACAACTTCGAACACAGCGATTATACAAGCTCACTCCAATAGGTAAACAAAGCGATAAGCTTTCATCGAAGTCCAAAGTCAATCTGAAAACTTTCCCGTTCTCCAGTCTTTTATATACAAGCGCGTGAGACATTCTCGAAATTTCCAGCCAATTCATCGGAAAAGAAATATCTCGAAACTTCTCGATTGCTTTAGGTGTTGCCACCTTTTTCTAACTTGTATAATCGCTATTAATTAATAAATAAAATAAGATAAAAATAAATTACAATAGAATTTTGAAATAATACGTCACTATTTACAATATATACAGACAATTTGTGCAACACTATTCTACCTGACCACAATAGCCTATAATGTTGTCTTGAAACATGTTGTGTAGTATTGTTCGGCAGGAAGCTGCTTGAGGGTGGTGCATCATCCTGTTGAAACCACATCTTTTTAAGGTTTGCTAACACGACAAATTCATCCAGAAAGTCAGATAAAGGTCCCTGTAACAGGTTCGCATACTTTTTACTTGTTAATATATCAGTAAAAGAGAAAGGTCCTACTAACGCTCTTTTCCATATGCCATACCAAACGTTAACATCGCACTTGATGCTTGTTTGGTCAGATTACATGGGGATTTTGCAGGGACCAAAAGTGTGTGTTTTGCCTATTTACTACCCCAGTTCTTGAAAACGTGCAACTATGAATCCAATTCTAGCTTGTTCATGAGAAAATTGCAGGAATCAAGCCGTCTATTTTCATCCCTGGGCAAAAACTCTTGCACCAGTCGAGAGCGATAAGGATGTGCACCGTGTCGATTTAAGACTCTCCACGTATGGGTATTTGAGTATCCACATACTTCACTAATGTCCTTGACACTGAATAAGGGAAAGAAACACTATAGCCCAAATTACCACTCTTGAATTTTCGAATCGAGGACGTCTTCCTATGCTATCCGTTTCTCGCAAACGCTTTACAACATTTAAAAACTTGGAAATTTTTGCAAATTTACCATTGAAAAATAAGCATTTGGAAATTTAATTGCATATTGTCTCACAACCTCTCGCCTATTTCGATTACATAGCAATATTACAGAATAATTTTCCAAACGCAATTGCTTTTTCTCTGTATTTCATTTTGTGTATATCCCCTTAAAATATGTTAATGACCAAGGGTGTAAAGTGGTATAAGTCACTAAATTCCATTTTTCGTATCGCCATGAATATTGGTCGAACAAATTTCGATTTTTTTTTGTTGGAAATGTTTTTTCATGGGCAACATTTTCCTAAATATGAGTTAAGGGAACTGGGGACCATATACAAATTTGCAATCCGTAATTTTTATACCAACCCCTTTCCTAACTTAAAAACTATTCAGTAAAAATATTTTAACAATTTAAAACATTTCTTCAATTGGGACTATGCATCTAGGACCAACGGTGTCAAAAATAAAGGTCGGCCAGGTAATACGGGGACACGCTGTAAATGCATATTTTGGCTTAGTTAAAATAATTATTTTTCCATATAACTTTGTCACCAAATAATATGATATAAAATAAAAACATAACTGATTCATCTGAATTTTATAATTCTTATATGTTTACGAGTAGAAAAAAGAGCCAAAATGTCGCGTGAAAGAGCCAGAGAATTGCCCCTGTATTATTAGAATACTTTTAATTAAAAATTTACCTTTTAATATTAAATCCCATCTTTTTTTATTATTAATAAAACTATAATTTACTAAATTAGACAAGAGTCATTTTATCTTAATTGTATTCCGAAATATGTTTTCTATATTCTTTTCCTGTTCTTCAGAAGTCGAATAATTTTACTTAAATTAGAGTTTATGTGTTAATTATTTGTTATTCATTTCCACGACTTCAACTGCTGTTTTTGAATTCCATTTTCATTGATAGATTGGCCCCACCTTTTATGTTCGTCATTGCTTGTTCTTACCTAGTACCTTATCTGGGTTCAGGTCCAGTGTGGAAAGAAACTATCGTAGATGGCCTTACAGAGAAGTGTAAGAATTATTGGTGGACAAATCTGCTCTTCATTAACAACTTCCTACCGATGGATGATATGGTGACTTCTGTTTTTTGTTTTAAGTATAGAATAACATCTCTGTATCACTGCTGACTTTTATTTCCGTTTTGGCTCTTACCGCACGTTGGCCAAATAATTTTTTTTAAGTTGACTTCTACGTAAATGTTAATTTAGATTTGAAGCTTTTTATCATGAAACCATATTGTGCTTATTATGCAATTGACATCAGTTGACTTAATTTGCGGTATTTTATTTCTAGTGTCTGTATTGGACATGGTATGTCGCAGTGGACACTCAATTATATTTTGTTAGTCTCATCGTGCTGATTCCACTCAAAAGGTAAAAGCAATAGAAATTTGCATTTATAAGAAGTTTAATCAACAATCGTTATTTTCTAAACTTTTACTCAGACAAGAGTTATGTGCTCATGAAAATGTGTGGAGTGTCAAGTATATACTCGCCGAGTCATTAAGTGCAGAACACTTGTCTTGTGAGTGGATCTTTTTTGTGTGTGGACAAAAAGATTTATTGATAGGTGTTTAAATACTACTGTTTGAAAATAACGTTTCCTGAATATGTTATCCACTCTCAACTAATGTATTACTTTCCATATGGCCCGCCTGATGGCTGCGTGGTTAGTGATCTGACCTCGCATGCTAAACGTGCGGTGTTCGAATCCCGGTTTAGGCATGTATGTTCGTTGTGGTTCGGAATCCACGTTAAGCTGTAGGTCCAGGCTGATTAGCCGTCATTGTGCATAAAAATATGTCTTTGAGTGAACTAACCAACCAACTTCGTTGATGTTAAAATTGGGCTTCTGACAGATTCAGGCTTCTGACTGAGACCAACATCAAATGGAAACGTTACAAGGCGGCTACAACTCCCTTTAAAAAGTACACAGAAATAAGCTTTTAAATTCCGTCGATGATTCAACCTAGGCAAAAACAAAATGATATTAATTTCAGGGAAAATGGCGAGGAATGGCAGGGGAAATGGCGGATTCATGTGACGAGGGGTAGTAACATAATACTCTCTTCTAAGAGTTCTAAGGGTTAGAGAAATTTGTTGTTAAATATATCATTGATTAATTGTTAAAAATGAAATTTAACTTCAGTTCTTTGGTATAAAAAGTTTAAATGGATCATTCGGGAGGATTAACGTTTTGTAATATGTTGTTAAATGTAAAAGTAGTGTTGTTATTAGACACAGTGAAGTAGTATGGTTTGCAGCAATAGTTGTTTATGGAAAAGGATGCTTTTTAGACTGCAAAATGCCAGCTAGACATGTTTACTTTCCAAACGATTTTTTTACGATTATTTTCCAAAAAGATCACGAGTTTAAAACTTGAATTTATGTTACATCAACTGGGCTGAAAAGCAGCTTAGTAGTTACTTTATATTTAAAAACTTTCATCACATTAACTTTAGATTTCAAAATATTTATAATAATCATCCATAGGTCAAACAGTTTGTGGTATTTAATATAAAGTATTCCATGCATGAGTACCACTTTAACACTAACACACATAAATATTAAGGCACGTACACACTAACTTGATATAAAACATTGGAAAAGTCTAAATTTGTCGCACCACATATCTGATACATATAGTCCTTAATTCTTCGCACATACTAGGTATTAATAAGATGCTAGGGGACTATGTCCCCTGTTCCCTAGCGGCAGCCAACCTTCAACCTTCTGTTAGAAGCTGCAATTGTAATAATCGAAAACACTGCCATAATTGGGGCGTATTATATGACAAAATGATGAAAAATATTATAAACTAATTAATAAATAATTTGCCTTTCTCTTTTGGCTCATTTACAGTGGAATTACTTTCGAATGACATCTTGATCATAAAAATTGGTTGATATAAATAGTTGAGGAGGAATGACTGTCAAGAATACATCTTGCCTGTTAAATATATATATATTTCAATTAACATTCATAGTAATGCCACATTATCTATGTTTTTAATTCAGAAATCCGCGAATTTGGCTTATTATGAATGGCGTCTTGTTTGTGGTTGGAACAAGCATCTCTGCAGCTTTTCATATTTATTACAAGCTTCCTCCTACAGTAATAACAGCCTACCATCATCCAATGTAAGTACAGAGTTATGCAGTTATCACTTTCAGTATTTAAATGCAATAAAAAGCATACGTGATAAAATATTAGCTTATATTTTTCTTCTTTTTAGTGATGTAGACTACATTACGGGGAGAATCTATTTCAGAACCTACATGCATTGCTCATCTTATTGTGTTGGACTGGCTGTTGGCTACATATTAGCTACGAAGCAGAAGATTCGAATACCGCTGGTAAATATATATTGATTCAAATATTTATCATATATCATTGATAATATATACCATTCTTAAATACTGTACTCAATAAAAGATTGGCTTCTTTATAAAAAAATTTAATGCATAATCATGAGAAAAATTCTGTAGAATTACAGGAAATATTAATCTGTTAGAAGTAATATTTCACGGTAATATAACAATAATACTTATAAGTTAAATAGCGAACACTTCTAAGTAATTAATTGCTTCTCCGATGATGCCTCCAAAGCCAAAAGTAAAAATCGTAATTATTACAAATTAAATAACCAAATAGCTACTTTTATTTTGAAGTCCATATTAGATTGATAATTTGAACAAGGCTTACGACAGTTGAATATGGGTTCATATCTCCGATTAAGTATTACATTATGTATAAGTGTTCTTTCTCAAGGAAAGTAAAAATAATTATAAAAATAAGTAATAAAAGTACTGGAGTAGTATTAAAAAATGAAAGAAGCTTTTGTCAGGCATAGTTAGAAATAGGTAAATGCCTCAGAAGGTTGTTGTTATTATTATAGATCTCTCTTAAGAGTTACATCTCCTTGTAAGGATCATTCTTATACTCGCCGTGTTACAATCTTCTCACTCAGTCCATTTAGAAACTACTTTATATCAAACCTTGAACTTTGGTGTGTAGGTACGAAAAATGGTTCCTAATGAAATGACAAAAATTAAAAACTCGAAAATAGCGTCAAATATATATTTTATATTTGAAATCCTTACGTCAATGTATGTGCATTGTTCCACCAGCATTAGTCTTCAGCTTGTTTGCTTTTTTTTTTTTTAATTTTCATTCACAATATTAATATATTAGACGTTATTTTCAAGTTTTTAATTTATGTCATTTCATAAAATGATCCTTTTCGTACACCTACTCACCTAATTTCAAGATTTTATACAAAGCAGTTTTGGGTGAGAAGCGAGATCTCTTTTTCTTGGTGAGAAGATTGTAACGTAGCGAGTAGAGGAGATTATTAAGAGTTACTCTTAAATTATTCTAATAAAGAGGTACAAATTATTAAATTAACGTGCACGTGGGAGAACGATCAGTAAAACGATTAAATACTAACATCAAATTATCCAATGTGAAATTCCTTTGTAAACTTCCGTATGAGACTTATTATATAATCAAATAGCAAAGAACGAGACCAGTTTTTTACTGCACACATACTTTTCCCACCAGGGTATTAATCTCTTCGGATGGATTGCTGCTTTCACTGTGGCCCTTAGCGTCCTGTATGGTGTTCATGACTGGAATCTTGGGAACGTACCTGGAATGTTCTTATCAACACTGTACGCCTGCACAAGCAAGTTGGCGTGGTCACTTGCGCTGGCTTGGGTCACAATTACGTGCATGACCGGCAATGGAGGTGAGACAGAACTGTCAAATGATAGTATAAATATATTAAAGTTCGAAGGAGTTTCCTTTGTTTAACTCCGGATTTCTCTCTGAAGAATAGGTTTTCTAAACATTTTTCCTCTGCTATGGGAAGGCATCATGATGAATGTGTTAAAAAGTTAAATGCAGCATCAAGAAACAAAAGAAATATCACATTTGAATCATTTGTTAATAAAATACATTGCATCACTACCGACTTAAAAGAGGATGTCCGAGTAGGGATGGAAACAAAAGTATATATTAATGGCAAAATGCGCACGTACGCCGATATAAAAGAAAGTAGAATGAAAGAAATAGTATTTAATATACTCAGAACCACACAAATGTATTAATGTTAGTGTACACACAAATGTAAAATGTATTAATGGCCAAATTATTATTTAAACTGAGTGTTTATGATTTTAAAAGTTAATAAAGAAGTTTAAAACTAAGAAGTAGAACAATAGATCATACCATGGCAAAAAAATATAGTACTACAAATATAGTACATCTATAAATGTGCCACGTACCATAAATCTACCCAGGTAGTACAGCCGGCCATCAATGTAGGAAACTGGAGTCTAAAAAATTGTCCGAACATCATTCCAAAATACCCGATTTTCTTAATAATAAACCTGTCAAAAACATCACAAAACATATATTTTAACCCTCCTTCCTTTCTCATAAAAAAAAAAAAAAATTCAATTTTAAAACTGTGCATCCACATTACCAACTTCCAGTATATTTTATCCAGCCTTAGGCGAGATTGACCAAGATTCGTTCATAAGAGTCCACATCGAGATTGGTAACAACATATCGTATATCTAACCAGCATACTCTAAATAAAACCACATACAATAAATCTAAACTCAAAATCGTCATTTTCTCTAAACCAACTCGTAATTAAGATGTGACCTATATACTGTAGAGCCTTTCAGTGCATCATACATTAAATAAAAGTGATTTAATATATTCGAAATCCATTAACTTTGCTTTTATCAAAATGCTTCCCTCTCTGCTTTTATCAAAATGCTTTTATCTCTACTTCCCTTAGGTATAGCGAAGAGCATCCTCTGTTGGCCAGCCTTTGTTCCTTTGGGCCGTCTCACCTACATGACCTACCTTATTCATCCCATCATCCAATACATGTATTTCGGGAGCACCAGGACGCTAATAAGAGGTGCACATAGGACAATGGTGAGAACAGTTCAGAATTACTTGGGAGTAATCATAACTTTTAAGGAAGCGTATACATTAAGCTAAGGGACATAAGACTGGCTGTTACTATCAAAATTTCGAGATCCTTTTATCTAAACCTCTAGCATTGAAATGGTTTTCAACTATTAAAGTTCATACTTTCTGTTTTCGCATTTTTTAAAAGTTGACGTATTAATCTTTACTTTTGTAAACAAACTGTTAAAAAAACAATAATGGTATTGTCAACTGCATTTTTAATAAGTAAATTGTGTCGAAGTCGATTTTCCATTCAATATTGTATACGATGATATCCAATCTGGGAATGTATCGATTAAGAATCTTAAAAAATATTTTTCATTAACAACAATCAGGCAAATTTTGAGTCATCATATGGTCTCTATCAAATTCGACCGAAGTATTAGTTTTCCTTGAGAATGCAAAATGACGCACTATGATTCGTTTTCAGAGAGTAATGATGCCAAAAAATATTTTGTCTGCAGGAGACATACCCTTTAACTGAATTTTAGTATCGTGAATTGGGTTTATTTTCATTTTGTGCACAGTAACGGTTAGACATGCCCACTGGGGCACATTTGATGGTTATTGTTAGAATTGTCGTTTCTAACTGAATAGAGATTTTGTGCGTAGATATGCCAAATCGAGGCCGGGCGCGAAAAACCAAGTGTCTTGCTAGATGCTCAGTCTACAAGGCCATAATCCTGAATTTTTAAACGAGTTTGACGTCACAGCACAAAGCTATGAAATTTTGAGTTGTTGTTCTGTTGATTTTGTTTGCACTTGTAAATGGTTCACTTTTTTCTTACGGATATTATTGTTTACAATATTTTCGGTGAGTACATTTTTTTCAAAATATTAATATAAAAGCGGATGGAGATTCGGAATGATTCGGACCAAATGCGATTCGGTTGCATTCTATTTCAAAAGCCATTTCTAAAAATGGTCTTTGAAATCTTTAACGTATACTGCATTAAATATGTGTATATTAAGCCTAAGCTGTTTTCCTGTCGGATTTTATTAGGTAGCAATTTATTAATGATTTTCAATATTTGAACTGAGGAATCTAACCAAGTTTTGGTGTAATTTTCTAGTTATTGTTCATGTCATTCTTAATGTAAGTGTATTTTTGTAAGGATTGAAAACAGATGTGATATAGGACATTTAGATTTTTTTTTTCTTTCTTTTTTTTTTTTTTTTTTTGTCGTTTAGAAAATTCGCCAAAATTAAAAACACAGTAACTAAAAGAAGATTAAAATATAAATAATTAACTGAATTAAAATATAACTTAAAATAAAATCGTCGCCAAAAACAACATTTATTTAAAAAAAAAAAAATGCAAGATAAAATTGTGCCAAAGAATGTCCTATACTACATCTGTACCAAGGATTAATTAGTGATTGTTCTACTTCTCAACTAATTCAGTAGACTCGGCATCTAATATTATGCTTTTAGATGCATTTTATCAACAAAAGAACAGAACTCCACAAAACAAGCGTCTGTTCACTTCAAATTCTCATTTTATTCTCCCTCTTAGCTCAAGGTTACACTTCAGAAATGAACATATGTTTCCATTAGGTGCTGCTCTCTGGTGTTACATATTAAAGCTGACATTACATATAATATAATACTCAACATTCTCCCCACCTATGAATAGTTTTACTAACATTCATGAATCAAACAATACAATAAATTTACTACGATTTAAAATAATTAAAATATCAAATGATATCAAATATACTTAAACACTATATTATTCAAATAAATGAAATTAATACACTACTTAGTACAGTAAAACAAAAAACATAATATAATTAAGTATTTACTGGCAAAATACTAATTTTTGAAATTGCACGTTTAAAATTCCCATGTTGTGTTTTCACTAACACAACTCTTACTTTCTTATCTTTACCTGGAAAAACCTGAAGGATTTTTCCTAATACCCACTTGCAAACAGGCAAATTGTCCTCCTTTATTAGCACAATTGAACCAATAGACACATTATCTTTATTAAACATCCATTTTGACCGTTGATGCAAATTACTTAAGTAATCAATATGCCATTTTTGCCAAATTAGTTGAACCATTTTTGTAATTTTTCTCCATGCCGTTAATCTATTATCAGGTATTTCAATTAATGATTGTTCAGGAACAGAATTAAGTGGTCTTCCAATAAGGAAATGACCAGCTGTCAGAACCTCAAATTCACAATCATCACTAGGTACAGAAGTTATTGGTCGGCTATTTAACACTGCTTCTATTTGATTTATCACAGTTAACAATTCTTCATAAGTGAGTTTTACATTACCTACTACTCTTTTTAAATGATGCTTAAATGACTTAACAGCTGCTTCTACTAGCCCAGCAAAGTTTGGCCCTTTTGGAGGCAGAAACTTCCACTCAATTTTCTTATCTGCCAAATAATTTGCCAAATTTTCATCTGGTTGACTCACAAAGTTAAACAATTTCTTCAACTCATTATTGGCTCCAACGTTATTTGTGGCATTATCACTATATAACTTAGCGCTTTTTCCTCTTCTAGCGAAAAACCGTTTAAGAGTTGCTATTAGGGCAGCTGAAGTTAAGTCACTTACTAATTCTAAATGCACTGCTTTTGTTACAAAACAAATAAAAATACAAACATAAATCTTATGACAAATACCCTTTCTTTGATTTTTATATTTTATAAAAAATGGACCGCAAAAGTCTAGCCCTGTAATATTGAACGGATAATTTTGTTGTACTCTATCAAGGGGTAAATTACCCATTATTTATTCACAAATTACAGGCTTAGCTTTTTGCACATACTACACATTCATGCACTATTTTTCTACAAAGGCTTCTGCCTTTAACAGGCCAGAATCTCTGACGAACAAAACACAATAATGCTTGTGGACCAATATGAAGATTTTTCTCATGAATATATTTAATTATTAACTTAGTAAGTAGGTGAGAAGATGGCAAAATTATTGGATGCTTTATATTATAATTCAATGCTGAATTACCAAGTCTGCCACCAACTCTTAAAATACCTTTGTTATCTATAAATGGATTTAAAGATTTAATTTTACTTTTACTTAAAATTGGTATTTGTTTCTTTAAATTAGAAATTTCATTATGATACTCTATTGCTTGCACATTTTTAAGAATACAGTCTTCACCTATAGTGCGCTCCTCCAATGTCAATGGTTCCACTCTTTTATCCATTGGGTGCCTACAGTTAAATGAAAACCTGTAAACAAAACTACATATACGAATTAATTTTTGATAATCATTTGTTATCGAAAGAAGATCATCAACAAATAATTTTTGTGTTGTTATAGATAAAACTGTGTGTTTATCATTTCTGTCATCACTTTTTTTAAACTCACAACAATATTCACTTGGAAGTGATGAAGAAAGCAACACCTCACTGTCGTATAAAACTTCTGTTTCATGGAGAAATGCTGGTCCATGAAACCACATGTTATTCTCCATGAGTTGCTTGGCATCCACACCTCGTGATAGAATATCAGCAGCATTCAACTCTGAAGACACATGCCTCCAATCTTTCACATTTGTAAGGTTTTGAATTTTACTTACTCTGTTACCCACAAATGTTTTCATATGCAAAGATTCTTGATTTATCCACGCAAGCACAATTGTAGAGTCACTCCACAAATATATTTTATCAACACAACACTGAAGAGAAGATTTAACACGATTCACTACCTGTGCAAGCAATACTGCTGCACACAGCTCTGAACGTGGGATCGTTTGACGTTTGACTGGAGCCACTCTTGACTTACTTGCAACTAATTTTACTTTAACATCACTCGTTGTTTTCGATCGACAATAAACAACACAACCAAAAGCACTTTCTGACGCATCAGCAAACCCATGTATCTCCACTGTGGTAGCTCTTTCCACGACGATGCAGCGGTTCACCTGGATGTTGTTGATGGCCGGAAGAGCGTCGAGGAAACTTTGCCACTGCCTTGCCTCTTTTTCTGGTAGATGGTCACTCCATGATATTTTTAGTATCCAGAGTCTTTGAAGAAACACCTTGGCTTTGGTAATAATAGGTCCACACAGACCTAGAGGGTCGAAGAGTCGAGCAATCACAGATAACACAGTTCTCTTTGTGAAAATGGTCTCTTTTTTTAGACTTACTTGGAAGGCCAGTTTATCTTTCTTGGGCATCCAGAAGACACCAAGAGTTTTAGTAACTCCCGAGTCATCAAATGTGTACTCTCCAGTGTTATTATTTTCTAGTTGAAAATTAGCACACCACTTGTGTAAGTGCATGCCACAATTGCGTAGAATCTCAGTTAGTTGGTGCCTGATTTCTTTTGCACTGTTTATATCATCAGATCCCCCCAAAACATCATCCATGTAAAAATTATTTAATAGCACGGGCTCTGCGAGAGGATATTGTTTCCCCTCATTTTTTGATAGTTGATGCAACGTTTTTTGTGCTAAATACGGTGCTGACACTGTTCCGTAACTAACTGTGGTGAGTTCAAAGGTTTTTATATCACCTTTAAGTTCATCCTTCCAAAGGATTCTTAGAAGTTTTGTTTGCTCAGGATGTATTTTTATAGCCCTATACATCTTTTCTATATCCCCCGTAAATGCGTACACGTATTGTCTAAATCTGGTCATTATGGTGAACAAGTCCTCTTGTATCATTCCACCATTATATTGCAAAGAGTTTAATGAAGTTCCATTGCTTGTTTGTTGTGACGCATCCCAACAAACACGAAGCGGTGTGGAGATATGACCAGGACGATGTACTCCTACGTGTTGGATGTAATACGTTCCTACTGATTCCCCTTTATCTTTAATTTCCCGCATATGCCCCAATTTCTCATATTCACTCAAAAAGTTTCTATATAATTTTAAATATTCAGGGTCTTTTTTTAAGCGGTTCCACAATGAGTTTAGTCGTTGAATCGCTATATCTCTGGATTTACCTAGCACACTCGGATCTTCCTTTAAAGGCATTGTAACTACGTACCTTCCCTCTGTATCTCTAAAGTGAGTTTTCTCATAATGTTCATCACATATCTGAGTTTCCTTATTTTTAGAAATTGTCTGGTCGACATTTTCCATTTCCCAGAACTTTTGTAATGTTTCATCTAAATTTACATGTTCTTTAATTAAAGCACAATGTACCTTATTTTTATTGGACTCACAAACACTTCCTGCCACTATATACCCAAACACGGAATTTTGCAGAATTAAATTGGTGTGTGGTATTTTAATTTGTTCTGGTTTTATTAGAGTGTAGTAAATCTCTGATGAAATTAACACATCCACTCTCCCAGGAACATTATAATATTCATCCGCCAATTCTACATTAGGTAACTCAATTCTATTAATTTTAATTGGCCTATTTGGAGTATAACTCATAATCTTTGGGACAATTAGAAAAGTTAAATCATGTTCAAAAGTTTTAGAACGATTAATTAATCGCGTTGTTACACTATATTTAATTTGAGAACAAGTCTCGTTTAAACCTGATACCTCAATATCTATTTTCTTTCTCTTTAAATGCAATTTATCAGCAAATTCTCTAGTAAAAAAGTTACATTGAGACCCATTATCTAAAATCCCTCTTGCTAAATGCGATCTCCATTGCAATCCTGCAACCAACACATATCTGTACTCAATAAGACCGTTTGCTGGGAATTATTATAATTCGTTCCCACAAAAAGATTACCACTTCTTGAATCCGCGGGTAAAAACTCAGCTGCATTAGGTGATAAATCTCTAGCACTTGAAGAAGGAACCACTCGGGTTTCATTTATTGCGACTGGGTTATACGCAGTCGATTCCCTCTCCCTCTCCGAATGAAAGCATAACAATGAATTATGGTTTTTTAGACACGTTTTGCAAGAATATTTAGAAAAACAATTTTTAATTAAATGCGGTTTTAAGCACGTAAAACAAAGTTTACTCTTTTTAACAAATTCAACCCGTTCCTTTACATTTAAACTCAAAAATCTCTCGCACTTATAAATTTCATGTAAATGGTTATCACAATAACTGCATTTTTTATTTTTTACATCCGCGAGCAATACTTTATTCGAAGCATATTTATGATATTTATGTACAGAAGTATCAGATGGGTTTCTACCCTTAGACGAAGCATATAAGTCTAGTTCCTGACCTAGATTTACTGGGGATAAAAAAGAACTGCCTTGTTTAATACTAATGTAAGTTGCAGTGTCTTTATCTAATGTTTGAAATATTTTATCTGCTACCATTAATTCTTTTAGTCCTGTAAAATCATCAACATTTCTTAGTTTTAAATAATAATTAAAGCTATTTATCATACGACTTGTGAACTGGGTATAAGTTTCATTACTGTATTTCTGAGCCTTTTTAAAATTATCTAAACATATTTGTGGAGTAGGCTCATATTCTCTCAAAACAATTGATTTAATTTTAGAATAATTATTAAACTCGTCATCAGAAATATACGTTAGGATATTATTAGCTATATCTCCAAGTAATATTAACAAAATTTCCGCTTTAAATTTATCAGGCACACATTTTGTTATAAACGCTCTCTCTAATGAATTAAAAAAGAACCCCCAATTTTCAGGTTTAGTTGGAACTTTGCACGTTAAAACTTGAACACTTTTTAGAAGCGAATCAATGGACACGCCCAAAGCAAAATCCTCTTGCTCAGTCGCTTCACTTTTCTTTTCTGAGAACTCATTTCTTAACTTTTGTAATTCTAATTCTGATGACACACGTTGAAGTTTTAACTTTTCAAGTTCAATATTGTGCAATTTTTCACTTTTGCGCTCTTCAATTATTGTGAATGCAAGTTCTTGCACCGATGTTGGATTTTTAATGTACTCATTATTGTTCTTGATAAGAGTATCCAGTTCAATAACCGTTAAATTATCGGTTGTCTTTATACATAATTCCTTCGCAATCTCATATAAATCTGCTTTTGTAGCCCCTTTAAACAACATGATCAAGCTCTCGAGCTCTCGATATCAGTGTTCAACACAAAGGCAATCTCAACACAAAGGAAAACTTAACATTATATGCAAATAATGTACTCACTCATTATACTAGTTCTTCTCCTGGCGACGGACCATTTTTATGTTCTACTTCTCAACTAATTCAGTAGACTCGGCATCTAATATTATGCTTTTAGATGCATTTTATCAACAAAAGAACAGAACTCCACAAAACAAGCGTCTGTTCACTTCAAATTCTCATTTTATTCTCCCTCTTAGCTCAAGGTTACACTTCAGAAATGAACATATGTTTCCATTAGGTGCTGCTCTCTGGTGTTACATATTAAAGCTGACATTACATATAATATAATACTCAACAGTGATCTTTCTGTGGATACTTATCTTCTTTACCGTGGCTTAAATGTTGGCTTGGTAAATAAGGTGGGATTCTGTATTATAAATTTGTATATATGTATAATGATAGTATAAGTAACGAATACTAAATAACAAATTTTCTTATAAGAAACCAAACGCATGATGATTTGTATTCGCATATTCTAAAAGTATTAGAAATGTTTATTAAAATATTGTGTAGTTCGAGGCCATATTTTCTAGAAATTTCAAAAAGTTATCGGAGTTAAACATGAAGAAAAATTTTTGAAATTCAAAAATCAGGAACAACTTTTGAAGGAACTAGTATTGAAAAAGATGGATCTTCTTCCTGAAATTCCTAATCGACAATGTGATTGTGGAACGAAGATGAAAATTTGAATAGAATTTCGTTTGTCAGTGAGCATTACATATTTACTTAATTAGGCTCTTCACTCTGTTAAGGTTTCCAGCCTACCTCTCCATACCTTCCTATCTTTGGCCAGGGATCTTGCTTCCTCTAGACTATTTAAGTGATCCTTTTTTAGGTCTGATTGCATTTGACTTTGCCAAGTTGTCCTTGGCCTTCATCTTTTCCTCTTGCCATCAGGAGCCCAAGAGAGAGAAACGTGTGTTAGATTCTCATTTGGCATTCTTAATGCATAACCCGTCCATCGCCACCTTCTCTCACCGATTTCTTCTTCGATTGAAGTAATGTCTGCCCTTTCTAAAATTGCTTCGCTAATATTTTTAACAGGCCAAAAGATTTTAAGGATTCTTCTAATACAATTATTTTGAAAAATTTCAAGTTTAGCATTAACATACATTTAAAAAATCATGTCAAAATTCATAATGACAAAGTGAAATCTCAAAATATGAAAAGAAAACTAGCCACTCTTTCTGTATGATTATATATGTAAATTTTTTTTAATTGACCTATTTTAAAACTAAGTCTTGGTGTCGATGGGTTTGATTTCTTTTGTTATCGCTATGCAATTTTTGATTTCCGAAACAGACACGACACCATATCGAGACACTTGCGTCGATTGTCAAGCTGCCGTCGGAGTTTTCTGGGTTTCTTCCTAATCAAGGCATAAATGTGAGGCAGCTTCCCTTTAAAATTCCACCCAGAAGGCATCCGCCCTAGATTCTTGGAAATGTCTTTTGTTTGGACATGATAGTTTCAATTTAGATGAGATATTTTTATCATTTTAGAACTCTGTTCATGGAAAAGCAACCAATTTCTAAAAAATTAAAATGAATTTAATTTACTTCGTAATACTCTTAAACAGTTTTGTAAAAATGTCTTTGAATTATAAAAATATAACTTGTTTAATCACTCACTAAATTTTTAAACTATGTTTTGCTTTAAATCTAGGTAAGAGAAGTTCCTTAAATATTAAAAGATATTTTTATATAATTAGTCTTTTTAAAGGAAGAATTTGTGGATAAATGTTCAATTTTTTCGTAAAGGAATTTCTGGTTTTAAATAAAAGATTATTTATTGAAGTAAAAGATTATTTAAATAATATTTTTAATATTGTTTTTGTATTTTAGTTTTTAAGAAAAATTAAACTGAAATTATTTCAGTGTAACCACCAATTAATTTTGAAACAGCAAGCTTTTGAATAAATTAATTTTGAACAAATTAATTTTTTTAAATTATTCCCTAAAATTATAAGAATTTTTCATTTATTCCTATACTTTAATTTAGATTAAATTATGTATTTAGGCATTGTAAATATTCCAATTTTGATGCTTCTTCATCCATCTTCGTATGCAATCTTACCTAAAAAGTGAGTTGTGATGGGTTTGCGCAGTGACGTCACGATCTGGTTGTTTCGGGCCTGATACAACTATAACACTCCGCTCGTGAAACTGAGCATCTAGCAAGATACTTGGTTTTTCGCGCATGGCCTCGGCCAAATACGTTAATGAAATTTCCATGATGAATAAAAAGATACTTTAAGAGTCAATTTTCCTTCTTATATCTAACTATATGTAATATCTTAAGTAAAATTATCATAGTGTCAAGAGAGCACATATCTACAGTAGAATTGTAATTTGAACATTTTGAATTTTTAATGTCTAATGCTTTTAAGAAAGGACATAGTTTCCATGACTACTCTAAGTACTCTAGTTCATACTATTTTTCAGACTTTCCTCTACCTTGCAGACGTCGTCTTGGGTTTCTTGTGCGCTTGCATTTTGAGCCTCTTGTTTGAGTCTCCGTTCATGGCTCTAGAAAAAGTTCTACTGTCATCCAGGACAACGCATTCAGATCAGAAAAAAAAGAGTGAAAACCAGGACCAGAAGCCGACGATGCAGATAGACAGTGGTCCTGTGGCCAACTTCGGAGAGAGCAAAGATGTCTGTGCCATTCATATCAAAGCAATAGATTGTGATAGGTAGATCATCCCTTGGCAAATTTCGAAGATGACAAAGTTGGTAATGACATCCGTATACAAGATGTGCATACAAACCACATTAAATGAACAGATCATAACAGATAATTTGTATACTTATCCCGGCATCTGTTAGAAGGAAGTAAAGAAGCCCCTCACATACCAACAACCAAACAAGAGCTTGTGATACATAGTTGTAGTTCACTTTTGTACAAACTTGGGAAATGGTAATGTAACTATTACCATCAAATATATAGATTAAGGTCTAATAGTTTTTGGAGATGATCGTGCAAACATGTTTGAAAATTGATCTTAAATATGGGAGGACAAAGTTATGAGTAGATTTCATATCATAACTGGCAAATATTCTTTTTATTCAAAACGCTAAGCGCTTTGTAAGAAATGTAAGTAAGAAGCTGTAATGGATTGAAGTATTTTGTAAATTTAAGGTAATCATATGCGATTTCCAAATCGAATGAAAATCGTATGAATAGGTGGAACTAAGACTGCTGTAAATATTATTAAATTCAAACTGAAGTTCATATTGTTCTTGATTTAATAAACTATTTATAATTTGTCTAATAAACTATTATATCTCCATGAAAAACTTAAATATGTAATAATTTATATTTCAAGTGCCCTTTTTATTTTAAGTGCCCTTTATTATTAAAGGATAATCCAATAGGGGCGGTTAAATTAGAAAAGAAAAAAAGGTTGGGGAAAAGCAATTTTTCGTAAAGTTCTTTATGTCTTCGGTAGATGTCATTTTTTTTTTTTTTTATTGCACTTTCATTTCCATCCCAATTTTACGTTACCAAGATTACGTTTTTTATATTTTTCTCTATCCAACACATTAATCTATAATTATAAGCTCGCAATTATGTACAATAATTTCTTAACTATCTCTTTATCCTGGGTCAGTATTTACCAGCTAAAACAAAACATTCCGTGAACACTTACTATGTAAAATGAGGTCTAAAGCAACATTTTTACAAATACAAAAATGGCAACCAACTTGAGATTCCATTTAGGATGGTCCAATCAAACTTTGATGAACAATCCCCCAATATAGATCCAGCATTCTTTCAAAATTGTTGACTCCTAACCAAAGTACAGCTCAATCTGATTGCTTTTTTTTAAATCTCCTTGCAGCTGCTCCTACCCTGTATATTATTACATATTGACTACATACATTATATGATTATACATTTGTATCTGCTTTCATTTGATACATAAAAGTATCTTTAATTTTGAAGAAATTATAAAAAAAATTCTAGTTATAAAAACTTATTAACTACAAAATATGCTCCTATGTTTTTTTTGTTTTTTTTTTTTAATATCTTGATGTTTATACATATTTCGAAATTACTTTAAATAATACATGAACTACAATTGAAATAATAAAAGCTGATGTTTTCCTGGTAACATATTTAAAACTTTTTTTGCTAAAATTCGCAGAGCTTTAAAATAATTGCTAGCTTTTCAATGTAATGGTAGTTATTCAAAGGAAAAAATATAAGCAAATAATATAAAATAAGTTGATGGAAATAATTATTTAACAACTGCCACAGTGACTAGAGTAAAAGTAAAACTTATTTAAATAAAGGGTGGTTAAAATTAAACTGATGGTACTCAGGGGCTTGTAGTTCCGGTTCTACAGAACGGATACGAATGAAACTTCAAATACATGTTATGCAGATCATGCGGCCAAGGTTGTAACGAAGTAAAAATAATTATAACAATTAAAAAAACAAAGATTAACAGATTATTTATTTACACACCTCTACTCAATGGATGCCTTGTCATCTACAATATGTTGAAAGCGTACCACCGCGCTCTCAACGGAAATATCAATGGTATGAGGGAGACATGGCGGATAGGGTGGAACGAAAGTAGCCTTACATTTTTTTTTTTTAATTTAGCTTAGTAATAGTGGGGAAAAGTTGCCTTTTAAGTTTAAAAAGAAGGGGGGAAATTTGGGCGCAATACTACAACATTTTGAGGTGCCGCAAAGAGCTTAAAGTTTATAAAAAAATGAAAAATTACCAACTTTGTTAAATTTATTTTTTTATGAATTTCTCGTATATATAATGTTACAAAAGATGGTTTTAAATACATATATAAGCATTAGAGTTGGAAAAAATTATGAATTACAAAATATAATAATAATAATAATAATAAAATATATTGTTATGTAAAATTTTGTATTTATTACTTCTGTATCCTTAATGATTGCAAATGTTATATCTGCAAAATGTTTGTTTCTACTTCATTGCTACATTAAACTGGTTTTTTGTATTAAATTTTTGCATATTCCTACGTGAGTCAATTTTTCCTCTTATATATCCTTCTCTTGCGGTTGAACCACAGACATTTTGAGCCGATTCGGTCACCAGTTTTACAGTTCTTTCCATTGCTTGCGTATGACAAGGAAACCGGGGAAAGTCGATAACCGGGTTTACTTTACTATTTGGTTCATCTTCAGATGCCTTCCGTATATAGTCTTTGAGAGAGTCACTGGAAACATGTTTTAACAAGGGATATTCAGTTACGTCATTTTCAGGCCATGAGATCATGTTGATGTAATCCTTTGCATCGCAGTTTATCTTTGGAACTTTAAACTTCCTGACTCCGCCTCTACTTTCTGTTCTTGCTTTTAAAACACGTCGTAAACCAAGTTCTCTTTGAATTTTGCGTTCATCACATAGCATGGACAAATGGAGATTTTCTGGAGCCGCAAAATACCCATTTCTTTGAATAACCGGATCTATAACGTTCTTGAGATCGTCAGAGAGATAGCGTGAATATGAGATAAGGTTAAAAAGATGTTTGGAACCATAAGTACATGAAGGTTTTAACTTAATATTAAACCACACAGGCACATACACATTCACAATGTACTCAGCCAGAGTCTTAAGATTTTGAGTTGGATTTTCAGTTGCCACATACAATCTAAGCACGTGGTTAGCTATTGTCAACCACCTGGAGTGAGCAAGTTTTCCAGGGTTTCGTAAAGATAAATCTAGGGAGCAATTTCCACTTGATACAGCAATACACATATCCAATAAATATTTCTGATCTGTACTTAAATCATTTTTGTACTCCAAAAGAGGAAGGTTATTTTCAATTGGCAAGCAAGTAACCACAAGAAGATTAGCACAGTTTTCTAGCTACTGACCTATTTCACCTTTAAACTCATTGGGTCCCTTTGTTTTACCATCTAAATGACAAAAAAGATGTCGCAATGGTAGCTCATTACCATGGAACAAACAAATTAACCATTGCAACGGTCTTCCTATTTCCTTTTCCATCAAAGAAATCACACCATTATTATTCCATCACACCCAATAGCAGAAAAGTTTAAAAGTTGTTTGTTGTGCTCTCTATCTTCAAGAAACTCCTGTATACTGTCTGCTATGTCTTTTCCGGTGCCAGATTTAGGTGTTACGTGGCCTAAAAACTTTGAGCTTGGTTCCTCTATTTGTGAAACGTGCTCTTCTGAAATCATTTTTTTTGTATAACTTACTTCCTTTCTTTTCTTGAACAATTTTTTTTTGTCTTTTCTTCCATCAAAAAACAATCCTCTATTTTCAGTTATATGATTATAACGACTGTCATTAATGAGATCTCTTCGATTGGTTGATCTTGCTCGTCTAATTTTCATCCTGTCTATAACATTGGTTTTGTCTTCTTCTGTTATTACACCAAAGTCCTGTAAAGCAGCACTAGCTATAGCTGCAGCAGCTCTATCTGATATTCCGATATGGTCACCAATGGAAGCTACAGATGGCAATTTAATGCGCATTTGAGTGATTTTCTCTTCTTTCAGTTTTGAAGGGCCTGGTAGATGTATCTCTTCTTGTATATTTGAAGGACCTGGTTGGTTTGCGTCTTCTGGTATCGAACACTGCTGTTCTTCAGCGCTATCATTGTCGCCAGTAACCGTTTCTGATACACTAGTATTTTTTGTCCGTTCTTTATTAAACTTGACTATTCTCTGTAGTTCTTTAATTTTTCTTGCTTCTTTCTTCCTCAAAGCTCTTATGGTAGCTATATCAACAATACCTATCACCATTTTCCTGTCAGAACGTTGATCGTTTAGAAAATTTTGTTCCATAACTGGTACTTTTCTTCCTTTTATACAAGTACAAGTATTAAAGTTTACACACTTGCAGGCAGCAATATGAAGTAAACGTTCGGCCTCGCCTCTAAATTTCGAGAGGTTGCAGTCAAACTTTTCTGACCCTTTTCTGCTTTTAGACCTTAATAAATTTCTGTATTTAGCATGATAAGCTCTTATCATTAGTAAAATTCTTTGGCTAGAAACAACGGGAATAGAAGCTCTTGACCATATTTGCTCTATTTTGGGAACTAAAGTGTCCCATATTTCATTTACAGTAGGATCCTTCTCTGAAGCATTTTTAAGGTTTTGTCTGATATAACAGTAGCACTTCATAACAGATTCGTAAGTAAACAGTTCAACATCAAGCAAATCACTACATTTCCCCAAAATAGGATATTCTGTGGGATAATAACGCCCATTTTCATATCATCTCTCTAACCCTTCTACGATCCCCCTCATATAAGTAAATGGTACATTCCTCTTTAATTGATGTGCGCATATGTACTGCGCATTGCACAATGTAGATGTAATCCAAGTGTCAAGGCTCATTCGCATAAGACATGCCAGTCTGTTAGGAGTGTGTTTTTATATCTCCCCTTTTATGTTTTACCTAATTAAATAAATGCTACCTATAATCCTTTAATCATAATTAATAAACTTTCTATTTTCTCGTACCAGTGCATACCATTTCTGTAATACTCTGCAACATATTCCGACATTTGTCTTGTCTTCATGAATTTAGACTGAGCCATTTTTACTTACAGCAATAAAGTAGAACACATGCTAACAAAATATTATGTTAATCTGTAACCCATTAGACGGAGCGGAGGCGCCAACTCAACTGAACTCGACACAGCTGCTGACCTGACATCTGATCTGAGCTAGTCACTGCACGCAGACAAATCTTTGCCCCACTCCCCCCTTACCCACACACAACATCCGCTCCGGCGGACATGTCTCAGGCTCCTTGGATGCCAATGTAATACTAAAACTATTTTTATCTTTCTATTTATTTTATAACGTATAAATGAAGCTTTTTATTTCATAATCGAGACACGCAAAAATCTTTGGAAAAGTTAAAAAAAGTGTGTTTTTATGAAACTTTAAAGTACTTGCGGCACCCTCAAGACCTATTCTAATATTTTTCATATTTTTAATTTATCTTATCTACACCATAAGGCAACTTTTCCGTGCTATTACAAATTAAAATCAAAAGTTGATTATATCATCAAAAAAAATTTAAAATATAGCAAAAATTTCAATTTTTTTAACTTGAACGGCTTTGCGGCTCCTCAAGACGTACTCCAATATTTTTAGTATTTTTAATTTATCTTATCTACATCAAAAAGCAACTTTTCTACACTATTACAAATTAAAAATCATAAGTTTATTTTTTCGTTCCACCCAGGCGGACGATCCTGGTTTTCAAATCCCCTTCATTAGTTACATGTTTTTGATAAACGCGATCTTTGAGAAAACCTCACATCCAGAAGTCACAAGGGATCATGTACTCTGGGATCCATGGAATGACCAGTACTCGTTCCACTTACTGTACCTTTTGAAGAATTTGCAGATGCTTCAGCTTTTGTACTTGCAACTTTCTCCACAATCGCCAGCTCAGTCGCATGTCGTCTTATTCTACCGGTGCACATCCAGAGAACGGTTTCTTCAAACTTATAAATAATACCTTTAACTGCAATTACGGACATGGGTCCTCTAGTGTTTCATCCGTCTATAAGCACGAAGTTTTACTGAAGCATTGCTCACATACTGATAAAAAAAAAATACAATTAATGCGCGTTTTTCCTTGTTCAGCGTCATATTCACTGCGGGCAATTGATGTCTTCGACCTGTGCTTATCGCTTTTATATTTAAATTCATAAGCTACTAGTTTGCATATGGGTTTACCAGTACAGCGCCATCCATTAGCAACATTTCAGACTATGCTTTTTCCGATTCGTTCAGAAGAACCGGAGCTACAAACCTCTGAGTACCGCCAGTTTAATTTTAACCATCATGTATGAATCAAAGCTATGGGATAGGTGAAGACATTATAAGTGAGAGGAAACTGGTTTTAATGTACTTGTTTACAGTCGCTTTTGTACCTTAAGTATGTACTGTGATATCCTGAGATGTGTAATTTCTCATTTCAAGCATTGAAAACAGCATTATGGGAGGTAAATTTTTACAAATTCTTTTGAAGGGAAATAAGACAAAAAATTATCCAAATTTATAAAAAAAAATTCCTGATTTAAAAATAATATTTGATAGACATCAGTTGAATGAAATTATAATTTAAGCTCTACCTGCATTAAAAATGGGGGTAGTTTTTATGTGTGTGTGTGTATGCATGTGTCTTAAAAAAATACTCCTTTAAATTATCTTTTATTATTATTATTTATGTATGAATTTAAAAAATTTCTGAAAAGTTAAAACATTTTTAATTTTTCTATTAACCATAGAGAAAAATTGAACAAATTCTGTTTTTTTTTTTTTTTTTTTTTTTCTTTTTGTAAGTTATTGGGTATAAAAACATCGTTTTTTAAATAATAAATTATTTTCTATACGAGTTTAGACATATTGAAAATAAAAATTGACACATTTACTTTTCATTCTGAAAGCCTATGGTATGGATAATCTCCGAAATTTTAAGGCATTAACCAATTTTTTTTTTTTTAATCAAAACTTTTCATTCTGAAAGCCTAAGGAACAGATAATCTCCGAAATTTTAAGGCATTAACCACATTTTTTAATGTGCATAAAAAAAGGCTTTCATGTACTTTAAGAATTGCTCTGAAATACACATTACTACTGTTCAACTAGTTTTATTATGATATAGCGGGTAAGGTTACTGACAATAAATTTATTTGATCTCAGTTCGATTCTGGGATAAAATATCATTGTCTGAAGGCCATATGTGGTCAGTAAGGATCATATGATTGCAAAATTTCTCAATATGTGTTTACCTTCTATTGCTGGGTTCTTGTCAGTACGTATTGGGTGAGCCAATAAGTCATACCCGCTGAACCTAGAATGTCCACAACTGTTGTGGAGAATGGTTGGTTGGTTGGTTGAACTCCCGGCTGGGAGTGGAAAGGAAGGACTTTGTGAACTAGCATCTGCCTCAGCATATATATGTGAGAGAACCACCTCTCTGGAACAGGTTGAAGTAAAAAAAAAAAAAAAAAAGAACTAATAAAAAAAAGGGGGAGGGGGGGGATATCAAATCATTTTGGTGCAGAAGGAATTTTGTGAAGTTGCCATTTCAATGTTTTCTTCGGGTGAGGACGTGGACACACCGACACGAGTCCCACAAACTTTAAACCTTTAATTGTGGAGTATTTGAGCATGATGTTACCAATGAGCAAAGTCCTATTTTTGAAATAAGTGGGTCAGGTGTATTAGAAGAAATATTTGTATGTGAGAATAGTAATTTATTTCGGCACGAACTTGCATTCAGTCATTCTCTTTGAAATTCATAAAATAGTTGTATTTTCCCCCACACCTTTAATATAAGTTTGGTAGATAATAAGAGTATAAAACATCTGCACTTTAAATTAGTATTGTAAACTTATTTTCAAGTCTTTTAATTTTATTTTATTTATCTTTTGATATTTTTAGCACGAGCTCAATCCAACCTGGAAACCACTTCCAGCACCCTTCCATCTCAACAACACACAAACCAACTTATCTCCAACCCACTTCCAGATTCCCTCCATTATCCCATCTCATTCTTACTTCAACAACAACGATATTGTCAGCCCTGGCATCAGTCCATCAGTCGTAGCCAAACTAAGAAGGCGAGGTCGCCGTCCTACCACCAAAGGACGCAGGATTACCTTCCACAGGTGCACCCATGAAGGGTGCACCAAAACTTACACCAAAAGTTCGCACCTGAAGGCTCACGTGAGGACTCACACTGGTGAGAAGCCGTACGCCTGCTCATGGTGCGGCTGCGGATGGAAGTTCGCCAGGTCAGACGAGCTGACTAGGCACTTCAGAAAACACACCGGAGATAGGCCTTTCCAGTGCAGATGCTGCGACAGAACGTTCGCCAGGTCGGATCACTTGGCTCTGCATATGAAAAGACATGCGGATTTACTGTGAAGTCACTTTGAACACATGAGAAATTAAGCCTGAATTTCTTCCAGGTGCTGATACTATATGTTTGCCCACGTATTTTGAATGATCTTTTGCACATGTCCGTCAAAAATGTCACACAGGGTCAACCTTTACAGAAATAATAAGGCGAAAGGCTGATAGGACGTGAAAAAGGCCACGAGCCTACCTCTCTTCACATGAAGAGCTATGTGGATCATTAAAGATGCTTCCTTAAAAAGCCCAAGGAAGATTATGCTTCTAAAACTGATACTATGACAGGACATTTACCGGACCCTCATTCAAGGTGCTTCAAGAAATGCACGAAAGATTGACGCTTCCAATGAAGATAATACGACTGATGCTCGGTCGGATTTTGAATCAAATAACCTAATTACTTAGTTTAATTTTACGCTTGTGGTAATTCAAAATGTATCACCAGTTAAGTCAGTGCAGTTCAACAGTACATTTTCTAGATCTTACACTTAGAAAAGAACCTAGAGGCACGCAACAGACGCACCACACAGATCTGCAATATGTCAGGATTGGGTAGTTTTTTTTTTCTTTTTTTTTTTTTTTGTACAATAAACTTTAGAATGCTATCATATTTATTATCTTGTGCTGAGTTTGAGCTATATGTTTAAAAGATGTATTTTATCAATTGGTTCAGTGGTATAGAATTATTTGTTCGAATAGGATGCGATCTCCGTATAGAGTAGAATGACAAGTATTTTTTTTATTAAAGATCTCTTTCAAAGTTGCCTGCTATCTTACTTGTGAAGTTACCTGATTAATGGACTGTATTTTGAAAACATTATCAGTGTTATAAAATAGATGTTGGATCATTGTTCGATCATTTAAATGGAGTGCTGAATGATATATCTCTTCTTAGGAAGAAATGTTATGAAATATCTTTGATCTTTTAATTTGGCTTTTTGTGCTAAATTTCTAAAATGTTAGAAACATTATTTTACTTTAAGTTTGAAAACAAATTACTTTCTCCATTAAATAAGATATGTCGTAATTTGATCCTGCAGTCCTTCAAGTAGAGTTTTATACTTGATTTGCAGAAGGGTGATACGATGATTTGAATAGTCTAATAGTGTTGAACTAGGTTCTATATAACTTGACTCTCATTTGGATCAGGACCAAATGTTTGTTGGAAAGGGATTTATGGAAGTGGTTCTTCCCATACTGTGGTATAAAAGAAATGTTAGGATGTGATGCGATCTTATGGAACAGATTTTATTGTCTTCAGTTTGACAAATAAAAAGCCACAGCTTTAAAGAAAGACGACTAATAAAGTACCCGTGAATTTTACCATTATATTTTTTTAGACTTTTATAACTAATAAATGGAATGTATTTTGTAAACAACTTATAAATTTCTATAAATTAAATGAAATATTTTGATCTACCCGTCTTGTTTAATTGAAAACTGGATTTTAATGCAACAAATTCAAACAGATTTATCTCCAGAATTTTACACGATGAGTCAAAAGGGTTTAAGCATTTCTCAAACTCAAATTTTTAAACTGAGTTTAATATTAAATTCACTGAGCTCTTGATTCTCATTTACTCAACTAGGTATGCATTTGTTCAGTAAAACACTATATATGAGAAATTTATAAAAATATTAACTAATCTTCTTTACTACTTATATGAAAGATAAAAACATTTGTAACTATAACATAGCGACTATAACTCAACTATAACATAGCGACTATAACTCAACTATAACATAGCGACTATAACTCAACTATAACATAGCGAATAAGGTTACACTTTTTTATGTCTGAATTCTGATCACCTGAAATGCGTAAACGTGGAAACTCCATCTTTAATTGGAGATATTTTTTAGGATAATTAAAATGGTCTGAATATTTTTGAACTTTATAGATAATTTTTTCTATCATTTTATGTTCATAAAAATGGATGAAAAATGGAAAATAAAAAAATAAAATTTCAATGTTTTTTGTTGGGGTTGATTTCTCTTTCTAAATTTGAGTGGCATATGCATAACATAATGTAAAAACATATCCGAACCCAGATAACAAATAACTTAAATGCATAACCGTCCATTGTATTTAAAATGATCAAAGGACTAAGTTCCCTATTATTGAATAAAGTACCCATATTCTTCATTAAGAAAGTTCACCATGTACTTTTTTAGCAATCAAAAGACATTTATCCTATCCACATTTGGAAAAATCGATCCCTGAAAGTTGGTTCATCAAAATCGGAATTCGATTTTTCAATGAGTGGTCTTGTTGAAATTTGTACCAAATTTCAAAGGTGTGACTACACTGGAAGTGAATCATTTGAATATTCCTCGTTTCGAATGTTTAACCTCTTTTCGACCTCTTAAAGTTGGCTATTCGAGATCAACTTTTCTGTGCTTGTCCTTGATGATATTTGGGACAAATTTTGGAGTTGGGACTATATTAGAAATATTGGACGTGGGGTTGGTTGTTGGTTGGTTGTATTCAGATTATCTGGCACCGTCAGCAACACGAGGGCTATAATGCGCCGAAACATTCGTCATTAGACAAGCCAACATACACTTACAAACACCCATGCCAACACGGGACTCGAACCCGCAACCTCGCGGTCTAGAAGCTAGCACGCTAACAACTATACCGTTTGGTCGGCATTGGACGTGGGGATATTCCAAGTTTAGAACCCTTAGAATTGGATAATCGAGATTGGAATAAACCACAACTTTTTAATCACTTAAAATTAGTTTATCAAGATCGGAATAGCTTACTCCTCTTTCTATATTTGTCTTTGTTGACATTTGTACAAAATTTCAGTTGTCGCTATGTGGGAAGTGGTTGAATCAGAGATTAGTCAGAGAACGAGTGAGTCATTCAGTGACTGCTTTAGAATTTAAATATAGGAAAGATAAACAGTTCACCGTCGGGTAGACAAAAACATTGACCGACCAGTTTCTCTAATTGAACGGTCACCAATCGACAATCGGAACCGCTCTGTCACGCAATGCCACAGTAACTACCAAACATTGCTATGTTTTTGTGACGTCATTTCCCGTCAAAATACTATGCCTCTCTCCTATAAAAATAGAAGAAAACGCATTTTCCCCCTCTCAAATACATTGTGATTCTTGACTTGGTTGACAGCAGGAAGACACATCAGAAGTTATGCCAGATTTGATTGAAAATGTACTGCTCTTCAATTTGGCGAAAAAGTATCGTAATGTAATTCTCATAATTTGTTTAAATTTAGTACTTAAAATTTATATATTTTGCTTGGAATATGGTTTTATTGAAATTATATTGTACAGCAAACTATTCTTTAAACATTGTAGTAATTTTGTTTAAGGAAATAAATTTTTGTAAATTGTTTTCGATCGTGAAGTCGCATAATAATTGCAAAAAATACAAAATACTAATAATAAAGAAAACTTATTTGAAACAACAATAAAAAAAAAAATTATAAAAATTTATGAAATCGCATGAAATTTCAAAATAAAGGAAATTTAAGTTTATATTTTGACATTGAATCATTCCTGTGATGTTCCTGGTACAGATGTAGATAATCCCTGGTATCCATATTTTTGACTTCCTTGCGGCGTAAGCGCACATGTCCCAATACATATTAAACGTTGCGATATTACTGGAAATTTATAATTGTAACACAAATAAACTTAAAACTTTAGTTGATAAACTTTAAAGAAGAGCACAGAAAAAAGGTTAGGATAGATCTTTCACCTGTACTCTCAAGGAAATCAGGTACTGAGTATGGTTTTGAATCTTTTTTACTGCAATAGTCATTGCTTTTATTCATTATAAGACTGGAAATCAATAGTTTTTTTACCACTGCACTATCACTGAATGTTTCAGACATTCATCAAATGTATTAAATATTTCCACATTGGAAAAAATAGTACTTGTAACTTATTTGAGATTTAGTATTTCTCAATGCTGTGTTGTAGAAATGAAAATGCAACAGAAGTTCAGGTATAGAACGTTTGATGATGATCATTAGGTGCGTTTAGTAGTAGGAGGGATGGGGTAACTTAAACGCGCAGTCCTATCTTGCTTTTCAAGGGTAGATGAGCGATAGCAAGGGTGCTTAAATTCATTTAGATGCTTGGATCGGCATTGCCCGTTATCCAATAGGTGATAAATTTTAGGAACAGAAATTTGAAGATAGTAAAGTATTTAATTCTAAATGAGACATCTAATTAGCTTTGAGAAGTAACAAAAGTTTATAGCTGGGGACACCTGAATTAAGTGGTAAGAATCTATATGCAAACACTCTCGTTAAAAAGCATAATAGTGTTCCTGATTATCCCATTATAAAATGTAATTAAATATTTCTATGCCCTATCTTTTGTCGTTGTGGAGGTATATTCCCATTTCAAAATATGTTCTAGCCAATGTATTACCTATAGCTGATCTGAATTTCAAATGCAACTTTCAACGTCATCTGTTTTATATATTTTAGTGCATCCAACCTAAACTTTACCTGAATTTAAAATTCCCTTAAATTTACACAAGTGATTTGAAAGATAATTTCCTGAATAAATATAAAAATATATAAGTGGCATCTAGGTAACATTTCAATCATTTTCTGTCCCTATTGTTTTTATCGCGATGATTTATAGGGGTCTTAAGCATTTCTATTATAATTCAATAGATGGCAGCACTAGACTACAACAAATTTTGCAAGTTTATCGCAAATCGCGCCAACTAGAGTGACTATATGGGGAGAGTGGCGACAAGACACCGCATAATAGAGAGTGCGCATGCGCCAGAAGTCCCAAAATGTCCAACTTGTTTCGTTAGGGTTGCTATACGGAAACTTGCTGTAAGAATTGGCGGGATATCGCTCGAAAAATGATTTACGCAATGTATGTTACAGCTGTAGGAATCTTACGAATATTATGAACTATATTAGTTTACATTATATTTTCTTTCAATATAATTTTATTATACTCTTTAATTATTACATAATTTAAATAAAAGCAGATTATGTATTATAAGTTCACATAAATTTAAGCAGATTATTTTTGCTATACAAATAATTTTAAAATAGGAAGAATGCATCTTTCTGTGTCTTATTTACTTTTACATTTTTGCAGTGTATTTTAAAAAAAGAAACTTAATATTGTATTACCATTAGCAGTTTCTTGTATATTTAAAAAGTAATTTTGCAATCGTAATCCATATTAATTAGCACAATTATTAAAAAGTTTTATTATTAACTTTTCTGTTGCTACTAAACTAAATTTTACTGAAAATTACTTTTATCAAAGCAAAAGATTTATTCACTAATAAACTTTTATTTCATTTCAAAATTATTTATAAATATATACATTTCTTAAGGATATAATTAATTATCCTATTTTACATTATGAAATTTTCTTTCAACATAATTTTTTGAAGCTTCTTAATTATTACATAATTTAAGTAAATGCAGATTAAGTATTATAGGTTCTCATAAATTTAAGCAGATATTAAAAATAATTTTAATAAAGGAAGAATGCAGCTTTCTGTGTCTAATTTACTGTTACATTTTTGCAGTGTATTTAAAAAAAAAGAAACTTAATATTGTATTACCAATAGCAGTTTCTTATATATTAACAAAGTAATTTTACAATTGTAATTGTATAATTATAAAAAAGTTTATTAACTTTTCTGTTGCTACTAAACTAAGTTTTGCTGGAAATTATTTTTATCAAAGTAACAAATATTATTTTTAATTTATCATGTTAATCCTTTTTAAAATAAGCTGTTATAAAAAAAAAAATCTGAATTAGAAATACTAAAAAATCCCGATATAAACATAAGTATCTTCATTATTAAATATATGAATTTTACAGGTAACTAAACGTATTTGCTGGAATGAATCCACATGGTTCTTGGCGCCATTTACGTCGCCAATATGAGCCAAAGTTCGCTAAACAGCCGGTGTCCGAGATAAATGTTTCCAATTAAAAGAATTGCAACAAATATACAAAAATATCTCGATATATTCATACATTAGACATTTCTACATTGAAATATATTCAAAAAATAGTATTTACGTAACTTTATATTAGCGATATTTGGGATTTAAAACCACCTTCTTCGTCGCTCTATGTATTTGCAATGGAGTGAAAACTGAAAACCCCCTCAGGCGGTCATTCTCGACTGGCTACCAATCACCGCGTCGATCCTTGTCGTCACTCTCCCCATATAGTCTCTCTAGCGCCAACCGGATAGGAATATGGAAACTCTCCCAAAATGGGAATAGGGATTCCTTACAAATTGCAACCCAAGTTGTTTAACAGTGAAACTAATAAGGCTTAAACACTAGAATCATCTTACCAGCCCACCACGTCCTTTCAATCGCATTTGCATTTCTGTTTTTCCCGTCACGGCGGTTTTCTGTATTTCCTTAAACAGTAACACTTTTTTGGAAGTTTTAGTAAGATTTTATCTCAAAAACTATGAGAGATATAGAAATAAAGTTATTTTCAAATGTGTAAACCCCCTTCTATTTAATTTGAACTGAATGTAAACAACTTCTTTTCATAAGCTGTAAAAAAAAAAATCCATGAAAATGTACTGTGAAATTAAACAAATTAAAATATTACAGTCTTTGACTATAAAAGGTTGCTTTTACCCACAGTTGCATTAAGTCCAGAAAGCAATTATGAGCAATTTGGTGACATTGTATGATAGAAATTCCCATCTGATAATGTTCAAGACATCCCTGACAATTCAGTGAGCCATAAGTAGGTGAGAAAATTTGTCACCAACAGTGCTAGAAGTGTGGGTAGACGCGGGGTGACGCGTCCCCCCACTTGTCCAGAAAATACCCATGCGTCCCCCCACTCCTAAAAACACTGAAATCCATCCCCCCCCCCCCCCACTTCTAAAACCACTGAAATCCATCCCCCTACTTCTAAAACTACCGAAATCTATTCCCCCAATTTCAAAAAACATTCAATCCGTCTAAAAACTAAAAGGGGAGGGGGGAAAAAATAGAATTAACCATTTTCATTACTTCTGCTTTTTCTGGCTGTTTGTTAATTTTTATACTTTCATTTTTGTTTTGTTTAAAGCAGATTCAGTCAACTTTTCTTGGAAATGCGCGGCGAGTTTCTGTACCCATTGTCTGGGATTATTGAGGAGTGGATAGAAAAAGACATATTTATTGCACTATCATTTCCTGTTTTGTCCTCGACCATTTACTTTAAAATGTTTTGCGTTTTGTTGATTATTAGTAGAAAACAATGTATTATTCCTCCAGCTTAACCATTAACTCTTACTTCTGATTCTAAACGGCATTTGTATTTGCAATCCATCTAGTACAAAACAAGATGAGATTGATATATTTGGCTTCAAAACTGTAAGAAAAATGACTCCGATACACTACAGAACGTTGAGGAAGGAGCAGTGGAAAATGTGCAAGTGCATCAAGTTGAAGAGACCACGTGGAGAGAGAATCTAGCACGTGGCAGCAATAGTAAGCAAAAACGCAATGCATTAATGATTATCCAAAGCATTGGACACAAAATGATACGCACCTTCAGAAATACAACGAGTATCCATGGCTTATTTGTGAAGAACAAAAACTTGGATGCAACACATACAAAAGGCTGCTAAAAAGTTTGGAACTAGAAAAAAACAAGGTTTGAAACTTTCTAACGAATGGGTTGGGTGTAACATTTTACCACATGGAGACAAGAAATTTGACTAACGAATCCTTAAGAAAGCAGATTTTTAAACACAAAACCAGTAAAACTTATAAATGTGCAGGAAAAATTATCCTTGCAATTTTTTTACTTTCAATTTTTGAATGCACGATACAATACTTGTATATACTGGGTGGCCCAGAGGGTAATGTTTGAAACAAATGAAAAATTAAAAACAAATAAGAGACATGAAAAGAATTTAATGACGTTTATTGAATGGACATATTGGGCAATTAATGATAAAGAGGTTCGAAGTGCCCGCCATCTTTAACAAGGACAGCAGTTAGGCGGTTCTGGAATCCAACCATTACTCGTGAGCAGGCCTCACTGTCAATCGTGTCGACAGCAGTTGTAATGGCGGTTTTCAGTTCTGGAAGGTTCGTAGGACTTGTCTGCCACACTTTGCTCTTCAAATAACCCCATAGGTAGTAATCGCAGGGGTTCAGATCTGGTGAATATGGGGGCCATTCGATACCACCTTGGAAGTGCGATGGGTAATCTAACCCAATGATTCGATCGCTAAAATGCTCATTGAGAACCTCGAAAACATCCGCCGTACGATGTGGTCTTGCTCCATCCTACATAAACCAATGACCTTGGACCAAGTCATGACCATGAAGAAAAGGGAGGAACTCCTCGTCCAGGAACTTTCTATAATTCGCCGCGCTTAGAGTTCCATTGATGAAAATAGGGCCAAACACATCATGCGAGGATATTGCACACCACACAAGAAATTTTTTCGGGTGGAGGCTTCGGACAACAGTGATCTCAGGCCTTTCTCTGCCCCAGTAGCGATAATTCTGTTTGTTCAGATGGCCATCTAAACTGAAGTAGGCCTTATCTGAAAACCAAATTTTCTTTACATCAATTTCACCTGTTTGAAGTTTTTCAAGCATAAGCTGTGCAAACTCAGATCGTCTTTGTGTATGGTCTTCGGTGAGAGGTTGGGTTACTTGAATTTTGTAAGGCGACAATTCGAGCTCTTTCATTATTCGCTGAAGTGATGTACGCTTTATTCCCAGCATTTCTGCTGCTCTCCTTACAGATCGGGTCTGATCGGCAGCGAAAAAGTCGTCGACGACCTGTTTTGCCCCGTCTGTGACCACAGTAGCAGTGGCTGTAGCCATAGCTTTTTTATCGTCTTCCACCGATCCAGTACGTTTGAACTTGGCATACAGTCTACAAGGAAGAGGATTGAAACACATTTTTCAGAACAAACATGGAAGCAAAAAGGAAAACATTTGTACCGTAAAACGCACAAAATGACTCACGTTGCCATAGTCCTTTTGTTTGACCAAATCTTGTTGTGGAACTTCTCCTGCCATGCTCGTTGAACTGCCTTCACATTTTCATCACATCTGGCCATTTGTAGCACAATAAAGACCCGAACATCCGTCGAATATTCACTAAAATCAATTAAGCATAGATTTTCTTCTTAAAAAATATAACAAGCATGTAGGGAAATGTGAAATGTAATGACACTGAGAAAAAGTTTTAAGTCACTGAAAAAAAAACTTTTTTTTGTCATAGTGTTATAAAAATGTATTATACTACTTTGTATAAAGATGTAGGTATTTTCACTTGGTCAAATTTTAACTTGGGAAGAACTAGAAAAAAATACAAAGACAAAGTATTTAAAAAAAAATTCCTTATTAATTTAATTTTATGAAAGTATGCTTATTTAGAGGCAATATTTAAATCTAAATAAACAGTTATGTATATAATGTTGAATTATTACTTCACTTCATCTCTTATTTCCTAATAAAAAAACTAAGTCGCAGAATATTCACTAAAATAACAATAAATTTTGGACCCTTATTCGTGTTGAAAACTGTTTCCTTTCTACTAGTTAATTGTTATTTATTTAATTGTTATAAATTTATTGTTATTAGAAACGAAATTATAAAATTTATCGTTGAGAGGGTGCACTTGTCACCAACTTTTGGCCGTCCCCCCCCCCCCACCTTTTTTTTCCCACTTCTACCACTGGTCACCAAATATAATAGTTCTTATCCAATAACTCTATCTACAACCGATAAGTAAACTCCCCTTAGAGTTATGATAAAAGGAAAGGAATATAACAAATGTGTATCTCTATACAAGGAATCAAAATATTAATTTAAGTAAGCCTGATGTTGAGAATAAAAAGTTTTTTCTTGAAGTGCCTTGAGCGAAATTACGAAATTACATCATTATCGAAAATTCTTCCCTACGTAGTTTTAGTATTTACTCTTTAAAATTTATAAAAAAGTTTTTTATTACTGTTTTTTTCTGTTAACAATGCAACAAATACTATAGGTGTGAAAAATAGGCACAATAAACTGTTTGCGTAAACTGTATTTTAATAAAATTGGGAAAAAAGATACTAATTTGGGTAAGTTTGCTGACATTTTTTACGATTGCTATTTTCCCCCATATCTCCTAGTTGTTGAAAAAATTGGTTGTTCTAGTTTTGGTCATGAAATATAAATGTTATTAGATGCAACGTGCATCTTTTTACTTATTCTGTTCATGTGACGTGACAACGGAAACGAACGTTTAACTCCTTTCGAGTTCTTAAAATTAGTTAATTAAGATTTAAATAGCTCACTTTATTGTCATTTGTAGTAAATTCCAAAATTATGGTTCTATAGGAAGTGGAAGAATTAGTGAAGAGTCAGTGAAGATTCTGACTGTTATATATGAGATAAAAATGTAGTCAATAATATAACCAATAAAAAAGTTTTTGATATAAATCATTTTAAAAGTCATCATATAAAGTTTGCATCTGTTGGGATTTTGTAGCAGTCAAATGCAATTGTTTACATGAATTTGGTTCTTATTTAAAAGAAGCGTCAACTATAATCGTCATGGACCCTTTTGATGTCATAATATAATAAAATGTTCATACTCGATCACGTGAAATGCGGCTCCAGCTGTTGTAATAAATTTCATTTCACAGAAAGAGAATAGTTATGTATTACCACTTTCTCTATAGATTCAAACTCTTTTAGTAGCCAATTTATTTTATTTCGAAGAAAAAAGATTTTGGAAAGAGAGGAAAATAAGAAGAGATTCGGCTGAATATCCGACTGCCATTCCGTGTCGCAGGTTATTTACAATTAACAGGTGTTAATCGGAGACGGAAATTACTGGAATAGCACATTAAACTGACACTCGTTTTTCCAATCAAACAACTGGTGGGGACATGAAAAGCTTCCGTTGAATGCCATTTAGAGGCAGCAGCAGTATTGCAGTCGTTTGCTGACAAGTCACATTATTTAGATAATGGAAATTATCTGGGTTATCGTACGGCTAATCACATTCCTGATCTAAACTGGATGACGGCATGGCGCTCTCTTGGGTGTAGTGGAGAAGAATCGGGTTTATGGCTAATAAAAATTTACAAATTAATTAATGTTCAATCCTATAGTTAAAAAAAAATAGAAATGGGAAGAAAATAGAAAAAGCATAGATAAAACCCGAAGTTAGACATTTTTATGAATTGCTGAAAATCTCATAAACCATTACTTTTTATTATTCCATGGAACAGCCAATTGACCATTTCTATTTACGTGTTTTGTTTACGTTTTTACTAATTTTTATTTGTTGATGATTATGACAGAACATGATACAACATGATGGATGATGATATTTCCTATAAGGAGCACAAAAGGGAGATGGGGGGGGGGGAGAAGAAAAAAAATTAAATATGCTTCTCTTACAATACTTAAAATGAAGTAATTAAGTCATAAATAAATACGTCGTTTTCATACCGGTTTGTTATTTTCTCTGCTTAAAGACTGTAAAAGAGATTTTTATCTGAATTATAACGCATAAGTTATCTTGTTACCAATATGGAATGACTGGAATCGGAGTTCGTACATGATTTTTACTCACCCCACTTTTTGTTTTCTCAATGAAAATGAATCTGTGCAATCTATATTAACTATTCTGTTCCTGGTAAGAGCTTGTCCTTTGGAAAATTTTGTTGAGAGCTTAAAATTTTAAATTCCTCGCTTCACCTGATCTCCCCATAGTCACCCCTTGTTGTAACTCTTAAATGTAGTTTTCACTCTATTTTGTATATGACATGGGCGTTTGTGTAGTCTTCTGTCTTTAAAATAAAACCAAAAAAAATTTCAAGTAGAGAAGTTTTCATTTTAGTGATGAGTTTTACAATGCAGTGATTAAATACGAAATATTTCACCCCTTTCTAATTTCGAGCCGATCGGACCGCCACTGATCATTTCGGTCTTAAATTCCATCACTTCTAGTTGTGATTTTGAATTTTGCCATTTCTTATGGCGTTTTACCAGCTTTCACTTTCACATTTTCAAAATAATAATAACAAAATACTGCTATTAACTGTTCCATGTGTCAAAACCCAAGCGAACTCTTTATCTTTGGGTGCCTTGTGTTGTTTAATCAGGCGTCTGGTTTCTTTTTTTGGCGAGATATCGCCAACTTTCATGAACGCTGAGGGAAGGGGAGATCTAGCTTTTTCTCAAGCATGCCAAATTGTGGCTGTAGTTTTGAGTAGTGCTTTTCGACGAGGAAGTTCGACCCACCCGCATCAGTAACCCGCACCCTTCAACAACTACATCCGCTACATCCTCTCGATATCTTGACCTTTGGATTTCTTCTTATAGAATCAATCTCCCTGTAAGTTGGAATTTAAAATTTCCTACTTTTTTTCTTTCTTTTTTTAAATGGAGCTTCTTTAAATTGAATAACAATGCAACAATCATGGTGACTAAGAAATTAGAACTACAATATTAAGTTACTTATCTGTATAACAATACATTTCCTTTGTTTGTATGGCGTCAGTGGCGATCAAGAGAAGGAGAAGGTTGATTTGCTCTCCCACTTTTTGAACTTTTAGTATTTTTGACTGGGATATAAGTCTTATTTCTTCAGTTTCATTTGCATTCAATTGGTGACACTCTATAAATCATCCTGAAATTAGTTTTTGCTTATAAGTTATAGAAGTCTGAAATATCCTCTCAACTTGAACGCATGGTGTGAGTTTATATAATTCTAAAAAAAAATTACAAAATATTGTAGTGTGATGAGAAAGATGCATGCCTTTTCTTGAATGAAATTAAATGATTCGAAGTTATGCCGATGCACACACCCTTTTAAGCATTCTTAATTCTATCAACAGTTAATTTAAAAAGAAATTTTTAAGTTTCTCAATTTAAGATTTCCCGCCAAAATGCATTCTCATTCTTCGACCCGGAGGACTTCGCCAAAAGCGATATTTTTCGCAGCACCGATCGAGGAAAGCCCGAAGTTCGCAGTAGTTTTTTACAGTAATGTAGAGGTAGTGGAAATCTAATACAAAGTCTCTTGCTCTCCGAGGTCAACATTTCCAGGCAGGGCTACACATTTTGCATTAGTGACCATTACTGTCACGATCGAACTTACTTTTCTTTGAGAGGTTTTAGTTCATCCATTTTTGCAATTCGTAATAGCGTTTTACGGATTTTAATGATAAAAGAATTCTTGTGGTGTGAAAATTTGTGGCAAAGATGTATTCACGATATTAAAAACACATAATTTTGTGTATTCACAACAGGTTTAAAGCGTATCTGAAGTAAAGTCCTTTTCTACTTAATATCTATAAAAAACTAAATATTTATTCAAAAACTTAACATTTATATAAAAAAAAAAGCTAAATATTTCAAAAATTAACATTTATAAACAACTAACTATTTATTGAAAATTTATTCAATTCCGATTAACCATAAACATAATAAACAAATAAAATATTATGTCGATGGTGTATCTATGTCAGCATGACTCAACTTAATAAGCCAGAAGAAACAGGAGAAGTAGTGAGTTGACACAGAACGTCCCTATGTCAAATTTGCAGAACATGCAAGTTTATAATTCCCCAAGCTTAAACTGATTTTTGATCCTCACAGCTCAATTTCTGCTATTGTCTGTGTCTATCACAAGAACAGCGTGTCTAGCGTTGTCTGTTGCCAACAAGACTAACCCATTTATACTTGGGATATCAAGAGAAAGACATCTACTGTTTTTATAGGCTTTGGACGTCAATTTCCTGCATGCACGACCCTATTATAAATCGGTGAATCTTGGTTATTTTCTGAACACCATCAACTAGATTTTATTATGGAAGCCTAATCTCCTCATAGGCCGTCCCAGGATGAATGATGAAATGTTATAACATAACTGTTTGCATTGAACAAAGGAATGTAGCAAAAGATTACTTTTATCATCACCGAAGTAGCCAACATTTTGTTTTACTTCTGAATTTTTTTATTTTTTTATTATTTTTTTTTATCAAGACCTAAAGCTGAAATGGTTTGATGAATTCCGGCAATTTCCTTTCTCTAAACAAAATTAGAGGGTGTACCTTTTGTATGTTTCGTTGAGAGCGAGCGTCTCTATCGTCAAGGAATTATCCCAAAAGTTGGAAATTCTATCCAGGGTAAATAATAACAAACAAGTTTGACAGATTTCGGATATCCTTCGACTGCTGCATGTGAGTGACTTTGACACTTTAGGATGTTAAATGTACTGTTAAAATATGCACTTATTAGGATCAAAAATTTGTAAAGTATTATAAATTTTACTTGAAAGTTACGAATTTCTGCATCAGATCGTGGTGGTTGTGTATCTTCCAATTTTTGATAATGAGGAATTTACATATGTGAGGAAAAACAATCACATTAATGTTTTCTTGTGTTACCAAACGAATACATCTCAGAAATGTCATATTTTGCCACTACTATCTCATTTAATTTAAAATAAAGTTTTAAAATGACTGAAAACAAAACAAGTCAAGTGACCATAAACAATACGTTCTTAGCTGTGCTGTAACGTATTCATTGTTTAATCTATAATTTGCTTCGTACTTTGTTAATTTAATACTATTATTTAATCGAATTTCCTTCTCACAGCTCTATGAGTTTCAGACATATTTTTTTTTTTGCATAAATTTCTTTGGCAATGCCTGTTATAATCACGATTCCAAAAAAGGCCAATCTTATAACCTTACAATCGATTCGATTTTGATGTTCGGTTTCTTGGGAACCGACCCCGATTTCATAGGAACTGAGTTTCATGGAGTAAAGGCATATACATTTTGTAAATAGTTTTACATTTGCCTTTAACTTGTTCGAATAAGACCAAATTTTTTTTTTATATATATATATTTCTTTTTTCAACTCCCATTCAAGCCATCAGTAAAACTCAAGAACTAAACGACCATTCTCACTTAATATTTAACTGTATTTTTGAAGCTTAAATTATCACATACTTTACCTATTTCTCAACACATACCCAAAAATTGTATATTGTTATGAATTTTCTCAGAAGAAATTACGACTCAGCTTTTACAGAGTAAAAGCTATAATTTAATCTTCGTTCAGAGACTCACAAAACTTCATAAAACAACAAAAAACTCGTTATCAAACTTTTACAACAGAGTCAGTGCACACAATTTCACATAACAAAAGTAAACAAGCAATCAGGTTTTTTCAAAACGATGATCAAAATCAGACAGACTCTTTTCGCGAATCGGCTAGCCGGCGTTACACTAACCGGTGAGCTTTCACGAAAAATCTTATGCAAACGTTTTAGCAATCAGAACACACATAACGGTCGCGAAACCTCCCGACTAGAGACTAGACCATATATCGCCAACCATTTCCTGTCTGTATTATCGCTGGCCGACAAGAGATCGAACTTAATAATAATAATAATAATAAAAATAATTTTTAAAAAAATAGAACTTCAAAAAAAAAAAAAAAAAAATTTAAAAAAAAAAAAAAAAAAAGAAATGGCCATTCACAACTATTTACAGAAAAATTGTAAAGCAAACAAAATTCTTGAAAATTCGTTTGTCAATTGATGATATAACTATGTTTCTTAGTATCAAGACTATTTGTTTGTGAAATTATCCTTTTTACTTATTTATTAATAAATTTTTATTATTTTTTCTCTTTTGGCGGACTTTCCAACTACGGTGCCTATTTTGCATACCGGAATTACACCCCATTTCCTTCATAAAAATCCAATAGAACAAAACACTGCCATAATTAACAATTTAACAAGGAAAAAGTTTTATCAAAAGAATTTTTAAGTCAGTCCAGATTAAAAAAAAATCAGTAAGACACATTATTTTTTTGAGTAACACTAGCACCTTATATTTTAGGCAGGATGTTTTAGTTAAGTACTTACCGAAAATTGGTCTTCGTAACAATGAAGCGACATTTTTACTGATAATTAGTGTTAACGCGCGTCAATGAACTGTGCTTAGCTGTCAGTAAAATGTAACCTTTTAACTGTCACCGTCATTGATTGTAGAGACACCCCCTTTTTTATATATAGTCAATTCACAGAATTGCGGGGTTCTTTTTTGCTGGTCTTTTACATCGATGTTTTTATAACTGTAATAAAGGTTTTAAGCAAGATTGTTTTGAGCTAATTTAAATGCAGTCCACTTCGATGAAAAGTCAATGTTCCAGCTACAACAATTAGCACATTGCATTAAAGTAGCGATTAGGTCTAAGAACTTTGAAATAAATAAAGGATTTATAAATCTTGTTGCATACAAAAAAATCTATTTACGTTATTTTTGGTCGACTCATCAAATTTAACATAAACTGTCATTTCAAAATATGGATGTTTGTGTTTTCCAAATGTTGTAATAGTGCTACGTGATCCTTGTATTTTCAGCGCCATATCTAATGAAATTAACCTGATATGATAATGATATTATACGTTCGCCTAAAAATATCACACCTCTTCTAGTTGAATTAAAACAATAATTCAGATAAATCTATAACCTAGATAATATAGTCGGTTTCTAGACAGTCCCATGTTGGGGTGTTTTGTATAACTCGATTACTGGACAAAAACCATTCCAATATTTTAGCATATATTAAAAAACTGCAAAAATTAATAACATGTGACAAATATGAAACGAGAAATTTGTGCATAGACATTGTTTTATGTAGAGAAATACCGAAACAAACTTTTGAAAATCCCTCCCAAAGAAATTTTCTGGTTGAACATTTGGGTTTCAGGGTTTCCACGGTCATTAAAAATGCTTAATATTTTTTAACTTGCTTTCAAGGCCTTGGAAGTACTTAAAATGTTTAGAGGTGCTTAAAAGTCATTGAAACTGCTTAGAGGTCCTTAAAAGTCCTTAATTTTGGCGGGTGTTATGTGCCCAATTGAAAAATTTATAAAAATCAACTCAGACTTGCTATACCCGCGTGACCGCCACTTATCCGCACCGTTTCGGAATTCTCTGGCATATTTGCATTACGTATGCGCCAACTTGTAGGTGTTTTTTTTGGTAGAATGTACTTTATTAAAAATTTATTTATGGACATGATGCCTGTAAACAAATTTTTAAAGGTCCTTAAAAATATTATTTAGTTCCTTAAAAGTCATTAAAAAGTCATTGATTTTCATTCTGTGATTTGAGTGGAAACCCTGGGTTTATCCAATGGGAAACAGTGAACACATGAAACGAATTCCAATAGCAACAATTAAACTAATTATGAGGCGTAAGAAGTAACAAGTAGACTGATTATGAAGCACGATTCCAAAGACATCAGACTGCACATCTCCAAAAAAATCATCCTTACTCGAGAATAAAGAAACTTATTGTTCTAAAAATAACCTCGTTAACCTGAGAATCCCGGCAGAATAAACTTTCATATTGCATTAGAGTTTACAGAAGCAAACAACTGACCGTTGTACAAGAGTTTCAAAAGGATATGAGTTAGACATTTACTAGCATTTTAAAATTAATTTACATCAATTGGCCTAGATGGTTTCAAACCGTGTATATACCTTCCGATCACTTGCTTGTAACACAACTAAAAACCACGTAATTGTTCCTTAAAAAGATAGCAAATATTATTTTTTGAACTTGAAAGTCGTTTAGCAGACTTTTTCTTTTTGTATGTACGGAAAAGAATTTTTGAAGCATTTCATATAAAGCCATTACTTATATTGGCTATGACATGTACCCAAACTTCAAACGATTAGTGGCATAGTTTTTTTTTTTTTTTTTTTTTTTTTTGGCGTGGTAAATAGATACAAATATTTCACCTAAAATTTTATGGTACTTAATTTTTTACAGGATAGTAAAGGTCGAATTACAGATAAGTAGAGGTCGAAGAAGAATTAAGACTAGCCTCCATCATCTACAACTTTGTCACGAAGGAAGAAGGCCTAGACGGCAAGGTCAATTTCAATGACAACCATACGGACACAATTCGCACATGCTTCGGCAGCATTGAGCCAAAGTCTATTACATTGCAGCTAAACTTATTAATTTACATATTTCTGTTTTTAATTGTTCATTATCCAATTTCTTTTTAATAGAGCTCCAGCATGCGAGACGCTCACCTCTTCGATCGAATGTTCCGCTCGTCGGAAGATCCTCTTATAGAGGACGAAGATGAATTAAGCCTGGCCTCCATCATCTACAATCTCGCCACGAAAGAAGTAGGCACAGATGACGAGGACGATGAGAGCGATGTGGATTCCGTCCTCAGTTTCGAAATGAAGGTGAAGACCACCAAGAAAAACCTGAAGCACGTGACAGACCTATTTTCGAAGACTAACAAAGCAAGGAAAAGGTTCCTGAGGAACTTCCCGGCCTGGAGCATTTTGAGGCAAAAGAATATCGAACACCTGAGAAGCATTGTCCAGGCTATTCTTACAGACAGATTCAATGGGAATATCTCCAAACTCGTTGGGGGATGTACAGGCATAATTGGAGGTGAGTAAACTTGACTTGCCCTATATATACTACTAATTTCATATTTTCCCTGAACACTACAAGTGGCAAACTTATCTGGAAACATTGAAATAAGATTTAAATGAACAAATTTGAGAATTTTAACTATAATAAAATGAGTATGTGTGGTTGAGTGAGAGTGATTGCAGCATCCATAGTGGTGATTTACGAAGTTATACATTATATCTCGAAAACTTAAACAGCAAGAAAATTCGACAAAGCGCCTTAGATTTAATATGAAAAAAGAGAGTTAGAAAACTTGTGTAGAAGTTCTGAAATGAAGGATTTCCGATCCCCTGTTCAAATATGTCACTAATCCTAAGACAGAAGAGTTATAAGCATCATAATACATATCGCTATTAATAAAAATCACTTTTGACCAATTCATTTTAGTAAGAAAATCAAATCTCTTGACAAAATCTTTTAATAGGCATAATTTTTTCAGAGCACTCTATTTCAATTTGTGACATGTAGCCACATGTCTCATGCCTATCGAGTTCAAAGCTAATTTAATTCGCCTCTCGTGTCTTCTCTGCTAGGGGATGCACCACAAGGATGTGTTTTTGGCCAATAAGGCGTAACCTGTTCTATTCAGCCTTTTTTTTAATGAAATTTGGCACACATTCTGTCGAGATTAAGGGGAAAATATCTCGGAAGAGGGGTAAACAGTTCAATTTTTCACTGCCAGATTGAAATTTGGCTCTTTAAAAGATTATATTGACAGATTGTTGAAACTTTATGGAAATAACTTTCCGAATGCAAACAAACCCCGATAAAGTACAAAACATCTGCCTTATATTTTTTTTTATCATTGAAACATCCGCGATGAAAATTTAAATTCTTTAATTTTGATAATTCCCGTCCAGTTTTATTACTACACAGGCAAACGTAATTAAAATTTGCCTATTCATGGACCTCTGTAGCTGCATCTAAAATGTGAATTGAGTCGAAAATTTGGTGATAGACAATTCAAAGAATGCACTGAAAAACTGCTTAAAAATAAATAAAAATAATTGGCTAGGGAAGGCATTGCAGCCAAAATGTTTGAAAAGGTATGCAATAAATAATTGTGGGTAACAAAAAAAGCTTTTAGATTTTTTATTTTAACATTTTCAAACATTATGACATTTGCACGTTTTGAACCATTATAAGAGTAGTATAAAGAATGTTAACTGTGACACTGCAAGCGATTCGACAGAGTGTGGATCGACGGCCTCATCTTTAAACTCATTAAACTTTCCTTCCCAGACCTCATCATTAAAATCCTAACTTCTTACCTCACAAACAGATCCTTTTTCGTAAACATTACAGAACACAATTCCAATCCCAGACCCATTAATTCCGGTGTACCGCAGGGAAGTTTAATTGGACCTGTCCTATTCCTTGTGTACATCAACGACATACCTCAAACCACAGACACAACAATTAGCCTCTTCGCAGATGACACAGCTATTCTTGCGAGAGGACACTCCAACCGGCTCAGAATCAGACTACAAAAACACATTAACTTAATCCAGGTCTGGCTCACACACTGGAAAATACAAATCAATGTTAACAAAACCGAGGCAGTCCTTTTTTCCCCTAACAACAAGAACAAGACACCACCTAAAGTTACACTCTTTAAAAAACCTCTCACCTGGAGCAAACACTGTAAATACCTAGGCATCATTCTTGACAATAAACTCACATGGGAACCACACATTACCTACATAACAAATAAATTCATCACAGTCCGCAGAATGTTGTACTACTCTCTTACAATTCCCCCCTTTCCATTCAAAACAAGAAACTGATTTATATTTATTATCTACGTCCCATTATCACTTATGCCATGCCCGTCTGGGGATTTACTTCCAAAACCCAACTTCAAAAGCTAATCAACCTCGAAAACTCATGTATCAGACGCATTTGCAAAGCAAAATGGTACATGAGAACCAATCAATTAAAATCTGCTATTAAAATCCCCGACCTTCTCAAATTCTCCAAACATCTTGCCATCAAATTTTTTAAAAACATCGATTCCCACCCCAACCTTGCTATTAAAAGTATTCCCAAATATAATGTTAATACCACCCGTAACAGACCCCGATCCACTATTTAAACCTTTAACTTTCACCCTCATTCAGATCTGCATACACCTGAAACCAACTTCCAGTAAAAATCCCCTTTCATCCCAAGCCACGGCACCGGACGGAAAAAAAGTCATTCTCAAACGATTCAATCCTCTTTCCACATTTCCGCTCTGCAACCCAAGCGCGCATGCGCACTCAACAATTCAGAGCTGTCCCACTCCACAAAATCGAAACCCATTCATCCCCAGACGTCTTTTTCACTCTTCCCCCCCCCTTTCCCCCGACCATTCCAAACACCTGGAGTTGCGCACGCAGCTTTTTCCGACCACCATAAGAAAAACACAGGATGCTCCTGTTTCCTACCCCCTTTCCTCCCCCGCATACACCTAAAGAATGTGTTTACAGTTTCCTTTCTACCCAATTCTCCCCCTTCCAGAACAACTTTGAGCACTTCTACAGTACAATAATCCTACCCAATTGATTCTCCCATGTAATTTAACTCCCTCGACGCATTTTACTGCCTTAATTTATCCCAGCATCCATCAATCTGTCAATTTATTCCTGCCAACTTGCTCACTTTCCGACCTTCTCTAAAATTTAAATTTTTCATACGTGACTCCTTCATCAGTTTTTAATTTCTCGCATTTTCAACTTTTCCCAACCGAATTTTGTTCTCAACTGAACCATTTGCACCTCCTACTGCTTCCTTGATTTAACAGCAACCCTTTTTATTTTTATAATTCCCCATTCCTACTGGCTACCTTTTGTTTACATTGGAGTACTGAACAGTTGGATCCTTATCGGGCTATCCAACTGAGCAAATAACCTCCAATTTTTTAATCCTTAACGTCGTTCCTTTTTTCCTTTTTATTAAATTTCATTACAGCCCCTTTTAGCCTACTAATTTTGTATTCGAACATACCAAGACGAACTTAACAGATCTCGTTCGGACACCATTCTTAAGGCTGCTATCTAGTGAAACCGAAACTCGAAAACGATGTCAGCGCCTCTACAATGGGCGGACTAGTAGGCGTGTACAAAATAACCGAATCACATCTTCAATTTAGGCTAGATTTACCCACCTCCGCATTAATAAAGAGTTCCGCATTATAACGGTAGTCGTTTCTTGATTAATCTACTATCAAGTACTAATTTCACAAATAGTAGTCAGAAAAATCGTTCAGTTTCATTTTAACATGAAATAATTATGGTTATATTCTTAATTTAAAGTATACATATTAAAATTTGAAGCGAAGAAGACCCTTACAGAATATCCTTCAGTAGCAGGCTAGCACTTCAAGGCCTCATAACTCAACAAACAGCTGTGACAGCAACATCAACAGACCAACACTTTTTCTTCTCTTATTTTATTTTAGCTGAGTGTAGTGTTTGGAAAAATTATTGCACCGTTTTATACGACTAATGATATGATTCTAAGCAGTTATTCAGTGAATTGAATGAATGCGTTGCAAGTTGTAGTTGGATACCAACAAAAAATAAGTGTTTTATATAAACAAGGTTGGAAAAGGATCGTTTTTTTTTCTTCTTCGTAAAACCCTTTTGTGTATGCATAGTGTATTTTGTATCAGGGATGAGAGTTTTCTTCCTTTTGGAGGATTTCCTCCTTTTTTGTTTTTTATGTAACATATTCCTTCTCTTTGTCCCTGTTTCAAGGATCTGCATTTTTCTAAACCAAAAAAGTTTTTCCTGCAAAAAGTATACTTTTCCTCATGTCTAAGCTCCCCTTTCCTCACAGATTACTTCACAGACTCCTAACATTTTAAACGTAATTATTAAATACTGTGAGAAATGTCATTGTATCTTCAAAATTATTGAATAATCCTTCCTGCATACTTTTTTGTTGAATTTTTGTGTACTACTTCCGCGAGTTTTTTTAACGAATTTTTGGATTTCCTCCTTTCTGCTCTCTGATCACTCTCATCCCTGTTGTATGCATATTTTTAGTGTTCAGTAAACCAAAGGTCAAAAAGGGGATACTTATAGAATCAATTTGATGTTTGTCTGTTTGTTCGTCAGTGCAAAAAATTAGAAATTTAAACGCGAACACTGACCTAGCGATTTAAATGAAATTTGGTTCATTGGTTGATTTTTTGGCGCAAGGACAACACTACGGCCAAACTGCGCCATAATGAAATTTGGAATATAGTTATTAAATCTTTGAAACTTCTATTTTCCAAATATTTTTCATAATCTTTTTTTTTTAAATACCTGTTCTCAATATCTTAAGTTTTTTTTTAATAATATCTATTATCTCTATCTTTTTTTTATATCTATCTTTTATCATTCTTGAAAATATATATTATCAAAATGTTTATATTTAATCATTTCACAAGTTCATTTAATAGTTTATTTTTACTTGTTTCGTAATGAAGATTTACAAAAATAACATACATAAGAAAATACAAAGTGGCCTTAATTATACATCATATTGTCAGAGTAGTCTAGAGTCTATATGCTAACATCATAGCACTTTTGTGCCTAGTACACGTGGTGCTTACGAGAACTTTACTATAACAAACAACACAACATCTAGACAAATAACAAAAATTCAAAGACTGGAGGTTCCGGGAGACCTTTCCATGGAATCTGCTGTGGATTTGCGACTTAAATGCGAGAAAACCAGGAAAACTCACACTTGTAATGTTGGGTTCGATTGGGGGGGCGTTAGACATACTTTTGCCGACTTATATCAAGACAAGTACGGTGTAAATGTAGAAAATATCCATTAAGGTGTTAATCTATTATTAATTAAATTTTATTTACACAAAATTAATGCATAATTTTTTTTAATTAATACACAATTAATTGTTAATGCATAATTAATTGTTAATGAGTTAATAACTAATTGTTAAAGAGTTTGTAACTAATTGTTAATTTTTTTTATTTAATTGTGAATTATTTTATTTAATGTGTAATTAATTTTAATTAGTGTTTTCAATATTTTATGGCATTTTATTAATACGTAATTAATGCCATACTTTAAGTAAATTCCCATCACATTTTAGTAAGGTTTCATCAAATTCATTTAACTTTTCATTTTTGTTTAATAAATAAACCCTCTCTTTCTCGAACAAAGGGGATAATTTTTCGAAGTGCTTTTTGGGGGGAAAGGGAGGCACTTATCACTTGCAGTTAGAATGCATTCTCACAATCTCAATCCAATTGAGAAACATGAATAGTACTAGGCTCCATTTCAATACATTTTATTTTTTTTTTAATTTATAAATTGCAGTTTTGAAGAAATTAATTAAACGTGTAAAAGTGGATAGAAATCGCAATACAACACTGAATAAAAAAAAAATTAAAAATATTGATCAAATAGGTGACTCTAATTTAGAATTGTAAAAAAAGTTAATTAAACAAATTCTGGGAAAATTCTTCTTTGTAAAATCCTGGTAGATTATTGCTATCACACAAAATTACCTACGCGAAACACTGCGATTTTTATAATTGAGACAATGTCAGGGACATATAAATAAGAAACATGCACTTACACACCCTCCTGCCTTTCGATAAATAAAGTAATGTGGAAGAAGTAGTTCACAAGAACAAAACATATAAGTCGTAAATTATCAATTCGAGCAAAAAATTATATACAGCTATTAACATCAAATTAGGAAGTCCAATTCCCATTTTCGAAAAATCTAAGATTAAACAAAGACTTTTGTCGCCTTATACCTACCTGCTAGCGATCTGCATCTCCCTGCAAATAATCATGTCGGCGCTATAATTGCATTTCAAAATACAATAATTATTAAAAGCGTTTTGTTAATTAATTTTTTAATACTTTTTAACACATTTTCCTTATCAAAAAAGAAAAGAGGATTTTACTTTCTCTTGAAAAGTATATTAATAGTAAAACTTTTTTTTTTAGCAATTTAAAGTAGAATTTACTTCTTAAAAATAATAACCACTAGTACATAGTTTTTACCAAAACTGCTGGATTGAATTTAATGATTTTTTTTAGGTTTTTTAGCATTAATTTCTGTAAATATTACTCGTTTTATTAGTAATAATAATTTGTTCCACAAGGAAAGTATAATGCTAATTTTCTCTAAGCAGGACTAAAAATGAAATGTATTACTTTAGCATTAAACCAAACTATAATATTATTTATATGTAAAAATAAAAATATATAAGAACCTCTATCCTAATATCCAAGTTTTACAAAGTAAATTATTCTCAACTAACTCACTACCCTTATGAACTTCGAATTTAGCGACAAAATATTCAGATCTGTAAAAAAGCAAACCATAATTTTCGGCATAAAAATCCAAACTAAGTAAGGAATAGTACCTGCGGAGAGGTTTTTTTTTTTTTTGTGGGGGGGGAGGGGACCAGATCACCAATGTTATTATCTTGAGGAAGGAGAAGTTGCGCATATGATCTTCTAAAGAAGAGAAACGTCCCAGTCAACATGAGATTTCTAAAAAACCTCCCCCATTTCCCTTTCTCACCTTCAAAGGTTATGATCCTAATGTGAGATCTACTGATCCAATTTGAAATATTTTTAAAGGTATTTTGAATAATCTAACTTATCTGAAACACGATGTATTTCCGATGTTTAGTGTATAAAGTGGTGAAATCAAGGGTAGACGTGAAAGAGTACTCAGTACTTCTAATTGACTGAAACCTGGTTGTACGTCGAACAACGTCAAGCCGCAGTTATTTGACTACAGGAAACGTCAAGAAATTTAGATTGTATTATAACAAACCTTTCAATACTTTTCCAATGATTATTTTGTTGCAATAAATACGACATTGCCTTCCAATTTACATGACATGCATTATTTCGGTAATACATTTATGGTGGTCTCGTTTAAAAATGACAGATACAACACCTATGCACTAGTGGTCACTTTTGCTTAGTGGTTAGCGCCCCTGTCTTCTGATCTAGGAGTCCCGGGTTCGACTCCCCATTAGCGCACACCACTACATTGGTGACCCGAATATTCGAACACATCAGTGGCATCATCTATTGCACGATCTCCACACTACCACCTCAGCATCTCTGGCGACTCACTGCCACTCCAACTCACACACAAGAAACTCAATCGTTCACCCCTTCACAATTCACTGGGAAGAGGCTATGTGGTGGTCTCGTGTACAAATGACAGATACAACACCTCGGCATTAGTTAGCGCGCCTGTCTTCTGATCTAGGAGTCCCGTGTTCTACTCTCCATTACCGCACACCGTTACGCATTTTTAATAAATGAAGTACTATATAACATCATTTATATAGTTCTACTTGACATTAATTGCAATAATTTGGAAAAATGTAATAGAAATATTTTTCAACAGAATTGTACGCTACTTCCATTTCACTCAACTTCGCGTTCGTAATAAGTAAAAATACACCTCGTTGAATAACCTTATAAAATGCATTTTTTATTTTTATCTTTACCAAAAAATAAGCAAGTTTTATTCGAAATTGAAACTTCTCCCCAGACCAGTGGTGTACGTAAGGTATGTATTTGATAAAAGAGGGCTCATTTTTCGGATGTTAAAATTTAGATGTTTTGAAATTTTCTGTAAGACTTTCAATTCATAAGACTGTACAATACACACTTTATTTAAATGACGTTTAATGGGCATATTATTGTTTTTGAGGAGTTACCTGACGTACTAAAAATATGTCACCTACTGTAACACATCCGAGTTATATATTTTGGAAGAATAAGTAATTATTGTCAATTTCTTCCTGAGAATATAGTGTGTACTTATCAGGTGACTGAATTTAAAAACTTACGACAGTCGACTTGACGATTTATACAATTACATGTACTGATTTGAAATTGAAAGAAAATTATTCATTCTGTAGAGAATTTGTGGAAATTGATACTTGTGCAACAGTACGGGGTACGGGAGATATGTTCATATTTAATTTCATTTAGAAGCGGTCAGTGACGATATCAGTTTAAGTGTTCCTGCAAAAAAAAAGGATATACTTGCTCCAATTTAAAATTGCCGACCGCCAACTTGAGCTGAATTGTGATCAGGATTTTTTAATACTATCCAACGATTTTAATTATTTATATTTTTTTTCTATGCAATATATTTTAAAACATCCATCACTTGGCACTTTTAAAGGAATTGATGAAATTTTGGAAATTTGCCGAGTGCCGTCTTTCTTTTCTGAAAACTTTGGCGGGGTGAGATAATGAAGATATCTATGATTTGTGTTCGCAAGATACCTATTATATTTGTGTACGCAGTCCATCAATGTAGGCGGGGGAAAAGACACCGACTCCCTTATAATAGATTTCTTGTGTAAAAATGCCGATTCGTGAAACTCGGGTCGATATTATTAATATTTTTTTTCGACATTTATGTATATGTATATATATATATATATATATATATATATATATATATATATATATATATATATATATATATATATATATATATATATATATATATATATATATATATATATATATATATATATATATATATATATATTCATTCAATTCGATTTTATTGTGGATCAACTTAAAGAAAAGGGCTCGATAAAATTTCGAAAAGTTGCCGACTGTTCAACTTTTCTAAAACTTTGAGGGGGCGAGACGCCCTCTACACCCCCCGTTCGCGTCGTCCCTGCTTGTGTGTGTGTGTTGAACATTTGTACATAGGGGAACAAAACACAACTATGAAGACTCGCACAGCTCTCGGAATTATACTATATAAGCGATGCCAAAATTTTCAGTTTTAAAAACAGACTTTCACTGAATGATATGAATATGACATTTAATAGATTGTGAATTATTTAAAACTACAGAAAAAAAAAATGCATTTATACTTTCCACATACAACAAATAGCTTATACATTCTAGCCGATTGCCATTTCACCCAAGCCTTAGTTAGTAAAAAAGTGTTGGCGAGTTACAATTCAGTTATTTTGTTTAGTTTGTGGTTTGGGCGCAATATATCAGTTCTACGGCCTTGAACCCGAGTTGCTAGAGGGGTATATAAATGGAAGAAGCTCATCGACGTGGGTGGGATGTCACTTTTACCAGGGGCGAATATAGAGGACAATCAAGGAGGGTGCAATTACGACCGTGAGTGTTTACAGTGGCGGTGTTAGTTTGTTAACTTGGGGGGAGGGGTATCATCAATTAGTATGATACTATCACCGTTCAATAAAAGATAAAAATTAGAGGGTTTGACCATCCTCTTTTGCGTCCCATATAGCAAATTACCCCGAAAGTGTAATATAAAATTAAATTATAAATATTTAGTATTTTTTATTAGATAATAATATATAATTATCTGCTAGGTTTCAGATCGATTGCACGACGGCAAGAGGGTTAATTAGCCGTTCGTAGTTTCACAAGCTACATACCCACACACAAACTACATCGAAGTCAATGCAAAGAATTTAAAATAAAATAATAACAGGTTTCTAAATCAATTATGAGAAATTAAATTTTTATATTGGAAATAAGGCTTAGATTTTGTATTTACAATTTTTTTATTTTAATTACTAGCTGAATGCCAGTGCTTTGATAGAAAATTTTATCATGTGCACTATTTTAGCTAGCTGTGAGGCCCGCGTTGCGGAAATCCGTCATTGGTATGTAGGTTCCAATTTTGATGCTTTGCTCGCAGGAAGGTTCATTGCAACGCAAAATCGAGATCGCGTCGCTCGATGAAATTTTTTAAAAGTTATTGACACATAAGCACAGGCTTATTTCACTCGTTGAAAGGATCATTGCTATGCAAGCATGAGCTCACTTTGCTCGCTGAAAGGTTCATTGCTGCGTAAGCGTAAGCTCTCAATTAGAAGGCTAAAACTACTTGCGTTGAAAATGTAGCCCAATTAGAAATCGTTTAGTAAAATATTTGTTATTAATTAAAAATAATTAAAAAGGAACTAACTAAAAATTAAAATTCTGTTTTTCAAAAGTCCAATTAGAAGGCCACAACTACTTAGGTTGAAAATTTCAGAACGGTAGCCCAATTAGAAATCGTTTAGTAAAATATTTATTAATTTATTAAAAAAAATAATTAAAAAATTAATAAAACAGAACCAAATAAAAATTTAAAATTCTGTTTTTCAAAAGTCCAATTAGAAGGCCAAAGCTACTTATTATGAAAATTTCAGAGCTCTTGCCCTTTTAGAAATATAGTTTTGTAAAATATTTATTAATTAATTAAATAAAACTAATCAAATTTTTTAAATTCTCTTTATCAAAACTGCAATTAGAAGGCTTATGTTGAAAATTTCAGAGCTGTATCTCTATTTGAAGTCACTTTGTAAAAAAAAATTAATTAAAAATATTAATTAAAAAAGAACTAATTAAAGTGTTAAAATTCTGTTTGACATGTGTACAATTAGTAGAAAAAAACTACTTTTGTTGAAAATTTCCACTGGCTAGCTGTAGCCCTATTAGAAATCGTTTTGCAAAATATTTATTAATTAGTTAAAAAAATTAATTACAAAAGAACTTAATGAAAATTTAAAATTCTGTTTTTCAAATATCCAATTAGAGACCAAAACTACTTATGTTGAAAATTTCAGAGTTGTAGCTCTATTAGAATTCGTTTTGTAAATTACTTATTAATTAATTAAAAAAATTAATTAAAAATGAACTAAATAAAAATTGAAAATTCTATTTTTCAAAAGTCCAATTAGAGAGCCAAAACTACTTATGTTGAAAATTTCAGAGCTCTAGCCCTTTTAGAAATCATTTTTTAAAATATTTGTTATTTAATTAAAAAAAAGCAAAAAAACATCAATATTTTTAAATTCTGTTTTTTAAACTACAATTAGAAGGCTAAAACTACTTATGTTGAAAATTTCAGGAGTGTCTCTATTTGAAGTCCCTTTGAAAAAAAAAAAATAATAATTAAAAAAAATAATTAAAAAAGGAGTAATTAAAATTTTAACATTCTGTTTAACATATGTACAATTGGAAGGCCAAAATTTCTTGAGTTGAAAATTTCAGAGCTCTACTCTAATTTTAAGTAGGTTTCTTTAGATCCACATAGCTACAGACACACACACAGCTTGTTTTATTATTATAGATTACGCAAAATATAAATGTATTAAAAAAGGCTGGATTATATTTAACTGATTCATTTATTACATCATACCGTGTTTGCCGAATTTTCTTCCGACAAAAGCGAAAACCACATTCATTTCATAAATATGTCTCCCAAAAAAGCCTCACCCATGAATGAATAAAAACATAACTCTTTTTTTTTTATTTATCTTCTACTACTCAAGAATCAGTCATTAATCACCCTGTCAATCCTAACCGGGGAATGTATTCCTACGCGAATGGTCGAATTTCGGAACTACCATACAAATTTTACAGTAATTACGTGGTAGCTTTTTAAATACAACTCTTAAAAATATTAATTTTGTACCATTTGAAAGAAAATGATTAACTCTACAGATTTGCTCTACAGATTTATTTTTTCTGTTGTTGTAAAGAATTTTTATTAACGTTTGAACTCAAACTTGAAAAGATGGCATTTTTTGAAAATATTTAAAAAATACTTCTCAATAAAATACTAAGCCATCATTAAACCATCATCTTAAAAAACATTTCGAATTTTTTTATGGTGAAAAAATAATTCGAATGTTTTAAAATTCTTTAGCACAGTGTTGTGATTATTTATATGAAAATCTCCTATACTTTAACATTGAGATTCAAAATGTAGGTGGCGTGTCGATAACAGCCTTAAGCAACTTCGGTCGCGGGCAGTACTTGGGAGGGTGACCACCTGAGTACACCGCGGCTTTTATTTTTCTTTTATTTTTGTTTTGTTTACTTTGAAGTACTGGACAGTTGAATAATTTGGATTATTTAACTGTGCAACTAACCTTCAATTTTTTGTCCCCCTTAATTGTTCATTTGAACACTTTTCTCGTCTTTTAATGTAAATTTGACACCCCCTGTTTTCGCCAACCTTGTTTTGTTTACTTGAAGTAATGGACAGTTGGATCCTTCAAGGGTTATCCAATTGTGCAAATAACCTTCATATTTGTTTCTTTTTCATTAATTGTTTGTTTTCCCCTTTTTTTCCGAGCTCAGCGCTCCCCACTGCATTTTTTATTAACTTTTTATTCAGCCCGCAGCGATTATGGACAGCCCTACACCAATGATTTTTTACTCATCATGTTTCATTAAATTATTTCCTGATCAAAATTTTTAACTCTGTTTTTTCACCATCATGAAACACAACGATTAGACAGTGGTAAAAGCAGCTTACGCTGCTAGGCCCACCATTAAATCATTTTCGTCCATTTTCGTCCACTGCAAGCATAGAAGAAGACAATTTAATTTGCATAAGCATATGGATTGAACACGAATTCTGGATATAAAAAGGATAATTCGATGGAATAGCATTCTTTCAATTAGGATGGCTATTAGTTTCCCAGAACATTTTTTAATCGTGAAACTGTTTTACGAAAAACCGAAAAATGATGTAGCAACTCATAGTGAATATCGACGTCGAAAGAAGTTGGGCCGGGTACTAATGACTACACAAGATGCGAGATACATGATATTTCGATTCGAAAAATTGCCTCGTTATGCGTTCAACGTGGCAGAGGCCAAAAGCCTATCAGAGCAGAAGTCATCTCAATCTTTGTAACGGCCATTGTAAAGCAGTTAATGATGGATGATCATAGCGTCAGTAGTGCATACGCAGCAAGTCCGTTGCCATGATTTTTTTCGGATGGGGGGGGGGAGAGGAGGGTTAAGGCCGAAGATATGATTAAATACATATAACAAGTTAGACAAAAAAAAAAAAAAAAAAAAGAAGGGGAAGTAATGAAACAAGATTTCGCCCAATTTCGGAAGGGGGGGGGGGAGGGTCTGTCTATGGCTCTGATATGCAGTGCCATTTATCACAATTGGACCTATTGTATGATGCAGTATAGTATCTTCTGAGAACAATAGTGCATTTTTCCACATGAGATCAGCAACTACTTATTACCGATAGCTATCGGCTTATTGTTTGCTCTGACTTTTCTTGCTCGAATTGAAGTCGATGACTCGTGGCCGTGGAATATTCTCTGGAGTGACGAGGCACATTTTTATCTCAAAGGAACGGTGAACACTCAGAATTGTCGAATTTGGGCCGTGGAAAATCCACGTGCCTTCAATACAATTCCACTATACTTTTCTAAAGTCACCATCTGGTGTGTGTTCACTTCCCAATTTATCCTTGGACCATTTTCTTCGGAGAAAATTGATCTAATAGTATAACTCACATATTGTGACCTGCTCAATATCTGTCTCTTTATTCCTGATCTTCAGCAGCGACAATGCCTTACGTCTACCACTTTCATGCTCCTCCGCAGGCCCGTGTTGGACCCTTTGTTAGGACCGTGGACGGCCTTGGCCAGAGGGCGCCAGCACTATGCAGGGGAAGGACTACCGGGGGATATGGAATATAATAACTAAAGCGTTAATCGCACATGAAGCTGGGTTCAATATGCTTTTCTGGCAACAGGTGACGATACGAACAGACCATCACACTTACACATATCGTATCGGTATTTGTCAAACAAAATTACCATGTATTGTTTGCTAAATTCTAATGTTTATTTGATCCATTTCAAATATTTGCAATGTCTTAGGGTGAAATAAAAGACAAAGTAGTAGTTGAAACATAATTAGTGTAATTTTGGTAAACTAACACACATAGAAAATTAAGACGAGACAATTTAATATTACATACATTTCAAAAAAAGTTACCAGCATTTACTACTTAATTTCTTAAGGAAAGTAACAAAAACAAATATGTTCACAAATGTAATGTTCTTTGATTGAATTTACAAACTAAACCTGAAGAAGTCTTTTTAATTCGGAGCTGGAGTGGCAAAGATAATCAATAACGGTGTATGGATCTATGGAGCTCAAAATATCAGCTTTTGAGTGCATTAACAGTAAAAGATTCTAAATTTTCTTTTGTCTAAGACGATCTCAATCTAGTTTCAATAAGTTTCAATTTAGAAAATGCTCGTTCGCAAGAAACTTGAGTCAATGGGATGGTTAGAAGAAATTTATATACTTTTAGTGCTTCTGTGGGCGGGGTCAACGAAACGGAAGTGATTAGAGAATAATTAGTACAAAATGGTCAATTTTGGCCAAAATATTGACGCACTAATTCTGGCAGTTGGGTATTCTGAAAGCACTAATTCAGCACTAAATGTTTGCATATGTGAGACAATTAGTGCGTCAGTGGACGGGGCCAATGAAACAGAAGTGATTAGTGAATTATTACTACAAAATGGTAAATTTTGGCCAAAATATTGACGCACTAATTCTAGCGATTGAGGATTCTGAAAGCACTAATTGAGCACTGAAATTTGACAACGGTCATGCAATTAGTGCGTGATAATTAACATCGGTTTAAGGCTCGCGTACATTCGGCAATAAGATAAAATTGGCAATTTTGGCCAAAATAGTGATGCACTAATTTTGGCAGTTGGGTATTCTGAAAGCACTAACTATACCCAACATTTTAACATATAATGAATGATGATTGCTTTTGTGGGCGGGGCCAGCAGTTTGACTGCCTATAACCCTCAATTAACCTTGAATATAATAAAAAGTAAGGACGCACTAATTTTTTGGATGATGGATTCTGAAAGCACTAATTAAGCACTAAAATTTGGTGTATATTAAAAAATTAGCGCGTTTGTAGGCGAGGCTAGCGTTTCGTTGGCCCCGTCCACGAATTTTTTTATGTTTCTCGGTAAATATTGACGCACTAAAATTTTTTTAATAGTGGATTCTGAAAGCACTAATTGAGCACTAAAATTTATTGTATATTAAAAAATTAGCGCGTTTGTGGGCGGGGTTAGCGTTTCGTTGGCCCCGTCCACGCATTTCTTTATATTTCTCGGGAAATATTGACGCACTAATTTTTTTAATGGTGGATCCTGAAAGCACTAATAGAACCCTAAAATTTGATATATATTAAAAAATGAGTGCGTTTGTGGACGGGGCCAACGAAACGCACCTGTCCATTTAGTAGTAGCCTACAGTCGCAACACTCAACCCGGCCACTCGGCAATATCGACGATATGCCTCGTCGTAAAACTTGTCAGTTTCGGAACAGGAGGGCGCCAAAATTTCCAGGCTGGAGGGCGCACCGGGATACGTCCCGGTGGCCCAGCACGGGCCTGCTCCTCCGCATATGATGGATTCCGTTTATTTTCCATTCCTTGGCCGGCCCCTTCTCCCGATCTCACTCCATGTGATTTTTAGCTATGGTTTTATTTAAAGAACGTGATCGATCAAGTGAATATTACAACTTTGGCTGACCTGAAAGACCGCATAACGTTACATGTGCGAAAGATCACTGGCGATCAGCTGTTGAACACACTGTTCATCACCTGCACATTTTTCACCTTAATGAGGGGCCCACATTGAACATGATTTATATCACTAAACTATCCGTAAAAAGAAACGAGGCTTGTATTGGAATTTGCAGCTTGTTCATATACATATTTCGATGTAATGCGCCGTCTAGAGGAAATTTTTTCAACTTATCTTTTTTATGGAATCTTTCAGTGCATCCTTTTATTTGTCTATCTAAAAATGTTCGACTCTATCTGCATTTTAGTTACAGCTACATAGTGTTCTGAATAGATTAAGTTTATTTACAATCACTTTGTATAATATCAAATTTTATGATCCATTAAATGACTCTAAATAGCTTCAACTTTATTATAGTCCCCTGTACGTGTAAGTGGTAAGAAACACATAACATTATTCAAAGGTAGTGTTCATGGTCACTGGAGACTACAAAAAGAGGTCAAAAGAGGTTGTTTTGTCAAAACAATGTTGTTCGAAAAAAGAGAGGTGTTTTAAGAAAAGAAGCTTTGTCAAATGGGTTCACCTCCGAAAAAACCGTCTCAAGAAGAAAAAACAAAAACAAAAAATTCAATTTTTTTTAAAAATAAGAGCAGCAATGTTGCGAAATGGGATGGATTATTCTAAAAGAGAGGCGTTACAAGACGTAGAGAATTGTTAAGAAGGAGGGAGGGGGGGTGGGAGGGAGTGTCCAAAACGGAGAGGTGCAGCGTATCATAGACAAACAACAGAAAAAAGGTAAAAAATAACATTAATAATGGGAAACATTTTTAAAAAATCACAAATTAATAAGGATAGTTATGTGACAAACCGAAGAAATTTAAAAGATTAAGTTACATACAGGTTATAAACTTCTAGAAGGATAGGGTGACGACTTGGAATTACAAAGAAATCCAAGAGCAAAATTGGTAAATAAATGCAGTAGTGCTCACAGAATATACAATGAGACAGTGGGGGCCCGTGGTCGAAAATTTTAGTGCAGTCGGAAACATGCGACTTCCATGCAACCCCCCCCCCCCTTTACTCTCAACCACACATACACTTTCCACAATCATTGATGAACACAAATTCTTTTATACTCAAATCGAAGTTTCCTTTCAATTTTTACAAAATAATAATATTTATAATATAACGTTATAAAAAAAAGAATTAATCATATCATTCTGTATAGCTTTGATTAAAAAAAAACATTATCGCTCGTTTTGACCTCTAAATGTAGAACAATATTGCATTGATGAGTAACTGCATGAAGCGTCAATTCAGAGAGCCAACTTTTTTTTTAAATTCAACAATATAAAGCTGTGAGTTTTCCTTAATGCGTCAGCTATTTGAGTTTCACTTCTTATCAATTCTAAATTTTAAGAAATTTTTAAACGTTCGATTGAGCCCTCGTATGCTTTAAATGGTCGTGTGATGGTAGTTAATTCACCACATCCCGCACTATTCCAAAAGCTTTTTTTAATTCTGCCAATCAAATATGGTCTACAAAACATATTTTTTGTAAGTAAAAACTACCACATAATTACGAGAAAAGCACATTCCAAAATTACTGAAACTTACGACCATGCTGAGATGCATTCCCCCCCCCCCCCCTTTTTTTAAAAAAAAAAAAATGGAGGACAGTTTTGTTGACGATCTATCTTCTGTAAGTAGTTAACGTTTATCATCTTCTTTCCATCTTCTAAAACGAGCTTAAAACAATGTGTACACTTTAACATAAAGTGGCTTCTTATTTCAAAATGGTTAATTTAATGAATAGGAAAGAAAACAATGCAAACTTATCGCGACATTCTTTTGGAGCGATTTTTAGAAACGTTTGGTTTCCTGCCTCTCACACTCACCCTCGCTGATTCTCAAGCGGAGCAAATCAGTTAATCGAATTCGCAAGGACAGCCGAAGTTGAAAACTGCCGAACTGGCTGTCTCGCTGCACATTACGCTGAGGGAACGGTTCAGTTGGGTTTCATTTGCTACCATGGCAACGTCGGAGTCAAAATGCGTTTTGGGAAGACTCGGCTGCAGTTCGGAGGAAGATTACAGTTAGGGTTAACTCCCCCCCCCCCTCTCCCTCTTCTCATGAATTGAGTATTGAGATAACAAGTTTGTTATTTATCGGATTTTTTCACACTTATTGTAGATATTAGATTTTCATTTTAGAAATAAAAGTATTTACTTGAACAAAAAGTAACATGGGCCAAGGATGATGTTTGAAGTGACGACAAGGTGCTGACAAGCAAACATTTACACCACCGGAGAATGGTTTCAAATATTTAGGGCATATCGGGTCATGGGTGTACCCTATTTTGTAGAAATTTGTAAACTTGGTGCAGATACATCCTGTATGTTTAATTATTTACTGGTCTAAAATGGTAATTTAACTGTACAGAGGGTTTCTAAAATAGATGGCAAAAATTTGAATGCAGTTTGAGGGATTTGAAATATGCAAATATTTTTTTTATGGAATGTGTGGGCAGAAAAGGCACAACTTAAGTAGTAAGAAAATGAAAGTTCTTCTCCATGCGGAGGTACAAACGGGGCGTGGGAAGAGCATGTGGTAAGAGTGGTTGCTATTTGAAAGGTGATTGGCATGTATGTTTTTTCCTTTTTAACAGTGATGAGGTAGAAGTGAAGGAGCGGACAGCTTTCAGCTACGATCTAAATATGTCCTCTAACACTAGCGTCTTTTGCTTGCACACTTTCCATTACAAGATCTGCTTATTTCGGACCAATCTACCTGCCTTCACATTTTTAACAGATATTTTAGAAACTCTCTGATTAACTTGCCGATATTTAAATTCCTGCAATTTTCAAAAAAACTATTTAACCAGAGAACATTTCCTATAAAAAATGAATTTTGTACTTGTTTAAGCATTATCATAACATTATCATATCCAACAGGTGGAGCACTGATTGGCTCGTTGCTGTGCCCACCTGCCGCTCCCGTTATCCTCCCATTGGCCATTGGAGGGGGCGTGGCCTCGGCTTTAGGAGGGGGTGTGGTCTTCGGCACCTCTGTCACAGAGATCGTCCTTCTGAAGAAAAGGATGGATGAGTCAAAGGCCGTTATCGAAAGAGACAGAGAAGCCTTCTCCGCCATGAAACACTGGTTCGAGCATACCAAGGAACTGTTGGACGCCATCGAGGCGATAGTCGGATTCGAACTCATGAAGAAGATGTCGGAAGATGTAAAGAAATTCGTTGAGGAGGCCAAGCAGAAAGGCAAAGAATTGAAAAAAGGAGAATACAATCAAAATTTCAGGTAAGGAGTAGTCTCGTTTGTACTGTACATGGAACACTACTAACTCCGTTGGAGGTAGATGGAGTATTTGCAATTCTAGAAAATTGTAGGCTTCAAATTTTGTAGCTTGCTTGTGTGATTTTGTATATTATGAAAGGGATGCAAGTCACATCTTCAATTTTTTTTAAAGAGTTTTATTGTTATCTGAATTACATTCAACAAACCTAATTCAAAATAAAAAAGAATTTTACTGTACCATCTGCAGCTATGACGTTTATCAATAAAAGGTCAGAATGTTTGATTAAACTTCTCTGCTATACTAAACAAAAATTCAAATAATGGCCATGAAAAAATATATTGTTGCTATCCTAATACGAGCAAAGAACCTTTCAAATGTCTTTCCCATATGCTCTAATCAATTATACACACACATTAAAAAAAGTGACAACGTAAAAGTTAAATAATGTAAGTTAATAATGCTTATTATCATTAAAGTAGGAACCAAAAAATCACCTGACCATGCTGAATCCCCCCTCCCCTCACCCTCTCCATTTCTCTCAGACATCGTCACTAAGTATCTGTGATAGGAAAACTTTTGATTGCACTTTATTTACCAATACCAATTTTTGTCGTACCATAAATCAGGGTTACTTGAACCCTAGTAACCCTGACTGTTAAGCACAAAATATAAAGTGAGTAAGTCGTTCTTTATATTGTTTTATTGAAATGTTCGACTTAGTTCTTAAATCATCCGCGAATTACTCGAGGATGATTGACATCTGGATGATGATGTACATCACTTTATCATTCTAGGTCCAAATAAGGACTCCAAGTAAATATAAATCTTCATATCTAATTGACTCTCAAACTGTTGCAGTTCCTTATGTGCAGTATTAATATACTCTTAATACTCTTAACTAAAGAAAGTAACGATCAGAAACTTGTTTTATTAACAGACCGTTTTTAAAAAGAAAAGAACTACAAGATGAAAGTAGAAGTTACTAAAATTAAACATTGTCAAATCATTTCAAACGGTTACAGTTAAAACATTCAACACTCCTCCTCGTTTTAAATAATTTGACAACTCTGTCTCAAAACAATATGCCTGTTAGGTGACAATGGTTTGGTTAACAAGTCTGCTAGCATTAATTCGGTGGGACAATATATACAGTCAACTTGTTGGTTGTCAACACAGTTTTTAACGAAATGAAACTTAGTGTCAATATGTTTTGTTCGATTAGAGAACTTCCCACTTCTAATCAAACGTAGGCAACTCTGATTGTCTTCATAAATTGTTGTTGCACAGTTCACATCTTGATGCATGTCATTCAACAAATGGCGCAACCAAAGAGCTTCTTGACAAGCTTCATATAATGCAATATACTCTGCTTCGGTAGATGATAATGATACACATGTTTGTTTCCTACAACACTAACTGATGACTCCTCCATTTAAGAAGAACATATAACCACTGTTTGACTTCCTTGTCCTGTGATCTTCAGCCCAATTTGCATCAGCATATCCATAAAGTGTAGAATTTTTCTGAACTGCATTGCTGAGCTTAAGCTTCAGATTGTTAGTAGACTGGAGATATTTTACAATTCGCTTCCATTGTGTCCAATCTTCTTGATTTGGCGAGGAAATCTTTTGTGCTAGAATGCATACACTTGCTGAAATGTCTGGTCGTGTATTGACAGATACATATTGTGAGAATATGTGTTCTGTTATATATTTCTTTTTTGTTTTGGATTTCCGGCGCCTCTGCGGATTGCCGCCTGATGTTGGGTTGGGTGGCGCCGTCTGGGTTGCTTTATGTGATGTAATGTTATATATGTATGTTTTGTGTCAGTTGGAAATTAGAATTAGAATAAAGAAGTTGAATTCTGATTTTGGCCGAACTAGTTGTGTTCTTTGGCCGGCGTTTCGAAGAGGCGAAGCGTTTTGTTTCATGTGCTGACACATATAATAAACGACCTAGTAACTGTCTGTACTTGTAGTTGTCTTTCAGAAGATCATTATATTCAGTCTTCCCATAATTCTGATCCATTGGTGTCTTAAATGGCTTTGCATCCTCCAAACCAAAATCAATCGCAATTTTCTTGATGTAATCAGATTGGCAAAGTTGAAAATTTCCATCTGAATCTTTCTTAATTTCTACACCAAGATACTTTTGAATAACGCCAAGATTTTTCCTTTTAAATTCTTTAGATAATATTTTCTCTACTTCTTTTACCTCATCTTCACACTTTCCAGTAACGAGAATGTCATCCACATAAATAAGAATATAACAACAACCATGTCCTGATTTTCTGGAATACAGACATGGATCCACTGCACTTTGCTTGAAATTTGAATTGATTATAACTTTATGCAATGTTTCATTCCAAGTTTTAGCTACTTGTTTCAAACCATAAATACATTTCTTTAATAAGCACTCTCGAGAAGGATCATCACTAAATCCTGGAGGTTGTTTCATACATAATGTTTCATTCAATTCTCCATTTAAAAATGCTGTTTTTACATCAAAGTGATAGACTTCTAGCTTTTCTTTAGTTGCAACTGATAATAAAGTACGTAAAGTTGTTTGGCGTACAACTGGAGCAAAAGTTTCGTCATAATCCTCACCATATTTCTGGGAGTAACCTTGAGCCACAAGACGAGCCTTGAATTGCTGAATGCTTCCATCTGTGCTTCGCTTGACTTTATACACCCATTTACTTCCAACTACATTTCTGTTTTCAGGAAGATTGCATAGTTCCCAGGTACTATTTTCTTTTAATGATGCTAATTCTTCTTGCATTCAAGCCATTCATTTTTGTATTTGCTGGAAATTGCTTCATTATATGATTTTGGCTCTTTAATTTCTTCTATAGCAAAATTACATTCTTCAATTAACCTTTTTGGAGCAACATCTTTGGTTGATCTCTCTGAAACACGAGTTGTAGGGAATTCAGAATCTTTAATATTCTCCTCCTCAATTTCCACTTCCGTTTGGCTTAATTGAAACTTGAAATCATTTGTTTGTTTGTGAAAATCCTCAGGTTCTTTATGATGTTCTTCTACGCTAAACCTTACATCTCGACTGATGACAACCTTTTGTGAAGATGTATTGTAGCATCGATAAGCTTTCGACTGTTCATCATATACCAGGAAAATCATTTTCATTCCTGTGTTATCAAATTTATGACGTTTCTGTGTTGGTACATGAACAAAGCATTTGGAGCCAAATATTTGGAAATTCTTTACCTTGGGCTTTTCCTTATTCCAAAGTTCATAAGGAGTTAGCTTCTTTGCTCGAGTAAGAACTCTGTTCTGGATGAAATTAGCAGTTACCACTGCTTCACACCAAAATTTATTGGTTAAGCCTGCGTCAATAAGCATGCAACGTGCCATTTCTAAAAGATATATATTCTTTCTTTCCGCTGTACCATTTTGCTGTGATGTTTGTTACTGTAGTTAACTGAATCTGGATGCCCTTGTTAGCAAAATATTTCTTGAGATCAGTATTGAGATATTCTCCTCCTCGATCAGAACGAATTTTCTTAATTTTTCTGTCAAACTTGTTTTCGACAAGTGCTGCATAGCCTTTTAAAGTATCAACAACTTCTGATTTGTTTGACAACAAGTATATATGAATGTATCTTGAGTAGTCATCTATAAAACTCACCACATATCGTTTTCCACTAGGTGTCACAGTTTGCATTGGCCCATAAACATATGTATGGATTAAGTCTAATGGAGCTCTTGATTCACTAAAAGACTGTTTTGGAAATGATAATCTGGTCAGCTTTCCTTGCATACATGTATCACATGACATTTTGATTCCACAGTCAACTATCTCTAAACCATCCAAAAGACCTTCAGTGTGCATTTTCTTTATTGCTTCTGGATCACGATGTCCCATTTTTCGATGCCACGAATGAATACAATTGTCCTTATGTTCCATCACTGTATAAACTTTACTTGCTAGATATACTTTATATAAATTTCCATATGAGTTAGCAAATCATATCTGCTTACCATCTTTAAAAATATCACAGCCTTCCTTGTTAAAGGTAACTGAAAAATCACTCAAATTTAGCAGCCTGACAGAAATTATGTTTCCAACAACTTTTGGAGCATAAAACACTTCAGTAAGAACAACAGGTGTCATCACTTCTTGATTTTTAAACAACAACTTTCCAGATCCAATACCAACTACATCAATTAATTCCCCATTGGAAACTTCAATCTTATCCTTGTATGATGTGTTTAGTGACATGAAGAACTCTCTGTCATTGGTTACATGTCGAGTAGCACCAGAATCTAAAATCCAACCATCTGATTGAACGTCAAATGTAAACAATTGATCTTTATGTTCAACGGAATTAACTTTATTCTGTTGATTATCCTTCCATTTTCTGTACTTCTGGCAATCCTTTTTGAAATGGCAATTTTCTTGCAGAAATAACAAGTTATAGAATGTTTCTTTAAATCTTTGTTGGAAACCGACTTTAACATCCTTTCCGAAGAGCTGCATGAAGTCGCTTCTGCATGCTGCCTTCTTTCAAATTCAGCTATAGCCTTCTGTTATTACTCAAATAATAGTTCGTAGTCACTGGTACATAATTTATTGACAACGACGCTCACACACGTAACTAGACACACACACACAGGACATATTTCGTACATCTTGAGTAATTTAAATGTAAAATAATCGTATATTAGTTAGCTTTTAGAATAAACGTAATCCAACAACAAAACCAAAGCAAATCCAAAATGTTCTGTTGCCAGATTCACCAAACATAAATACAACATAAAGCGGAGGTGCAAAATGTTAAACGAGTGGCAACACCTTCTGCTGAACGACAACAAACGACAATTCCTTTTCTGAACGAGTTTCTAATGCTGTTATTAAAGGATCATAACTCCTAGGCAAACTGCTCAACAGCATAGCTACATTCCAACTGTCAGATAAAGACTCTTCACCAATGTCCCTAAGCTTTAAAAACAATTCTTGCATGGGCGTAATTTGCTGTGGAACATTTCCACCTTCTTCGAGCTTCAAAGAACAAATCGTTCGCATCAGATGCACTTTGTTTGTTAAGGTACTTTTCTCGTGATACTCTTTCAAAGCATACCCCATTTCTTTAGTTGTAGATTTACCTCGGATGTGAATCAGCTGATCATCCTCCACAGTAAGTCCGATATATGCTTGTCCTTTGCTATCAGCTATTTCCCACTCGGCAATAAGTTTTCCCATTGGGATCCAAGTCTGCATTTGGCCTTTCACCATCTATAATCTTTTTATACAAGTCTTCCTTCATCAAAAGTAGTTTAGCTTTATATTTCCAGTTGGAGTAATTCTCATTATTGAGCTTTATAACGTTACTTTGATCAGCCATTGTGCTTTAGCACTTTATGAACGAAAGTCAAACTAGGAAGTAAAACACAAACTAACTTTTTCAAATCGATACTCAACTTTCCTAAAATGCATCCGCGTGCGCCCATAACCTGTTGCAGTTCCTTATGCGCAGTATTAATATTCTCTTAATACTCTTAACTAAAGAAAGTAACGATCAGAAACTTGTTTTTATTAACAAACCGTTTTTAAAAAGAAAAGAACTACAAGATGAAAATAGAAGTTACTAAAATTAAACCTTGTCAAATCATTTCAAACGGTTACAGTTAAAACATTCAACACAAACTACTTTGTAACAAATATACATCTTCTCCAACTTCCTCTTCTTTTTCAGGCATTTGCTGGAAAAGTGCGTCAAAGATATGTGTTCGTCCGGCCACATCCAGGCCAAGTTCGGGGTTCAGTTGGCTCCCGTGGTCGTGACCTTTGTGTTCGTAGTTTGCTTGATGAGCCAACGGAACAGATTCCTCTTCGAATGCCTCGTTATCACGCATCGTCTCGGAATGGGGCTGCTCAGCTTCCTGGATGTAGGGGTTGAGCTTGGGCGTCTTGTGGCGGCGTTGGCTATGCGCGGGGGTGCCGCGGCTGCTGAGATCATCCCAAGGGCGGGAGCCCGGGCAGTGGCCCTTGGAGTGTTCGCGGGGCTAGGGGTGGCCTTGGACCTGGCGAACGTGGTTGTAGCCTCTATCGATGTCCATAAGGGGTCACTTAGCGAGGAGGCGATGAAGGTGGACGAAGTGGCCGACAAGTTGGAAGAGGAGTATCGGTTTCTGGAAGAAGTGCACGGAGTGATTTTGAATGATATCACTCGATAGTTGTGTGTTAAAAATCTTTTTGTGGCGAACTTTTTTGTGCTTAAAAATACCTAAATATATGTCTTCCCATTTTAGCGTCATATGTCTTTATAAGCTATTTTTCTGTCTGGTTCCCAACCTTCAGAGAACAGTTGGTGAAATCTGTTATTTTCCTATTGTAACTTTCTGTCTCTTCTCTGAAGAATACACACTTTACGAGCACCAAGCACACTTTGCAGCATCATCTCATTTGTATATTAATACTGTCGATAATACTTTGTATGTACCTGTGGAAATTGTAATCATTAAAATTTGGTAAATAAATAGGGTATTTGACACCATCAACAAATAATTACCAAATGCGGCATATGCATAGTATTTAACGAGGTAATAATAATGCAAAAATTTTTTACTCGAAATAATTGCTCACATTTTTATAAATCGAATTTTAAACGGCGTCATGTGATCAGAAACGGTCGCTTAAGCTCCTCCCAGAGTGTGACGTCACTACTGTAGAATGGAAGTTTGTGAACAAACAACTTCATTCGTTTATTTTTAAGCTTGGTTCGTCTTTCTTCCTACTTAATGATTGATTATGGCCATGGTAGGTGAATTTTAGGAAATATTTATTTAAAGAAGCTTTATTTGAAAAATGTATGACAGTTTCGCAAAGACAGACCGTTTAAATTTACCCAAAATAGTCGCATTGATGGTGGGTTCTTTTTCAAATCAAGCCCAGAGGAGTTTTTTTTCTACAGTGTTTAGAAATGTTAAAACATCTGTGTAGATAAATAAATCTCCCTGTTATTACAATTTGTATAACAAGAACTACCTACACACTTTCGCAGTTATAATAATTTTAAAAACATCAGCAAAATTATTAGGGATTAAAATAATCGGCTGAACACTGAAACGGAAACCTTTTCAACTTTCAAAGTAAAAATCCGGTGTAATAATAATGTTAACGAACTCATTTTTTACTTTGAAACTTGGATCATACCTTCTCCTATGATGATCAAACCCAAAAGTGTTGAAAAAAACATTACTTCCATTTATTTTGTATTTATTCATGGTGTACCCCATCACCCCGCAGAAAGGGGTGAATCGGAACACTCGTTATAATTTATGTCTGATTTTATTTAAACATTTACAGGGTAAAAAACAAAACAAGTAATAATGCATTGAAGTGAATAGGAACACAAGATTACAATAAAAAAATGCTATTATAAAAATCCGCCATGACTTGGAGCGGTTTTATGCAGACAATTCTTGGCGCAAAATCCTATACATGTCAAAAATTGGAAGTTTTACCCAAATTAGTGTTCAGCTGTTAATTGAAGTACTTGTACAGTGGGGTACAACACAGTATCGGTAAGAAATTTCCTCGAACAAAATCAAATGGAAAAGAACCCATTACGGCTACACAATCTCGCTTGAAACTCATTCGCGATGCTGTTTATGCAATGTTGACGTCACACAGTCAGATGGATTTTTGAGCAGCGTTTTAGGGGCGGGGTTTCTGCTTGCATTTTAAAATGCGATTTTTTAAATGCGATTAATGGCGCTTTGCGGCATTATTTTGGAAAAAGAAAAAATACGTGTCTTTTATTTTGGGCATATGCTTTATTAAAAACATATTTTGAAAATTTGTCAAATACCCTATTGTGTCGAGGAACTGAGTATGTTGTTGGTGAGTGTCTTCATGGTGGTACGCTTTGAGTTGTAAATTTCATTTGATGTGAAGTTACCAACTATTTTCTGATATCGAGTACCACTATTGACGTTTTATCTAAAAGGTGGTCTAAACCTTTCAAGTACTTGGACTAATTAGGATTTTGTAAAAGTCGGTGACACTAATGACTTCCTCGCTCACATTTAAAATTTTTATTGGTCTAAATAGGGATCAAAATTTTCAGTTTAGCTTCTTTTGGTATATTTCAATACCCAATCGCCACCACTGGTTTCGTGTTTGATAGTATATAGACTGTCGTATTTTAAGTTTATAAAGCATTTATTCATTTCTCTACTACGCTTTCTAGATTAGAAGTCACGACGTATTTTAATAATTTTCTGCTCAAGATCGGCTTTTTTTGCAATTGGAATGGTATGGTCGATAATTTTAATTATACATTGGGTTCAATAACTAAAAATGTTAATGCGAGAATGGGTTTTGAAATAATTTTACCATTTAAGCAAGATGGCATTACGTCATATTTCCAATGTCAAAGTTTCAATGTCATAGTTTTTCAAACTATTTAGGCCTAAGCAAAAATTACAGGCCAAATCAATTTGGCCTGTATATACATTAGTTCTATAAAGTTATTTTGTTCTTTTTAGAACGAACTTTTTAACAATACAACAAAAGATTCAAGTATTATTTTCTCTTTTATGTTCATTATACTTACATTTATGTTTGTCATACTTTTATTCTGTGTATTTTGGCATTCAGACTTTAAACATGTTTAAATGCATTTTTTTTTTCTTTTTTTTTTTTTTTTTCTTTTTTTATCATGACTTTAGATATGATGCATGTATGTTACGATAATGAGGTTTTTTGTTTTTAGTATGCTTAATTTGTATTTTTTAGGCCTTGGTGATCTTATATAATAAAACAAGCTGTCTGAGTGTGTGTCTGTCTGTGGATCGATATAAATCTACTTAAAATTGGATTAGATCTCTGAAAGATTAAACATAAGTTGTGTTGCCTTCTAACTGTACTTTTGAAAAACAGAATTTTATATTCTTGCCGAATTCACATTTCGGTAACTTTAATGTTAGTTTGGCTGACTTCAGACGATCCAAAACTTGCTTCAGTTTATCCATCATCTCCGACCAGTTTTTCACAGGTATGAGAATATCGTCCAGATAACATAACACCGTATTGTTCAGCAACGGTTCTAATACTACATGCATCATGCGCTGAAATTCCGAAGGAGCGTTAGTCAATCCAAAAATCATTCTTTCAAACTATCCAGTCTCATCGGGAGTTATGAAAGCCGTCTTCTGTTTAGCGTCTTGACTTAACGGAATCTGTAAATACCCATGGGCCAAATCTAACGTTGTAAAAATTGAAAAGTTGTTTAAGGACTCTAACAGATCATCTATCCTTGGTAATGGATATTTATCTTTTATCGTTTGAAAGTTTAACTTTCAATAGTCAACTACTAAGCGGTGTTCTCCCGTCTTCTTCTTTACAATCATCACTGGACTTGCGTAAGGAGATCTTGTTTCAGTAACGATTCCGTTAATATTCCATTCTTTCACGATTTCCTTTATTATCGATCGTTCTTCGCATTTATTCTGTATGGACGCATGGAAACTGGTTTGCTGCCTTCTATCTCTTTAATTTCCATCGTTATCAAGTCAGTTCACCCAAGCTCGTTCAAGTTTAGAGCAAAGCAATCTCTATATTCGTTTAGAAGAGGAACTAACTCTTGCTTCTCATTATAAGTAACATCTTCGTCAGTTTTTATGTCTTCACAATTGATTGGAAGTTTTATTTCGGGAACTTCATTTGAAAAATTTGATTGTCGAAAATTTCGAAATTGTCTAATTCTGAAGCTTCATTAACCAGGATCGGAACGACACTCTTCATTTCCTAAACAATCATTGCTTGGCAGCAATTCTACTGCGTCACCTCCACCAACACATTGGTTTTCCGTTAAGGTAATACTTTGATTTTGACTATTTGTAATAGGTATTTTTGCTTCTCCTTTAACCACTTCTAATATAAACAACCTATCTCTTTATTTCTCTTAAATATGACTAATCCGTCATACTGACTTTCAGTCCTACATTGAATCAGATTAACCGTATTTTTCTCAAGTACTATAGCTTGCACTGATTTTAGAGTTATACGTGTGTTATCCAAACTTAGCTGCAGTTTATTGAATGATGCTTCATCGATATGCAATTCGTTACCCATTCTGGCATAAGCTATATGAGGCATATCTAACCATGTTCTACCAATTAACAGATCCACTGGTTGATTTTCATCGCCTACAATGAGAACTGTTATGTCCTTTCCTAAGACGGTATCGATTTCAATATCAACTACTGCTTTTCCAAGAGTTTTAGCAGCTGGTGTAATTTGGTTGCCAAATCCGTAAACTTCATTTATTTCAGGAATAACTTCAATGTTTGACTTCTTTGCGACTGATTCTTTCATCAAGCATCCTGAGCTTCCTGTGTCAAATAATGCACTCACCCAGTTTTCATTGCTAAGCTTGGCCGTTTTGAGGTAGAGAAATGAATTTGAACCCTCTCTAATCTTCGTAGTTAAGTTGGTAACGTTACTTTCAGAATTCTGCATCTTCTCGGGGCAATCCTTCGAATAATGTCCATAATTATTGCAATTGAAGCATTTTGGCTCACCTTTCTCGTTACGTAAAGGTTTCCGGTAACCTTGAATCTTGCTATTTTGTATTGATTTCGTTTGGGGTAATCGGGGCTTTGATTTACCGTTGTCATATTCTAAACGTTGAAATTGAGCCTTACCTTGATTCTAATCGAATCGAATTGTCTGCTTTCGGTCAGAGATCTTGACCCTTGTTCCTCTCACTGTTTCATATTCGTCTAAGTTGTCAGCGAGTTCTTTCGGAGTTACGAACTTAGACCACTCATCTATAAAATGATCTTTAAGTTCAAAAGGGACTTTTCTCTTCATCTGGTCTGTAATCATCAAATCTTTCAGACCTTGAAAATCTACAACACCTAATCCTGAGATCCATTCCTCAAAGAAGTTTTGTAATTCAAAAGCAAAATCACTCCATGTACTGTTTGAATTTTGGTGATGAATAAATTTTTGATGGAATTTTTCTGGACTAAGTTTAAAACGTTTCAATAACAACCTCTTAACGTGTTCATAATCGCTTGCCGTTTCCTCTGACTTTCTTGCGATCATTTGCGAAATTTCGTAAGGAAGCAGTCCCAACAGGTGCGAAACCCAATCCGCTTTTGGTAAATCAGCTCTCCGCGCTTGTCTTTAAAAAAAAAACTAAATAGAGACTAATTTCTGCCTCCTTAAGATCAAACTTACGAATCAGCTTTTGAAAATCGGTATTCGGCTTATTGACAATTGCATCCTGATTAAACCAATTCCCAAGATTCGTATCATTGGGACTATTTTGATATGCAATTCTCAACTTTTCTAACTCAAAAGCTCGTTCTCTTTCTTGTTCCCTTTCCATTCGTTCTTTTTCTTGCTTTTCTAACTCAAAGGCTCTTTCTTGTTCTCTTTCTATTCGTTCTTTTTCTTTTTCACTAATCATTCTTTCTAACATTAATTTCACAAACTCTTCTTCATAATTTTCAGAGTTTACAATTAATGACTTTAACTCTACAACTTTCATTCTATCATTGATTTTCAAACCCAACTCATCTGCCAACTCCAATAACTCAACTTTCTTAGCTTTCGCCAAATAAGACATTTTGCACAGAAAAGAAATTCAAATAAACACTATATGAATATTTATCCAACAACTCCTTTACTTGAAGGTTTCCACAATGCGTTGGAGCTCAAAAAGTTCCGTCAATGAGTTACACTAAAAATACCCTTTGGAAATTATAGAAGCACGTACTTTACAAGTCCGTAACGAAAAGGTTTCCTTATTAACTGGAACAGTTCATAAAGACGTTGCACTTGAGAACAAGTCCCGTCAGAGCTAAATCTTCGAATAAGACTTAAATCGCAATTTTTCGCCTATGCGATTTTTCAGATAATCATAGTAGTCCTTTATACAAATTATTTCTTCGTAGGATCGTATAAGGTCACGTGCCTATTTTTATAACTACTTCTACTGTAACTTAGTTTGAAAAAATTATTATTAAAATGGCTTTTGTTCGAAGTGGTTGGTTTTTTTTATTTGTGAATCAAGATCACGACTGACATAATGTGCGGGGAAATCCCAATGGATTTCGAATGTCTAGTTGGTGTATTTCGAGGACTGATTAGTGTATTTCGATGACTGGTTGGAGATTGAGGGTTTCAAAGCTGTTTGAAAAGCAAGGATTTTCGATTGTCGTTAGATTGTGGATTTTGGGCGGTGTCAAAGTTTTTGGATTACGAGCGGTTTGCAGATTGAGAATTTAGGAATATATAGTATTGGGGAGTATAAGTTCATCACTTTGAATATCTTGGGAACTGTTAAGAAGTTTTAAGATTTGTGGAAGTTGATTTTGGGAAAGTATTGGATGTGAAATGGCGTTTTTAGGAAGAGCTTTAAAGGTGGACTTGAAAGTGTCTAGCGGAAGAATTAGGAGAAACTGTAACGGAAGGCATGGAAGTTGCCGGTTTAAAAAGGATGATATTAGCAAGTGCGGAGTATGAAGAGGGGTTTGTGGAAAAATTATTGAATAGAATAGTTGGTGAAAGGGAGGAAATTAAACTCCAAGAAAATGAAAAATGGCGCCAAGAGAGAGAAGATGAAATAAAACGCCAAGAAAGAGAAGATGAAATTAAACGCCAAGAAAGAGAAGATGAAATTAAACGCCAAGAAAGAGAAGATGAAATTAAACGCCAAGAAAGAGAAGATAAAATTAAACGCCGAGAAGATGAAATTAGACGTCAGGAAAGGGAATTTGAATTAGAAAAGTTGAAGATAGAAGCAACGATGGTGAATAATGGTATTATAAGAGAGACGGATGCACCGAATGAAGGAATTAGAGAACAAGTACCAGGGGGATTGCATAAATTAATGCGTACCTTTGATCCCAAAGAAGGCGATATAAGTTTTTACCTGATATTGTTTGAAAGACAAGCACGAAGAGTTCAAATTAAGGAACAAGATTGGGTAACGAATCTTGTGGGCTATTGCCGTTAGAAATGGCGAATTTGATTGCCAGGGAGCCTGAAGAAAAGGCAAATGCCTACGAGCACGTGAAGAATATAATATTGAAAAGATTTAAATTGAGAACAGAAGCATTTAAAATCAAATTTAAGAGGCATTACAAATCGACTGAGAACACTTGGCGAGATTTTGGATTTGAGTTAGCGAACTATTTTAATGAGTGGATTTCGGGGCTAAAAATCAATGATTTTGACGGTCTGAAGCAACTGGTCATTGTAGAGAAGATGAAGGAACATGTATCAACAGATATACAACAACATTTTATTGATGATTGGGGTAGGATTGTTACAGTTGACGCTCTTGCTGGGAAGTTAGATGAGTATGAAAATGCAAGGCAATATAATCAAGCTACTAAAGCTACGTCGTCTCAACCGTAGAGAAATTCCTATCGGGAAAAATCTACCACGTTCAATGGAAGGAATCATATGTTTGGTGAAGGTTGAAGGACAAGAGCCTAACAACCGCAGTGGAGGTGGATTCGATAAACGAAATTCTTTCCAAAAGCCAGTTACTTGTTTCAACTGTGGACGAGTAGGACATTTGGCAAGATTTTGTTGGGATAAGAAAGCAGGGAAGGGAAGAACGGAAGGTAAAGTTTCGGAGGTAAAGGTAGCGGAAGCGCAAATAGCTGAAGTCAAGGTAATTGAAGAAGGAGATGGTGAAAGCAAAGTAGTTACGGCGAGGTTCAATGGCGGAGTTGTAAGGGAAAACAAGGATGACGCAGTTCAACCAAGAATGTCTGATCTTAAGATAGTAAAAATTTCGTATGGTGGAGCTGACTATGAAGCAGTAGTAGATTCAGGTGCATAAATTAGTGTGTTTAAAAGCAGTGTAGTAGGAGAAAAAGTGGATTACAAAGGACATATAATGTTACAACCTGCGTTTGGTGATTCTGTGAAGGCCGAACTAAAAGAAATAGAAATTGGTTTGGTAACGAATGGGTATATTACGCCGGTGATTAAAACGGTGGCGGCCACTGTGGATGGATTGAATGCTGATATACTGTTGGATACTGACGTATGAAGCTTATTAGAACAAGAAAGAATATACAATCCCAGCTTTACAGCTGCTATGAAGTTAAGGTCTGATTCCCGAATCGAGCTGTCGGGAGGGAGTGTAAGTATAGTGAAGAGGGAGGAGCGGAGCCAACAATAGGAGAGTGTGATGACAGGGAGTGCGGAAATAATACAGAAAAATTCAAGAAACAGCAACAGATTTGCGACACTATTCAAGAAGCATGGAATTTGGCTAAGCGGAACAAAGGAGGATATGTGATAGAAAACAGCATCCTGTACCATGAAGAGATAATGTGTGGGAATAGAATAAGGCAGTTGGTGATTCCTGAAGTTAGGAAGAGTAAAATACTTGAAATCGCTCATGAATCGGTGTTTGGAGCACATCTCGGAGCTCATAAAACTATGCAGAGAATAAAATTTTCTTTTTATTGGCCAGGGATGGTCAAGGAAATTAAAGCATATTAGACTGCCCAAGCCAGGGAACTCACCCCGAAGGGTTTAGAGTTGGGATAAACCCTGGCCGGGAGAAAAGTGTCACCACCAGCCCGAAGGACATCCCCCGAGCGCCCCATCCCTGCCGGAACAGCTTTATTTGAAAATTAGGTAAGTTTTACAATGGTGACTGTTAAGTATAAACATAGTATAAGTTGGCAAAAAAGGGAAAACAAAACAATGCTTCTTTCTATAAAAACACAAAAACGCGAACAAATAAATTTAAAATAGAACATACAATTAAAGCGATGAGTACTCATAAAAATAAACCACAACAAGAAACACATAAAAATAAAAATTTTACAAGTAAAATAGGAAAAAAAGAGCGATAAAGTTGAGGATTTATAATATTGTTTACATTTGTAATACCTTTTTTTCTTTTTACAGATATGCCTGCACCACCAAAAACCTTTAATTAACTACTCTTATCTATTGCCTAAATATAATCAATTTTCCTTTTCTTCTCTTTCCCCTCTTTTTTTTATAAATCTGGATCAGTTGTACTGGATATAAGTTGCAGAAAAATATAAGTTAAGTTTCTTTACCTTTCCTTTTTATCATTAATAACAGGATCAGTTGTACTGGATATAAGTTGCAGAAAAATATAAGTTAAGTTTCTTTACCTTTCCTTTTTATCATTAATAATAGGATCAGTTGTGCCAAATTAAAATAAGTTTCTTTACAGGTTTAAGTATTATTTAGGCGGTGCCGGCAAGATATTAAAATAGAAAAATAATGGATAACAAAATGGAGCTATCCCATTGGTAAGTACATAAAACCCAAAAGTTCCCTTTCCTTAAAAAAAAAAAAAAAAAAAAAAAAAAAAATGAAGGGGTGTAGGGGGGGATAGACCTGGAAGTGACAACAGAGTGAAAAGATACTGAAATAGGAATAATATGCATATATAGTATTGAGCCCGATAGCTTAGTTGGTTTGTTAACGGACTCTGTGCCACTGTCCATGGATCAAATCCCGCCGGTGACCCCTTTTTCAAAAATTCAGAAAATATTTAAATGAGCTAAAATAAGCAGCCAATCAGCGAATTCGAGTTTAAAAGATAGAAAAATAAAAGACAAACTCAAATAAAATATAAGAATCCAGATGGACACCACCAGGATAGCCTGGTGGTAGGGACTCGGCCTTCTGAACTGCCCAAGCCAACTCCACGGGTTCAACTCCCGATCGAGGAAGAGAGGGCAGTCAGTTGGCAAAAAAAAGCAATTCGTGTCGGACTAAAGCGCGAGGACTAACTTGAAGTATGCATGTGAAAGGTGATGGATATGTGTATTGTGTGAGTTTATAATTAATATGTATGTATTTATTCCAGGACAGATGAAGTGGGGTACCCCTGATATTGTATTGTATATGTTAATAATTGAATTAATTATGTAATTGTATAAAATGTGTATGAAAGATTGTAATTGATTGGAAAAAGAATGTTTGATTGTAATTGAAAGGAAATTGTATTGATAATGTGTGGTAAGGTAAAGGTAATAAGGGGCGACCCCACTTCTCACACAGGATGGGATGTGGGGGATGTCCTGGGTACGGTGTTAGTGGCGCCTAGGGGTCTCTCAACGGGGTGTCGCCATATCAGGCACCGCGGCAGATTCAGCCGAAGCCCTCCCATCCGGTGCCCGAATCTTCTTGAAAAAGTTTTAATTGAAAAGTTTATAATTTATATAAAAAATCCGTCGAGAGTTAGGCGCCAGTAATAGGAAGAAAATAGAATTTTTTTTTTTAAAATTTAAGATTAAAGTTTTTACAAAAAAGAAAAGCGATAGTCCGACACAAAGGAAAAAAAAAAAAAAAAAAAGGAAAAGGAACAAGGGTCATCCATTAAATAAACAAGTTAAATATAAAAACTTCAACAACATAAAGATGTAAGCAGACAAAAAAAAAAAAAACAGCAACTTGATGTTAAAAAAGAAAAAATAAGATAATACACAAGAACATTAAACGAAAGACACATAAGACAATAACATAAAAATTAAGAAGTTAATTAAAAAAAACCAAAGTAAATGAAAAAAAAATGAAGGTCAGCATTTCCATCTAAAAAATGGGATTAGAATTGTCAGATTAGGAAAATAAATACAAATATGCAAAAATTATACTAAATTTACAAGTAAACACTGCTTGTAAAAAAAAAATAAAGAAATATTTAAAGAGACAATCAAAAGACCCAATAAAATCCAAATCAAACACGTAAACCTTACGAGTCTCCAAAAATATAAATTTGTTAAATATAAAAGTGAGCATCTTGACAATTATTGTAATAATACATGAAGATACTTGTGCTGTTTGTACTTAAAAAAAGATTTAGGTGTATACAAATTGTAGTAAGATAGAAAATTATTTCCAGAAAAATATACAAAATGCTCTGGAGACACAGAAAAAAATACATCGACCATAGGTAACAGTAAAAATTTTAAAGTTTAGTGAAAAAACGGTTTTTATAAAAAACCACAAACTTCCCACTATTATTTCCTGTAGAACTAACTATTACAAATATTATGAGAAAAATTTATAGACTTAGTCAAACGTTCAATAGAAATCCTATTAGTCAACACATTGCCCAACCAAGAAGGCCTATTGAGATCAGTGGGGTACCTGAGGTGGTGTTCCCTGGTAAGAGGACAATAAAAAACATAATGGTCTGCGTCGCCCGTCGAGCCACATGGGCAGCATTCACTATTTTTTAATTTAAAACGTTTTAAATATTGCAAAAAAGGACCATGGTTTGTAAGAAAATAGATTAAAAATCTGTCCGTAATTTGAAAATTAGCCGTAACTCTAGGGATGAAAGATTTCACCCTAGAGTTACCGGTACCTTTAATATTATTCCAATGGTGTTGCCACCATTTAGAAAGAACTTTTTTGAGAGAAATTTTAAGACAAGAATATGGCAATTGTAGATCAAAAAAGGTTCCGTTGGCTGCTGCTTGTTTGGCAAATGTATCAGCTATCTCATTGTCAATAAGGCCATCATGGGCTTTAACCCAGTAAATGTTAAAAAACTCCATATGTTCTCTCAAAAAATTTTTGAAAGGAAATAGGATTTCAGATTTGTTTTTTAAGCTGCCCAGTGACTCGATCGAGGATTGACTGTCAGTAAAAATGTTGATAGTATGGTTATTATCTGTGGCCCATTTGACGGCCATCTTAATGGCTGACATTTCTGCCTGAAAAACCGTATTAAAAGTATCCATTTTATAACAAAACGTAAATTGAAGTTCACCACGATAAAAAATACATACAGAAAAACCAACTTGATCATTAATTTTGGAGCCGTCTGTATAGACGTCCCATTGGGTATGAGGTAAAAATCTGTTGTTTAATTCAAAAAACCAAGATGAAGGAAAAAAAGAACACAGCGGGAGCCTTGACTCAAATGAAGAGGGATCTGGGAAATTAAGGTCATTGTAGGGATTAATTCTTTTCTTCTATATCATAAATTTTAAATATTGAAGATTGCAAACCAGAAAAAGGGGAGGAAGACCCAAAATAACCTGGAGAGAATCAGTAGGGGTGGTCCTGTAGGCACCAGAGATTCTTAAAAGAAAAATCCTTTGGAGCGAAGATAGGCGAGAGATCTGAGCGGCGCTCAGCTTCCCCGCCCAAACTCCAGCTCCATAGGTAACAATTTTCTCGATAACAACAAGATACCAAATTTTAAGAAGGGTTCTACTGGTGCCCCAGGAGCCCCCACTAACTCTACCAAAGTTCTTAAAAATATTGTAGCATCTTTCAAAAACATTAAGAATATGAGGGCTAAACGACATCAAATGGTCTATAAAAATACCCAAAATTTTAATTTCTTTAACTATTTTAATAGATTTACCATTGATTTTAAAAATGGGGTTTCTGTCCACGGGAGCAGTTTTGCCAAAAACTATGGCTCTGGTTTTCTCAATTGAGATCTCCAGAGCCAAAGACTCAAGAATCCCGCTGAGCTCTGATAAGGCAAAATTTGTGTTAGTTTCAAGAATTCTTCTTGTTCTCCCCAGGGCCACCACCGCCAGGTCATCTGCGAAAGCTTGGACAAAAAAATTATTTCCGCCCAAAAGCAAAGTTTTATTAAAATAAAGAAGCCACAGGATCGGTGCAATGACCGATCCCTAATTAAAGCATATTGGAGTTCCTGTCATGGTTGTCAGTGCAGGAAAGTAATTCGGTCGGTTGACAAAATTCCGATAACACCTGTGTCTCGTCCGGAACTGCCATTCCAAGTGGTAAACGTAGATCTAATCGGCCCTGTAGACCCATCGTCATCTCAAGGACATAAATACATACTTTGTTTGATGGACCAGCATTCCAGATGGCCGGGAGCAGTCCCGCTAAAGTCATTAACGGCTAAGAGTACATGTGAAGCACTGCTGGAGATATTCAGCAGGACAGGGATTCCAGAAATGATGGTTATGGACAATGCGACACATTTTACGGCCAGTTTAACGCAAGAGTTTTTGAACTTGTTAGGAGCTTGTCCGCGGTTTTCAACACCATACCACCCAGAGGGGAATGGGTTGATTGAGAGATGGAACCAAACTTTTAAAAATATGTTGCATCACATTATTAGAGAAGAAGGAAGAAGTTGGCATTGGTACATACCGTTCTTACGGTGGGCTTATCGGGAAGTCCCAAATGCAACTGCAGGCGTACCACCTTTTCTGCTAATGTATGGAAGAGATCCGAAGGGCCCGTTGTCTATATTGAAGTCAATTTGATTTGTGGACATGGTGTTACCACTGAATATTAAAGGATCAGTAGAGGATTATTTAAAGGAGTTAAAAGGGAAGTTAGAAGCAGCAACTCAAAAGGCAAAGTTAACAAGTGATGTGCAGCAAAGTAACTACGCTAGATATTACAACAGTAGGAAAAAGCATCGAGAATTCACACCTGGGGATCAAATGCTTGTGTTGTCGCCTGATTCAACCAACAAACTATACGCAAGGTGGACGGGTCCAGTTAGGGTTGTTAGAAGGGCAAAACCAAATTCGTATTATTTGCAGATGCCTGGAGGTAATTTAAGATTACTGCATGTTAACAAGATGAGAGAATACAGAACGAGAGTTGAAACGGTTGGAGTGGTTTATGATATTGATGATGAGTTTGGTGAGATATATGAAACGCCAACAATTTCCGCAACTGGAGAACAGAAGGAAGCATTGGAAAGAGTGAAATTGGATTATCTACCTAGGAAACAACAAGATCAACTGAAGGACCTTTTAAATCGACACAAAACGTTGTTTTCTGGAAAAATAAAAAGAGCTAAAGTGGGGGAACATGTGATAAAATTGAAGACTGAGGAGGAGACGATGAAACCAAAAACTTATAAGATACCGGAGAACTTAAAGAGGAAAGTGGATGCACAGATAGACGAGTTGTTAGAGTTAGGACTAGTCGAACCGGTTGTAAGTGAAATAGCACACCCGGTAGTATGTGTTCATAAGAAAGATGGGACAATAAGGTTATGTATAGATTTCAGAAGTTTGAATGCTCATACTGTGCCGGACGCGTATCCAATGCAGAATATGATGGAGTTGAATTTCTTAGTAGGGAAGAAGAAATTCATTACTGTACTTGATATGTTGAAAGGATACTGGGCTATACCCATAGAAGACAGTAGCAAACATCTAACAGCTTTCCCAACTCATCGAGGCCAGTACCAATGGAATGTTTTACCATTTGGATTAAGAAACGCTGCAGCAACCTACCAGAGAGCTATGTTTAAAGTGGTCCAGACCATGTCTGACTTTGCATGTGCATACATCGACGATCTAGCAGTATTCTCCGATACGTGGGAGGAACATTTGAAGCATCTGGAAGAGGTTTTTAAAAGATTAGAACATTTCAATTTCTCCGTGAATTTAGGGAAGTGTGAGTTTGCAAGACAAAAGGTAAAATACTTGGGACATGTCATTGGTTCGGGTCAACATGCCCCTGACAAAGAGAGAATAAAGGCAATTCAGAGCTTAGAAGCACCCAAGTCCAAGAAGCAACTGAGGAGTGCACTAGGGTTGTGCAATTTTTACAGACAGTATATTCCGAACTATGCAAAGATAGCTCTACCATTAATGGAGCTTACTAAAAAGAAGGTGCCTAATGTCATTCCATGGAGAGAGGAAGTTCAAGATGCACTCGAGGAGTTGAAGAGAGCACTCTGTGGAATTACAGAATTACAGGTCCCAGTCATAGAGAAACCATACTATTTACACACGGACGCATCTCAGACTGCAGTCGGATGTTGTCTAGGGCAGTTGGATGGAGAAAGCAGCATTCGTCCCATAGCTTTCGGTAGCCAGAAACTTGTTCCCTATATAAGTCCAGCCAAGTGTTAGTTGAGTGATTGACTGAGTTGAGTTACTGAGTTATCTGTCTCTCAGCGAGCATTCAGAGAGCTGTATTGCGAAAGTGAACTGTATTGCATTGTCTTTTGCGGCTATTTTAGCAGTTGTGTTATCAAGTTTTTAGCTGCTGTTTTGTGCTCTATTGTTGTGTAAAGAGCTGTATTGAGTCTACTAGAACGAGAAGTTCTAGAGTTACATCGGAATAAATTTCTGCAAGTTTTGATCTGCTTTGGCTTCAAGTCTTTCGAACACATCCACGCAACAGTATTAATGGTGATGATGATTTTTTTTTCCCCATTTCACGACAGGGGAGGGGCTTCTAATATTAAGGCTTTATGTAGCAATTAGTTTTTAGTGAGTGAAGCGAGCTTACGCTTACTTAGCAATGAACTTGTCAGTGAATGTGGCGAGCCCATGCTTGCATAGCAATGAACCTTTCAACGAGTGAAATAAGCTTGTGCTTATGTGTCAATGAACTTTAGAGCGAGCGAAGCGAGCTCGATTTTGCTTAGCGATGAACCTTCCTGAGAGAGAAGTTTCAAAAACTGGGATCTATACACCAATGACGGATTTCCACAACGCGGGGTCTCACAACAAGCTAAAATATTGCACATGGTAAAATTTCTTAGCCAAACACGGCTATTCAGCTAGTTTAAAATAATAAAACAAGCTCTCTGTGTTTCTGTCTGTCTGTGGATCAATAGAAAGCTACTTAAAATTGGAGTAGGGCTCTGAAATTTTCAACACATGTAGTTTTGGCCTTCTAATTGTACCTATGATAAACAGAAATTTAATTAGTTATTTTTTTAATTAATTTTTTTTTTTTTTTTTTTTTTTTTTTACAAAGTGACTTAAGTAGAGGTACAGCTCTACAGTTTTCAACATAAATAGTTTTATCCTTGTAATTGGACTTTTGAAAACAGAATGCTAAAATTTTTATTAATTATTTTCTAATTAATTTTCTTAACTAATTAAGCTTCTAATAAACCTAGAGCTCTGAAAATTTCAACACAAGTAATTTCGGCCTTCAAATTTTGCTTTTCACAAACACGTGTTAAAATATTCGAAAAGGGGTGTTGTATTATTGTATTAACGGGGGGCTATAGTGGAGTGGCTTCTAATATTAAAGGTTTACATAGAAAATAATTTTTAGTGTGTGAAGCGAGCTTATGCTTACGCAGCAATGAACCTTTCTGTGAGCGAAGCGAGTCCATGTTTGTGTAGCAATGAACCTTTCAATGAGTGAAGTAAGCCTATGCTTGTGTCAATGAACTTTTCAACTAGCGAAGGGAGCTTGGTTTTGCGCGGCAACGAACCTTCCTGCGAGCGAAGCAGCAAATGCTGGGACCTATACGATGGATCCACGCAGCTATCTAAAAATTTACTCATGGTAAAATTTCGTAGCGTTTTAGTACTCCTGAAAAGCTTTTGTTTTTTGCTATTTCTACTAGGATCTTCCAAATCTTCGTAATTTATATTTAATTTAACTTTCTGGCGCAGAGAGAAATTGCATTTATTTACTTACAAAAGTCTAAATAAAGGAATTTTTATATTCCACTAGTGTGAATGTACTTATATATCCATAATAATAGTAAAAAAAAAAGAGTATGTCTGTCCTGCTATAGAAAGCTATTTAAAATAGGCGTAGAGTTCTGATATTTTCATTAAAATTAGCTTTGACCTCCTAATTTGTCTTTTAACAAACATGATGTTAAAATTTTAATTATGTATTTTAATTAATTTTTTTTTCTGTTTTTGTACAAAACAACTAATAATAGGGCTACAACTGTTTTACACTAATGTGAGTCATCAATTCTCGATCGAGTGTTTCGAAAATCTTATCCGAAACAATAAGTTCACACAGAGACAAGAATTCACTAACTTTGCGCAATTGACAATAATAATTAAAAGCAGTGTTTAAACAAGAAGCAAATTGCACATATGACTCGGAGGGTGATTTTGGGGCATTTCTAAAATTATTAAGACGTTCCTGAGGGAGGTTGAAACTCTTTCAGAATTAAATCTTTAATTTTATTATAATCACACAGTTCTCCTGTCTCGCATACACTAGTAAATTATTTACCCGTTCACCCAAAAGATTCAACAAAATCCCTACATTGAGCATTTGGAACAGCTTTATTTTGGAATGCCTTTTCTAAGGAATAAAAGAAAAGATTAAACGATTCTGACTTGGAAGATACAGGAAGAGTTAAGGTTTTTACATTTCTAATTAGGCACTCCAAAATGTCACAAGAAGTATTCAATTCTGACACTTACTTAGTTTGAGAAATGTTTGAGGGGCGTCTTCTGGCATTTTCTAGCTCTGTTTCCAACTGTAATTTTTCTAACTATAATTTGGCATACCTTTCATGCTTCTCAATTTCTAATAACTTCCATAATTAATATAATCAATAACTCCTTAATAATTCCTTTTACATTGCGACCACTTCATCAATTATGCTCTGTACTACCTCAGGTTTCGTCTTGAATACATTACTTTCTTCAATCAGTTCCCTTAGTCCTATAAACTTAAAATTTTCAGGGACTGTTAGACCTAACTCTTCTGCAATCAGCCGCAGTTATTTTTTTTTTCTTTTTTTTTTTCTAGTACTCAATGACATTATGGCGACTAACCCCAACGCTATTTATACACAAATTAATTTCAATATAAATTCTACTTATGCGTTAAAGCTTTAGTAAATAAATGCTACGTAAGTTATGTATTGACGGTATATTTTATTGCCTGTTTCTTACTCACTAACTTCAGTTCTGAATACTTCACTAAAACTGTCTTGTTCTATCAGTATCTTTTACTTTTTTTTTTAACATGAGCTCTTGCATCTAATTATATGTGATGCCAACATTCGACCATCCTAGCATACAATCGTCCTCGATTTAGAGGTATAACTAATACTAATAATGTAATATACAACTGAAAACTTAAAGTTCGAAAGCTAGCCTAAATACATAAACACTGAATAATAACAATCATAAACTTAGAGTTTAAAGTTCTTGGGGGTTTAAGTCTCTCAGTTTTATTTCGGATATCGAGCAGGAACTCTTCGGGTGGGTCTAGGATTTTTCCTGGGTGGCGATTCCATGTCCTGGTCATCCGCATCCTTGTCTTCCTCGCTCTCACATCGTCACGCCTTCAAGTGACTAACGTGAGTGGTGGTGGAATAGAAACGTCCCTTCTCTTTAGGTTCGAATTGGGAAATTCTGTAAGTGGTCGCTTGGGAGTACCTCCGTCACTTAATGGACCACGATATTTTGGTTGAGTTTTAGTTGGTTCTACCGTTGATCTTCTGACCACTACTATTTCTCCTTGATCAAACTTCATAGTTTTACACTTCTTTCTGTGGTAATATTTCTTTGCTTTTTCCTGTTTACCTTCGATTGTTTTTCTTGCTTTAGCTTGAACCATTTCTGGATCTTTCCAAACATCAGCATCATTATCGGCCAAAATTCGTAGTTTTCCGTCACTGAATCTTGGGTAATAATAACCATGCAACATTTCAAATGGCGTTTTGTTTGTTGTGTTGTTTACCATATAGTTCAAATTTCTTTCGCATTGCTTAATACTTTTGTCCCAATCTTCTTTGTCCAGGGTGTGACATGCTCGTCATAATTACAGGTAGCACAGTCCTATTTACTCTTTCAACCATTCCATTTCCTTGTGGTCGTTGGGCAAAAGTCAAAGTCTGCTGAATTCCATTTATCCTGCAGTAATCTTCGAATGCATGCGATGTGAAGCACGAGCCTCTATCACTGATGATACTTTCATTAAGCCCAAATTCATCAACAAACACTCCTAAGGCGCTGATTACATTCATGACTGAAGTATTTTTAGTGGGGAAGAGTTTTACGAATCGTGTAAGGTTATCAATTATGATCAGCAAATAGCTATTCAATTTAGAACTTTTTACAAAAGGACCTAGGAGGTCGAGATGGGCTAAAGCAAACGGTCTTTTTCCTGGTTTGATGGGGAGGAAATTTCCATGTTTATTTCCATTTGGTACTTTATTTACTAGGCACTCGAAACACATTGATATGTGCCGTCTGACATATCTTTTCATAGAAGTGAACCAGTAAAGTTCCTTGATTTTGGTTGTCGTTTTATCAACAGAGAAGTGTCCCATAAAATCGTGAAACCTGGCAGCTAAACTTTTCCTCATACTTTTAGGAACCACGTACAGTAACTTCTCTTCTTCTTTGTGTTGAACTATTCGATATAATCTCTTTTGCTTGTAGTCAAAGTCTTTTATTTTCTGTTCCTCCTCGTTGATTCTCTCGTGAGGATCTTTTTCAAATATCTTTTTGAGTTGCCTCAGTTCATGATCAGCGTGTTGCATTATTAAGACTTTTTCCTCCTCCGGAAATGTTTAATAAATCTCTAAGCTGTTTTCGGCTACTGTATCTAACTTGTCGCCTTCTAGTAAAACAGGAGAACGACTTAAAGCATCTACGTGACCCATCTTCGTTCAAGGTCTAAACTTCACCTCAAAGTTGTATTCTTGTATCAAGTTACTCTATCTAGCAATTTGAGGGTTCTGCTTCTTCTTAGTATTTAGGTAAACAAGAGCCTGACGATCTGTAATAACGGTGAACTCTATACCCATTAGGAATTGGTTTAGTGTTAGAGTCCAAATAATGGCCATCAATTCTAATTTGCTGGAATTATATTTTGATTCAGCTCCTGCCGATTTCTTATTAACACAATATACTAAATGAATTTTTCCATCTTCACCTTGTTGAAGTAGCATAAAAGCAATACGGTCAGAACTTGAATCAGTATGTATCTCTGTTTAGGCGTTAGGGGGACACAACGCCAAAATAGGTTCTTCTGTCAGATTGTTTCTTAACTTCTCAAATGCCTTCTGTTGTTCTTCATTCCACTGGAATTTAGTATCCTTACGTGTAAGTCTACTCAGTGGTTCAGCATATTTAGCGTACTTTGGTATGAAACGTCTGAAAAAACTGGTGAGGATCAAAAACCTTCTAACTTCATGCACATTACTAGGAGTTGAAAAATCAGCAATAACCTTTTTTTCCCTTCGACCTGGTTTAATTCCATTTTCGTTAACCCCGAATCCTAGGAACTCGATTTCTTTCTTACCACATTCACATTTTGGTAACTTTAATGTTAGTTTGGCTGACTTCAGATGATCGAAAACTTGCTGCAGTTTATCCATCATCTCCGACCAATTTTTTGCAGGTATGAGAATATTGTTGCACAAATTGTCTGTATATATTGTAAATAGTGACGTATTATTTCAAAATTCTATTGTAATTTATTTTTATCTTATTTTATTTATTAATAGCGATTATACAGGTTAGAAAAAGGTGGCAACACCTAAGGCAATCGAGAAGTTTCGAGATATTTCTTTTCCGATGAATTGGCTGGAAATTTCGAGAATGTCTCACGCGCTTGTATATAAGAGACTGGAGAACGGGAAAGTTTTCAGATTGACTTCGGACTTCGTTGAAAGCTAATCGCTTTGTTTACCTATTGGAGTGAGCTTGTATAATCGCTGAATTCGAAGTTATTTTTGTTGAAGCTTGTGTTGAAGCTTGAGAGTAATTAAACTGTTGCCTGTGAATAAATTTTGTGAGTTTTCTGAAGAGAGAATAAATATTTTTAAACCGTGAAAACTGTGCCATCATTGCCTCAGTGGAAAAATTCGTAACAATATCGTCCAAATAACATAACACTGTATTGTTCAGCAATGGTTCCAATACTACATGCATCATGCGCTGAAATTCTGAAGGAAAGGTTAGTCAATCCAAAAATCATTCTTTCAAACTGTTCAGTCTCATCGGGAGTTATGAAAGCCATCTTCCGTTTAGCGTCTTCACTTAACGGAATCTGTAAGTATACATGGGCTAAATCTAAAGTTGTAAACATTGAACAGTTGTTTAAGGACTCTAACAGATCATCTATCCTCGGTAATGGATATTTATCTTTTATCGTTTGGAAGTTTATCTTTCGATAATAGCCTACTAAGCGGTGTTCTCCCGTCTTCTTCTTTACAATCATCACTGGATTTGCGTAAGGAGATCTTGTTTCAGTAACGATTCCGTCATTTTTTCATTCCTTTATTATTGATCGTTCTTCGGCAATTGTTCTGTATGGACGCATGGAAACTGGTTTGCTGCCTTCTATATCTTTAATTTTCATCGTTATCAAGTCAGTACACCCAAGCCCGCTCAAGTTTAGGGCAAAGCAATTTCTATATTCGTTTAGAAGATGAACTAATTCTGCTTCTCATTATAAGTAACATCGTCATCAGTTTTCATGTCTTCACAATTGATTGGTAGTTTTATTTCAGGAATTTCGTTTGAAATTTTTAAAATTTGTCTGTCGAAAATTTCGAAATTGTTTGATTTTGAAGCTTTATTAACCAGGATCGAATACGACACATTCTACATTTCCTAAACAATCATTGCTTGAAAACAAATTCTACTGCGTCACCTCTACCAACACTTTGGTTTTCCGTTAAGGTAATACTTTGATTTTGACTATTTGTAATAGGTATTTTCACTTCTCCTTTAACCACTTCCAATAAACAACCTATTTCTTTATTTCCTTTAAACATGACTAATCCATCATACTGACTTCCAGTATTACATTGAATTACATGAACTGTATTTTTCTCGAGTACAGTAGCTTGCACTGTTTTTAAAGTTATACGTGTGATATCCAAACTTAGCTGGAATTTATTGAATGGCGCTTCATCGATATGCAATTTGTTACCCATTCTGGCATAAGCTATATGAGGCATATCTAACCATGTTCTACTAATTAACAAACCCACTAGTTGATTTTCATCGCCTACAATGAGAACTGTTATGTCCTTTCCTAAGACGGTATCGATTTCAATATCAACTACTGCTTTTTCAAGAGTTTTAGCAGCTGGTGTAATTTGGTTGCCAAATCCGTAAACTTCATTTATTTCAGGAATAACTTCAATGTTTGACTTCTTTGTGACTGATTCTTTCATCAAGCATTCTGAGCTTCCTGTGTCAATTAATGCACTCACCCAGTTTTCATTGCTAAGCTTGGCCATTTTGAGGTAGAGAAATGAATTTGAACACTCTCTAATCTTCGTAGTTAAGTTGGTAACGTTACTTTCAGAATTCTACATCTTCTCGGGGCAATCCTTCGAATAATGTCCATAATCATTGCAATTGAAGCATTTTGGCTCACCTTTCTCGTTACGTAAAGGTTTCCGGTAACCTTGAATCTTGCTATTTTGTGTTGATTTCGTTTGGGGTAATCGGGGCTTTGATTTACCGTTGTCATATTCAAAACGTTGAAATTGAGCATTACCTTGATTCTAATCGAATCGAATTGTCTGCTTTCGGTCAGAGGTCTTGACCCTTGTTCCTCTCACTGTTTCATATTCGTCTAAGTTGTCAGCGAGTTCTTTCGGAGTTACGAACTTAGACCACTCATCTATAAAATGATCTTTAAGTTCAAAAGGGACTTTACTCTTCATCTGGTTTGTAATCATCAAATCTTTAAGACTTTGAAAATCTACAACACTTAATCCTGCGATCCATTCCTCAAAGAAGTTTTGTAATTCAAAAGCAAAATCACTCCATGTACAGTTTGAATTTTGGTGATGAATAAATTTTTGATGGCATTTTTTAGGACCAATGTTAAAACTTTTCAATAACAACCTCTTAACGTGCTCATAATCGCTTCACATTTACTTTGACGCTCTAGCGATTATTTGCGAAATTTCGTAAGAAAGCAGTCTTAGTAAGGTGCAAAACTCAATCCGCTTTTGGTAAATCAGCTCTCCGCGATTGTCTTTTAACGAGAACTACGTAAAATAGAGACTAATTTCGGTCTCCTTAAGATCAAACTTACGAATCAGCTTTTGAAAAAATCGGTATTCGGCTTATTGACAATTGCATCCTGATTAAACAAATTTCCAAGATTCTTGTCATTAAGACTATTTTGATGTGGAATTCTCAACTTTTCTCACTTAAAAGCTCGTTCTCTTTCTCGTTCTCGTTCTCATTCTTGTTTTCTTTCAATTCGTTCTTTTTCTTGCTTTTCTAACTCAAAAGCTCTTTCTCTTTCACTAATCATTATTTCTAATATTAATTGAACAAACTCTTCTTCATAATTTTCAGAGTTTACAATTTATGACATTAACTCTACAACTTTCCTTCTATCACTGATTTTCCATCTTCAATAATTCAACTTTCTTAGCTTTCACCAAATAAGACATTTTGCACAGAAAAGAAATTCAAATAAACGCTATATGGATATTTATCCAACTCCTTTACTTGAAGGTTTCCACAATGCGTTGGAGCTCAAAATGTTCTTCAATGAGTTACACTAAAAATACACTTTGGATATTATAGAAGCACGTACCTTATAAGTCCGTAACGAAAAGGTTTCCTTATTAACTGGAAAAGTTCATAAAGGCGTTGCACTTGAGAACAAGTCCCGACAGAGCTAAATCTTCGAATAAGACTTAAATCGCAATTTTTCGCCTAAGCGATTTTTCAGATAATCATAGCAGTCCTTTATACAAATTATTTCTTCGTAGGATCGTATAAATCTTCGATGGACTTTATTGTTGTCCGTCGGGGCTTAATCCTAGTATACGTTACACGGTGGATTTGGAGACATTGGCGATGGTATGTTTATATATTTGCAATTTTCAGGTTACTATTTCCTATTTTTTTGCCTACGTCAATTCTTGGTGACAATCATAAAAGTTTTACTTCGGCGTTGGCAACAGTTTGGCGACAAGCGTCCACGCGTCATTTCGGCGTCGGTGACATTTTTTAAAATCGCGTCAAGCGTGTAACGTAAACTAGGATTTTACCTCCGTCGGCGTTTCTCCGTATTGAGTATTCCGTTATGCTTAATCGTTGCCTGTCGTAATGACTAAAGTGCGTTTACTTAAGTTACTAAAACTTTTTTTTTATCGTTGTCCGTTGTAGATATCAATCTCACTTCTGAAATGTTAAATCTTTAATAAATAAATGCTACGTAAGGTATGTGTTGAAGGTATATTTATTGCCTGTACCTTACGCACTAACTTCAGCTCTGCATACTTCACTGAAACTGTCTTGTTCTATAAATATCTTTTACTTTTTTTTTAACATGAGCTCGTGCATCTAATTATAAGTGATGCCAACATATGCAACTCAATATTGCCACAACATCAACAACCTACACCAACTTCCTAAATTGTATACCATTCCCAACCAGAATATGAATATTTAATCAACACAAAATACGTTGAACTAGGGGTGTGGAACATCGCACAGCTTTCAATTACACTATATTGCTGATGTAGATTTGTGTAATTTATCATTTTTATATTTTCATCAGTCGCTTAGAAAAAATTGCCAGTTTGGCGATATTTTTTGTGATAATTCGTATATGGGTATTTTATTATTTAAAAAAAAAAAAAAAAAAAAAAAAAAGGAAATTTGGTGATATGCTTATCGATAATTCTTATATTATCCTTTCTTGCCAGTAAAACTTAGCAGAGATTAAGAAAAAAAAAAAAAAAAAGGAAATTTGGTGATATGCTTATCGATAATTCTTATATTATCCTTTCTTGCCAGTAAAACTTAGCAGAGATTAAGAAAAAAAGAAAAAAAAAACAAAAAAAAACGATCTTTGATGAGGTATGCTCAAGGAAAGAGAACTCTGTGTTAAAGTCATTCGTTTTACAACTTTAAACGCCATTAAAGCCATTTTACGGGAATTTCGGTGGTGGGGATGTTTAGAACACCTTACGAGGCATTACCACAGCTATTTTGAACAAAATCGTTAAAGCCGGTTTTTTTAGAAATTACTGAAAAACATTATTTTTTCAATGGCAGCTACCTTACGATTTTGACGAAAACCTTAACGGTAGGTCCCATGGCTACCACAAACTGGTACCCCAAATTTGAATATCGTACGTCAATTTGTTCGGGAGTTATGCTGACCGCATATACACACATTTTTTTTTAATTTTTTTTTTTTTTTTTGACCGAATGCTATACTTTCATTATGTATAATGGGTAATTGAAAGTAAAAAGAATTACACTCAACTCACAATAATATAATAATATCCACAAAACTAGATTTCACCTAATCACAAAACACAGCAACACAAATAATCAACCACTAACCTTCATAACACAATTCCAGTCACAATATTCCACCCGAACAGTATCCATATATCGCAACGTACCTCCGAAACGACCGGACCAAATGGGCATTCACTTTTGACGGACCATCTCTAGTCCATAGCTTTTCATCTCAATTACACTTCAAAAAAACGACACTCAGTTTTCTTGTTATCACTTTTTTATAATTCCTCTATAACGAGAGGAGAAGGTTTTTAGAACGACTTTTTAACTCACTATTATCAGCCAGAACAACAAAAAATATAACACTGAAAAACTTATTTAAATGCCACTTGCAAAGAATAAACTTTTGTAATTACGACAACTAAAATTATACCAAACGATAATTATAAAAGAATTAGAATCATGACTCGGCGTAAACACTTGGTGATGTTTTGGGGGAAAAGTCGTATAATTTCTGTTCATTTCGCAAGTCAATACGATCTAACGTAATTGTCCCTCGATAAGAAAATTTGACGTGTCCCTTGGTACGTTTTCTAGCTATTTTTGATTGCATGGTGATTTAAGGAGAATTATTTGATAGAAAAGCTTTATTGTAAACAGTAAAATAATTCTCACGATGCAAAGCTAAAAGAATCTAAACACTCCTTTTCATTACTATTAACTACAAAGAAATTAAACAACGAAAACTTTTACAACAGCATTTTACTTCGAGTATTAAAAATGAGAAAAATAACTTCAGTCACTTAATTGCGTTGAAACAATACATACACTATTGAAGAAAACGTGATAAAGTGTTGCAACATGCCTTATTGAAATTCCATAATTTCCCTATTTTTAAAGGCAATATCCCAAGGAAAGACTATACCGCTGATAGAGCAGCCTTGCTTAGTTTTTGTGCTGAAGTAAATTGGTATTTCCATAAACACATACATAACATTTAAGTTGTGGATAAAACGATTCGTGGCTTTAAATTGATTATAAACTAGAGACATAGGAATTCGAAGGAAAAAAATCAAAAATAAACTGTCTTTTTATGACATTAGTAAAAAAATACATACAATAAAATACCACTTATAATCTATATATTTAATAGGCAATGCGTTTTTTGGGGTTAGTCCGTCCGCCTAAACTGCTCAACCAATTTCAATTATCAAGGTGTCATTTTAAAGGAAATAAGCTGTAGATTTGCCAAAACGTGCCAAAATAATTTATTAACACTTTATTAATTAGTTAAATTTCAATATTTTTCATCATTAAGCTACTACAAAGCCTCAATGATTTTGAATATATGAATGGCAACATCCTTACATATGTAAACAACAAACCCGTTGCTAATTTTAAAGCTCTTTTTAAACTCTTCGTTTCAAAGTTGATTTTTTCTGTTTTTCTGAAGCATTTTTGTATTAGAGTAATTATTATTTTGAAGTATTTCTATCCAGAAAAACCAACCCAAGCGAGGCGTTCAGGGGTTGGTGAGTGTAGCTCGCTTTGTTTTTTATCAGAATAAATGAAAGATATTGGGACTTCAATGTAAGGGCATAGCTAATGAAGTTTTAAGTCAGAATGTTGGCGGATAGTATATTTAACTTTCTATTATGAAACTTGCAATTTGGGTGTTTTCTCTATTAGGCCTTACATTAAATTTATAAAAATTTGGTTACATTTTTTATGGCTGGCAAACCTATTCGAGCGCAGCAAGATGTTTTAACCACAAATTCGAGCGGCAAAGCCGCTCAATCCGAGCGCAGCGAGGCGTTTGGGGGTTGGCGAGCGTTAGCGAGCAGGGCGTGAAGCCCCCTAGTAAGTATTTATATTACTAAAATTATAAAACGTATTTGAATTTTGACAAAAAAAAAAAAAAAAAACTGCCATTATTTCAATTTTATTTTCGAACTTGGGAACTCCGCCCGCTTTTTGTTAACCTTGTTAACCAAAAGAACATCTGCACCAAATAATTCAGGAAATTTAGAAACAATGGGAAAAAAATATTGTGTTTAGTCAGCTGACATTACTGTCAACTTAATTTTCATTCTGACTGGAAAATCAAAGAAGTTTAATCAAAACTCTACCATAAAATTGGACTATCAAAATGCTTTTAAAGTATGTATACCGAAGCAGCACAATTTGAGTTATTTTTATAAAGCCTTAAACAAATTAGATTCACCGTGTTTGCAGTTTCGCATTGGCATCCATTATCTGATCTAATATAACCGGAGGAGGAAATCAACACGGTGAAGATGAAATGCTTCTGATTGAGCTTATCAAAAGAAACGTTTCATTGATTAGTAAATTGCATGATAATAACTGTTAAAGTTTTCATTGGCTAAGTTAGGTGAACATTAGATTTTTATGAATAGTTAGATTCATGATTTCAATTGCTACTATATTATATTAAAACTAAACTCGTTTTTTTTTATGTTTAAAAAATTTCATGTTTTGATGTAATATTTCGCAGCCCTTGTACACTAGAATTAGTTTCCTTAGGGCTATGGTACAGAAAGAGAGTGACGACCATTCTGGATGTAAACATTTACAATTCGAAAATAAATAAATAAATAAAGGAATGAATGAATGAATGAATAAATAAATAAATAAATAAATAAACAAACAAACAAACAAATAAATAAATAAATAAATAAATAAATAAATAAATAAATAAATAAATAAATAAATAAATAAATAAATAAATAAATAAATAAATAAATAAATAAATAAATAAATAAATAAATAACGAATCAACAAACAAACAAATAAATTACATACGTACGTACGTATGTTCATACATACATACATAAAAGAATAAATGAACGAATGAGCGTTTGTTTGTTCGAATAAACAAACAAATTACAAGTTTCTAAAACACATCAAACTTTATTAATGATTTATTAGAAGTGGACTCGTCAAGGAAATCACGTCCCTTCCTCCAACCCTTTCACCTCACACACTATTTCGATTTTATGAAAAAAATTTGAGGATGTTTTTATTTAGTCTTAATTTATTTGATGTAGCGGAAAGTTTATCTTGCTACTTCCAGCACATAATCGCCACCATTGTCCTCGTGTCAAAGATTAAACATATTTGATAATTTCTGATATTGAATGAAGGTTTCCAAAGTAAAAGGATATTTATCCTTCCCCTCTTCCACTTCTCATTACATTAGAATTTGACTCGCAACTGAAGTACTTCCATGGTCAATGCTAGTTTCATACTTCTACCCCTTGTGCCTGGTTCTCAAGTTGTGTCTTGGAACATTGACGAAAACGAAAAAAAAAAATTCTTGCCTTTTTCTCTCTACATTTTCTTTGAGCAAATGCCAACCATTCAAGGACACTGGAGCAAATAACACACAGGCTGACATCCTTCCGACCACTGAATTACATCTACAATATCCTTTTATTATTATTATTATTATTATTATATCTAGGCCACGAAATTTTCTATCATTGACCATCAAATGCACTAGTTGACGACATTGTAACACTAAAAAGTCTTGTTGCACATGGGAGTACTGCCTATGGTTGTCTGGTGTAATCAACGGACCGATCTATGTCTGTTAAAAATGGGCCTTTCGGTAGAAAGTTAGATAATAAACGCACTAGTTATATACCTGGACTTTCTTTTTTTCTTTTTTTTTTTCAATTTAAGTTTCTTTGTTTTAGTTTTTGCAACATAAAGTCGATGGTTTATGGAAATGGAAAACCAAGTTCATTGAAAGGAGGTATAAACAATGGAGACCGAGAAAATTTTATTTAATCAATAAATAAAACTACTTAATTATTAAAGTTAATTTATTATGATATTATACTTATAATATTACAATTCAATACTATATTATAATTAAATATTACAATTTAATACTATATTATAATCAAATATTATACTATAATTCAATGCTATATTATAATTAAATATTATATAAAGTTCATTATTAATAATACTATTTAATTAAATGTTGGAAGTATTTTATTATAAACAATTATTAAAGTTTGATTGATGCTTATTTTGAAAATTTGGGCCGGCGTAAATCTAAAATCACTGTGCCGATTTTTTTATTCTAGGACGCACATGAGTGTTACAGTCTGGCGATTTCCGGATTTCCTGATGTAATAGTGATATTTCTTGAAATTTGTTTGTTCAATTTGTAAAGGAAACATTTTCAACAAAATTCATTCTTATCCATGTTTTGAATCTTCTTTCGTATACTCTGTAAGTTGACTATTTAAGAAGGGCCGTGCCGTGAGCATATTGAGACCTGTTCCATAAACGTAATGGGGATGAACAAAATATGATTTTCTTATAGCTGAAGAGTGTTTTAAGTGATTTTTATGAGCAAAATTTTTATTATTTTGAGCATGTACTTTAATCAGGTTTAAATTCAGATAAATCATTAGCAAAAAATTCTCATTTTGTTCAACAGATGTCGCTACTAACTAATGATAAAAAAAAATGTCTTGGGGTCGAGTTCAGGGGTGTAATGGAGAGGGAACGCGTGGGAACGGCGATCCTTTACCTTTTTAGAAGGCGGAACGGCGTTCCCGCATCTAATGTATTTTTTTTTTTACGTGATACTAAACACAAAGCCAAGCAAAAAAACGAAAAAGTCATTTCGTGAGAACTTTGCTTTCGTCTACACAACTTCAGAGCTGTGCAAGCAAGTTTTAGTTTTGTAAAACACTCGAAAGAGGCGCGGCACCCCACACATGACCATTTCTCCTTCATCAGGAATGAACTTACATGTATGTTTATATCTAGCTATGATTCATTCAATGTAAATTATCCTCTTCAACGAATGATCTGTATTTGTAGATGAATTTCAGACTTCAAATTTGCATGTTTCTTCATATATACTGACTGAAACTTCCATACACAAATTAACGCCACTATCTACATTTTTAAAGAACAAAACTGTGGTCTGGCAAATATAGTTCTTTGCACCCTTTCCATGAAGAATATTTCCCCTCTTCTAATTTAACGGGAACGCTAACCGATTTATCAACAAAAGTTATATATGTATGTATGTTTTATATATATATATATATATATATATATATATATATATATATATATATATATATATATATATATATATATATATATATATATATATATATATATATATATATATATATATATATATATATATATATATATATATATATCACCGATTTCATAAATTAATTGTAAACCTCTCACCGTACCTAAGAAATGAATTCGTTCTAGAGGAAAAAACAAACGACAGCAATTTTTTTTTTGTTGACAATCCAAAAAAGTGAAGCAAACCTGCGATTCTGACGGTATAAACTGGTTGGTGCTAAAAATCCAGATAGATAAGAGCAGAATGTTGATATTTTGTATTAGTTTTTAAGGTATTTTGAGATCACGAAATTATGCATTTATATTTTGTCAGATATTGGAAAATATTTATTTTATTGCCAGATATCGGGAAAATCAAACTGATAACTTGTTTGAACAGGAAAAAATATGCTCACAAAACAGTATTGATTTTTAAATCCTTTATATTAACTTCGCTTTTGTATATTAGTTTGCTTGTTTGTGAATTTGAATACGTTTAGTTCAATAAATAAAATGTTGCTTGAAAGTACAGTAAAGAGCGCCCCGCTACGTTGTTTTGACAGAATTGAACAGTTTTTAATTTTGTTTCACTTTAACTTGGCCGTACTGATAATGCTACATTAGCCGAATTACAGTCTTTCATAACTCAGGGTTACGAAGGGGAACCAACGCTTGCGCTAAGAGCTGAGGACTACTAAAAAGAAGTAATGTGTAGCAAAAATCAGTAATTTTAATAACATGCATTTTATAAAATTCTCATGAAATTAATTTTATTACAATTTTTATACGTGTAACAAAAATTGTATCCTTGGGTTCCTTAATAAAACCTGACTTAAAATAATGTTACTAGTGCTGAAAATGCTAAGATTTTAATAATTTGCGACGATTTCTTAACGATCTGTAAAAATATAAAATGAAATGTGTTAACGATCTGAAATGCTAAAGAAAAGTTTGTTATCTCACGATAACAAATTGGTTCTTGCATATTTTTATAATTAATTAAAACGAAAATAATTTCAATTTACTGAAAAATAATATTCACAGCAGTAGAGAGAAATTTTATAAAACAATTTCTTATTTTCGGTCTTGTATCGCTTAATTGCTGTTCACCATTGTTTGCGTCTTAAATGATCCTTAGGTTAACTAAAAAATACCTTATCCAAAGCATAAATGATGGTATTTTTGCAGCAAGGAACAATTCATTACTTATACAACACTTTTGACATTATAAATATAAAATTTCAGTGCAACAACTTTAAAAGAAAAAAACCCGAAATCACAGTTGCAAGAAGGTGCACTTGCACCCCCCTAGCTCTTGAAAATTAAAATATATATATATATATATGAGAGAAAAAGTGTAAATTCCAAGATATGAAAAAAGCACATATGCTGCTTCGTTTTTTTTTTTTTTTTTTTTTTTTTTTTTTGTTTTGTTACAATAAGCATTTGTTTTTCTATTATTTTAGTCTTTTGTTTCTTTTCTATGTCGTTTTTCATAGCCGCCTATTGTCTATGATTATTGGTGGCTGAGTAGAAGTATTTATTTCTTTTATTGTATAATCATTCCCTGTGTAGTCCTTAAAATTCTAGGAAAAATATTTTGCTTCATCAGATATTCTATCTTGAAATCTATTTTTAGAATTCAATTAAACATCCAATTCTGCCTTTATATTCCAAAACTTGAAAGAAATATAATGTTCCTCTTCTGTATTTTTGCATCTTAGTTCCTCTGTTCTAAATACTGTCTCTTGTATGCTGTGAGATGTAGTTGGATGATAAAAAATCGTTAAAAATATTTTTTTTAATATTTTTTTTTCTTTTTTCTTTTTTTTTTCCTCTTTAACAGGGTTGCGCTTTCAAAAATATATACCATGAATTTTTTAAACTTTTCTCAACGAGTATAGTTTAAAATGCATAACTATTAATTAAAATTTTAAAAAAATTAATGATTTTGATAAAAATCTAGTCTTGCACCCCCTTGCAAATAATTCTGCGGGCGCTCATGACACAGCTTTACTTTTGCAGGAATCGAAGAACCGGGAAAACCTAGACCACGTATCGTGACGTCACAGTGCAAAGACGGTGTTTTTAAAGGAAGTGACTTCAAGGTCATTCAAAAGTTTATTTAAATAATATAAATTGAATTTTTTCTAACTGTAAATGATACCATTATGTTTATTTTAAAAGGAACTATTGTTTTCAAATGAGTTTGACCAATCATGCAACTTCCCCATTGTCCATTAATGTTAATTTATATATGTTCAATGATCGGGTACTTGTTTCTTTTGCAGATAAATTTTATTGCTCGTGTAATACTTAAAGTTACCTCAGTAGCACAACAACGCTGGCTAATATCGCTCGAATTGGCCAATCCCATTACTGACTATTATATCGGCCGTTGTTACGAATCCTGGCCTATCTCGCTCAATTAAATATACTGGAAGTATTTAAATATTGATGCACAGTGTTAAAATTGAATGATTTTTTATAAGAAAGGACGGAGAGGGGGGGGGGGGGGGAATGTTTTATGATGCTTTTGAAATGTTTATTTAATAAAAAAAAAAAAAAATCGTTTATTTTGGAACGATGCTTGAGTTTAGGCTAGGATTGACCAATCTTCCAAATCCCCTGTTTTCGACATTGAACAATTCTGCTGTGCTACTTGGGTAATTGCAAATGCAATTAATAAATCTAATCTTATTAAATGCAATATATTTCAAAATAGAATTCTTTAATTTATAAAATATATTGAACTGTCGGAAAAATAACCATTGATCTTAAGACGATGTGTGTTCTCCATTCGGTGATCGAAAACGTCTTTCCAAGGGTTGATACACTAAGAAGCATAAATAAAATCTATATATCAACTGAAATTGCTATCCGAAAGTGTAGAAGTTTTTAATCAGAATTAAACTCTCTCATATAAACATTGTGGGATATCCGAGTAGCCAGAAATTCAAAATATTTATTTTTCCAGCAAGTAACACAGCACAATTCCATAAATTTTCCTCTTTTTTTTCAAAATGTCAACCTACCAATACTGATCTGTGAATTTGCTTTCATTAATTCAATTTAGTATGAGTGTCAGCGATTAATTGTGTCACGTCATCATGTCGTAAATAAGTTGGGATGATAAGATAATGTAAGAAAAAGAGATGGCGAACCGAAACTTTTAAAGTGTGATAATAGTCCGAGGGAATTCAGTTACGAAGTGTTGTTTTTCGTTGTACTTAGAATAAAACAGGCAGCTGTGAAGTGCGGAATATTAATAGCTATATATTATCTAATTACAGGTAAATAGCTTTTTGACCTTCTTTTAAAAGTGTACCTTTTTTTTCTTCTTTTTTTTTTTTTCAAATTCTATTTTCAGTATTTTAATGTCACTGATAAGAATAACAGCTAATTTGAAAGCATATGAAGACAATGAAGCAAGAACGTTTTATTTACTTTTTTGTAAAAATAGATAGATAGACAATATTATTCAAGAGATAATTCACAGAAAATACTAAACGTTTTAACGTGCTTTTATACATTTTAATACTTTTAGATTGCGTTTTCTGAACTTGTGGAAACTAGTTACCTTGCATAGATCTTAATTTCTTTATTACAAACTAGCTGAATACCCGTGATTAGCTATGAAATTTTAACATGTGCAATATTTTAGCTAGGTGTGAGGCATCGAGTTGCGGAAATCCGCCATTGGAGCTTCGCTCGCCGGAAGGTTCATCGCTACGCAAAATAGAGCTCGCTTCGTTCGCTGAAAAGCCCATTGACATATAAGTACAGGCTTACTTCACTCGTTGAAAGATTCATTACTATGCAAGAATAGGTTCGCTTCTTTCGCTGAAAGGTCCATTGTTGCGTAAGCATAAGCTCGCTTCACTCACTAAAATCTAATTGCTACGTAAAGCCTTAATATAAGAAGAATCCCCCCTATCGAGACACGCACACAAAAAAAATCCCGTTAATACAATAATACAAAATCCCTTTAAGATTATTTCAACACATGTTTGTGGAAAGCAAAATTAGAAGGCCAAAACTACTAATGTTGAAACTTTCAGTGCTCTTGGCCTATTAGAAGTAACTTTTTGGGAAAATATTAATTAAAAAAAATAATCAAAAAACAAACTAAAATTTTAGCATTCTTTTTGTCAATAGTCCAATTAGAATGCCAAAACTACTTGTGTTGAAAATTTCAGAACTGTAGCCCAAGTAGAAATCGTTTTGTAAAATAGTTGTTAATTAATTAAAAAAATTAATTAAAAAATAACTAAATAAAAATTCTGTTTTTCAAAAGTCTAATTAGAAGGGCAAAACTACTTATGTTGAAAATTTCAGAGCTATAGCCCTATTAGAAATCGTTCTGTAAAATTTTTATTAATTAATTAAAAAAGAACTAAATAAAAATTAAAAAATCTGTTTTCAAAAGCCCAATTAGGAGGCCACAACTACTTATGTTAAAAATTTCAGAGCTGTAGCCCCGTTAGATATCGTTTTGTTAAATACATATTAATTAAAAAAGAACTAAATAAAAAATGTAAATTATGATTTTCAAAAGTTCAATTAAAAGGCCAAAACTACTTATATTGAAAATTTCAGAGCTGTAGTCCTATTAGAAATCATTTTTTAAAATATTTATTAATTAATTAAAAAAATTAATTAAAAAAACTAAATAACAATTTTAAATTCTGTTTTTAAAAGTCCAATTAGAAGGCGCAAACTACTTATGTTAAAAATTTCAGAGCTGTAGCCCTATTAAAAGTCAATTTGTAAAAAAAAATTGTTAATTAATTAAGACAATTAATTAAAAAATAACTAATTAAAATTTTAATATTCTGTTTTACAAAATTCTAATTAGAAGGCTAAAACTACTTATGTTGAAAATTTCAGAGCTGTATCTCTATTTAAAGTCCCTTTGTAAAAAATAAATTAATTAAAAAAATTAATTAAAAATAATTGATTAAAATTTTAACATTCTGTTTGACATATCTAAAATTAGAGGGCCAAAACTTTTTATGTTGAAAATTTCAGAGCTCTTCTCCAATTTTAATTAGGTTTCTATACAGCCACAGACAAACAGACACGCAGCTTGTTTTATTATTAGAGATTAGAGATAAACTTATGCTAAGATCAGATTTTAAGTGGTTTTTTTTTTTTTTCCAAAAGTGTGATCCATTATAACTTAATGGTAAATTCAACTTCTGGTCTACATATATGATATCGAGTTAAATTTTTAGAGCCACCTTTATACAAAATGTTTTCCTAAATATCGCTAAATTGGGGCATTTTTTGCCAACCTACATTACCCTGCAGAGTAATAGACATTTTCCTCTGTGAATAGAAATGGAATTGTGTAGGTAGCGCATTGATTACTTATTGGTAATTGTACAATATAGCAATAATTATTAATTGTATCTTTTTCGAGCCATCTACAGCTACAAACATCTGCACCTACAAACGTAGCCATCTACAGCTACGTTTATTAAAACAGACGGTAACTACAACCTGTTCTAATAAATGCATTTTTGTATATTTAGAAATTATATTATAGAGATCACGAGTAATAGATATCTCAAGTACAAAATACTAAGCAACAATACATTTTTACAATCAAATAGAACTATGCCACTTTTCACTTTACAATAGTTAACTTTCTGAATCTTTTTTACCAGTCGAAATTACTATTTTGAAATTTAATGATATTGATATTGAATAATACTTTATCTATCTATCTATCTATATATATATATATATATATATATATATATATATATATATATATATATATATATATATATATATATATATATATATATATATATATATATATATATATATATATACATACATACATACATACATACATACATACATACATACATACATACATACATACATACATACATACATACATACATACATACATACATACATACATACATACATATATATATATATATATATATATATATATATATATATATATATATATATATATATATATATATATATATATATATATATATATATATATATATATATATATATGTATATATGTATGTATGTATGTATGTATGTATGTATGTATGTATGTATGTATGTATGTATGTATGTATGTATGTATATATATATATATATATATATATATATATATATATATATATATATATATATATATATATATATATATATATATATATATGTATGTATTTATGTATGTATGTATGTGTATATATATATATATATATATATATATATATATATATATATATTTTAGATATGTTGATTCGCATAATTAGTGTACACTTCTTATTTGTTATTCCGCTAAAAAATTTGAGGATTATTTTAGTTACTAATTTTACATTATTCGATTTTTACAATACCTTATTATTTTGGTTTCTCTACTGCAATGAAGTGATAAACTTATACTAGTGTTATGTCCGCCTGAGGTCAACAATACATAAAAATAAAAAAAGCAGCAAATACCCACACATTGATATAACATCAAGTAAATATTTACGTGGGGATGTGTTCCACAACAAAATTTAACTCGACTGGCAGTTCAATAAAAATTGGAACTATATGTCTCTTTTGCAACTTATACAACTAATATAACCTATACTAGAAATGTAACTTACGACCTATCCTAAAAATGCTACGCCATTTTGACAACCTTCTGTAGATTATCATAATATCAAAAACATAAACTTCATATAGAAATTCTTTAAAATTTCACAAAGGGAATCATAGAAAGTTTATATCTAGGCTCCAATTGGAGATATCCGACTAGATGTAAGACACATCAGCGATAAGCTTTTTTTACTAATTTAATCTCTAAACTTATCAACTCAGTGATATATATATATTTTTATTTATAAACACGCTTTTGAATTAGCCCAGGTTTTATAACCATACATCGTCAACCTCGCCTTGGCAAGGTTTCAGGCATTAAATGTCGCCAATTTTATTAAAAGACTTTCCTATTTATCTAAAGCAAATAATAAACATTTATAAAATTATTATTCCTATAGTGTTTATGTATGAAATAATTAATATATTGTGACCAGACGTACCGCAATACAAATTATAAGTCGCATTTTAGTAACCACATTCAAATTCAAACTTGATCTTACGAATTTTTTTTTTATTGTGAATAAACTATATGGGGCATGCTCCCGAAAAGTCCAATGGACAATTCCCGCATTTTTTTTTTTTTTTTTTTTCTTTTTTCTTTTTTTTCAATTCTAAATGCTTCGAAATAGCCATAAACACAAAAATTTCTGCTCACTGCGCTTTTTCTTTTTTTGAATTTACAACCAAAGTTCGTCTGTTAGATTAGGTGGGGAAAACGACAAATTCAGCTCGAAGCTAATGTGAAGTCAAAAGATCTAAAATAACTTGGCTTAAAGCGCAGCAGCGGAAAACTGTTTTGCAAGTTTCTCGCAAATCGCGCCAACCAGCACTACGTCAATGAACAATTCCCGTAATTTTTAAAAACGAGTGAAATTAGTACATATTTATGAAGAATTTCTTTCTGATTCCAAATATTTAAACAAAAGTTCTTTAAAAAAATTAGTTATTTAAATATTAAGAAAAGAAAATGCCACCAAACCGAGCCGAAACCAGTCCGATCAAAAGAGGCAACAAAATTCGTGACGTAAAGGGGTACCGGCGTTTTTTTGGTTATCGTGAGTTTTCTGCCAAATAGCTTTCCACATTCCGTACAGCTTGGCGTGATTTGCGAGAAACTTGCAAATCTGGTTTGCGCTGCTGCATTTCAAGCCAAGATGTTTGAGATCTCTTTACGTCACGTTCAACGCCAACGAAATAAGTCGTTTTCTCGCCAACCTCTAACAAGGTAATTTTTATCATAAATTAAAAAAAAGAAAAAGCGCATTGAGCAGAAATTTGTATGTTTATGGCCTTTTCGGAACATTTAGAATTAAATAAAAAAAAAATTAAAAATGCGGGAATTGTCCATTACCTAAAAAACTCACACAACTATTTGGCAGAAACTTCTCAATAACCATGGAAACGAAAGGATGTCTTAACGTCACAGCTAAGTAATAAAGTAGCATTTTAATCGGAAAGCGATCGGACGAGGTTTTCGGGCATTTTCTTTGCTTAATATTTATATAACTAATTTTTTTTAAAGAATTTTTGTTTGAATATTTGGAATCGGAAGGAAATTCTTCATAAATATAAACTAATTTCATTCGTTTTTAAAAATGCGGGAATTTTCCATTGCTTCAAGCGTACAAGCTAACTATACACCATTGCAAATTTTTAGAATTTGTGGATAAGCTGCCCATTTGATGGTTGTTAGGCTTGCGCAGTGATGGTTTCGCATGCCAAAAGTGTTAGGGTTTATCCCCCCTCACGGAACGTTTATTTTGGTTTGGGACTGAATGGCGTTATTGTGCTATGGTTGTCGTGTAGGGAAGTTATATCATGAACTTTTACAATATTTATTAATTTTTACTTGCAACGCATTATCTCTCCGCAAGATTGGGAAATATATTTGTATTTAGTAATTTGTAATCGTTTTCAATGCTTGATGATTCCTCGTAGCAGAAAACCCTCGACGTTGTGATTTTGGCGCAGCTTTTATATACCTTCTGTATAAAGGATCGCCTCAAATTACTTTACATTAAATTTTGAATCTCTTGCAATTGTGATTTGGAAAGTTTTATTTTCTCTTAAATACTGCCCCTTCCTTTGCCTTCAAGGTTGGTTTGTTTGTACGTTCAATCATTCAATACCTTCTTATCCTAGTCACTTTAGGCCGACCAAACGGTATAGTGGTTATCGTGCTAGCTTCTAGACCGCGAGGTTGCGGGTTCGAGTCCCGTGTTGGCATGGGTGTTTGTAAATGTATGTTGGCTTGTCTAATGACGAATGTTTCGGCGCATTATGGCCCTCGTGTTGCTGACGGCGCCAGATAATCTGAATACAACCAACCTAGTCACTTTAGCGTTATTGCTTAATAGTTCACATAATATCGTAAAATTATGCATCTATTGATACTGTTTAAAATACACTTAACTTTTTTTTTCTTCTAAATTTACACATTTTAAAATGTTAAAAAAAAAAAAAAAAAAAGAACGTTGGTTGCTCTTGCTTCAAGGCACAGAATGATTAAAATGAAATGTGGAAACTGCATCCAAGTATAATAATTTTTACGATATACAAGAAGTATTTTTATTTCAGGATGTTTTCATATTTAGCAATGACGTGATACGTTGCACTTATGGTTGCACAATTTTAACATTCCGTTAGTCGCGTTGCACCTATGAGGTGTTTCCAGTTTTTTGAAAGCCATATGAAATTTATTCTAGTTTAAATAGTTAATTGTTACCGATTTAAGACTCTTTGGAGATATAAAATATTAAACAATCTATTTAAATCGTAAAATTTATTCAAAAATCGTATCGCAAGTAATTCAATAAAAATAAAGGCAGAGGAGGGGAAAGTGTATGGAGGCACTTGTGAGCCACTGAAGGTTAAATGGGAGGATTCCAACTTAATACCGCCTGGATCAGATGAGGTTGGCTCTAGGGAAGAATTTTTTTTACATTGGTAAGCTGTACATCACATGATGAGGGGTTAACTATTCAATCTAAATAATTGTATTTATTGAAAAGTTTTTGCTGTAATTAGGGTCGTATATCCTACTATTTTAGATTCCTAAATTCAAAAATAACTTTGCATTTAGAAAGTTAGAAAGGCGATATATATTGGATTATTGATTTTCAAACGCCTTTCCTTTTTCGCGTTGAGGTACCAGTAACTCTAGACGTTTCGCGGCATTTTTGGTTAGGTCCGCGGTTACGGATCCGTTTTATAGAAACTAAACACAGTCATTGGCCTTGCATCGAAATTTCGCATCAAACCTAGTGGTCCTCTCGAGTTGCGGCATTCAATCATGTGGCGCCTGAGAGGCGCCGCTCGAGCGCAAAGGGTTAAAAAAGTACAGAAACGTACAGAAACTGAAACACCGTCCTGAAAAGCACAATTCAATAAAATTATCGTTGTATAATATACAGTAACTAAAGTTGTTATATTTGATGCTGAATACTCCAGCCAATTTTTTTCTATTTTCTTAAAAACTTAAAACTAGAATGAACTTTTTGTGCAAACTATATCTTGAGTAAGAAGTAAAATGCAATATTTTTCACAAATTATGTGCTATATTTCAGTTGTCGAACATTATTATTATTATTATTTTTTTAAGATTTTTTTTTTTTTTTTTTTTTTAAATTTAATTTTAAGGTCCTTATTTTTTGTTTGGAAGGTACTTGAAAAGTCATTGAATTTGTTTTCGAAAAATCCCTACGAACTCTGCAATACTGAAAATGCATCTTTTAAGGACTAAACCATCTATATTTTTCTTTCTTCTAGAATGACCAAGGATTCACTCTTTCTTCAACTCAAACTTCTTTCTACCTGGATATTTATTGTGTCATTGACTATACCAATTGCTGGTTATATTTGGCCTCAAGATAATGTTTTGGTCAGTTTTCAACTCATATATACTTCATACTTATTAACAATGCTTGTTGCGGACAGAGACTTCTGGATATACATAATGGATAAGAGGTTCAACAATTGGTTCATAAAGTTCTTGTTCAACTTAGCAAATTTCATAATCGCAGTGATATTTTTATTCTTTCAATTAGGTATTCCTGTTGCCTATATAAAGCATTTGAAAGCACAGAGAAATCATGTCAAGCATGAAATGCTTCCAGTGCAATATTATGCTGGATAATTTTGGATCTTTATGCTATGATAATTTTGAGTTTTTACATTAACTCAAATTAAAATTGAAAATTACTTCTTCTCCATTAAATAAATATTAACTATCTATTTTTGACAACTAATTTCTCAATGAAGTATTTATAACTTATTGATGATCCCTTTGGCTTTATTATGATTTTCCATTGTATCATATTAAAATGTAAATGTATAACAGCTGTAGTAAAGTATAGTGGGACTCTTATTTTTCACGTAGGTTCTATTCTTATCGTGACGATTCAACTATCCTAGAAATGCTTTTAAGTTCATTGATTGGAATAATGTCCAGGGGCTTCATTTAAGGGAGCACGATTTTTATTCACTATATATATGGATAATTTTAACTTAGGTAGAACATTATAAAACAGGAAGCAGCAGCCAATAGCAACTGTTCTCCTCTAATAAGCTCATGATAATTTTTTTTTTTCAATCCTTTTTTCTCTTTTCACCACCCAGGGTTGCCATACGTCATCCTGGATTGTTCCTTTTTTGGCTCGCCTATCGCTTTAATGGCGACCGAGGCGTACAGTATCGGGGGGGGGGGGGGATTGATTTAATTACTAGTTATTGGATATTTCTGTCAACTTCTCTTCTCTAAACATTAATCTATAGTGTGACTACTGTATTTATAACTTTAACAAAAGGTTTGCATTTATAAATGTGTAATCATTGTAAGGATTTACTATGTAACAGTCCAAATTCATTACCAAAGGCATAATGATTTTCAAGGAAAATGCATGAAAAAGTTTGGGAGTCTATTTTGGCTCTATTTTATGGCTATAATTATGTATCTTTATGTGAAAAATGGCGGGGGAAAAATATTAATCCTTCTGTTAACTTTCCTCGTAACTATATCCTTGTTTGTAGAAAAGACAATATATTAAATTTGTAAAAGATTTTTTTTTTGTATCAATGTGCAAAAAATTAAACATTTTGAATCAAAAATAGTGGCGAAAATAGCACTTTTTCGCGGGGGTGAAAAAGTACTTTCTCGCGCACCTCGTTCTCAAATAATAAATTGTAATGGCATTGAAATAACATATTTTTAAAAGAAAGTTATTGACAGGAGTTGCCAACATTAATAAATATATGTACTAAAGATATTTTTGCACGTGATTATAAAAAATATTGTATACAACATGTGGGAAAGTACTTTTTCAAACTCGGTAAATTATTGAACTCGTGCTATCGCACTCGTCAAATAAGCATTTTACCTCATTTGAAAAAGTATTACTTTCCCCACTAGTTGCATATATAACTATTATTAAATGTGTAGATATTTCTATTTAGTTGTTTTTAAGTCATTAAGAAAAGATATAGTTTCCATAAAACAGTTTTTAATATAGTTATCACTCGTATATAGGATACTTCAACCACTCGTATGTGTGATAGATTTTTCCCTTTCATATTTGCATTTTCAGCCCTGTTTTAATCAATCATCGGTTTATATTTAAAGTTTATGAATGAATTTTAGACTGTTTATATGTCATAATTGCATTTATATATGTTGTATAAATGATAAATAAATTTTTTTAACATATTCATTTTATTCTCTTTCCTTTATCCATCATGCAACATAATACGCTGGGACATAATACATTTGTTGAATAAATTTACCATTAAGCATTTTTAAGCTTTTATATTAAAAAGCTTCATTAAGGATAGAAATAAACTTTTAAATTACATTCTAGAGAATGGACAATTCCCTCATTTTTTAAAAACGAGTGAAATTAGTATATATATATGAATAATTTCTTTCTGATTCCAAATATTTAAACAAAAGCTCTTTAAAAAATTAGTTATTTAAGAATTATTATTATATTATTATTAAAGAAAATGACCCAAAACAGTCCGATCGAAACAGCCAACAAAGTTGTGACGTAAAGAGACCCTATCGTTTCTATGGTTATCGTGAGGTTTTTGTCAAATAGTTAGCGTTGAAAGAGTTGTTGTTGGTAGACCATTGCACATTCCGTACAGGTTGGCGTGATTTTCGAGAAACTTACAAATCTGGTTTCCGTTGCTGCATTTCAAGTCAAGATGTTTGCGATGCCGTGATGTCACATTCAATGCCAGCGAAATGAGTAGTTTTCTCGCCAACGTTTAAAAAATTAATTTAAAAAAAGAAAAAGCGCATTGAGCAGACATTTTTGTGTTTATGGCCTTTTCGAAACATTTAGAATTGAATTAAAAAAAAAAAAAAATTGGGGAATTGAAGCTTCACTAAGGATAGAAATAAACTTTTAATTTACATTGTAGAGAATATTAGTTAAAAAAAAATAGTAAGCATTGTACAAAATTTAAAACAATTAAGCGCTTATAGAAGTGAAATTACTTTCGTTTCGAAATAAAGTTGAATGCTTTGCTTAACATGTTTTACTTAAAAACTAGTGCTAGAAGTGTGGGTAGACACGGTGTGACGCGTCCCCTCACTTTTCAGGAAAATACCCTTGCGTCCCCCCCCCCCCCACTTCTAAAACCACTGAAATCTATCCCCTCTAAATATCAGTTTTAAAAAAACTCAATTCGTCTGAAAACTACTAAACTACTAAAGGAACAATGACATAAAACTTTAAATGTAATGACACTGCAAAAAAATTATTTAAAGTTTTCAAATGTTAAAAAAAAAATTAGTTATGTCATATATATCATACTATTACAAATATGTATTATACTACTTCTGTATAAAGTTATAAGTATTTTTAATTTCAAATAATGTTCATTTCGTCAACTTTTAACTTTGGAGGAACTTTTTTTATAAATGTTTTGAAGGAAATTTGTATTCTTGTATTATATAAGGACGAACTATTTAAAGAAAATAAACTTTTAGAGTTCACTATTAATTTAATTTCATGAAAATATGCCCATTTGGAATCACTATTTAAATCTAAATAACCAGTTAAGTATATAATGTTGAACTATTAATTCACTTTATCTCTTATTTCCAACTAAAAAAGAAAAATTAAGCCAAAGAATATTAGTTAAAACAACAATACATTTTGTATCTTTGGTCATTGTTAGTGTTAGGAAGTATAAATTACTTCAACTTAACTTGACATCACTAGACGGTAGATCGTTACAGTGCTCATAGGTATTTAATCCATTTTGGCGGCGTGAAAGCATAATGTTCGCCAAACCACTACCCTGTAGAGAACAAAAGCTATAAGGTTTGGCGAGAATTATGTCTTCTCTCCGCTAAAATGGATTAACCACTTATGAGCACTGTGAAGATCTATCGTCTAGTGATGTCAAGTTAAGTTGGAGTTTAGTATAGTTAATATTTTTATTGCAAAATGCGAAATTATAAAATTTATGGTGGAGAAAGGGATGCAATTGTCACCAACTTTTGGGCATCCCCCCACTTTTCTTTTCCCACTTCTACAACTGTTAAAAACTAATCATCATGACAAAAATATACATTAAAAATTATGCATTATTTGCAATACTAATACAATACATCGAAACGCTGATTTCTAACTTTTCTACTAGTTATGAGAAGTGATATTCCATAGCAATTTATATGTCTACATAAAAAAAAAATCGCTTGAACTGTAAGAAACCCTAAATACTGACACTCAATGCCAAGAATCAAAAGTTAAGCAGCACAACCTTTTCAATCACTAAAAGGAAATGAAGTAATGGAAAAAAATAATGACCATTTACATAAACTGTTTGCTGTCATAATGACAAAACGAAGGAAAAAGTATATAAGTTCTCTTTCTCAAATTGAATATTACTTCCTCTAACTTTATTAATTTATTTAGAGGTGGTTCGAAAAAACCTGAATTTTAAGCAACGAAGTCTAATACTGCTCATAAGTTGAGTATTTATATGTTGATCAAGAAGGAAGTAATGAACGAATCCCTATATGTAACCTTCAGATTATGTAACGGCTATACAGTTTGAAAAAAAAAAATTACAAAAATAAAAATTTGATTACTTGAACACTCAAATTTTACAGATTAAGTTTTTTGACTGCTAATATGACTCAATGATTTAATTTTAAATGTTCATTAAATAAAATAGTTTAAGATCCCCAATACATTTTTTGTTCGCGCATAATACCTATTTTCGAATTTCGGTGAAAAATTAAAATCAAGGTGTATACATAAGGTATGTATACCATATGTATACATAGGGTAATGAAAGTATAGCATTCGGTCACAAAAAAAATCGACTTTTTTGTGCATTTCTCCACGTTTTGGAACACTCCGATTTCAAAAAAAGTTGTCTAAAAAAAATGTCTGTCTGAGGTCAGCATAACTCCCAAACAAATTAACTAATGCCTCTTAAGGTGTTCTAATAATTCCCACCTCTGAAATTCCCATGAAAATGCTTTAATGGCGTAAAAAGTTGAAAAACGAATGCCTTTAACACAGAGTTCTCTTTCATTGAGCATACCTCATCAACGATCGTTTTTTCTTGTATCCCAGTTTCACTTATAAGAAAGGATAATATAGAATTATAGAAAAGTATAACTCCAAAACAATCAATTTGGCGAAGGGTATTTTTTTTAAAGGACCCATACAATAATTATTTCAAAAAATATCGCCAAACAAGCAATTTTTGATAAATAAGTGATGAAAATATAAAAGTTGTATATGTCACAAATCCACGTTAGTATTATAGTGAAATTGAAAGTTGTGGGATGTTCCACATCCCTTGTTATAGTTTTACACACAGAAGCAATGTCATATTAAAAATATACATGCAAAACCATTTCTCTACTAACTTCATCTTGCAGCTCTTCACTCATTTCAGAAAGTTACATTTATTGAATTCAACATATTGTTTCTTGCATGTTTTGTGCTGTCACTTACAATTGTCAGTTTTCCTAATATTTAAATTAACTGCAATATTTTTACAGTCTTACCTAAGTATATGAGTTCTTCAGGTTAAATTAAAAAAAAATTCCTATTAGAATATCGAAAAATGTCATAAAAAATCTTACCACATTGATGGAGTTCACCTGTAGAAATTCTTAAGTTTCCAGTTTTTGAAATCAGATATAACTACAATTATTAGATAAAGTCAGGAGTTTGGTACTTTTTTGTGGGTTTTTTCATTAAAAAATAATAATTGTGGAGTAGTTTCGATGTTTTACCGCAGATTAGTCAAAACTTGCTTTTAGAAAAATCCAACACAATCAACCGAACCAACCTGAGTATCCAAAAATATTGTTTCCATTTTGTATCTTTGGATTTACAAATCTTTCCATGAGCTTCCGTTCTCCATTTTCTTTTCACTCGGTTAATTTTTGAAAAGAAAACTTATCTCGATAACACCTATCTATAATAATAAAACAAGCTGTATGTCTGTCTGTGGCTCTGTGGATCTATAGAAACCTACTTAAAATTGGAGTAGAGCTCTGAAATTTTCAGCATAAGTAGTTTTGGCCTTCTTATTGTATACATCACAAAAAGAATGTTAAAATTTGAATCACATCTTTTTTAATTAATTTTTTTTACAAAGTGACTTCAAACAGAGATACAGCTCTAAAATTTTCAACATATGTAGTTTTACCCTTCTAATTGGACTTTTGAAAAACCAAATGTTAAAATTTCAATTAGTTACTTTTTAATTAATTTTCTTAATTAATTAACAATTTATTTTTACAAAACGTCTTCTAATAGGACTGCAGTTCTGAAATTTTCAACATAAGTAGTTTTGGTCTTCTAATTGGTCTTTTAAAAACAGAATTTTAAATTTCTATTTAGTTTTTTTTTTAATTAATTTTTTTAATTAATTAAAAAATATTTTACAAAACGATTTCTAATAGGGCTACAGCTCTGAAAATTTCAACATAAGTTGTTTTAGCCTTCTAATTGGACTTTTGAATACAAGAATGTTAAATTTTTATTTAGTTCTTTTTTAATTAATTAATAAATATTTTACAAAACGATTTCTAATAGGGCTACAGCTCTGAAATTTTCCACATAAGTAGTTTTGGCCTTCTAATTGGACTTTTGAAAAACAGAATTTTAAATTTTTATTTAGTTCTTTTTTAATTAATTAATATATATTTTACAAAACGATTTCTAATAGGGCTTAAGCTCTGAAATTTTCAACAGAAGTAGTTTTGACCATTTAATTAGATTTTTGAAAAACAGAATTTAAAATTTTTTTTAGAACTTTTTCAATTAATTTTTTAAATAATTAATATATAGTTTACAAAATGATTTCTAATAGGGCAACTGCTTTGAAATTTTCAACACAAGTAGTTGTGGCCTTCTAATTGGACTTTTAAAAAACAGAATTTTAAAATTTCATTTGTTTTTTAAATTAATTTTTTTTAATTATTCAACATATATTTTACAAAACGATTTCTAATTGGGCTACAGTTCTGAAAATTTCAACATAAGTTGTTTTAGCCTTCTAATTGGACTTTTGAATACAAGAATGTTAAATTTTTATTTAGTTCTTTTTTAATTAATTAATAAATATTTTACAAAACGATTTCTAATAGGGCTACAGCTCTGAAATTTTCCACATAAGTAGTTTTGGCCTTCTAATTGGACTTTTGAAAAACAGAATTTTAAATTTTTATTTAGTTCTTTTTTAATTAATTAATATATATTTTACAAAACGATTTCTAATAGGGCTTAAGCTCTGAAATTTTCAACAGAAGTAGTTTTGACCATTTAATTAGATCTTTGAAAAACAGAATTTAAAATTTTTTTTAGAACTTTTTCAATTAATTTTTTAAATAATTAATATATAGTTTACAAAATGATTTCTAATAGGGCAACTGCTTTGAAATTTTCAACACAAGTAGTTGTGGCCTTCTAATTGGACTTTTAAAAAACAGAATTTTAAAATTTCATTTGTTTTTTAAATTAATTTTTTTTAATTAATCAACATATATTTTACAAAACGATTTCTAATTGGGCTACAGTTCTAAAATTTTCAAAGCAAGTACTTTTGGTCTGCTACTAGGACTTTTGACAAAAAGAATTTTAAAATTTTTATTTATTTTTTAATTAATTTCTTTAATTAATGTTTTCACAAAAAGTGGCTTTAATAGGCCTAGAGCTCTGAAAGTTTCAACATTAGTAGTTTTGGGTTTTCTAATTTTGCTTTCCACAAACACGTGTTAAAAAAATCTTAAAGGGGTGTTGTATTATTGTATTAATGTGAATTTTTTTTTTCCGTGTTTCGACAGTGTGGCTTTACGTAGCAATTAGATTTTAGTGAGTGAAGCGAGCTTATGCTAAAACAACAAATGAACCTTTCAGTGAGAGGAGGGAGCCTATTCTTGCATAGTATCTTTCAACAAGTGAAGTAAGCCTGTATTTATGTTTCAATGAACTTTTCAGCGAACGAAGAGAGCTCGATTTTGCGTAGAGCTTTCCTGCGAGTGAAGCGCCAAAAACTGGGACCTATACACCAATGACGGATTTCCGCAACGCGAGGCCTCACAGCTAGCTCAAATATTGCACAAGTTAAAATTTCGTAGCGAAGCACGTATTTTCAGCCCCTAGTTTACAATATAATTAATTCACCAGGTCAAAGTTGTTTTTTTTTCAGTAGTTTTTGCTGCCAGTAGAGACGTCTAAAGAATAGTGTTAGTTGATAATAATGTTTCAATTTAACATGATAAGGTTTTAGTTTCACTGAATTGAAAAATGAATGGTTTTTTTTTAATTAATCTGTACGTTTTAATATATACTGTAGTACTTAAATTTTCTTTAAAAAAAAAATCTGATACACCACTAAATAGATCCCTTGCAAGAGCACAACCTAAGAGAGTTTTCAACCTAAGGAGAGTTTTCAAGGTTAGAACTCTTATAGGGCTAACAAAAATACGTTTTGCTATAAATTAATACAAATAATTTAGTTTCTATAAATATACTTTTAAAAGAATAATTTTGTCACCAACATTCTTACAGAGTAAGCTTACTGTATAGCACTAAAGTAGCTGATAGGTTCAAGAACTTAGAAATAAATAATGGATTTGAAAATAGCACTGTATCAAAATACCGTCATACATTATTTTTGGCCCAAATAAACAGTCGTTTACAAATATGGAAGCTTAACATTTCACTAATGTTGTTGTATGTTTCAGTTCTACATGGCCCTTGTATTTCTTGAGTTCATAAATGTCTAATAAAATCAACCTAATAATGTTGTTTGTCCATCTATCTAAAAATATAACTTTTTCTCTGATTTTATCGAACAAAAAAAAATATTTCAAATTAATCTATAATCAAGAAAATAAAATATTAAGGTTTTCATATACTTAATATTGAGTCCTAAGTTGAGGTATTTTGTTTAACTGAAAAACAGATCAATACCAATTAAAATAGTTTACCATTCAGATATATGAATAAAATGAAATAGCTAAACTATTAAAGACATTTGTTCATTGTAATCATGTTCATTGTTCATTGTAATCATTAAAAAAGCTAGTGGCATGATGTTCATAAAAAGAAGATATCATGGATATCAAAAGTTGTGCTATATCTTCCCATTTAAATTATTCGTCATGTAAAGAAACTTCTTTTCCACAATCACTATATGAAAATCCATTAAATAAAACTTTTGAATGGCAATTTTAATTCTTGTTTCTTACTTTCTCGTAATATTCACATTCAAAATTTAATATTATTCTATTTCGATCATTAGATTCAAACTCTCTCTTGGGCTCCCGATAGCCTAGGCAGTAGAGTATCGAGCTCGTAACCGGAGGGTTGCGGGTTCTGTTCTCGGTCAGCCAAATATCGGTGTGTACCTAATGGGGGCTGGTGCACATTAAATCTGTCGTGGCCTCAATGTCCTCTCGTTGGTGTGGTGGGGTCGGAGAGAGAGGTTTACACTAGAAGATTTCGATCTCGTATTCTTCTAGATGCTCAAAATTACGAGACGTATTTGGCTGTGTTAAGCACTTTATAAGTGGCAGAAATAGACAGTCGGTGGTTTCAAAACAAAACAAAACTCTCTCTTTATAATTAACGTCATCTAATATTTTTATCCTATTTTGTTAACATTAGTATTAATTGTCTTATTTTCCAACCTTTTAAGCGTTTTTCTGGTTCAATTCGAATTCTATATTATTATATAGGCCAAGTCCTATTAAGATTTCATGAAGAATAAATAGTCCAAAAAAGCTTATCAAAATGTATCATTTAGCAAGATACAAAGAGCAAGTAATAAAAAGTTATAGCCAGCTATAGAATATTCCAGTTTTAATTTAAGTTTAAGCTGCGTTTTGTATTATAAAACATAGATATTCAAAAAACTACAAAGCTTACCGGAGTCAATATAAAATTAAACTGTAAATAAAATACCATGTATACTTTTTCAGAAAAATAAATTTTCAATGGTATATGAATGTAGCTCTTAAATTTTGTTTAAATCTGCTCTTTTTGTCACTACAACTCATTCACTTTAGAAAAGTTTCAAGGTTTTGTTAGTATATTTATACTCATGGTCATTAAATTGAATGAATAAATTAATGTCTTACTTTCCTTAATAAATGTAACGTTAGAACAATTTAGTTTTGAAAATAAAATTTACTTTTTAGTTTGCAGACGTTAAAACAGAGCTCCATTGATTAGTAAAAACTTAAAATTGGTTAGTAATAAAACTTATCGAATTTTATATTTAGTGAAACTATTGTTTCACGTCGAATTTAAATACAACTTTAAATATCATCATTGATTCATTCATCTTTAAAATGTATTCTACATTAACTGATAAGAATAATACAATGTTTGGATAAATTTAAAAAAATTCTTATTCATAATTTTTCAAAGATTGAGAGTTTTAGAAAAATTATTTTGCAAATATGTAGTATTATCGAGATATATTCGTATTCCAAGAATCAACAGAAATAAATAAATAATGGAGATGAAAAGCTTATGGGAATACTCACAAACTTCAGTCACAAATGTTACAGAACTGTTCTTTGTACTATATGCCAACTTAAAGGTTTCGGCAAGGTTTTTAAGTTTAAAAAAAATTCTCTGAATGAACACTCTTAAAAATCTGTACCGAAGAAGAGTAGAATATCTCTATTTTAAGTTATATACTAGGCATAAAATAATGCTAGTAAAGTTTACAAATAGCGAAATTGGATTTGGTCGGTAGGTTTCAGATTTAGTTTTCTTTGGAGCAAGTTCTATACTATACTATACTGCCGTCATAAACAAAGAGCCTAAAATCCAAAAATAATCAATTGCATATTTTGAAGTCAATTGCATACTTTTGTGTTCGTCCTTTGAAATTATATATTTTTTATTTTTGTATAGGTTTGTATGACCTAAAAACTTGAACCAATCAATGAAATAAAAAGATTACTTTCTATAGATTAATCGGAAAGTGTCAAAATATATGTTATTCAAATGTTTTGGATTATAAGCTTTTTTACTTACGACGGCTGTGTACTTGTCCGAATGCATGTTCCGAATATGATTCAAAGGAAATTCGAAGGAAAGCTGCTCCACATTTGTGTCTTGGAACTGAGGAAAACAAGAAAAACTCTCACCTGGCAACCCAATAAATGGCAGAGACTATCTGACTGAAAACCTGAAATTATAAACCTATAAATAACTGATTGATAGACAACATACAGGAGGTAATTCCATACAGGAGGTGAAAATATCATCATGTGGCTCCTTAATAAGCCTAAATTATTATTTTTTTTCATTCTGGGTTTGGCGTAATAATGTTAGTAATGAGAAGGGAGGGAATCGGACGTTTGGGCAGTCTTAAAATTTCCTTTGAATGGGCGTTACTCTTAAACCAATTAACCAGTGGCAGAAATTCAATATGTTCTAATCTGCCTCATGATAATAGACTGAGATCCGACTGCAATTTTTGGACCCCATCGAACATCATTCTGAATTTTTTATAGAAATTAGAGAAAAGTGTGTAGATTACGAATCCTCTGGTCTGCCGTGTAAAAATGGCCAAAACTAGTCAAAAATCGACTTTTAATAAGTTGAACTAAATCCAATTGTCAAATGCGCCATAACTTGCCAAATAATGAGCTTTTTTTTTATTTGGTGACAGTCACTTTTTAATTTTCAATTAAGAAGGTTGCAGACGATTCAGATATCTGGCGACGGTCTACTTGCATCTATTAAAAGGGAGCCAAGTTGGCAAAAAATATTACGTCACTTACGACGTAACTGATGTCGCCAATTTGACTTACTTTTAAAAGATATAAGTTTTCCAAGCCAAAGATCAGAAATCGTTTGCGCTTTTTCTCATTGAAAATCAAAATGGGTTGCCAGACGAATAAGTTTGTTCTATTTTTGGCAAGTTATGACATATTTGGCAATCGGATTTTAGTTCAACTCATTCCAAGTCGATTATTGATCAGTTTCGGCCATTTTTGCCATGGCAGACCAGTGGATTCCTAATCTACTCACTTGTGTCTAATTTCTATAAAAAATTAAGAATGATGTTCGATGGGGTCCAAAAATTGCAGTCGCCTCTCGAACTATAAATATTACCTCTTTCTCCCCTTACTCATATAACTTACAGGTATGAATTTCTTTTCCAGACTTATCTACAAATTCCCATTATCGCTTTTAGTTTCGTTTTACTTAGATAAATTTAGGTAGTTCAATAGTAACAACAGTAAAAACTTCCACATTAAACTAATCTACATGTGTTTATCATTCCATATTCATTTATAAATACTTATCTTAGATCATGGACTAAGGTAAATTCAAATCAGAAAATCAACTTATTGTTTGCTTCTTTTGCTGACAACTTTTCAGTTACTGATAAACTATAATATATTATTTAATGCATCAAGGGAAGAAGTTCTTACTAAGAATGCATCGATTACAATTGTAAATACCTTTGGCTTGGAATTGCTGTATAATGCAAATGAAATTGCCAATATTTATGTACGAATAACTAGTATTACAGTTATGTTTTCATGAAACTATCATCTCAGATCCTGCGTCTTAGCAGGGATAAGATGAGAATGATAGTTGGATTTCTTACAGGCCACTATCACCTGAGAAAACACCTTCATAGAATGGAATCTTTAAAAAAGAACCTTTATGTAGGAAGTGCAATATGGTGGAGGAAACCGCCCACCATCCATATACTTTTTGAATGTGAAGCTCTTCTTCACATTAGGCACTCAAGCTTAGATCTTGGTACAGAACTTGATACAATCCACGAGGAACCTGTCAAAAGCCTTTTGACCTTTCTTAAGGAATCTGGCTTTCTTTAACAGGGGGTCGAAAAATAAAGGGGTTGGTGCAATATTCCCTAGTGGAATCAGCACCTAGGCTCAGTTGACCTCCCCCATTCACTAGGACTATATGAAAACTTAGAGAAAGAAAATGTCCTACCTTTGGCACATCTTAAGATTCCTGAATTGAATCTTATGAAAATGTCTCCAAAAGACTTTTTGAAAGAGCAACAGAAAAGTGCTGAATTGAAACCCCTATTTCAGGAGGCTAGAAATAGCACAATTTCTAGAAAATCAAGGTATATAGTGAAAAATCAGGAATTGCTCTCCAGAAAAAATACAAAAATGGAACAGAACGATTATTGCTTGTCGTTCCTGAGAAATACCGAACGCAAATGATGACAATATGTTATGAAGGGACAGCTGCTCATCTGGGTGCGACCAAGAATACAGATGCTTTGTTCAAAACATTCTGTTGGCCAAACTATTATAAAGAGGTGGAAAATTTTGTGAAGACGTGTGTCAGCGAGTTGGAAAACCACAGGATAAAAAGAAGCCTCCTTTAAAGATTGTCCCAGTCATTTCTGAAGTATTTTCCAAGCTGAACATGGATGCTTGTGGTCCCTTACCTATGACGCCTTCTGGAAATAGATACCTCATCACAGTAATCTGTATGTCATCCAAGTATCTCGATGCCATTCCTGCTTAAAATCTTCGATCAACGATTGTAGTGGATGCCTTACTTCAAGTTTTTAACCCCATGGGCTTCCCAAAAGAATTACAAACAGAGCAGGGTAAGTCATTCATGAGTGCTCTGACAACTGAATTTCTAGAAAGGTTTGGAATAAAGGTCGTGCGAAGCTCCGTACATCACCCGCAAAGCAATCCAGTTGAGAGAATGCATAGAACGTTGAAAAGAATTCTCCGGGTCCTATGCCTTGAATCGGGTCCAGATTGAGAAAACATTTTGCCTCAAGCCCTCTTTGCTTTCAGAACGGTGACACACGACAGTACCGGCTTCTCGCCAACAGAACTTGTCCATGGCAGAAATTTGAAGACTCCTGTTATGTTACTATATGACAAGTTAACAGAAAATAAACGTGAAGAAGATAGTGTTATAGACTATGTGTTTGAACTAATGAATCGTATGAAAAGATGCCAGGAAATCGCTGTACAAAATATGGGAGATACCGAAGAAAGACAGAAACTTTGGGACGATAAAAAGACTGGGAAAAGAAAGTTTAACCTCGGTGACCTAGTTTTGATGGTAGTACCATCCAAAGCAAACAAGTTATCCGTACAGTGGGTAGGACCTGGTGAAGTAGTACAACAACTGTCAGAAACAAACTACGTAATCAAGTTTTCTGAAAAAGAAAATACTCATGTATGCCATATCAATATGCTTAAACCATACTACAAAAGAGCAGAAAATGTAAACTTGTGCTTTGAAGAAAAAGAAGAAGATGAAGAGATACCTGGTCTTAGTGGTATAATAGAGTCAAACAATTTCGAATTGTCTGATATTTTTAGAGACCTCAAAACGGACACTAGTCTATCAGAAATTCAGCGGGAACAATTGAAAGAACTGTTGATCACCTATTCCAGTATCTTTTCAAACAGCCTGGATGCACAGATTTTGATGAACATGACATTGAGTTAGAAACAGAAAAACCAATATTTGCCAAACCTTATAGAATGTCCCCTCGACAGACAGAAATTTTAAAGACGGAGGTGAATAAAATGTTAGAATTTAAAGTGATTGAACCAAGAGACTCTGATTTTACTTCTCCTCTTATATTAGTGGAAGTACCAGGGAAAGACGCTAGACCATGTATAGACTATCGTCGTTTAAACAAAGTAACAAGGACACAATTTTTCCCTATACCAAACATGTAGCAACTCATTGAGAAGGTGTCAACAGCTAACTACATTACTGTGTTGGACTTGACCAGGGGTTACTGATAGATCCCTTTAAGTGAACGAGCACAAAGATATGCTGCGTTTGCGACCAGTTTTGGTACCTTTAAGCCATTAAGGTTACCTTGCGGTCTTAAAAATGCTCCGTATTATTTTAGCAGACTAATGGCTGGACTGTTACAAAACTGTGAAGAATTTGCCGCTCCTTATTTGGACGATGTTGCCATATTTTCTCAGACCTGGGAAGAACATTTAAAACATCTAGAAGAAATATTTGAAAAGATGAAGATAGCCAAGCTGCATATCAAACCTCCAAAGTGTCAATTTGCTAGAGAACAGGTGAAATATTTAGGATATATGGTTGGACTAGGTCAAAGAACACCTGGAGAACTCAAATTTCAAGCCATTAAAGATTTTCCAAAGCCCTGTACCAAGACTCAAATCAGGTCGTTCTTAGGACTTCCTGGCAGGCCCGTGCTGGACCCCTTGTTAAGGCGGTGGACGCCCTTGACCAGAGGGCGCCCGAAGGGTATGGAATATAATAACTAAAGCTTTAATCGCACATGACGCTGGGTTCAATATGCTTTTCTGCCAACAGGTCACGGTACGAAGGGACCGTCACACTTACACATATCGTACCGGTATTTGTCAAACAAAATGAACATGTATTGTTTGCTAAATTCTAATGTTCATTTGATCCATTTCAAATATTTGCAATGTCTTAGGGTGAAGTAAAAGACAAAGTAGTAGTTGAAACATAATTAGTGTAATTTTGGTAAACTAACACACATAGAAAATTAAGACGAGATAATTTAACATTACATACATTTCAAAAAAAAGTTACCAGCATTTACTACTTAATTTCTTAAAGAAAGTAACAAAAACAAATATGCTCACAAATAAAATGTTCTTTGATTGAATTTACAAACTAAACCTGAAGAAGTCTTCTTAATTCGGAGCTGGAGTGGCAAAGATAATCAATAACGGTGTCTGGATCTATGGAGTTTAAAATATCAGATTCTGAGTGCATTAACAGTAAAGATTCTAAATTTTCATTTCTCAAAGACGATCTCAATCTGGTTTCAATAAGTTTCAATTTAGAAAATGCTCGTTCGCAAGAAACTTGAGACAATGGAATGGTTAGAAGAAATTTATATACTTTTAGTGAATTTGAGGGCGAGGTCAACAAAACGGAAGTAATTTGTGAAAAATTATTACAAAAAGGTCAATTATGCCAAAATATTGACGCAGTAATTCTGGCAATTGGGGATTCTGAAAGCACTAATTGAGCACTAAAATTTGGCACCGGTCGTACAATTAGTGCGAGATAATTTACATCGGTTTAAGGCTCGCGTACATTCCATTCGGCAATAAGCAAAAATTGGCGATTTTGGCCAAAATATTGACGCACTAATTTTGGCAGTTGGGTATTCTGAAAGCACTAATTGAGCACTACATGTTTGCATATGTGAGACAATTAGTGCGTCTGTGGGCAGGGCCAACGAAACAGAAATGATTAGTGAATAATTATATCAAAATGGTCAATTTTAACCAAAATATTGACGCACTATTTCAAGCCGTATAGAGGATTCTGAAAGTACTCATTGAGCACTAAAATTTGGCACCGGTCGTACAATTCGTGCGTGATAATTTACATCGGTTTAAGGCTCGCTTACTTGCGGCAATAAGCAAAAATTGGGGAATTTTGGCCAAAATAATGATGCACTAATTTGGCAGTTGGGTATTCTGAAAGCACTAATTATGCCCAACATTTTAACATATAATTAATGATGATTGCTTTTGTGGGCGGGGCCAACGAAACGGAAGTGACAAGTGAATAATTATTACAAAATGGTCAATTTTGGCCAAAATATTGACGCACTAATTCTGGCAGTTGAGGATTCTGAAAGCATTAATTATGCCCAACATTTTAACATATAATGAATGATGATTGCTTTTGTGGGCGAGGCCAGCAGTTTGCCTGCCTACCCTCAATTAACCTTGAATTTTATGAAAAGTAAGGAGGCACTAATTTTTTGGATGATGGATTCTGAAAGCACTAATTGAGCACTAAAATTTGGTACATATTAAAAAATTAGTGCGTTTGTGGACGGTGCCAAAAGAAACGCACCTGTCCATTCAGTAGTAGCCTACAGTCCCTACACTCAACCAGGTCGCTCGGCAATATCGACGATAAGCCTCGTCGTAAAACTTGTCAGTTTCGAAACAGGAGGGCGCCAAAATTTCCAGGCTGGAGGGCGCACAGGGATACGTCCCGGTATCCCGGCGGCCCAGCACGGGCCTGCTTCCTGGTTATTACCGAAGGTATATAACAGAATTTTCTGTGATTGCGGCCCCAATGACAGATCTTCTAAAAGGAAAGTGTGTAAAATCATCGATCAAATGGAATACCGCGTGTGGCAAAGCCTTTGAGGAATTGAAGAAAAAACTTACTCATCATCATGTGTTATATAGCCCCGATTTCTCAATGACTTTCATCATCCAGTGTGATGCATCAAATCTTAGTATTGGAATCGTGCTATCATAAGTTAACGATGACGGTGACGAACATCCCATTATGTACTTAAGTATTAAGTTATCTACTGCTGGGCAAAAGTAAAGCACTACAGAATGCGAATGTGCCGCCATTGTGTATGCCATCCAAAAGCTAAGATGTTACTTTGATGGATAGCAAAGATTTGTCATACAGACAGACCATAACCCTTTAGTCTGGTTGGAAAAGAACACTGGGACAAATCCGCGACTTTTAAGATGGCCTTAACTTTGCAACCGTTTAATTATGAGGTTATACATCGTAAGGGGAAATTGCATCAAAATGCCGATAGCCTCAGTAGTATTCCTTATAGTGCATGTACATACATTTCTAATTTTCTTTTATATATTTTCATTCTTTAAATTTGCATTATATTTCATTATTTGAATTGTATTGTAATGTTTATTAATTTTATATTTAGTTAATATCTTGAAATAGTTCAGGCACTAGTGTTTAGTGGAGAATTTAGTATTTGCCTTGTGTGTGTACTGTTTTATTTTTAGAATATTACAGAAAACTTTTCCCTCAAACTTCGAGAAAAGTTTTCCTCAATGAGGGGAGGAATAAATCTAGAATGACTTCATCAATTCCGAATGATAGATCATCCATTTGTAGGAATACGCTTTAGTCATGCTTTTTAGGGACTTCCCTGAGTTCAAAAAGGACAATTGAACTGAACAGAGAACTGTTAGGTGTGGTAAGATGATGTATGAACGAGAACGTTCTTAAAACTAAAGAACGGACTGTTGGGTGTTGTTTATGTTTGTGAGAACGTTTTAAAAACTGTGAACTGTTGTGTGTGGTCATCAAGAATTTAAAATTGATGGACATGTTTTTTTTTTGTTTTTTTTTTTGTAAGATATAGTATGTGTGTTGTAGAAATAAGTCTGTGTTGAGGATGTTGTAAATTAAAGAAATTTCCGAACATCGCTACCATTTTCTTGTACCGACATCACATCGAATTCGTCTAGATTTTCAAAATAACGAGACGTATATGGCTTTGCTAAGCACTTTATAAGTGGCATAAATAGACAGTCGGAAGATCCAAACCAAACAAATAATATTTAAAACAATACAAAAAAGGACGTAGTTATCAAAAAAAGTTTTTTTTTTTTTTTTTTTTTTTTTTTTTATTATTATTATTATGGTTTGAAACTGATTTAAAATACCATTACAAATTTTAAATACCATTGGTTGTAGTTGTTCTAAAAGGCTGCATTCAATTTAGAAGGTCCCAATCAACTCCAAACATGATATACATAAAAAATCTTATTTCTTACAGGGATTTCTAGCTAAAAATTATATATACTCTTTTCAAAACGATTAATTCGCAACGGCTTGGGAGTAGTCCCAATACAAACATTTTCTTATTTTATTATGAAATTAGCTGAATACCCGTGAAATTTTAACATGTGCAATATTTTAGCTAGCTGAAAGGCCACGCGTTGCGGAAATCCGTCATTGGTGTACAGGTTCCAGTTTTTGGCGTTTTGTTTGCAGGAAGGTTCATCGCTACGCAAAATCGAGCTCGCTTCGTTCGCTGAAAAGTTCATTGACATATAAGCACAGGATTACTTCATTCTTTGAAAGGTTCATTGCTATGCAAGCATAGGCTCGCTTCGATCGCTGAAAGATTCAATACTGCGTAAGCATAAGCTCGCTTCACTCACTAAAATCTAATTGCTACGTAAAGCCTATATTGGAGCCGTTCCACTTACCAGAAACAAAAACAAAAAAAAATCCCCGTTGATACAATAATACAACACCTTTAAGATTATTTTAACAAGTGTTTGTGGAAAACAAAATTAGAAGGCAAAAACTACTTATGTTTAGACTTTCAGAGCTCTAGGCCTATTAGAAGTCGCTTTTTGTGAAAATAATAATTAAAAAAATAAATTAAAAAATAAATTAAAATTTTAACATTCTTTTTGTTAAAAGTCCAATTAGAAGGCCGAAACTACTTGTATTGAAAATTTCAGAACTGTAGCCCAATTAGAAATCGTTTTGTAAAATATTTGTTATAAATAAAAAAAATTAATTAAAAAGCAAATATAATTTTAATGTTCAGTTTTAGTTTTACAAAAGTCTAATTAGATGGCCACAATTACTTATGTTGAAAATTTCAGAGCTGTAGCCCTATTAGAAGTCGTTTTGTAAAAAAAACTTGTTAATTATGAAAATTAATTAAAAAATAACTAAAAAAAAATTTAATATTCTGCTTTCCTAAAGTCCAATTAGAAGGCTAAAACTACTTTTGTTGAGATTTTCAGAGCTGTATCTCTATTTAAAGTTACTTTGTAAAAAATATAAATTAAAAAATAACTAATTAAAATTTTAGCATTCCGTTTGACATATATACAATAGGAAGGCCAAACTTCTTATGATAAAAATTTTAGAGCTCTACTCCAATTTTAATGTAGGTTTCTATAGATCCACAGAGCCACAGACACACACACAGCAGCTTGTTTTATTATTATAGATATATTCTATCGAGTCATTTGTGGTAAATTATTCTCCGGTAATATACATTGTTCTACCTTGGTTAGAAATTCCTTGGTCGCAAAAATATAATGAGTGTATTCCACGTGCCCGTCAACAAGTATTAGCTTCAGATAAACAAGCAAGTTTATAGAATAATTTAAAAATTGTTTTCATTATCGAACTAGCTTTTTGAACAATGTGATTACTATGCGGTTATTGTGTCCTCTTTCCTAAAAAGATGAAGGTCAAATTAGTTGACCTTGTACACACAAAGAATTTCGTAGAACAATTAAACATATCATTTACAATATTGGTTGCGGTTGAATTGTTTCAGTTTCCTTAAAATATCTGGATTCTTTTATTTAATTTCCAATTATCTATTTGGAAAAAGGTCCATCAAAATTGAAATTTTGTTGCAAAAGTTTATACCTTTCATTATCCTAGTAGATTTTAGGCTCGCACATCCAACTTAGTCTATCAGTTCTGCCCAGTATCACATGTAAAAGCTATAATTTTACGGTCCCAGGATGAAGTTTTTAATTTTAGTGAAATTAGCTTGCCTTTTTATTGTTCTTGATCTAACTTTGAGTGCTTTTCATGTGAATTGTGCAACAACTTTATCGGAAAATGCCACTTCAGCGCCGGAAGTTATAACTCGAACTCCTGTCCAAAAATGGCTGGCAGTTGATAAGACTTTGAAAAAAATGTCTGCCATACTGGTGAAGAATCTCCTGCCTCATGCCATGCGTGCTTCCGAAACCTTAAATTTAACTTCAGGTTGTTCAAGAGGATTGATGAAGTTTCTTATAGGCATCAAACAAACCAAACTGTGGGCTTACCGAAGTAAGTATGAAAGTTTTCCGAATAACCTCATCTTTTGCTTTCGATAAAAAAAAATTTAAAATTAGTTTTGCATAATCCTGATAGTTTTTGTTAATAATACTCAAATTATAACAAGTAGTTTTAATCCAGTGAAATTTTATAAAAGTGAGTATTTGTTTACCTTTATAAATGTACTATAAATTACATTTGGGAGTTGTTCAAGTGTTTTAAATATTTTGAATGGTTTTTTTTTTTTTTTTTTTTTTTTTTTATCACAAAAAAAGCTTTATTGTTTTATATATTCTAACAAGTTATTATTTTAGTGCCTCATTAATCGGAGAATGTTAATGATTTTTCTTTTCATAAAAGTTAGAGTTAGAAGTATTTTTAACATTTGTACTTCAGTCAAATTTGCCCCCCAAGTTTCTATTCATCTAATTAAAAAAACTGAAGTGAAGGTGAAGAGAAAGGGAAGATATAAGTACTGAAACAGAAATATATCATCCAAATTTTATAGGGTTTTTTCATTGAAAAAAAAAAAAAAAAAAAAAAAACATTGTAACATTAAAATTTATACATTGGGAGAATTCAAACTTCATTAATATGAAATAATTCACATTTAGATAAGTATTCGTGTTTTGGAAATTTCCGAAATAATTGCAATATGGTATTAGAATTTTAAACTTAGACTGCAAAATGTTAGTGTTCCATAATTGGCTTTTAATTTATTTTTTTTAATTTTTTTTCTTCTTTTTATTTTCTTCTCTAAATTACTTCCATAATGAAATGTAGAATTTCAAATTCGGAAATGAAGCCTTTCCCCAGTAACGCATCAATGCTAGCCACTGACACTCGACATTGGCCACTCCCGTTGTGAACCGCTATAGACTGGCCGTTGTAACGGATTTTGGCCAATATTGTCCAATGCTGGATAAAATAGACTGGAAATTTTGAAGTATTGATGCAAGTTTTAAAACTGGTATATTTTGTTTATGAGAAAAAACAGATGACTGACAAATATGTTTTGTGATGTTTTCGGCATGTTATTATTATATTTTTTTTTCTTAAATCGCATATTTTGGAACGAATGCTCGAGTTTCAGCCAAAATCGGCCAATCTTCCAGAACACCTTTGTCTGATATTGGTCAATACTGCTATATTACGTGAGTCATTGTTCTAAAAAATTGTAAACATGTACTGCAGAAATTTGTTATTCTACTAAAAAAATACATGTATTTATTTTTTTAACTATACTGTTTTTCTTATGAAGATAATACCTGAATATTGATAAGGTACAATTATACCTCAATAAAAAAAAGTTCTGTATTTAGTTTCTTAAATTATTTTCATTATAACTTGGAGTTTTTTTAATTGCTTCCGTCTATGTGAATTCATGTTTGGTCAAATTTAATTTACAAAATTTAATTATGTACCATAAAAATATTTTTATTTCTCAAAATTGATTCTCTATCTAAAACAAACATAGTATACTTCTTCCACTCATATCAAGTCTATTAATTGAATATTTTTTATCCGTGAAAAATGTAGTGGTCAAATACTAGAATTAACACGTTCAGTGTTAAATTCAGAACAAACGGAAGCACTAAGATTTGACTCTAGTATATATATTTATTTATTTTTTAGTTTATTGTAAATATATAAATTATTATTTTTTTAATTCAAATGTGTTTTCAATTTTTCATAATAAACTATTAAAATGCTTGCTTTGTAATAAAAAAGTAATAAACAGAAACTCCACAAACAGCAACAAAGGAATTATGGGTCTCTAGTTATTATGATAGTGAGTAATTGCGAAAAGGAATTATGACAGAGTGCACTATAAACAAATCAAATAAACTATTTAGACTAAAAACAAAACAAAAAATTAGTGTCTTTGGAACTTTTTTAATGGCTATTTTAGAACATATGTTTAAAATATACCATGACAATCAAAATCAACCCCACCCCAGTGTATTAATGATAGATCGCCTTTAGAGTAGTCAAAAAACAAGTTTTACTAAAAATGCAAACCACTACTAGCAGTAGCAATTAAGCTACGAAATTGTTTACTACCATTGCGAAAGTATTGAAATTTGTTCGTCCTACATTTAGTAAACTATTCATTTTATATCCACTAACGTAATTCAACCGCATTTCTCTCTCCAAAATAAAAATTGGGATCAAGTATAAAAGTTTTGAATTAAAAAAAAAATATTATTTTATTTTTGGATATTTATAAACAAACTATAGCTTTCTACCAAATGCAATTTAATCATTTAACCTATACCTACTTTATTTTACTTTGAATGTTTTTGACGGCCAATGGATTGGTTGGTTTGTACACTCAACGACCAATTTTTTGCACAATAAACACTTAGGCAAAGACCTGCAGATTAACGTTGATGCCGAACTACAAAGAACGGTCATCTTGAACCCAAAATTCGAACCCGGTACCTTCCGAATACCAGGTCAAAACTTTAACTACATAGCATCCGGTGGGAGATGTCATTGGTCAGACAAATTTATAAGTAATTTTTTTTAACATGTGCACTTCGTAACAAATGCTCTTACTTTCGATTCTTATTAAATAAACGTAAGTATTCTTTGAATGTGAAACTTCACCGAATCTGTAAAAGATATAATCTCCAATTCATTTATTTATATCATTTATTGTTTGGAATTTTTTATATTTTGTTTTGTGTATTTTGAAATTGTAAAGCAATAGTTGTGTAGGGTTTTTTTTTTTTAGTGTATACTAATTTTTCAGTGATATACGAATTACAAATAATTTTCTGTACAGATAAAACCTTTTTACCTAGACAACGATGTATAAAAATTACGTTATAAATCTTTACTAATTTATTTCTAAGAGTTTCTTCTTTAGATAAAATGCAAATTTTAAGATAATACAATTAAGCTCAGGTAATGGGGTTTTTTCCCCATAGTATCTAAAAGAAAAAGACAAAACACAGATAATTTACTTTCAACGTAAGACGTTTCCACCCCGACAAAGATGCACACAATTAAGTTATATATATTAATAATTTCTTTCAAAATATAAATGTAATAGCTGTGTTTATTTTGTCTTTAGTAAGTTAAAGTTAAAAAGTAAATAAAAATAATTTACTTTCGAGGCAAAACATTTCTACCTAAGAAAGATATATAAAATTAGATTTCCTATCTTAAATTTGTCTTCAACCTGGTTTTTGCAAAACCTAATACTGAACTCGAATGCTAAAATGATATATACTACTCCCTGCTTTGCAGTGTTGGACTCTGTTGGTAAGATCCCCATCGGCATGCTCAATGGGAACATTAATTCATTGGGAGACTACGACTTGTGCATCAATGAGAAGCTCCCCGGGAATGTACCTGCTCAGTACTGTACTGTGGACCTCGCACCTCCCCTGCCTCCTAGGATGCCATTCACCTCCTACGACGACATGTATCCAGAGTTCATCAATATCACTCATCCTGAATCAGTGAGTAATGATCCCAGTGTCTCTATTGGCAGGCACGCGCCAGGGGGAGGGTTTTTAGGAACAGAAGCCCCCCTATGATCCCGAACATCCCGGTGTTTTGTAATAATCCACTTAGCAATCGTAAATAATTTTTAATTCACTTTTGTTCAGACAGAGTTTGCCTACCGTATCGCACTGAAGTAGCTATTACGTCCAAGAATTTGGAAATAAAGCATTTGTTCCAAGCATCAAAAAATCAGTAGGCATTATTTTTTATCTTTTTAAGTTCAATATAAAGTGTCGTCCCACTAACTGTCAAGAATATGGGCGAAATTCCACAGTTGTTTTCCCTGCAATAATTTTTAAATTATACTTCTAATTCAAATAAATGTGTGGTTTTTTTTTATTATTTTTTATTCACTTGTTTTAGATAGGTTATAAACTATCATCCTAATAAAAATATATTTAGAAAATATTGTGTTTTGAATTTTATTTATAAATTTAAAAATGTTGTGTATTGCTGGAAAAACTAAGGATCAAATGACGCATATATACGTGCATGATTAAAGAAAAGTATAAAAATGTTGTTAAAACGTTGTTTCAAATGTTGTTATAATTAAAATAAGGTATCAGTGCTACACGCCCTTGTATTTTAAGGGCCATAAATATATGTTAAAATCAGCCTCATATGGGCGTTTGTCCATTGACTTAAAATATTTTTTTTTTGACATTTAACTGTAAAATATTTTCTGTAATTGAATTTAAACAAGCAAGAAATATATCACAATAATTTATAAGCAAGAAAATATGGATAATACGGGATCTAGGTAAAATGTTGTCACATGTTGGATTGTTTTGTATTACTCGAAAACTGGACAAAAACAATTTTCATATTTTGTCATAATGTTAAATGACAGATTAAAAACTGCAAAAGTACCAATGACATATGACGAATATGGGATATGAAAGTTTTACACGGAAGTTGTTTTTTATACATACAAATACTGGAGAAAACTTAGGTGACACCCCTTCTCAAAGAAATCTTCTGTTTGTGTCACTCTCTATTGGTCTATATAAATTGAAATGTTGTCATTGTATTGTTAACATTTTCCAGAGGAAATGATGACACAACTTTTGCAAAATAAAAACGATAACTTATTTCCCTTTTCAAAACTTCAACAGTGCACTCACTATCGAGCTTTTACAAAACCTTCAATGAGTACCACTTGAAATACAGCAATATTTCATACTCAGGAAAATAAGCACCGACGTCCTTTTAAAATGGCTCTAAACCTCCAACTCATTTAAATTCTATTGATCAGAGGTTTTTATATCCTCGCGTGGGAACTTCCCCAAAAAAATCAGAGCAATCGATCTGGCTATCAACTCGTGCTGAAAGCATCTCGAAATATCTTGATTCACTCGAGTGTTGCTAAAATTTTTAAATTACTTTATTATAGATTTAAGAAAATAAATAGATATAAATTTAAGAAAATATAACTATAAAAAGAAATACGTACACTAGTCACAATTATGTATAAAAAAAATTTGCAAAACAGTATTCAAATCTGTAACAAGTCTTAAGGTAAAATGAGAATTTTGAAAAATGCTAAAAAGTTGTGTTTGTCTCAAACCTACGTCTTTTCAAAAGATGCCTTGATATACTATTTTGAATTATCTAAATTATTCGATATTCCAATATAGGTGATTGGAAGTAGTTAAATGGATGGGGACATAATTTAATTTTCGTCTTTTGAGTTGCTGAAACGAGACCGAGTAAAGAAAAGAATCCCATTAAAAATAGTTACAGCTCAAGTGAAGCTTCGGATTGGATCTTGGACAATTGGTGACAAGTTCCTTGCCAAGTTTGTCGACAAACTCACTAACTTGAATGCATTTTTCCTTTTGAAAAGCATCGAAATGACAGAATTTTTGTTTATATGTCATATAAAACGAAAAACAATCAATAATTTACAAAAGGGACAAAAAGAGTTATATGGATGTTCAAAGAACGACGTGACTGCAATCATCTCGTCGAAATTTTAATTGCTCATAATGAGTATATGTCATTTATAAATTTAAGTTTTACAGAGATTGCCAAAACTGAGCCTTACGATTTTAATTCTAATGATTCTAAAAAAAATTTGTAACAAATCATATTTAATATATGAATTTGTATCATATTTAATAAATAAATTTGTATCTTATATTAATATGTAAATGTGCATTTTATCATATTAAAATATATTACATCGCATCTTATAATATTACATAAATTTGTATTACAGCTCTAGGGCTTATTGTTAGTTAAATTCGTATGTTGCAACACCAATTCTATAAAAGAAGAAGTCAACCTTTTTTTTTTCCAGCAAATTTCGTTGTTTACTGTAAATAAATACGCTATAGTATTATAATGCTGAACCGCAATATTCCACTAAGTTCTTCAATGGCTCATAATGAAGATTACTCGAAATGAAGAAAATTTAGTACAAGACAAGACTTAGATATGACGTTAGATTAAGCATATATATATGTGTGTGTGTGTGTGTGTGTGTGTGTGTGTGTGTGTGTGTGTGTGTGTGTGTGTGTGTGTGTGTGTGTGTGTGTGTGTGTGTGTGTGTGTGTGTGTGTGTGTGTGTGTGTGTGTGTGTGTGTGTAATTTATATTGCTGTGTGTGTAATTAATATTATAATGCTGAACCGCAATATTCCACTAAGTTCTTCAATGGCTCATAATGAAGATTACTCGAAATGAAGAAAATTTAGTACAAGACAAGACTTAGATATGACGTTAGATTAAGCATATATATGTGTGTGTGTGTGTGTGTGTGTGTGTGTGTGTGTGTGTGTGTGTGTGTGTGTGTGTGTGTGTGTGTGTGTGTGTGTGTGTGTGTGTGTGTGTGTGTGTGTGTGTGTGTGTGTGTGTGTGTGTGTGTGTGTGTGTGTGTGTGTGTGTGTGTGTGTGTAATTTATATTACAAACAAGTTGGATTTTAGCTGTATATGTCACTTGAAGGCCGTTTTTACACATCGTTCTCCGGTCTAGATAAGAACCATGTAAAATTCGATGACTTGAATGAAATCCTTCTCTGTTAATGAGGGAAATTAGTACAGTCAAACCCCGTTAAGATGAAATCTCGTTTAACCCAAAGTAAAAACAGTTCTCCGTTCTTAAAACTTAATGTTAATTTATTCGCTTAACATGAAATTCGGTTAACGCGAACAATTTCGGCGACTCCATCGATTTCGCGATAACGGGGTTCGACTGTATAACAAACGCTTGACACTGTGCAGCGTTTTTTTTATAAACTAAAATGTCGCTAAGTTGGTGAATTTGGCACACACAAAAATTCCAAAAAATTTACAAGTCATAACCAATATATATGCTACCAATAGAGTAACTACGGTAAAGCTGCATCGTCCTTTTTTCCATATGTTGGATTTACAATGCGTCCTGTTTCCTTTGGATCCACCCTACATAGATTTTAAATTAAAAATTTTGAATAATTCCTGTTTTAGACATGGCATTGGTCCCAGTTGGTAAACGATGCAGTTTGTTTTGTTTATAATTTCCCATACGTCTGGTGTAATTTTTTCTTCTTATGGCGCTGTTTACTAAGTAAATTTAACTCTATCTTTGAAAATTTTAATACGAACCCGTATTTTTTATGTTTTCGTTCAGTTTACCCTAGATACCAAATTTTAATTCATTATACTGAGAAACACGTCACTTATGAGCGAAAATATTTTGGCCAATCTTCAGGGCGAATATCGTTAAAGCGAGGAAGAATCGAACGTTTGCTTGCTTCAAGATGTAATCTACACTATCTGGCCAAAAGTATCCGGACACCCAGTGGTATGGACTTAGAGAGTCCTGAGGCACATATTAATATGATGTTGGTCCCACTTTTGCATCGATGACAGCCTGCACACGTTTGGGAAGACTTTCCACCAATTTTTGATAGGTGACCATAGGAATTGCCTTCGAGGCGTCCATCACAGCTGAAGTGAGTGCTTGCAGTGAAGATGGTCGATTTGGTTGGCTACGTAATCTGCTCTCTAATTCGTCCCAAAGGTGTTCTATGGGATTTAGATCGGGGCTCTGAGAAGCCAGTCCAGTTTTTGAACACCCATTTCGTCAAACCAAGTCTGTGCAAGCCTCGATGTGTGAATGGAGCAGTTATCCTGCTGTAAGAGAAATGGGCCTTCCCCGAAATATTGGCATAGAGTTGGGAGTGCAGCATTGTTCAGAATGTCCACATACATCTCAGAGTTCATGTTTCCAACCACAGGAACTAACGGACCCAGGCCAAACCACGAGAAACATCCCCACACCATTATGCTTCCACCACCAAACTTAACAGTCGGCACAATGCAGTCACTGTAGAAACGTTCACCGGGCATCCGCCAAACCCAGACGCATCCATCCGACTGCCAGACTGTAAAGCGAGATTCATCACTCCAAAGAACAGTTTTCCACATCTCCCCAGTCCAATGACGGTGAGCTTTACACCATTGCAATCGATGCTTCGCATTCTGTGGAGTGATGTCAGGGACGACGGGAACGGGGGGCATAGGGGGCGACTCGCCCCCCCAAAAGTTTTAGAAAGTTGGACAGTCGGCAAATTTTCAAAAATTTTATCGAGATTTTTCTTTTTCTAAAGTCGATCCACAATAAAATCGAATTAAATGGAGAAAAAAAAATGGAACAAAAATATTAAAAATATCTGAATGCAGCGTGACCAGAGTTTGACGAATCGGCATTTTTACAATCGAAGTCTATTATAGGGAAGTCTGTGTCTTTTTTTTCCGGCTACAATGATGGACTGCAAACGCAAATATTACCATATAAATATTACCATAAGTTTTTAGAAAGGCTGGTAGTCGGCAAATTTCTGAAATTTCATCCCTTCTTTTAAAAATCCCTACTGACGGATGTTTCAAAACATATTGAATGGAAAAAGTACAAATAATTAAATTCATCATTAGAATTATAAAATTGTGATCACAGTGCAGACTCAGTTGACGGTCGGCAATTTTGGACTGGAGTAAGTATATCCTTTTTGACAGGAACATTAAAATAATCTAATCATTGATATCTTCACTGACATTAGATAACTTTGATGTGTTACAGTAAATGATATACTTGTATTTGTAGTACTTCAGACAACGCCTCAAAAACCATGACATACACATTAAATGTCATTTACACAAAGTATGTAATGTACATCATATGAATTAAAGGTTTTATACCAAATTTCAAAACACCAAAATTTTTTATACGAAAATTGACCCGCATTTTACAAAGTTATTGCAATTAATGTCAAGTAGAACTCCATAAATGATGTTATGTACAGGATGGTCATAAAGAAACTTTGCCGATATATGGATATCTAAAGGCAGTCTCGTTCAACAGATCGAGATGAGATTTCAGGTATAGTTATTCAGAGATATGAGGTCGGAATTCTGTGAATTTCGGCAAAATGGCGCTCACGATTACCCCGGTTATAGCTACGAATAGCAACGCCTACTTTTTCCTATCGAGAAATGATCACCGCATGTGAAAACCCTAAAAAGCGTTGGAATGGTACGTGTATCACAAAAAACGGATGCTCAAAATACAGATCTGCGAACTGCCAACAAAAACACGATCGGAGCAATGGAGGCCGCTCAACAAATATTCAGCTTAGAAAACCGATTAAATTGCCTGTGATGGCACTCTTGTGAACTTTGGCCTCTGTCAAATGCAAATTTCCATCGTGAGCCTCAATCGCGTTTTTGTTGGCCGTTCGCAGAGCTTTTTTTTTGTGCGTGCATAATGCGTCCGTTTTTTGTGATACAAGTACCGTTCCATCTCTCTTTAGGGTTTCCTTATGCGCTGAGAATTTTGCGATAGGAAAAAGTAGACGTTGTCATTTGAAAATTTCGTGCATGTAACTATAACCATAACCGTGAGCGCCATTTGTTGAAATTCACAGAATCTCGAGCTCATACCTCTGAATAACTGTACCTGAAATCTCATCTCGATCTCGATCTGTTAAACGGAACGGAAGCTAGAGGCCCATATATCGGCAAAGTTTCTTTATGACCACCTTGTACTTCATATATTGAAAATGCATTCCCAAAATAATGCATGCCACTTGTAAACTGGAAGGCGATATCGAATTTATTTTAACAAAGTAATCTTTGATTGATTGGTTGGTTGGTTGTTTTCAGATTATCTGGCGTCGCCAACAACGCGAGGGCTATAATGCTCCGAAACATTCGTCATTAGACAAGCCAACATACATTTACAAACACCCATGCCTAACACGGGACTCGAACCCGCAACCTCGCTGTCTAGAAGCTAGCACTCTAACCACTATACCGTTTGGTCGGCAAAATAATCTTTGGAAAAGTGTTGAAAGGTTTATTATAATACTATCTAAAATTATTAATGTTGCCCGTGCTCAAATAGCTGTGGACCGACATTGTCCTATACAACCAGGTTCAGGTGTATTGCAAATTGTAAGTATCCTTTCACTCCTATCCTCGATTTCTGTCGCAGTTTGGCCTTTGTGTTGCCCTTGCGCCTAATAAATTTGAAAAACAACCAACCAACCTATCCTGGATTTCACCACTTCAATATTCAAAACATTATAGAAAAAAATTGTCTTTCAGATAAACTAAGATTTTATAGTCTAACTACCTTTCAAAATATTTCAAATTGGATCAATAAATCTCAAATTAGGATCATAACCATTATATGTGGGTAAGGGAAATGGGGGTGGGTTTTTGGAAATTTCATGTTGACAGTGATGTTTCTCTTGCTTTGAAGATCAAATGTGCAACTTGTTCTTCCTCAAGGTCGGATAACACTGTAGATTTGAATACCCCCCCCCCCACCACCTTTCCCAAAAAAAACCACACGTACTATTCCTTATATAGTTTGGTATGTTGTGCTACAAATTATGGCATGCTTTTTTATAGAGTATTTTGTCACTAAATTCGAAGTTCAATTAGTTGCGAATAACTTACCTTTTTGCACATAAATATTATAGTTTGGTTTAATGCTAAAGTAATCCATTTTATTTTTAATCCCACTTAGGAAGAAAAAAAACTAGCATTTTTAAGTATACTTTCCTTCTTGAATAAATGATTATTGTTCAAAAAACGAGTAATATTTGCAGAAATTATTGCTGAAAAACCATACAACATCAGTGAAAAACCACAAAAAAAAATCATTAAATTAAATCCAGCAATTTTGATAAAAATATTTACTCAAAGTTACTACTTTTAAGAAGTAGGTTCCTGGATTGAATTGTTACAAAAAAAATTAAGTTTTACTATTAACACACGTTTCAAGAAAAATCAAAATCTTTTCTTTTTTAGTTAGGAAAATGTGTTAAAAAGTATTTAAAAATTAAATAATTAACAAATCGTGTTTAATAATAATTGTCTTTTGCAATGCAATTATAGTGTCCATGAACGCCTACATGATTATTTGCAGGGAGATGTAAGGTGACAAAAGTTTTTGTTTAATCCTTGATTTTTTGAAGATGGGAATTGGATTTAATAATTGGATGTTAGTTAATAATTGTTCATTAATGTTCTGTTCAAATTGATGAATTAATATCCATATATATTTTTTTCTTTTAAATTTTACCACTTTTTTTTCCCACGTTACTTTATTTTTCGAAACCCAGAGGGGAAGAAGTGCAAGTGCATGTTTCTTATGTCCCTGACATTGTATCTATTATAAAAATTGCAGTGCTTCGCGTAGAGAAATTTCTGTAGTAGCAATAGACCGCCAGAATTTTAAAAAGAAGAATTTTTCCAGAATTTGTTTTTTTATCAACCTTTATACAATTCATTATACAAAAGTCGCCTATTTGATAAATAATTTTCATCTATTTAATTCCATGCTAAAGTGCTATTTTCCAACCACTTTTACACGTTTAATTATTTTTTTTTCGAAACTGCAATTTGAAAATATAAAAAAAAGTTGTATCGAAATGAAGCACTTGTACTTCTCAGTTTACTGAATTGGTTTAAGATTGTGGTTGAAAATTCTATCTATCTGCAAGGTATAAATGTCTCCCCTGCCCCCAAATAAAAACGCTTCCAAAAATAATCTCCTTTGTTTGGAGAGGAAGGGTTAATTTACTAAAAAGAAATGAAAAATTAAATGAATTTGAAGGAACTTTAACTATAATGTGATTGGAATTTACTTAAAATTTGACATTAAGTACGTATTAATAAAATGCCATAAAATATTAAAAATTGTTTAGACGGTAATTTAAAAATAATTCAAACTAATTTCACATTAAATAAAACAATTCACAATTAAATAAAAAAAAATGCATTAACAATTAGTTTTACATTAATTAATAATTAATTTAGCAGGAATTATTCCTATATTAATTAAAAATTATTTATGCGTTAATTTTACATTAATAAAAATTAGTTAACAATTTATTAGCACCTTAATTTATATTTTCTACATTTACACCGGACATGCCTTGATTTCAGTCGGCAAAATAATGTCTACACCCCCCCAACCAAAATTCTTAGCAACGGCCCTGAGTGATGTTCGGCTTGTGAGCGGCTGCTCGACCATGGAATCCCAAGTCTTTTAACTCTCGACGGACAGTTCTGCTGCTAACAAAACGTCTGATGAATTTTGGAACTCCTGAGCAATTTCCACCAACGAGGACTTGCGATTTTGTTTCACTATCCTTTTCAGAGTTCTGTGGCTGCGTTCACCAAGTGTTTTCGGCCTACCGGTTCGTTTTTCTGCCGTTTCACTGCCTCAACGTTTCCACTTCACAATTACATCACTCACAGTGGATTTAGGCTTCTGTAGAATGTCCGCAATCTCACGAACTGATTTCCCACAAAGGTCTCATCCCACTATTCTGCCACGATCAAACTCACTAAGCTCCTTTGACCTACTCATTGCCTCACAAACGCATAAATACAATCTGACAAACCACTACCAACACTTTTATAGCTTTCAATTAAGTATCAAATTGCGTCCCTAGCCAGAACCACTTTTTTAAGGGGTGTCCGGATACTTTTGGCCAGATAGTGTATTACACGGTCCCTTATAGTGAGCCTTTTTTTTTTTTTTTTTAATTCTAAAATATTGCAAATTAAAAGTCAAAATAGAAGGGAAAACAATCTGGAGGGGTTTTCGGTCATGATAAATCTAATCAAAGCATAAAAAAGGCATGTTTTTGTTTTAAATTTTTTTAACTCATTTTATTAATTAATAACTAATTATTAAAACGTTGTTTGGTGCAAAAGTTGATTGCTATTTATGCTTGACTTTTAACAAACTAATCGTTTGAATAAAAAAATTACTAAAATATATTAATTATTTAAGAATTTATTGCCAAAAAAGTAATTTTTCTTTTAACATTAATTTGTCAATTTTTGACCTCTTTTAAATTTCTAACCACTCGTTGGAAAATTATGAAATTTTGTATTTCGCCGTTTTTTGGATGCTAAATCTAAATATGGTATAATATTATGGGGATGGCATAGAACATTTCCAACTTTGGTTCAGTTAAAATATGTAGATAACCGCTTATGGCAAAAAAAAAAATAATAATAATAAGCAATTATTCAAATCCTTCCATGATTTACAACGGCACCTGACTTTTGTTATTTCATCAATTAGAATACAAGATATAGCCATCGTACCGTTCAGATTTTTTTTTTTTTTTTTTTTTTTTTTTTTGCCTACTGTACTTCGTGATTTTATGATAGCTATAGTAGTGATTCGAAATTATTGGCGACTAAAGGAAAGTATGTCATTTTGTCTTTAATGTCAAATGTTAGAAATTGCGCTAACCTGCTCTATATTAGAAACTTACCATTTTCTTTATATTCTTGTCTTGTGATGTTTTAGGTTTTACTAAATGGATGAAACTGTGAATTTTTGGCTATACTTTTGACTGCGAGAAATGTCTGTTTTTGTTTGCAGGTGATTGCGGATTTGTTGCGTAAGGCCAAAATTTTCTCTCAAATGCATATACGGACTTCTGCTTGCGTTCCCTCAACCTGTTCAAAAGAAGAAGTGCAACGAATAGCTACAAATTGTGAGTCAAATTCTGTTCTCTGCTAAGGCTGTTATAATTTGAAAGCTTTCTCTATGCAATTTGTCATTTTATTATTTCACTTAACTACATTAAATATTTTTGAAATATCTGAAAAAAATCTTTAGCTGCTCAAAATCTGTACCATTATAGTTTTTCCGCAAGTTGTGTACAGAATACAGAATATTGGTTAATAATTTATGTTTTATTTATATTACAGCTATAAAATCAGAAGAAAAAAAAAATACTCTAATACTAAAACTTTCAACAAATCAATTACTGTAGTTAACTTAAAAATAAAAATACATTTCTAAACATTTCAATATGGTATTTATTTCATTTTGAATACTCATTTAATCTGGAATCAGGTACAATTTCATTTTGTTAATCTTGCATTTTAGTCCGGAAGCAAATGTAATCCCGTGGGCCACTTCATGATGCAAACATGTGGGTGGTGTCATTCGCTTCGTATTAATGCGCAGAAAATGAAATCCGATGGTGGGTATCTGGCATCCCGGTATGAGAGGCGCTGCAGTCGCAAATCCAAAATGGCCGCCTCCTTACCACCTAACGTACGCTTTTGCCGAATCATGGCTTCTTAGCTCATATCAACTTGTTGACATATAAAACTTGTAGGAAATGAAATTTTATTTCCGATGGAATATAACACATGTATGTTAGGTTAAATTACAAAATTCAAAACGGCCACCGCATCGCGATCTTAAGTGTTTTTCAGGTTGGTTGGTTTGTTTATGCACTCAGCGACCTATACTTATGCACAATAACGGATAATCAGGACGAGATCTGCAGCTTATTCCAATTATCATTGCAGATTCCAAACCACAAAGAACATCCATGCCTAACCCGGGATTCGAACTCGGCACCGTTACATTCGAAGTTAGAGCGCTAACTCGCTAACCACACATCATCAAGTTTTTCAGAATAAAAGTTTCTCAGTGCACTTCATACACTAATTGGCCGCTGGGAAACTGTAGAAAATAAATTAACTTTTATAGTGGTATACCTACTTAAGTCAAAAGTTCAAGATGGCCGCTGTATCACAATTGCCGGAACGTCTTTTCAAAATAATAACTTTCCGGTACGCTGTATGAACATGTTGGTTATTAGAAAACTCTTTGGAATTAAAAAAAAAAGCTTTCTGACCGTTATAGCACCTTTACATTGTCTTTTCAAGAATTAAAATTCCAAAAGGACACCATTATTGGGCATCTCTTTGGGACTCTAATAATAGTTCACACATTATATTGTAGGATAAATAAGCGCCACAGATAATTAATATTTACAGATTGGACAGTAAAATAATATCTTGAGACTTTTCACAAGAAAATAAGCTACAACAGACTGATCATAAACTACACCAGTTCAAAATTGATACGACAAAGCTTTTTAATATTTGAAAGGTGAATGTTATAGAAGAGTGTAACAGTGTAATATTTTTTGTTATATGTAACAAATGGTGTAAACTATATTAAGATTTTTCACTATCATTAAGTTAAATCAACATCTTCATCCTCAATTTCTTCATTATCATTCATCATCAGGTCAAAAATTGCAGTGATGTCACATAAGTCATCATCTCCACCACATGAGCTCTCTGTACAAGGCAGATTGTTGAGATTGAATCAGCAAGGAAGGGCACACCAAAGCTTCAGACAGGAACACTTAGTCAACTCTAAAAGCCCCTGCGAAGCACGAGGTTCTGTACACGTAATAGGCTCAAATTTCCCATCCACAAGCGACCAGCCAAAATCAATAGGTTGAGTTATGCCAGGATGCTGTCGGAGTATCTTGTGCCCAAATCATTGCTTGGTAGTGTGCACGCAAAAGACTTGGATAGAGAGATGCTTTTTAGGTGCAAGATGTGCCCCAGTCTTTTGTTTTTTAGTGTTGGAGCCCAAAGGGCAAGAATTTCTCACAGCCGACCAAAGACTGAGCCGGCACCAGACGCTTGACTTTATCTGTCCACCGTTTGGCGCCTCATTTATATTTTCTAGGATGAAATGAAGGGAAATGATATCCCTATTTTCTTTTGTATAAAACCTGTTAATTTTCAAGCCCAACAATCAGTTGGTGCCTTTTGTAACTAGAAAATTTTAATGCAAGAATAAATTCCAGTTTATTTTTAAGTTGTCTCGATCTGTTTGACAAGTTCTTACACCGTGGGAAGTATTAACCCCCACATTTAGAGAAGAGCCACTATCTTACCTCCCCAATGTCTGTGATTTTTTTTGGTTCGCAGTACATATACCTGACAAGCAAATGTCTCTAACGTTTGTAGCATTTCTGTGGAAATGGTTTCAGAATGACCCATAAGGCCCAGTGCAGCTATAATGTCATCACTAGCTACATAAAAAGCATTCCCCCATATAATCTTTTCTTTTCTAGCAAATGATTCTGTGATATCAGCATCAGAAAGGGACTCCCCTCCCGGTCCGTACCCATATCCGGAGCAGGTCTCCAAGGTGAACAGCCTCTAGTTGAGTGCCTTTCTGCTTTTTAGGTGAAAGATGTTTGTTCCCCAGTCTTTTGATTTTTAGTAAAGAGCCACTATCTTACCTCCCCAATGTCTGTCATTTTGTTCGCAGTACATACACCTGACAAACGAATGTCTCTAACGTTTGTAACATTTCTGTGGAAATGGTTTCAGAATGTCCCATAAGGCCCAGTGCAGCTATAATGTCATCACTAGCTGCATAAAAAGCATTCCACCATATAATCTTTTCTTTTCTAGCAAATGATTCTGTGATATCAGCACCAGAATGGGACTACACTCCCGGTCCGTACCCATATCCGCAGCAGGTCTCCAAGGTGAAAAGCCTCTAGTCAGAAAGGGAGTGGAGTCCCGGTAGAGCTGAAGCCTTATTAGGCCCTAGTATGTCATAGATTGGCTGAAGGGGAATTAACCGTTTGCTTCTGTTAGTGTCCACTATAATGATGGATTATCTTGGAAGCATTGGATATCTCCGAAGAGCAAGTATTAATACATCTGTCTGGGGAGTATATGTCAATCTTGCTAATGCCCCTGGAAGCAACATGTATGCTGTGCAAAATTATTTTAGTATCTGCTTCCTCCTGCGTGGTTTCAAGACACGACATGTCAGTATGGCTTGCATTTGCATGATTTCTCCAACTGCAAACAAATTGTTCATTATTCTTGACTGCATAGTTTATAATCTTTGATGCCAAATATTCTGTCAGTTCATCCTTTGTTATTTCGTGCAAAAGTAACTGGTGCATGGTTAATTTATGGATGTTAGTCGATTGGATAGGGACCGATTTACCATGACGTTTCACCCTTTTCGATGTCTCATGGCGAATTCTGTTTGTAGGTGTCAAATATTATGTGGGCCTCTTGGTATAAACCAAACTTCTATGACATTTGTCTGACAAAGTGATCTGCAAATTCTTCACAAGTCTTGCCAGTCTTAGGTTTATCAATGGAATGCAGCTCTGCCATTCCATCAATTACTGCAACAGTTTGTGCCGCTCCATTTACTGGAAATGAATTGTGTGAGAATTCGTTTTTCTCATTAGATGAAGGGTTTTAGATTATGAGGAAGCTCCTCCAGGATACCCAAAAGCTTACTTTTTTATGATCAGTAATGCATACCATCCATATAAGGGAAGCAAGGCAAGTGGAAGTAATGAGAATTCATATAGATACAAATTTGCCTTCAAATCTATATAACACCGACTTCTTGCTGCAATCACCAGTCAAGAAAATATATATAAATTGATAGAAAATATTGAAAATATACTTTTTCCTTCAATGTTACTTTAACATTTTAGAATGCTGATTCGTAGGCTTAAGTTTCGCCTTTTACATTGGTGCCCAAAACTGTGCTGAAGGCTTTGATGGTACTGATTCTTCTGTTGGCTCTGTTGGTAGGTTGACCATTTTAATACGTTCCTAAATGAATTTGGAAAGATGACTCTCACCAATATCAGCAACTGTACACGTCTTTTTAACGTCATCGGGTAGAACTTGCTTAGTCAGCAGGTTTATAAGAGTATAAGATGTTCTGTGTTGCATTTAAAAGGGTTGGTTGTCGATTTAAACTCTATCAACTTTTCATCGTTTTGATCCTGACGCTTGCGAACTGAGAGACAATGTTCATGATGACACTTTGCATTGGGAGTGGCATTTTTAATCATTGCTTCGGTTACTACAGCAATTATTGTGACCTCCCTCTGCCAGAAAGAATCTTCTCTGAGCATTATCGTTTAGAGTGATGCCTGTAAGTCCACCTTGGACTTATATTTCTTTTCTGGTGCTCCAGAGCTTCATCGGTTCCTAAAGCGAAAAACGGTATTTTGGTTTCATTGATTACCCACTTTCCTTGTCATATAATTGTATGCTTTTTATTAAATCTTTACACATCCATCAAGTACAGTGGATTCATTCTTACATAATTTAGTCGATCAAAGGCAAAGAAATACTTTATGAAATCATGTGTGGCTGCCAAGAGCAAATACTAGTATGCATTAATAACTGACCTGATGGCTGTGTAGTTAGCTCTCGGGCTTCGAGATGCTAGAGATGCCGGATTCGAATCCCGAGTTAAGCATGAATACTCTTTGTGTTTCGGAATCCCCGTTAAGTTGCAGGTCCCGGCCTGATTAACCGTTATTGTGCGCAAGTATATGTCATTGTACGCACAAACCAACCAATCAACCTGAAAAACGTACTTAAAATTGCGATGCGGCGGCCATTTTCAATTTTGTAATTTAACCTAACATACATGTGCTATATACCATTGAAAAGGACATTTTATTTCCTACCAGTTTTCTAATGGTCAACAAGTTCTTAAAATGAACTGGGAAGCCATGATTTGGTAAAAACGTAAGTTAGATGGTAAGGAGGCGGCCATTATGGTATTTGCAACCTCAGCGCAGCTCATGCTGGGATGCCAGATACCCACCATCGGATTTCATTTTCTACGCATTCATACGAAGCGAATGGCTTTACCCGCATGTTTGCATCATGAAGTGGCCCACTGGACCACTTTTTTCGACATTAGCGCCCAGACTATTTTGTCTCGGCGATTATACCAAATCAAGTAGCCTACTGATAAAGATGGCTCAAGTCATTTACATTTTGTGCGAGTTCAAAAGTGATTCAATATTATGTACAATCTTTCATATTTTATAAGTGGAGTGTACAGTGTTACCTCAGGTAGAAACACAAAAGACTAACAATTAGAAAAACATGAATAGTTAGTTATTGCTGTAGGATGCTCTATCGGCGAGGCGAAATATAGAGCCTAAAGGAAAATAAGTCTGAATCTGGTTTAGAAACTAATTTAAATTTTAAACTCAACTCCTAGAACATGATTCATAAAGTATGTAGCAAAATATTTAATTTGTAAGTCCTCAATTGTGTTTCCTGCGTTATTGCGTAATTAAATTGATGTATTAAAGGGGAGATAAATTTTTTTTATTGGTTGAATTCATTGTATTTCAGTAATGGAAAAGATTGAAATCGAGTTTGATGTTTTAATACCGAATTGTGAAACGAAAGTGGAAAAAATAATTTTCGGCACAAGTGAACTAGTTATAATGTAAGTATTTTTAATCAATCTTTAAGGAAAATAATATTTATTACATAATAATGACAGAAACAACTTACAAATTGATTTTTATAAATGAGGCATCCTTAAATTTATGATAACTGTTGAATTATCAATTAGTAGATAAAAATTCTAAACGAACCTTAAAAAACTTTACATACTAAGCAATCTTTCCACACATATAGAAATAAAAAAGAAATTGAAAAGAATTTAATTATATTTGTTCTGATTTTAAGTGTTACTGGATGTATTAATTGTTGAAAAAATTACGCTGCAAACATGACTCATTTTGTAAACATGCCATTGCTTGCCTATACTTATTGTGTGTGGTACCCAAAGATTTAGACATTCGCTGAGTATATCCTAAATATTTTTAGAACAGATACAAGTTAACATTACAGAATAGGAAAAAAGTTTATAATCAATAATTGCTAACAAAAATACGAGCCTACCAGCTAAACACTAAGTGTGCAAAAACTTTACATAAAATTGCAACAACAAAAAATTATTTCACTGAAATTTATTACACATAAGTATTCTCTTAGCAAACTGCCAGTTATAAAAATCATCGTAACTTCAGGCATCAATAAAATATGTATATTGAACACATATGATAAATGGGTTCTTGACTATTTGAATATAGTTGATATTTAGTTCATTATAAGAATAGCCATAGGCAATTAGTTTCATTACTATAAAATTTTAACGCTTACACTTTATTTAACGTTTATGTATTGTTACATATTTTGTAATCAGATTGTTTATTACATTTATTTTTTAATTATCTTCTTAAGTTTTTTAACCTACCAGAACAATTACTAAATATAACCAATCACATTATTAAATGTTTTCTTATTGCACCATAATAAATAAACCTTCATGTTCATGCAATATCCCCAAAAATATTATAAATAAAATAAATCAGGTGTATTTTGATAAATATCCTGGAAACTTTTCCGTAAATATTTACCCTCTTTAAAACATTGTATTAAAATGAGGCCGTAAAGCTTAAGTATTTATTTTCAGAGGAGTACTATCAACATTACTGTTGTTAGCGATAATAGCTACAGTAACGGATGTGACGTTGAAGCTCCTATCTGATGAAGAGCAATACACAAGGACCCTAAGTATGTGCTTGATTTCTCAACATCCCATCTCTGAAATAAAGGAAACAACGATTTTGTTATGGTGATAATGACTGAAAATCATTTTTCATTTCTTGAATTTTGATCATTTTCAAAACTAATCCTTAATTAGTTTAGTACACTTATATTTCCAAAATGTAATCTATTTATATTTTTCCATATTTATCTTTAAAACGATTTCCAGAGCTCTATAAAGTATGTATACAATAATACGTAACGGCTGTAAGGATATGCTACATAGAATAGAATAGAAATATCTGGTGCTTATGACGTGAAAGTTTGGCCAGACGTAACTTGTTTACACGCTGGTGGGGGGGTCATATGTGCCATTTTCAAGGTCGCGCGCTAGAGGATGCAATCAGACCTATTTTTCAAGCTCAGTGAAAATACTTCGTTGCAGATAACTGTTCCTATATCCGTGTGTTATCGTCTTAAATTTTTGATTTTTAAAATAATTGTATAATGGAATAGTACTTGGATTGTGAACTTATCATTCTTGAAATTGAAAAATATCCATATCTTTAAGATACAAGCAGTGCTAGAAGTGTGGGTAGACGTGGGTTAACGCGTCTCCCCAACTTATCAAGAAAACACACATGCGTTCCCCCACTTCTAATACCACTGAGATCCCCCCCCCCCCTTTCAAAAATATTCAATCCGTCTAAAAACTACTTAAGAAAAATAACATTAATTTTTAAATATAGTGACACTGAGGAAACTGATTTAAACTTTTCAAATGTAAAAAAAACTATTTATGGCATATATATCATACTAATATAAAAATGTATGATACTACTTTGTACAAAGATATAAGTATTTTTTATTACAAATACTGCTACACTTGGTCAACTTTTGACTTTGGAGGAACTTTCCTTTAAGTTAAATTTCTATTCTTGTTTCATATAAGGACAAACTATTAAACAAACATTTTAGAGTTCTCTATTAATTAAATTTCATAAAAGTATGCACATTTAAAAGAATTATTTAAATATCTATATAAACAGTTATGTATGTAAAGTTGAATTATTACCCCTTCACTTTTCTCTTACTTCCAAATAAATAAAAAAATAAAAAAAAACTAAGTCCCAGAATATCCATTAAAATAAAAATACATTTTGGATTCTTGTTCAATGTTAGTGTTAGGAAGTATAAATTATTTCTTTGCTAGTTAGTAATTCTTAATAGTTTAAAATAAAAATATATTTTTCTAATAAAATACGAAAATATAAAACTTATCATTGGGAAATCGGGAGGGGGGGGGTATGCACTTGTCACCATCTTTTGGGCACCCCCCCCCCCCACTTTTTTTTCTCCCACTTTTACCACTGGATACAAAGTATAATGATTTCAAAAACCATGAACTGAAAAGTGATGCTTGGATTGTAAATAGAATCAAGTTGCACTGAAGATCACAAATAAGCGACTGAGCTGGCATTAAAGAGTCCTCACGCGTGGCCGGCTTATGTAGATTTTCAAGCTGCGTGAAAAGAAACAGTATGAAAAACACACGTGTGGCTTTTGCCTTAGGCTTGGATAGAGACGTGAAAGTGGCGCACCTAGCTGGAGTATTAATTACGAAAACAGTGCCGACTTGGAAAGAGAGCACTTTCTCAACTGTTATGACATAAAACTCAAAATGGGGAAAAGCTATATTATCTAAACGAAACACTGAGGTTAAGCCGGTACTGTGGAAAATAGTTACATGAAGACACAAGACAATGGTGTCTCGGAAATGAAAGATTATCTTCTTGACCCTACTTCAAGTACAACTGTACGACTAGTTAATAAGTCAAAACACTCAACTGCTGCGTTATGTTTTTTAATAGTTTTATATTAAATTTTGTTTGCCCCGGTGCATTTTCAGCCATTTATGAATGAATCTACTCTAAAATGAAACTTGAACAGAAGTTCTACGTAACGCAACGATGCAAATTGCGACCGCAGTTATTCGAAGGCTATTAACGGTCTTATCATTCATTAAAATAATTAGAGTTCTAGTATATAAAATTGAGTGAGTGTTTTAAGTATTCTCCTTTACTTATAAAACTTTGATCTTCTCTTCTTTTCATCAAGGCCACTGGGGATTAGACACCTTTGCTTTTTCAAGCATTTTGTACCAACCCCATTTCCTGAAGATTGGTAGTGGGCAGTACTGCACAGGATGTTAGTACACACTAGCTTGTGAGAGGGAGTGAGCTAGTCTATAAACTTATACTATAACCTATAAACTTAAACTATACCTATAACCACAGAAGAGTTCATTTCTACCTCTTTCTGCGATAGCTACCCGATAGATGGCAGCACTACCGATCTTATGAAGAACTTCTTAATTTAGAGGCAATACCAAGCAGAAGATTCCAACAGAAAACTTGGCTATACTAGTCCCAGAAGTATTGATTTATATGAGAACTTGGAGGACTTTGCGATCACAACTGATTTAACGTGCCCCAGTCACCATTAGCGAACACTGCGGTCTTAAGCCGGTCTTAGGCCCTGAACACGCCACTCAGGATTGTGAGCACTAGCCAGGATCGAACTCACAACCTCCCGGTTGTGAGAACAACGTCTCTTCCGACTGGGCTAGGTAGCCCTTAAAACTTTGATAGTTTGGTGGTTAAATATTTAAAACAAATAGCTTCTACATTGCGAGTGTTATTAATTATTTAGAAGGCCATTTATGATGCAAAAGGCCTATGATTTTGTTGATGGTCATTTATATTGCAAAATGTCTATGATTTACTAGATTATCTCTTATATTGTAATTATAATATACACGCAAATGGTTCCTTGCGTCGAGTTCTTATCGAGTTTGAAAATTTTAGTCCACAATATTTAAAATTTAAAGAATTAATTGCAAGGCAAATTTGTTATATTCACTGAAAGTCAATTAAGGTTAAAGGATTTTCGCCTTTTTTGAAGAATTGGGAATATAATCCCAGACACCCTTGTCTGATTTTTGCATATCGCAGTCCAATCAAGTATAAATTCATTAAAATAAAGAGTAGCATTTTTTTCTATCTATTAAATAAAATTTCTATCACTGATAAATAAAAATATTTTATACTTGAAAAGTTATAATCATATATATCTCAGAAACAAACGACCCTAGCATTACTGTGGACAACGTTAAAAAAATCAACTTAAATCCATAAAAAAACATCCCATTCCATTCGACTCAATATAATGATCTGTTATAATTCTCGCTAAATGCTTTAGAAATTTCTTTTGAAGGAGTTACGATTTTATAGTTCCATAAAAAGCGAACTTTTAAGAAAACATAATCTTTAAAAAAAAAATTGCTAAATTTAGACTGAGCTCTGAAGTAATCGTACTGTTATCAAACTTCATTTATAAATTTAAACTTGGTGCTGTCATCTATTGAGATACAAATGAAAGTTAAAACACCGTGACAAAGAAGGAAAATGGAATAACGATAGGAAATGACTAAATTGTAAATATAAAATAATAGATGGTTTGTTGCACTAATGGCTAAAAATTTTGGAGCCAATTCTATAATGAATATGTGAGTAATTGCATGTTTTATATTTTCACAAATAATAGTTTCAAATTTGTATAAAAAATTATACAATTATTTCCATGAATATATGCATTAAATTACTGTTCAGAATTTAAATAATCATATACTACACGTTATGATAGAAATTTACCAAAACTTCTATCATCGGTATGCGTTTTCTCGTTTTCTGAAATGCCATTATAGTTACTATTTTAGTCACCTACTAATCACTAAACAAATAAACGATTTACAGCATAATTTATAAGTTACCTGATATTTAAAAAAAAAAAAAGGAAAAAAAAAAGATTAATCACATACGCTTGAAATAAAACTATGCGGTTTCTACAGAAATATATATATTTTTTAAAAATCGAGCTCGATGTTAAATTGTACATGTTTCTCGTGAAATTAAAATTTTATATGTTTTCCATGAAAATATATGAAATTTTGTAACTTTCACATGAAACATGTACAATTTAACATGTTACAAATGCATAGCTATAAGTATATTTTTTACCTTTGAAAGATTTACTTAGTAGATTAATTGATGAAGAACTAGTGTATAAGTTATCGATTTATACGAAGAAGACGAAAAGTTACAATTTTTTTTCAATACATACGACAAGTTTTATAACTTAAACATACATTTATTGAAGTGAATAAATTTTCGTATTTAAATATATATATTGACTTGAAAACATTCTTTGATATATATATATATATATATATAAATAAAAAAACTTTAAGTTTAAATTGAAATTTTTATAAGTTTTTCAACAGTGACTTATTAATATTTAGAAAGAGGTCGGATATCTTCAACTATTCTACACCTGATTGGTCAACACTTATAATGTGTATGAGAAAAAAAATTCAATTATTAGATGAGAAAAATTTTCTTGTAAGAATCAATGAAATTGGATAGTTATACTTTGGTTCGAAGCAATTTTCGTTTCAAGCATATGATTTGTTGCTAAGTCGAAATAAATACACTTTAAATCAATGCTTAGTATCTTTTCTTTTATTCTTACTATGATCATTCTTATATTGAAGGATGATTTTTTGAAAGTCAATATATTTGAAAAATAAATATATCTATAGTGTAACATATCAAGTTGAAGTTACATGGAATATTATTGGAATTAGCATTAGAAATTCAATCAATCAATTTATTCATGGGATATTGACCATCAAGTGAATATCTCCCCGCAACATTGGTTGCTCTTATCGGCATATGATTACGCATGTTTCGTGATCTTAACGTATGTCAATGTGTTATTTTTTTATATGTGAAAAAAGGAAACTTTTCCACATATATTGATAATTATCATGTTTATTCAGTTTGTCGTTGTTTTTCATGTTATTCAGTTTGATACCGAGATGACATAATATAAATTGTTTAATGTGCTATAGTTTTAATATATGTGTTCCCACTTAAAAGCATGTTTGATTTTAAATTTTGTTTAAACTTTCTCCTAAAAATTTTTGTAGCGGACCTCAGCGCATTTTTTTTTTTTTTTTTTTCTGATAAAGTACTTCGAAACATTCACATCTTTCAATGTTGTATTTTCTATATTTCCAGTAAAACTTCTCACATTATACATGAATTTCAAGAAATTTGCTATGTCTAAGTTTGGTATTTTTTTTTTAATGTATAGATATTTCATCATTGTCATTCTATGATAAGATATCAAGTTGGTTCTTAATAAGAAAGAGTGTATTTTCTTGTCATAAGCAAGAAAAACGAAGTTAATATAAGTCAATGATAATTCTCATTTACGAATTTCTTGTCGTCTTCAACTTTTTTTCAACACATTTCACTCAACTTCTATTTTCACTTCATCTATCACTTTGTCATACTTCTTTACAGTTACAGTATGTATTAGTTCAAGTCACTGTTTAAATTTACATCATTGATTTATTCAGTTCACTCAATCTCTTAGGTCATAATAATTTCATTAAATTTATAAGATTCATAAAAAAAAAACCTACTTATTACACATGAACTTAATTTTATTGCACTGGGAAAAAAACTATAGAAATTTGGTCAATAAAAATCTATTACAACAGCTAATAAACTCAATTTTCAACAAGCATGATAGGATTTAAAAATTGTATTTTTTCGTTTTTCTGCTAAAGTTTAAGTTCTCTGTTAGACAATAAAACGTTTGCCTAGAATAAAATCATAAATTATTCATCATTTATGTACCAACAGTAAAATTATCATTTACATTTTTGTAGATTTTTCTTTTTAACATGACAATGTTTTACATGTAAAGTTTATTTAATAGTAATTTCCGACTTGAAAATGTAGATAGCATTTATTTTCGATGAGTTTGATTTCAACTGACAAATATATTTCAACATTCGAAGCATATGCGAGTTATGTGAATAAACCATATGCAACTTAGCTAAATTTCAGTATTATGTTGTGAAGTTTTATCTTTGCCCTAGAAAATATATTTATTTTTACTGATTTTTGTTAAGTGCTACGAGGATCTTTTACAAAGTATGTCTTCTTGCAACATGAGAAAAGATGCGAAATGATAAGGACTTTTCTGGTATGCTTTCAATTCCTTGAGAAATAAATTTAGCTTAACTAGAAGACTTGTTCCGATTCTGAAGTGTGCTATTTCCTATCGTAATTTATAATTTTACATGATACTTGGTTTAAAAGTTGAAAAAGTTTGCACAAATTTCCTATGTAAGTTATTCTACTTCACTTAAAAGTTATCGGTCACAAGCAATAAAAATTCCACTTTGTTTGACTAATGTTATGCATGTGTTAATTATCATGTGTAATATCAGTTTTATTTGTGTCTTTCGAAAGCGAGCATTCATAAATTTAAAAGGATATTTCAAACTATTTTCAAAATATAAGTATCTTTTACATGTTTTTTCCGGAATGAACTTTGCTCAGTTATATTAATATTGAATATTCATCTTACAAAATAAGCGTCTTGTAAAACACATTCCGTTTCAGTTTTCTGAAATTTATGTATAAGTTATTTAGAAATTATGGGTGGAAGTTAAAAATCTCTATATTAATGATATATTGTCAGCACCTCTCAAATAAAAAAAAAAATTCATGTATAATTTAGTTTGTCAAGATGGTGTTCAATTTTACGTAGTAACAAACTCTACATTTTCCAAATTTATGCTAGTTTTTCACAAGAAAAAAAATATATTCTTTAAGTTTGCCTAGCAAACTTTTTTCAGTATTTAAATTTTCTAAGTATATTCCATCACATGAGTAGTTAACTATTTCCAATAAGGAAAATATCTTATTTTTTAGTTTGTTTGATTGATGTTAGATTTTTATGTTTCTGATTGGTGATTTGCATATACAGTTTTAAAAACTTTACACAATTCGTAACATATATGTTAGAAATAATAGTATATCGCATCTGAGATTGAAAAAATTTATAACTATTATCATGTAAAGAAGGTTAAATTTTAAAAACATGTCGTTGAATATGAGTGTTACCATGAAAAAAGTTAACTAAATTACTTGTGATTTCCTTTCAGAGTATAAAAAGTTATATAGTTTACATATAATTCGCAAGTTTCTTTCAATTTATCTTAAGATGTTTTAAAAGTCTTGCAGGTGATTTTCAAAACTTAAATGCATATCTACAATGTATTTAATATCTACAATTTATTTAATATTTTCCCCCAATTCACCTTTCTTAGATAAGTAAAATAAACCTTAGTCAGCATGTATTGCACGAGTTAATACGACACTTTAACGTATATTATTACAAAGTAAATTGTCTAAGTCTTTCTTGAAGTAACATAAATTTCCAACTTGCATTGATTTTCCGATTGAAAAGTAGAGGTGAATTTTTTTCCTTGGAGTATCTATAACTAGTATTTATTTTAAATCTCTTACTATTTTTCTTCTATGTAACAATTTTGTTAAGTTTTACCCGTATTGTAGCATATAATCTCACTGAGTTTGAACAATATTCAATGTTTTAGACAATAGAAAAGTTTTCAAGTAGAAATGATCTTAAATTCTCCAAGTGAATCATACTTTTTGGAAGAAAGTCCATGCGAATTCTACCTTCACTTACTAATGTGTCTTTGAAATCCACTTCATTCATTCCAAGTTTTCACAAACATTTCATTATGAAAAAGGAAAAGTAGGAAAACGATAATCTCGAAGACCTGCTGACACACCGCAGCATCACCCGCTGCTTGCGCGTCGATGCTGTTGTTCTTGCTGTACAAGTCTCCCGACCTGTTTGAACAAGTTTTAGCGTGACTCATCCTCCGGTCTAAAAATGCCGGCAAGTGGCGTATCACCTACCGCTAACTTGATTGGCTAATTACCGTCATATGCTTATCATCCCGTTTAAAGACGTGAATTTTATATGTAAAGTAAATTTTTACGCTAACGCTTAAATTCTTTGCTATGGAAAGTTCAAGTATGTTATTTTTTTCTCTTATATGTTACATTTTAAACACATGATATGAAATTTTTACGTTATGCTTATCTTAGAAATTTTTGAGTATGTTACTTTTTCTTTTATTTAACATTAGCCTAAGAGTTTAATTGTATATGAGAAGTAAATTGTCACGTTAAAGTTTAAAGACATGATATTTATATGTGAAGTAAATTTTCGTCTAAAGGTTAAAATTCTTTATCTTTGAAATTTTTATTCTGTTAAATTTCCCATTATTTAACATTAACCTAAGAAAATAATTGTGTATGAAATTTTCGCGTATTGTTTAAATTGTTGTCGAAGAAAGTTTAAGTATGTTATTTTTTTTTCTTCTCTAATTTAGCATTATTCTTACACATTTTAAAGATAAAAATGTTATGTGTGAAATAAATTTTCGCGTATTGTTTCAATTCCTTACCTTATAAATTTTTAATATTTCTTTTTCTCTAATTTAGCGTTATTCTTACACATTTGAAAGACATAATTTTTATATGTGAGGTAAATTTTCGCGTATTATTTGAATTCTTTGCCTTATAAATTTTTAGAGTTTCTTTTTTTATCTTATTTATCGTTGATATAAGAGTATGATAGTACATGTAAAGTTAATTTTAACGTTCAATTTTAAATTCTTTGCCTTGTAAATTTTTAGTGTTTCTTTTTTCTAAAAGTTAGAGTTGTCATTATACATTTTAAAGACATGTACGGTAATGTTTGAATTCTTTGTCGTAGAATTTATAGGTATGTTATACTTTCATCCTACATTTCAAATTTAAAGTCGTGATTTTTATATGTGAAGAACATTTTTTACTTTAATGTCAAAGTTATTTGTCGTACAAAGTTTAAGTGTGTTACTTTTTTTTCTTTTATTTAGCGATATTTCTACATATTTTAATATCGGGATTTTTATGTGTAAAGTAAAATTTTACGTTAATGTTAAAGTTATTTGTCGTAGAAAGTTTAAGTACGTTACTTTTCTCTTGCATGTTATATTTTAAAGTCGTGATTTTTATACATGAAGGGAATTTTCGCGTAAAGGTTAAATATTTATCTTAGAAATTTTAAGTAAATACTTTAGTAGTTTAGTAGTTAGTAGTACTAAACTACTAAAGTTACTTTTTTTCTCTTATTTAGCGATATTTTTACACATTTTAAAGTGATTTCTATGTGTAAAGTAAGTTTTTTTTCGTTAATTTTAAAGTTATTTGTCGTAAAGAGTTTAAGTATGTTACTTTTTTCTCTTATTTAGTGATATTCATACACATTTTAAAGACATGATATTTATTCGTAAAGTAAATTTTCATGTTCACTTTTGAATTCTTAGTTGTAAGATGTTCAAGTATGTTATTTTTTCTCTCTTATTTAAACATTAGAGTATCTAAAATCAGTTATCACATATCTATTCAGCGTTAGCAGCTAGTTCTGTGTTGCCATTCATCAACTTAAGTAAGTATCATTGTACAATAAAAACTATCTTGATTAATATAACTAACATAGACATATTAATTTCTAACAAGTTTAATGGTAATATAAATTTTAACATAGACAGTAAGTAGCTAAGATATATAATATCGCTTGCATAGTACAGTATAGCTTTAAATTACAACCAGTTGTAACAAATAGAATCAATTTCAAAGTATTTGAAGGTTGATATATCGAAAAGTTGCGTATTTCCATCTCTTTGAAAACATTGTTCTGACTAAAATGAAATGTTTTTCCTAAACCATTCTGAAAGAAGAAGAAAAAAATATAGATTCTACAATAAAATATGGATAATACATTTAAAATTTACAAAATTGAGAATAATACTTACATAAATAAAAAAAAAAAAATCGTCATTTTTCTATTCAAAGTGATAAATATTTCGGTTTTTTTGGAAATGTATATTACTAATATTGTATTGCAAACTCACGTGTGAACACACTACAACTACTAATTCCTTCAACAGGGTCAGACTAATTCAACCTAAAAATAATTGTAAAATCATTGCTTTAACTTCCATAATGGGTTTCAGTTGCTGAATATTGAAAATTAATTCTAGTCTAAGTTCTTTTGTTGTGTATTCAATCTCTCAAAAACTATGACAATAAAAGAAAAAAACTTTTTAATGACATGCTAAGCTCTGTAAAAGAAATTTTCATGTTAAGATTGCAAAGTTTTAATTTTTTTTTTTCTTATAAATTTTAATTTATATTTACATTTCATACTGTTATTGAGAAAATAATGAGACTTTAAGTGTCTAACATTGATTAAACCTGATTCCTTAAAAGTGTCTTGCGATTATATCTCTCAACATTAGTTTAAATGTGTTAAGCACTTATAAAAAAAAAAAAATCAACTAAATCCGAAACTTTACGCATTTGTTTTAATCTATTATCTTTGCATGTATTTGAAATTTTTAATGGTGAAGCATGAAAAGTTATAAACTGTGTAATTTATGTTCCTTCCTACCACTAGATGGCGCCACAATTACATTAAACTTAGTAGAAAACTGTCTTACTAAACTGTATAGTCAATGAGAAGAGCATTTGAAACCACGTGACATATTCTAACCAATCAGAAGCGAGCTTTTATTTCAACCAATCAAAGGAGACTTAGCTATATCAGGATACAAGATGTTGCCATTCCTTAAACTTTGATATAAAGCAAATCGTGACGTCATCCCCACTACATTAACACTGTGACGTCACTGGTAAAACAGCCTATCACTCTAAGTTATTCACTTAAAAGTATCCCTAGAACAACTCAACTCCATTCCGCCTTAAACTTAGCATATTCTTACTGCTGCCATCGTCTTAAAGGTAAATTTTGTAAAATCATGAATGACGTCATACCCACTGTGACGTCACTAGTCAAAAAGCCTATAACTCTAATTTTTTCACTTAGAAGCAGTCCTAGAACAACTCAACCCCATTTAACTGGAAACAAAAACTAAAAAGTGTTGCCACCTAACTAAACTGTAACATAAAACAAGTTATGATGTCATATCCACTGACGTCATACATAAAAAAGCCTATATCTCTAAGTTATTCACTTAGAAGCAGCCCTAGAACAACTCAACTCCGCCTTAAAGGTAAACCGAAACTACAAAGTGTTGCCATCGCTCAAAACTTTGATATAAAACACATTATGACGTCATTCCCACTGTGACGTCATACACAAACAGCTTATAACGAAACCGAAACTAAAACAGCAGCAGGAAGGGAACAACTCAACTCCACTTCCGGTCACGTGATTTCCGGTGACGTCATATCCGGTGATATCACTTCCTGTGACGTCATATCCGGTCACGCCCCCATACCATACCTGCTCCGCCATGGCTCAGGACTGTCCTTTTCTAACTACTCCCGTCCACGCAACTGTATTATAATGCAATAATTTATGTTATCTTCGAATTTTTCGGCATACAATTTTTAAACTGTAATAATAAAAATAGAACAATTTAAATTGGTTACCTGAACACTAATTAAGGGATTGGATTAAAAAAAAATTAAAATCATTTTTTTTTTTTTTTTTTTTTTTTTTTGTATTTCTCCGCGTTTTTAAACGCCCTGATTTCAAGAAAGTGGTCTAGAAAAAATGTCTGTCTGTGTATATGTGGTCAGCATAACACCCGAACGAATTGACCTACAATGTTCAAATTTGGTGAACGGGTTAGAGATGCCTATGAGACCACCCAGTAATTTTTTCGTCAAAATTGCGCTTGCGCATTAGGTTGAAATCGTGAAAAAATCAAATCCATCCTCAAATCATATTTTACAAATCAGTATAAGGCTAGTTCGTAAATATATTAACAAGGCCAATGTCATTGTTGAAAAACGCTAAACTGTCATAAAAAAAAAATTTATTGATCGTGAATGTTTTTTTTGTTTTGTTTTGTTTTTTGTTTTTTTTAAATATATCTAGATCCGGTCACCCCTAATGTGCAATTTCGCAGCCAAGCACCAGTATTCAGCTAGTAATCATTTTTCCTTATCTCAGTGATTACTAACAACTTCTTTTCTTTCTCAAGGTATATCAGTAAAGTGCTTGCTGTGTTTCTCTCTCTACTCGAATGCCGTGCGACTGCTGAAGAAAGACGATTCTCCAGACTCCATCAAAGTGTTTCACGGACTGAAGGTGGTTACCATCCTATGGGTGATCTTGTGTCATACGTACATATGTTGGAACTTCCAGGCAATGAGTGAGTAGAGATAGCTTCGAAAGGTTTAAAGTAACAGCATACCAATTTACTTAAGCACAAATGTACATACTCAGGAAAAAACACAATTTTCACTTTTTAAAGAGAACATCAACCTTTGATTTAAGCATATAAGACAAATACAAAACTCTCCAACTATTTACCAGAATTAGTAATTCTGATTTATATCGAGAAATGTAGTCACTGGAAAGTTCACATGAGCTTTGTCCAGCATTAACTAGAAGTCTTTGTATCGTATGTATTAGTTTTAAAAGTAAAAATTTTTAAGGTAATGTATACTTATCACGTCAAGTGGCTGGAAGGCTATATATATATATATATATATATATATATATATATATATATATATATATATATATATATATATATATATATATATATATATATATATATATATATATATATATATGTATATATATATATATATATATATATATATATATATATATATATATATATATATATATATATATATATATATATATATATATATATATATATATATATATATATATATATATATATATATATATATATATATATATATATATATATATATATATATATATATATATATATATATATATATATATATATATATATATATATATATATATATATATATATATATATATATATATATATATATATATATATACAGGGGCGTACTGGCCATAGGGTTGTCCGGTGCGATCACCAGGCCGGTCAGTGTCTGTAAAAAACGGGCCGGTTCGGTACTTAAAATTATTATTATTTTTTATTTTTTTTTAAGTATATATTTGTTTTACTTAAAATTTTTCAAAAAGCCCAACATATTCATATCCCAATTACTTTATTTTGAATATTTTACACATTACTTTAATATGATACAGTGCATTCTCAATGGTTTATGGAAATCAAATTCACTCAAGGGAAGTATAAATAGTATACAGATAATATTGAAATTAATTAAACTAATTCTTAAAAAATTAAACTATTAAAATTAATTAATAAGACTTTTTAATTATTGAATATAATTCTATATCTATAAAAGTGAGTTGTCTGTACGTCTGAACCTTATACAAATCCCCAGTTTTGTACCAAGAGGTACGAAATTTGTTACATAGAAGAGTTAGTACATGGAAATTGTAGAGAAAAACTTTTAAATTTGATTAAAAGTGGTTTTCATAAATATTTCACTACATTAAAAAAAAATCATCTTGGAATGGCAACAATATTTTTTTTATTACACCATAATAAAAACAAAAGTTAATTTAATGTATCCCCCTTATTTTTCTGATTATTTTTATGTATTACAATCGTCTGTCCTATGAGCGGTTCGAATATTATTACAATTTCCCATATCTTTACTGTCAAACGACGCTCTGCGCGGTGCAGTTTGAAAGTCGTAATTGTACGTACTATAATATTTTGAATGTAAACATAACTATATATGAACGGCGATTATTGAAATCCACCAAAAACTTTCAAATAATTTCGACGTTTGCTAATATTACTTTTTATTTCCAAGTAAATATTTATTCGTTTCCTTTATTCAGAATATCAAAAATCCTTCTTTTGATTGTTTTTATTTTTTTTAGTATAGTGTTTTTGTTCTATGCAACCAAGTTCCATATTGTTACGAATTTCTGTATATTTGTAAATATGTCGTAGTATTAATTATGTAAAAAGGAAAAATTGTGTACACTCCGCATAAGGCAGTGCAAGAGTTCTTTGTCTTCGCTTTCCTGCAATGCGTCTCTTATTTCTTGAAAACGAGTTCTACAGGGATCATGCTGGCAAACGAGTTTTACAAGGAGCAGGCCATTTAACATTATGGTTAATGGCAATCTCGTCAAATTGGCGAAATAGAGCCAAGTTGGCGGCGGTTTTGGTGACTAATTTTGGTCACCAAATTTAGCGAGAAATCACCAAATGTCGCCAAACCTGGCCACCATTTGACGACATTTTTGGTCCCCATGTACATGTATAGGGCTTTTCGACTATGATCTGGAAAATCCTCCAAATTTCTATCTCTAGAAGATTCGCGAAGGATTAGCTTTCTTATATAAGGCCGGCCGTGAGTTAAGTTACTGAGTTAGTTGTATCTCAGTGAGCATTCAGAGATCTGTATTGCGAAAGTGAATTGTATTGCATTGTCTTTTGCGTCGATGTCAGCAGTTGTGTATCTAGTTTTTAACTGCTGTTTGAGCTCCATTGTTGTGTAAAGAGCTGTATTGAATCTATTAGAACGGGAAGTTCCGAAGTTGTAAAGAATCTGCGAAGAGTTACATCCGAATAAATTTCTTCAAGTTTTTATCTGCTTTAGCTTCAAGTCTTTCGAACCCATCCACACAACAATATTATTAAATATAGCTTTTAATACATTTTTTGTATTATACGTGTTTTACTATTTACACTAAATATTTTACAATTTACACCAGAAGCGTAGTATTTCATTTGCGATTTTATTTCTTTGTTGTTTATTTTGGTCGTGATTATGAAGTTAGTAAGAGGCCGAGCATGGAACTTCTTTTTTCTCTGAATACTAACAAATTTTGAAGAAAACAAAACTTTTTTTAGTTCAGATGTACTATTAAACATTTGTTTTGCGCGATTTTATATTTGGTGCTTTTCCACAGATAAATGTGGTTTCTAACAACAGTTTTTATTTTCAGTTTTTATTCTTATTTATATTTTAACTTAAGTTGGTACTAATCCGTTAGCCGGGTATCAGAAAAAAAAACGCCAAATCGAAGACCTGAGTAATCCAAACTAACGACTTTCAAATAAATTATAATTTCTATATTTAGAATTAACGATGCATTTACGTGCCATCAGTTAAACATTTAAGCTTGGCGCCAACTGGTAACAGCCTAACGCAAGATAGTAATATTAAGAGTATCTTAATAATATTAAGAGAACCCTTAATATTTATATTTTGACCTAATTTTATAATTTATGTTTTAATTTTTTTTAGTTACCGTGTTTTCGATTTTTGCGATTTTTCTGATCTTTAAAAGAAAAGAATGTGCTATGCTACATCTGTGGCATTTTTTCTTAAATGTAAACTTATATGTCTTTCAACGGGTCCCCAGCAGCGCGGGGCCACACTACTAGATAAATATCTGCTCAAACTTTTTTTTCGCAGGTGCACTTCTGAATGCTAGAGCAAAGGCTCTTTCACTTCCCACAACTATCATCTCCAACGGCTTCTTGAGCGTAGAAACGTTTTTCTTCATAAGGTAAGTGTTATTGATAATGGCTAATTTTTTCCCAAAAGTTTTAGAAAAGTCTTCATATTTTTCGGTTTTTCACTTTACTTTCGACATAAAATGTCTTTTAATCACCTTTAATTGCAATTATGTTTGTTTCTATAGCGCTGTACTACTTTCCTACGGTGTAATGAAGACGAATGAAACCAAACTGAATATCTTCCTTTACGTTTTCAGAAGAGTTTGGAGGTAGCTTAATGTTTTTTATTTTTATTATTATTATTATAATTATTTATTATTATTATTATAATTATTTATTATTATTATTATTATTTTTTTTTATTGCATCCATAAATCCTGTTCTGTGCATTTGATATCCTTTTGATTTTACGCATTACACCTTAATTATGCAGGTAGCAATAATAATTGCGTTTACACGGGAAAAATTTAAAGCAATTAAAATTATTTAAAGTTTTACTATCCATATTGAAAATTTTATTTTTTGTCTTTTAATAAAATTTGACATTGTATGCTTATAATGGAAAAGGTATGGGAAATCAGAAATCGATTCTCTGCTGTAAGCACGAGACATTTTAGCTTTTTTTTCTACTCGTAAACAAATTAGAATTCTAAAATTATTATGAATCTAGCAATTATACTTTTATTTTATATCATATTATTTGGTGACAAACTTATATGGAAAAATAATTATATTAACTAGGTCAAATATGCATTTATATCGTCTGACTCACAGGATACGTGCATGTCTCCTACGTCAGACGATATAATTGCATATTTTGGCCTAGTTAAAATAACTATTTTTCCATATAACTTTGTCACCAAATAATATGATATAAAATAAAAACATAACTGATTCATCTGAATTTTATAATTCTTATATGCTTACGAGAAGAAAAAAGAGCAAAAATGTCCCATGAAACAGCCTGAAAATTGCCCCTGTATTATTAGAATACTTTTAATTAAAAATTTACCTTTTAATATTAAATCCATCTTTATTTATTATTAATAAAACTATAATTTACTAAATTAGACAAGAGTCATTTTATCTTAATTGTATTCCGAAATATGTTTTCTATAATATTTCTTTTCCTGTTCTTCAGAAATCGAATAATTTTACTCAAATTAGAGTTTATGTGAGAATTGTGTGTTATTCATTTCCACGATAATTTTAACTGCTGTTTTTGAATTCAACAAGTACCATTTTCATTGATAGATTGGCCCCACCTTTTATGTTCGTCATTGCTTGTTCTTACCTAGTACCTTACCTGGGTTCAGGTCCAGTGTGGAAAGAAACCATCGTAGATGGCCTTACAGAGAAGTGTAAGAATTATTGGTGGACAAATCTGCTCTTCATTAACAACTTCCTACCGAAGGATGATATGGTGACTTCGGTTTTCTGTTTTAAGTATAGAATAACACCTCTATATCACTACTGACTTTTATTTCTGTTTTGGCTCTTACCATACGTTGGCCAAATAATTTTTTTAAGTTGACTACTACTTAAATGTTAATTTAGATTTGAAGCTTTTTATCATGAAACCATATTGTGCTTATTATGCAATTGACATCAGTTGACTTAATTTGCGGTATTTTATTTCTAGTGTCTGTATTGGACATGGTATGTCGCAGTGGACACTCAATTATATTTTGTTAGTCTCATCGTGCTGATTCCACTCAAAAGGTAAAAGCAACAGAAATTTGCATTTATAAATAGTTTAATCAACAATCGTTATTTTCTAAACTTTTACTCAGACAAGAGTTATGTGCTCATGAAAATGTGTGGAGTGTGTATAAACTCGCCAAGTCATCAAGTACAGAACACTCGTCTTGTGAGTGAGTCTTTTTTGTGTGTGGACAAAAAGATTTATTGTTAGGTGTTTAAGGTAAAAAAAAAAAATATTACTGTTTGAAAATAACGTTTCCTGAATAAGCTATCCACTCTCAACTAATGTATTACTTTCCATATGTCCCGCCTGATGGCTATGCGGTTAGCGCTCTAGCCTCAGATGCTATACATGCGGTGTTCGAATCCCGGTTTATGCATGGATGTTCGTTGTGGTTCGGAATCCACGTTAAGCTGTAGGTCCGGTCTGATTAGCCGTCATTGTGCATAAAAATAGGTCTTTGAGTGAACTAACCAACCAACTTCGTTGATGTTAAAATTGGGCTTCTGACAGATTCAGGCTTCTGACTGAGACCAACATCAAATGAAAACTTTACAAGGCGGCTACAACGCCCTTTAAAAAGGACACAGGAATAAGCTTTTAAATTCCGTCGATGATTCAACCTAGGCAAAAACAAAATGATATTAATTTCAGGGAAAAGGGCGAGGAATGGCAGGGGAAATGGCGGATTCATGTGACGAGGGGTAGTAACATAATACTCTCTTCTAAGAGTTCTAGGGTTTGGAGAAATTTGTTGTTAAATATATCATTGATTAATTGTTAAAAATGACATTTAACCTCAATTCTTTGGTATAAAAAGTTTGAATGGATCATTCGGGAGGATTAACGTTTTTTAATATGTTGTTAAATGTAAAAGTAGTGTTGTTATTAGACACAGTGAAGTAGTATGGTTTGCAGCAATAGTTGTTTATGGAAAAGGATGCTTTTAAGACTGCAAAATGCCAGCTAGACATGTTTACTTTCCAAACGATTTTTTTACGATTATTTTCCAAAAAGATCACGAGTTTAAAACTTGAATTTATGTTACATCAACTGTGCTGAAAAGCAGCTTAGTAGTTACTTTATATTTCAAAACTTTCATCACATTAACTTTAGATTTCAAAATATTTATAATAATCATCCATAGTTCAAACAATTTGTGGTATTTAATACAAAGTATTCCATGCATGAGTACCACTTTAACACTAACACACATAAATATTAAGGCACGTACACACTAACTTGATATAAAACATTGGAAAAGTGTACATTTGTCGCACCACATATCTGATACATATAGTCCTTAATTCTTCGCACATACTAGGTATTAATAAGATACTAGGGGACTATGTCCCTTGTTCCCTAGCGGCAGCCAACCTTCAACCTTCTGTTAGAAGCGGCAATTGTAATAATCGAAAACACTGCCAATTGGGGCGTATTATACGACAAAATGATGAAAAATATTATAAACTAATTAAGAAATAATTTGCCTTTCGCTTTTGGCTCATTTACAGTGGAATTCCTTTCGAATGACATCTTGATAATAAAAATTGGTTGTTATAAATAGTTGAGGAGGAATGACTGTCAAGAATATACCTTGCCTGTTAAATATATAGATATTTCAATTAACATTCATAGTAATGCCACACTATCTATGTTTTTAATTCAGAAATCCGCGAATTGGGCTTATTATGAATGGCGTCTTGTTTGTGGTTGGAACAAGCATCTCTGCAGCTTTTCATATTTATTACAAGCTTCCTCCTACAGTAATAACAGCCTACCATCATCCAATGTAAGTACAGAGTTATGCAGTTATCACTTTCAGTATTTAAATGCAATAAAAAGCATACGTGGTAAAATATTAGCTTATATTTTTCTTCTTCTTTTTAGTGATGTAGACTACATTACGGAGAGAATCTATTTCAGAACCTACATGCATTGCTCATCTTATTGTGTTGGACTGGCTGTTGGCTACATATTAGCTACGAAGCAGAAGATTCGAATACCGCTGGTAAATATATATTGATTCAAATATTTATCATATATCATTGATAATATATACCCTTCTTAAATATTGTACTCAATAAAAGATTGGCTTCTTTTTAACATTTTTTAATGCATAATCATGAGAAAAATTCTGTAAAATTACAGGAAATATTAATCTGTTAGAAGTAATATTTCACGGTAATATAACAATAATACTTATAAGTTAAATAGCGAACACTTCTCAGTAATTAATTACTTCTCCGATGATGCCTCCAAAGCCAAAAGTAAAAATCGTAATTATTACAAATTAAATAACCAAATCGCTACTTTTATTTTGAAGTCCATATGAGATTGCTAATTTGAACAAGGCTCACGACAGTAAAAAATCGGTTCATATCTCCTATTAAGTATTATATTATGTACAATGGTTCTTTCTCAAGGAAAGTAAAAATAATAACAAAAATTAGTAATAAAATACTGGAGTAGTATTAAAAAAATGAAAGAAGCTTTTGTCAGGCATAGTTAGAAATAGGTAAATGCCTCAGAAGGTTGTTGTTATTATAGATTTCTCTTAAGAGTTACATCTCCTTGTAAGGATCATTCTTATACTCGCCGTGTTACAATCTTCTCACTCAGTCCATTTAGAAGCTACTTTATATCAAACCTTAAACTTTGGTGTGTAGGTACGAAAAATGATCACTTAATGAAAAGGCAAAAATTAAAAACTCGAAAATAGCATCAAATATATTTTATTTTATATTTGAAATCCTTACGTCAATACCTGTGCAGTGGCTCTATCTGCAATAGTCTTTTGTTGCTATTTTTTTTTTAATTTTCATTTGCAATATTAAGATATTAGACACTATTTTCAAGTTTTTAATTCATGTCATTTCATAAAGTGATCGTTTTCGTACCTACTCACCTAATTTCAAGGTTTTATACCAAGCAGTTTTGGGTGAGAAGCGAGATCTCTTTTTCTTGGTGAGAAGATTGTAACGTAGCGAGTACAGGAGCTTACTAAGAGTTACTCTTAAATTATTCTAATAAAGAGGTACAAATTATTAAATTAACGTGCACGTGTGAGAACGATCAGTAAAACGATTAAATACTAACATCAAATTATCCAATGTGAAATTCCTTTGTAAACTTCCGTATGAGACTTATTATATTAATCAAATAGCAAAGAACGAGAACAGTTTTTTACTGCACACATACTTTTCCCACCAGGGTATTAACCTCTTCGGATGGATTGCTGCTTTCACTGTGGCCCTTAGCGTCCTGTATGGTGTTCATGACTGGAATCTTGGGAACGTACCTGGAATGTTCTTATCAACACTGTACGCCTGCACAAGCAAGTTGGCGTGGTCACTTGCACTGGCTTGGGTCACAATTACGTGCATGACCGGCAATGGAGGTGAGACAGAACTGCCAAATGATAGTATAAATATATTAAAGTTCAAAAGAGTTTCCTTTGTTTAACTCCAGATTTCTCTCTGCATAATAGATTTTATAGACATTTCTCAACTGCTATGGGAAGGCATCGTGATGAATGTGTTAAAACATTAAATGCAGCATCAAAAAACAAAAGAAATATCACATTTGAATCATTTGTTAATAAAAATACATTGCAACACTACCGACTTAAAAGAGGGTGTCTGAATAGGGATGGGAACAAAATATATATTAATGGCAAAATGCGCACATACGTGGATATAAAAGAAAGTAGAAGGAAAGAAATAGTATTTAATGTACTCAACTACACAAATGTATTAATGTAAAATATCCAAATTATTATTTAAACTGAGTGTTTATGATTTAAAAGCTAATAAAATTTTTACAACTAATATGTAGAACAATCGATCATGGCATGGCAAAAAATATATCACATCTATAAATGTACAGTACCCCCCCCCCCAAAAAAATCAGAACAATGGCTATATCTTCGGTTCTAATTATCGTAGAATCTTACGGTTTGCTCCAAAATATTTTGCTTACAATTTTCTATATATCTGATGCACTTTTTTTTTCTTAAGGGACCGTTTACCAAGTAAAAGTAACGCTATCTTCGAAAATTTCAATACGAACCCTTATTTTTTATCATTTCATTCGATTCAAAATACATTATTTACTCTAAAGACCAAATTTCAATGCATTGTGTTGAAAAACACGTCACTTATGAGCGAAAATGTTTCGACCATTTTTTGACCAATCTTCAGGGAGAATTTCCTTAAAACGAAAGGTATTTTTAAGATTCTATTTCACAGCGGGAGAAATCGAACGGTCAGTGCGGCGTTTCACGACGTTAAAAAATACAAATATTAGTCTAAAATTGTATAGAAATTATTTGGATTTATAGTGTCATGTTTAAGATTAATACAAAAATAGCAAGTAAATGCAAAAGTAACATAATTTATTTACAACATTAAAGATGTGCATTCTTCACACGAAATAAATAAAATATCGAAAACTGTAATTGCAGAAGTATAACTGATAATTAGAAAATTAATAAATATAAAATGTAGGCATTAGTAAAAAGTATTCAGTATTCAGAAAAGCGTGATTATTTTACTGAAACATTTTACTGTAAACACAAATGTAAATTATTTATAAAATGAAAAAATCATATGATTCAGTAAAATTTTAAAAGGATAACTTATTGAAATTGCTTAAAAAATACTGTTTTAAATAAATGTAATTTAATATAGTAAATTTGTTTTTTAAAAAAAGGACACTGTTGAAAACCACACAAAACATATGTTCCCCGATTCCAAACACGTTAGGCAGATTAATAATATATATATAAAAAATAAAACTGCTTTGTTTGTAATTTTTTTTTTTTTTTTTTTTTTTAATAATTTCAAGAAATTCTGTTCCGATTCACCCCGCTGTTCCTATTCACCTCATTTTACGATAATTGAACGTTGTGCGATTTTCCACACTTCTAGTTTACCTTGAATTAATCTCTGATAGTTTTCAAAAGTCGTCTACTATACGGTCCCTTAAAGTGAGTGTTTTTTACATTTTCGCTAAAAAATCGAGAACTAAAAGTCAAAATTGAAAGAAAAAAATTGTGGAGGGGGGGGGGGGGTTTAGACCATGGTAAATTTAATGAAGGCAAAAAAAAATATGTTTCTATTAAAAAAAAAAAAAATTGTTTTATTAATTAATAATTAATTATTAAAAAAGAAATTGATGCAAAAGTTGATTTCTATTAATGTTTTGCCATTTACAAACATCTTTTGAGAAAAAAAAAATTACTGAAATATATTAATTATTTAAGTATTTATTGCCAAAAAACCAACTTTTTTATTTAACATTAATTTATCATTTTCTTTTCATCATTTAAATTACAAACCATTCATTAGAAAATTACGAATTTTTGTATTTCGACATTTTTTTGGATGCTGAATCCAAATATGTGATAATATTATGAGGTTGCTATTGAACTTTTTAAAGTTTGATTCTGTTTTAATACGTAGATGACCCCTCAAAAAAAAAAACATGCAACTATTAAAAACCTTCCAAGATTTACAACGGTACCTTTTGTTTGTTATTTCAACAATTAGAGTACAAGATATAGCCATCGTTCTGATTTTTTTGGGGGCACTGTACCACGAGTTCCAGAACTGGAGTTCTGGGAGATTGGCCAATCCATGCAGAATCTAGAGCAACTTTCCAAAATACACGATTTTCTTAATAATAAACCTGTCAAAAACATCACAAAACATATCTTTTAGCCCTCCGTCTTTTCTGATAAAAAAATATTTCAATTTTTAAAACTATGCATCAACATTTCCAACTTCCAGTATATTTTATCCATCCTTAGGCGAGATTGACCCAGATTCGTTCACAAGAGTCCACATCGAGAGTGGTAACAACATATCGTAAATCTAAACAGCCTACTCTAAATAAAACCACATACAATAAATCTAAACTCAAAATCGTCATTTTCTCTAAACCAACTCGTAATTAAGATGTGACCTATATACGGTAGAGCCCTTCAGTGTATCATATATTAAATAAAAGTGGTTTAATATATTCGAAATCCATTAACGTTGCTTTTATCAAAATGCTTCCCTCTCTGCTTTTATCAAAATGCTTTTATCTCTACTTCCCTTAGGTATAGCGAAGAGTATCCTCTGTTGGCCAGCCTTTGTTCCTTTGGGCCGTCTCACCTACATGACCTACCTTATTCATCCCATCATCCAATATATGTATTTCGGGAGCACCAGGACGCTAATAAGAGGTGCACATAGGACACTGGTGAGAACAGTTCAGAATTACTTGGGAGTAATCATAACTTTTAAGGAAGCATATACATTAAGCTAAGGGACATAAGCCTGGATGTTGCAATCAAAATTTCGAAATCCTTTTATCTAAACCTCTAGCATTGAGATGGTTTTCAACTATTAAATTTCATACTTTCTGTTTTTGCATTTTTTTAAAATGGACTTATTAATCTTTACTTTTGTAAACAAACTGTTAAAAAAACGGTAATGGTATTGTCAACTGCATTTTTAATAAGTAAATTGTGTCGAAGTCTATTTTCCATTCAATATTGTATACGATGATATCCAAATCGTCTGAGAATGTATCGATTAAGAATCTTAAAAAATATTTTTCAACAACAATTAAGCGAATTTTGAGCCATCATATTTTCTCTATCAAATTTTACCGAAGTATTAGTTTTCCTAGAGAATGCAAGATGTCGTACTATGATTCGTTTTCAGAGAATAATGATGCTAAAAAATATTTTGTCTGCAGGAGACATACCCTTTAACTGAATTTTAGTATCTTGAATTGGGTTTATTTCATTTCGTGCACAGTAACCGTTAAACAAGCCCACTGGGGCACATTTGATGGTTATTGTTAGAATTGTCGTTTCTAACTGAATAGAGATTTCGTGCGTAGAGATGCGAAATACGTTAATGAAATTTCCATGATGAATAAAAAGTATACGTTAAGAGTCAATTTTCCTTCTTATATCTAACTATATGTAATATCTTAAGTAAAATTATCATGGTGTGTGAGAGAGCACATATCTACAGTAGAATTGTAATTTGAACATTATGAATTTTTCGTGTCTAATGCTTTTAAGAAAGGGCTTAGTTTCCATGACTACTCTAAGTACTCTAGTTCATACTATTTTTCAGACTTTCCTCTACCTTGCAGACGTCGTCTTGGGTTTCTTGTGCGCTTGCATTTTGAGCCTCTTGTTTGAGTCTCCGTTCATGGCTCTAGAAAAAGTTCTACTGTCATCCAGGACAACGCATTCGGATCAGAAAAAAAAGAGTAAAAACCAGGACCAGCAGCTGACGATGCAGATAGACAGTGGTCCTGTGGCCAACTTCGGAGAGAGCAAAGATGTCTGTGCCATTCATATCAAAGCAATAGATTGTGATAGGTAGATCATCCCTTGGCAAATTTCAAAGACGACAAAGCTGGTAATGACATCAGTATACAAGATGTGCATACAAAACACATTAAATGAACAGATCATAACAGATAATTTGTATACTTATCCCGGCATCTGTTAGAAGGAAGTAAAGAAGCTCCTCACATACCAACAACCAAACAATAGCTTGTGATACATAGTTGTAGTTCATTTTTGTACAAACTTGGGAAATGGTAATGTAACTATTACCATCAAATATATAGATTAAGGTTTAATAGTTTTTATAGATGATTGTGCAAACATGTTTGAATCATGAGCTTAAATATGGGAGGACAATGTTATGAGTAGATTTTCTATCATAACTGGCAAATATTCTTTTTATTCAAAAAGCTTTAGAATAGCTTTTTTATTCAAAAGCTATTCTTTTTATTTCACTAAGCGCTTTGTAAGAAATGTAAGTAAGAAACTGTAATGGATTGAAGTATTTTGTAAATTTAAGGTAATCATATGCGATTTCCAAATCGAATGAAAATCGTAAGAATAGGTGGAACTAAGGCTGCTGTAAATAATATTAAATTCAAACTGAAGTTCAATATTGTTCTTGATTTAATAAACTATTTATAATTTGTCTAATAAACTATTATATCTCCATGAAAAACTTAAATATGTATTAATTTATATTTCAAATAGAAGTAAAATTAAATTAAATTGTTTATTATTGATTTAAGTGCCCTTTATTATTAAAGGATAATCCAATAGGGGCGGTTAAATTAGAAAAGAAAAAAAGGTTGGGGAAAAGCAATTTTTCGTAGAGTTCTTTATGTCTTCGGTAGATGTCATTTTTTTTTTTTTTTATTGCACTTTCATTTCCATCCCAATTTTCAAAAAGATTACGTTTTTTATATTTTTCTCTATCCAACACATTAATCTGTAATTATAAGCTCACAATTATGTACAATAATTTCTTAACTATCTCTTTATCCTGGGTCAGTATTTACCAGCTAAAACAAAACATTCCGTGAACACTTGCTATGTAAAATGAGGTCTAAACCAACATTTTTACAAATACAAAAATGGCAACCAACTTGAGATTCCATTTAGGATGGTCCAATCAAACTTTGATGAACAATCCCCCAATATAGATCCAGCATTCTTTCAAAATTGTTGACTCCTAACCAAAGTACAGCTCAATCTGATTGCTTTTTTTTTTTAAATCTCCTTGCAGCTGCTCCTACCCTGTATATTATTACATATTGATTACATACATTATACGATTATACATTTGTATGCATTTGTATCTGCTTTCATTTGATACATAAAAGTATCTTTAATTTTGAAGAAATTATAAAAAAAATTCTAGTTATAAAAACTTATTAACTACAAAATATGCTCCTAGGTTTTTTTTTTTTTTTTTTTTCTTTTTTTTTAAATATCTTGATGTTTATACATATTTCGAAATTACTTTAAATAATACATGAACTACAATTGAAATAATAAAAGCTGATGTTTTCCTGGTAACATATTTAAAACTTTTTTTGCTAAAATTCGCAGAGCTTTAAAATAATTGCTAGCTTTTCAATGTAATGGTAGTTATTCAAAGGAAAAAATATAAGCAAATAATATAAAATAAGTTGATGGAAATAATTATTTAACAACTGCCACAGTGACTAGAGTAAAAGTAAAACTTGTTTAAATAAAGGGTGGTTAAAATTAAACTGACGGTACTCAGGGTCTTGTAGTTCCGGTTCTACTGAACGGATACGAATGAAACTTCAAATACATGTTATGCAGATCATGCGGCCGAGGTTGTAACGAAGTAAAAATAATTATAACAATTAAAAAAACAAAGATTAACAGATTATTTATTTATTTACACACCTCTACTCAATGGATGCCTTGTCATCTACAATATGTTGAAAGCGTACCACCGCGCTCTCAACGGAAATATCAATGGTGTGAGGGAGACATGGCGGATAGGGTGGAACGAAAATGGCCTTAATTTTTTTTTTTTTTTTTTTTTTTTTTTTTAATTTAGCTTAGTAATAGTGGGGAAAAGTTGCCTTTTAAATTCAAAAAGAGGGGGGGGGGGATTTGGTTGCAATACTACAACATCTTGATGTGCCTCAAAGAGCTTAAAGTTTATAAAAAAAATGAAAAATTATCAACTTTGTTAAATATATTTTTTTATGAATTTCTCGTATATATAATGTTACAAAAGATTGTTTTAAATACATATATAAGCATTAGAGTTGGAAAAAATTGTGAATTACAAAATATAATAATAATAATAAAATATATTGTTATGTAAAATTTTGTATTTCTTACTTCTGTATCCTTAATGATTACAAATGTTACATTTGCAAAATGTTTGTTTCTGCTTCATTGCTACATTAAACTGGTTTTTTGTATTAAATTTTGGCATATTCCTACGTGAGTTAATTTTTGCTCTTATGTATCCTTCTCTTGTGGTTGAACCACAGACATTTTGAGCCGATTCGGTCACCAGTTTCACAGTTCTTTCCACTGCTTGGGTGTGACAAGGAAGCCAGGGAAAGTCGATAAATGGGTCTACTTTACTATTTGGTTCATCTTTAGATGCCTTCCGCATAAAGTTTTTGAGCGAGTCACCGAAAACACGTTTTAACAAGGGAGGTTCAGTTACTTCATTTTCAGGCCATGATATCATGTCGATGTAATCCTTTGCATCGAAGTTTATCTTTGGAACTTTAAACTTCCTGACTCCACCTCTACTTTCTGTTCTTGCTTTTATAACACGTCGTAAACCAAGTTCTCTTTGAATTTTGCGTTCATCACATAGCATGGACAAAAGGAGATTTTCTGGAGCCGAAAAATACCCTTTTCTTTGAATAACAGGATCTATAACATTCTTGAGATCGTCAGAGAGATAGCGTGAATATGAGATAAGGTTAAACAGATGTTTGGAACCATAAGTACATGAAGGTTTTAACTTAATATCAAACCACACAGGCCCATACACTTTCACAATGTACTCAGCCAGAGTCTTAAGATTTTGAGTTGGATTTTCAGTTGCCACATACAATCTAAGCACGCGGTTGGCTAGTGTCAACCACCTGGAGTGAGCAAGTTTTCCAAGGTTTTGTAAAGATAAATCTAGGGAGCAATTTCCACTTAATACAGCAATACACATATCCAATAAATATTTATGATCTGTACTTAAATCATTTTTGTCCTCTAAAAGAGGAAGGTTATTTTCAATTGGCAAGAAAGTAACCACAGAAAGATTAGCACAGTTTTCTAGCTGCTGACCTATTTCACCTTTAAACTCCTTGGGTCCCTTTGTTTTACCATCTAAATGACAAAATATATGTCGCAAAGGTAGCTCATTACCATGGAACAAACAAATTAACCATTGTAACTGTCTTCCTATTTCCTTTTCCATCAAAGAAATCTCACCATTATTATGTCCAGTGTTTACAACGATTCCATCACACCCAATAGCAGTAAAGTTTAAAAGTTGCTTGTTGTGTTCTCTCTCTTCAAGAAACTCCTGTATACTGTCTGCTATGTCTTTTCCGGTGCCAGATTTAGGTGTTACGTGGCCTAAAACTTTGAGCTTGGTTCCTCTATTAGTGAAACGTGCTCTTCTGAAATCACTTTTTTGTATAACTTACTTCCTTTCTTTTCTTGAACAATTGTTTTGTCTTTTCTTCCATCAAAAAACAATCCTCTATTTTCAGTTATATGATTATAACGACTGTCATTAATGAGATCTCTTCGATTGGTTGATCTTGCTCGCCTAATTTTCATCCTGTCTATAACATTGGTTTTGTCTTCTTCTGTTATTACACCACAGTCCTGTAAAGCAGCACTAGCTATAGCTGCAGCAGCTCTATCGGATATTCCGATACGGTCAGCAATGGAAGCTACAGATGGCAATTTAATGCGCATTTGAGTGATTTTCTCTTCTTTCAGTTTTGAAGGGCCTGGTAGATGTATCTCTTCTTGTATATTTGAAGCACCTGGTTGGTTTGCATCTTTTGGTATCGAACACTGCTGTTCTTCAGCGCTGTCATTGTCGCCAGTAACCGTTTCTGATACACTGATATTTTTTGTCCTTTCTTTATTAAACTTGACTATTCTCTGTAGTTCTTTAATTTTTCTTGCTTCTTTCTTCCTCAAAGCGCTTGTGGTAGCTATATCAACATTACCTATCAACATTTTCCTGTCAGAGCGTTGATCGCTTAGAAACTTTTGTTCCATAACTGGTACTTTTTTTCCTTTTATACAACTACAAGTATTAAAGTTTACACACTTACAGGCAGCAATATGAAATAAACGTTCGGCCTCGCCTCTAAATTTCGAGAGGTTGCAGTCAAACTTTTCTGACCCTTTTCTGCTTTTAGACCTTAATAAATTTCTGTATTTAGCATGATAAGCTCTCATCATTAGTAAAATTCTTTGGCTAGAAACAACGGGAATAGGAGCTCTTGAACATATTTGCTTTATTTTGGGAACTAAAGTATCACATATTTCACTTACAGTAGGATCCTTCTCTGAAGCTTTTTGAGGTTTTGTCTGATATAACAGTAGCACTTCATGGCAGATTCTGAAGTAGGCAGTTCAACATCAAGCAAATCACTACATTTCCCAAAAATAGGACATTCTGACTTTTGTCTTGTCTTCAGTAATTTAGAATGAGCCATTTTTACTCACAGCAATAAAGAAGAACACATACTAACAAAATATTATATTAATCTGTAACACATTAGACGGAGCGGAGGCGCCAACTCAACTCAACTCAACTCGGCACAGCTACTGATCTGAGCTTGTCACCGCACGCAGACAAATATTTGCCCCCCCCCCCCCCCTCACCCTACCCACCCACACACAACATCCACCCCGGCGATGACTCAGGCTCCTGGATGCCAATCTTTCTATTTTATCTTTCTATTTATTTTATAACGCATAAATGAAGCTTTTTATTTCATAATCGAGTTCAAAAATCTTTGAAAAAGTTCAAAAAGTGTGTTTTTATGAAACTTTAACGTACTTGCGGCACCTCAAGACGTATTCAAATATTTTTCAAATTTTTAATTTATCTAATCTACACCAAAAGGTAACATTTCCGTGATATTACAAATTAAAATCAAAAGTTGATTATATCGTCAAAAAAATTTAAAATATAGCAAAATTTCATTTTTTGGAAACTTTAACGGCTTTGCGGCACCTCAAGACGTACTCCAATATTTTTCATATTTTTAATTTATCTTATCTACATCAAAAAGCAACTTTTACACACTATTACAAATTAAAAATCAAAAGTTGATTTTTTCGTTCCACCCTGGCGGACGATCCTGGTTTTTAAATCCCCTTCATTAGTTACATGTTTTTGATAAACGTGATCTTTGAGAAAACCTCACATCCAGAAGTCACAAGGGATCATGCACTCTGGGATCCATGGGGAGACCAGTACTCGTTCCACTTACTGTACCGTTTGAAGAACTTGCAGATGCTTCAGCTGTTGCATTTGCAACTTTCTCCACAATCGCCGGCTCAGTTGCATGTCGTCTTATTCTACCGGGGCACATCCAGAGAACGGTTTCTTCAAACTTATAAATCATACCTTTAACTGCAATTACGGACATGGGTCGTCTAGTTTTTCATCCGTCTATAAGCACAAAGTTTTACTGAAGCATTGCTCACATACTGATAAAAAAAAATACAATTAATGCGCGTTTTTCCTTGTTCAGCGTCATATTCCCTGCAGGCAATTGATTTCTTCGACCTGTATTTATCGCTTTATAGCGAAATTCATAAACTACTACTTTGCATATGGTTTTACCAGTACAGCGCCATCCATTAGCAACATTTCAGACTATGCTTTTTCCGATTCGTTCAGAAGAACCGGAGCTACAAACCTAGTGCCGTCAGTTTAATTTTAACCATCATGTATGAATCAAAGCTATGGGATAGGTGAAGACATTATAAGTGAGAGGAAACTGGTTTTAACGTACTTGTTTATAGTCGTTTTTGTACCTTAAGTATGTACTGTGATATCCTAAGGTGTGTAATTTCTCATTTCAAGCATTGAAAACAGTGTGGCGGCGCGAGCTTGTTGGTATGACATTTTGAACTCCATCGGCGTGAGATGAGATGATGTCTCGTGCGTTGCATAGCGACGGAAAAAATAACTTTCCTGGCGAGCAGTTTTATTTTTATTACTTGTGTTCCATGAATATTTTCTTAGCATGTTGTATCGTTGGTGTTTATTTAGTTAATTAAAGTCTAATAAATTTATGTTAAATTAAAATGGAGTCAGATTACTAATCCAAGGATCACAACATCGCTAAAACAGCATTATGGGAGGTAAATTTTTACAAATTCTTTAAAAGGGAAATTAGACAAAAAATTAGCCAAATTTATAAAAAAAATTTCCTGATTTAAAAATAATATTTGATAGATATCAGTTGAAGGAAATTATAATTTAAGCTCTACCTGCATTAAAAATGGGTCAAGTTTTTATGTGTTTGCGTGTGTGTGCATGTGTTTTAAAAAAATACTCCTTTAAATTACATTTTACTATTATTATTTATGTATGAATTAAAAAAAATTCTGGACCCCATGGACAAATAATATAGGTTCCGATAACCTAGTGGTTATAGTATCGGGCTCATGATCAGAGGATTGTGGGTTCGGTCCTCGGTTCGCCTATTATCGGTGTGATGGGGGCTGGTGTACATTAAATCTGTCGGGGCCTCAATGTCCTCTCTATGGTGGGGTTGGAGAAAGGGGTTTATACTAGAAGACTTCAATCTCGTATTCTTCTAGATTCTCAAAATTACGAGACGTATATGGCTGTGTTAAACACTTTATAGGTGGCATAAATTGACATTCGGAAGATCCAAACCAAACAAATAATATTTAAAACAATATAAAAAAGGACATAGTTATCAAAAAAACTGTTATTGCATGATTATGGTTTGAAACTGACTCTTATCTTAAATACCCTTGGTTGTAATTGTTCTAAATGACTGCATTCGATTTAAGAAAGTGCCAAACAACTCCAAACATGATATTGTTGCGTGGATGGGTTCGAAAGATTTGAAGTCAAAGCAGATCAAAACTTGCAGATATTTATTCCAATATAACTCTTTACAGATTCCTTTACAACTCCAGAACTTCTCGTTCTAGTAGACTCAATACAGTTCTATACACAACAATAGAGCACAAACAGCTGTTAAACTTGACAACGACTGCTAAATCACCGCAAAAGACAATGCAATACAGTTCGCTTTAGAACTACTCTGAATGCTCACTAAGACTCAGTATCTCAACTCAGTAATTCCAGTCAACTAACGGACTCGACTCAGTCAACTACTGACAAACCAACCAATTCCACTCACTGCCGGTCTTATATAGAGGAGGCGAACATTCTTGAAACTTCTAGAGGTAGATATTTGGAGAACTTTCAAGATCGTAGTCGAAAAGTCCTATACATGTACATGGGGACCGAAAATGTCGCCAAATGGTCGCCAAATTTGGGCGACATTTGGTGATTTCTCGCCAAAACCGTCGCCAACTTGTCTCTATCTCGCCAATTTGGTGAGATTGCCATTACCATAATGTTAAATGCCTTGCTCCTTGTAAAACTCGCTTCCCAGCGTTATCTCTGTAAAACTCGTTATTAAGCAATACTAGACACATTGCAGGAAAGCGAAGTTAAGACGAACTATTGCACTGTCTTATGCGAAATGTACATAAATGTTCCTATTTACAAAATTAACACAACGAAATATTTACAAATATACAAAAATTCGTAACATTATACTTAAAAAATCGGATCTCTTAAAGGGATTTCTAGCTAAAAATTATATATACTCTTTTTAAAACGATTTATCCGCAACGGCTTGGGAGTAGTCCCAATACAAAACATTTTCTTAATTTATTATGAATCTAGCTGAATACCCGTGCTTAGATACGAAATTTTAACATGTGCAATATTTTAGCTAGCTAGGAGGCTACGCGTTGCGGAAATCCGTCATTGGTGTACAGGTCTCAGTTTTTGGCGATTCGCTCGCATGATGGTTCATCGCTACGCGAAATCAAGCTCGCATCGTTCGCTGAAAAGTTCATTGACACATATAAGCACAGGATTACTTCACTCGTTGAAAGGTTCATTGCTATGCAAGCATAGGCTCGCTTCGCTCACTAAAATCTAATTGCTACGTAACGCTTAATATTAGAAGCCTCTCCACTGTCGAGAAACAAACAAAAAAAAATCCCTGTTAATACAATAATACAACACATTTAAGATTATTTTAACACGTGTTTGTGGAAAGCAAAATTAGAAAGCCAAATCTATTTATGTTGAGACTTTCAGAGCTCTAGGCTTTTTAAAAGTCGTTTTTTGCGAAAATAATAATTAAAAAACAAATTAAAATTTTAACATTCTTTTTGTTAAAAGTCCAATTAGAAGGCCGAAATAACTTGTATTGAAAATTTCAGAAGTGCAGCCCAATTAGAAATCGTTTTGTAAAATATTTGTTATAATTAAAAAAAAATAATAAAAAAGCAAATATAATTTTAAAGTCATGTTTTACAAAAGTCTAATTAGAAGGTTACAACTACTCAACAACTTATGTTGAAAATTTCAGAGCTGTAGCCCTATTTGAAGTTGTTTTATAAAAAAAACTTGTTGATTAAGAAAATTAATTAAAAAATAACTAAATAAAATTTTAACATTCTGTTTTTCAAAAGTCCAGTTAGAAGGCTAAAACTACTTATGTTGAAATTTTCAGAGCTGTATCTCTATTTGAAGTTACTTTGTAAAAAAACAATTAGATGGCCAAAACTTCCTATGATGAAAATTTTAGAGCTCTACTTCAATTTTAAGTAGGTTTCTATAGTTCCACAAAGCCACAGAAACACACACAGCAGCTTGTTTTATTATTATAGATACAGTGGGTAAAAAAAGTCTCCGTACGGAAGCCAAAGTACAAATAAATTAGCATAATTTCTAATATTTTGCTTCATATCTTCAGTAACTATTGAAATATGTTTAATTTGATTCTTTAAAATAAGTTTATAATAAATGTATGTTTTTACAATACGCAGCAAGTATTTAAATGGAAATATTTAGAAGATGTTGTTAAGTGCCATGCAAAAAAAGTTTCAGTATGCAATATGAAAATTAATTCTGACGTCTTCCACCCCCAACAGACTTGCAGTAAATTCTCAAAACTGAAGTGTACGCAAGTTTCATGAAGACATGAAAGCAGCAATTGTTTAATTTTAGCTTGTTGCTGATTGTCTTAAAATGGAGTTCCTGAACCTATTCGTGAGTTTGTGATTCAGTTATGAAATGTTGAATTATCCATGAAAAAATTGTCGAAATTTTTAATATATTGAAGTCTATAGTACAATATATTATTGAAAGACATCTTGAGCTTCAAACTTTTTAGGATAGAGTTTGATCCGGAAGATCTTTAAAGCTAAAATGCTTGCATAAAAGAAATATCCTATTGTAAGGTTCAATATAATCCTCGAATAAGTGCACCTCAAGTCGCACATGGCTTAAAATTCGATAAAAAACACTGAAGACAAATCCCAATTGACAATTTATGTGCACTGGTTAAGACATTTTACGTTGGAATTTCAAGATACACATACCTATGCTTATTTCCCTCTACTTAACTTAAATTACCGACAGCAGCTGCTCTCATGCACTCCCAAACCATAACGCCTCCTTCACCGTGTTAGACAGTTCCACATAAATTATAAGTTAAAATTTGTTAATTTTGTTTTCTCCTGACCATAACCCGATTATCTGACCCCTGGATATTTAATTTTAATTCATCACTAAAAAAGATTTTGCAAAATCGATGCCCTTTTTTCTGTTATATATACTTATATAAGGCTTCTCACGGGCTGCAAGTACATTCAGACCCGCTTTTTTAATAACATTTCTCACCGTTTGAGATGTCACTTCAAAGTTTTTATCAATTTTTAACCCATTTGCGAATTAAAGTGCATTTATTCGCGGATTCTCTTGAACCTTACTATACGATATTTCTTTTATACAATCTTTTTAGCTTTGAAGATTTTCCGGATTGATCTCTATCCTCAAAAGTTTGAAGCTCATCGGTGTCTTTCAGTAATATATTGTACTATAAACTTCAATATATTAGAGATTTCGACAATTTTTTCATTTGTAATCCAACGTTTCATAACTGAATCACCAACTCACGAATGGGTTTAGGAACTCCATTTTAAGACAATCAGTTACAAGCTAAAATTAAACAATTGTTGCTATCATGTCTTCATGACACTTGCGTACACTTCTGTTTTGAAAATTTACTGTAAGTCTGTTGGTGGAAGATTTCAAAATTAATTTTCATATTGCGTACGGAAACTTTTTTTACATGGGCCTTAGCAACATCTCCTAAATATTTCAATTTAAATACTTGCTGCTTTTTGTAAAAACAGACATTTATTATAAACTAACTTAAAAGAATCAAATTAAACATATTTCAGTAGTTACTGAAGATATGAAGCAAAAGATTAGAAATTATGCTCATTTATTTGTAACTTTGGCTTCTGTACTGAGACTTTTTTTACCCACTGTATATTCTATAGAGTTATTTGTGGTAAATTATTCTCCGGTAATATGCATTATTCTACTTTGGTTAGAAATTCCTCAGTCGTAAAAATATAATGAGTGTTTTCCACATGCCCGTCAACTATTATTAGCTTCAGATAAACAGGCGAGTTTGAAGAATAATTTAAACATTGTTTTCATTATCGAACTAGCTTTTCGAACAATGTGGTTACTGTGCGGTTATTGTGTCTTCTTTCCAAAAAAGATGAAGGTCAAATTAGTTGACCTTGTTCACACGAAGAGTTTCGTAGAACAAATAAACATATAATTTACAATATTGGTTGCGGTTGAATTGACTGAAGTTTGTTGACCGTAGTTAGTCGAAGCTGAGTATTGTTCTTTTAAATCACACTGTTAGAACTACCATATTATCTTATATACCAATACACATGTGCACCAAAGGTAAGGGAATGTTCACTCAAAGAAATAGTCTCGTTTCTTAACGAACACTTTTAATTCAAAATCACACTCACACAACGTCAACACATGACAAGCTACGAAAACAAGAGGTTATATTATTAGAAAAATTATATATTTCACTATGTCCATTTATCTGCTTAGTTCTGAAAGCCGGCGACACACCAAGCTTCACTCTTCCACCATCCGTCTCGTTCGTCCTCCTCTTCTCTTCATGGGGATTTTCCATTCACTGTTCGTTTTGCACCACTTGGCGATAGTTATCTCCTTGGCGGTCGCCAAGTTTAGACATGCCTAGAGTCTTACATGTCCCTCCTTAAAGAGCACATAGCTCTCCTTAGAGACTATGCTGCTAAAGAAGAATGTTTAAGTAATATAAAACACTTTAGTAGAAGAAAGAGCCTGTTCGCCAGCCCAAATTTTAGTACTTAAAGATTCAAAAATACTAATATAACAGAAAATACTAATGTAATATATACACTTTTGCAACCATTACAAAGCTATAAAAATTATTTTTCTATCTAAGGAAATCTAGAAAGTGCATCTGCATTTCCATGCCTGCTTCCTTTCCGATAGGTAATTTTTAAATTGTATCTTTGCAATGCCAAAGACCAACGTGCAAGTTTAGCACCATGTGGTAATCCCTGGGTAAGGTAAGAAAGTGGGTTATGATCAGACACCACCTCGATATCAGTCCCAAAAATCCAGGTGTCAAACTTCTGGAGTGCGGCTAGGACGCTGTAGGCTTCTCTCTCTATGGTAGACCATCTGGTTTGGCACGGAGTAAGCTTCTTGCTGTAGAAAGCTATTGGATGTTCTTTTCCATTTTCGTCAAGTTGGGACAAACAGGCTCCGACTGCATTAGCGGACGCATCAGTGTAAAGCTGAAATGGTTTGTCAAACTGTGGCGTATACAAGGAAGGCATTTTGACTAAATGGTTTTTCAAATTTTGAAAGGCTTCTTCTTCTGGTTGGTTCCATGGAATTTCCTTGGGAACTCTCTTCTTAGTCAAGTTAGTTAAGGGTAACACAATGCTTGCAAAATTTGGAATATAGTCCCTGTAATAACTTGCTATTCCCAACACTGTTCTCAACTCCTTCTTGTTAGTTGGTGCCGACAGTTTCTTCATAGCTTCTACCTTTTCTGGATCAGGGGAATGTCTTCCTGAACCCACCACGTGTCCTAAAAATTTCACTTCTGTTTTCCCGAAATCACACTTTTCCAGATTTACAGTGAGACCCACTTGACGCAAAGTCTGGAACACTTTATCGATATGCTTCAAATGATCAGACCATGATCCCGAAAAAATTGCAACATCGTCAATATAAGACTGACAATAGTCCTTATGAGGAGCTAACACTTTGTCCATAGATTTTTGAAAAGTGCTGCCAGCGTTTTTCATTCCGAATGGCATAACTCTCCATTGATAGTGTCCAGTATGAGTTACGAAAGCAGTGTAATGTCTATCTTTCTCACTCACAGGAATCTGCCAATATCCTTTCGTGAGGTCAAGCACAGTGATCACTTGTGCATTCCCTATTTGATATAAAAGTTCATTAGCATGTCTCATCGGATATGCATCAGGAATAGTGTAACTGTTCAAAAGTCTGAAATCTACACACAGACGCACACTACCGTTCTTTTTAGCCACGCACACTAAAGGGTGTGCCCATTCACTATCACTTTGTTCAATAAGACCAAGTTCCAAAAGTTCTCGAATTTGACGATCCACTTCATTTTGAAGAGTCACTGGAATACGATACGGACGAAGTCTTTTGGGTGAACAGTCATTTGTAACCTTAATAACATGTCCATCTACTTTTGCTATTCCAGGCTTAGTACTGAATACATCATTGTATTTACAAAGTAAGGAACTCAGTTCATAACGTTGTCTGGCGTTTAATGGGGTTGTCATTTCCCTGATGATATGTTGTTCCACGTCACTTTTTGTGGTAGTAACTCGCTCGGTTGGAGCCACATGTAACTGTCCAAAATCTTCGTCTTGTTCAAAAACAAGCCCTATGTGTTGAACACGTGTCACATATGGTCGAATTTTATTGAAATGTAGTTCTCGCCTTGAACCATCATCAAGTTCGACAATAGCTGAATGGGGTCGACTAAGTTGCACTACAGTCGCTGGTCCAGACCACGTATTCAATAGTTTGTGAGAAGATGTGGGTATCAATATCAAAACTTTATCTCCTATTTGATATGTTTTTTCTCGTGATTGCAAGTTATACCGGTGAGCATAACTTTGCTGGTTTAGTTCAGCATTCTCATTTGCAATTTTATGAGCATTCTTAAGTTTGTCTTGCAATTCTTCGACATACCTTTCCACAGATGGAGAAGCATTCATTGGAACAGCTTTCTCTCCTGTCCAAACTTCCTTCAGCAATGCAGTTGGTCCTTTGGGTATCCGTCCGTATACTAACTGATAAGGTGAAATACCCGTTGTGCAATGTGGGACCTCTCTATATGCAAACAAAAGATGTGGAAGATGAACATCCCATTCGTTTCCATATTCCTGGATGTTTTTATTCATCATGTCTTTTAAAGTTCTGTTCCACCTTTCCACTGCTCCCATACTCTCGGGATGACCCGGTGTTGAGAATCTTGGAGACACTCCTATTAGATTCATAAAAGCACCAGTCAGTTTTGAAGTAAAGTTCGTTCCTTGGTCTGTACATATCACTTTTGGAAATCCAGTACGAGCGAAAATTTGCATCAACACGTCACACGTAGTTTTGGCTTTTATATTTTTGGTTGGAATAGCTTCAACCCATCGAGTGCACAAGTCAACTGCACAAATTATATATTTATGTCCTCTCCGGGACGGGGGTTCTAACGGTCCTATGCAGTCAACGCTCCAAACCTCGAACGGGTTGTCTGGTCTGGTAATTGGCTGGATTGGGATCCTATCTCTGTAAGTTACAGTCCGTCTGACTTGACATGGTTTGCAACTTCCACAAAACTTCCTTACGTCAATTTTTATGGTTGGCCAAAAGAATGAATATTTTATTCGCTCCTTTGTTTTCTTTTCTCCAAGATGTCCTGCCAACGGAATTTCATGGGCCGTCTTCAATACAAACTCACGCTTAACAGTTGGCAGAACAACTTGCTGGATTCTTTCTCCACACACCCACTCAGAGTGTACTAGTAGTCCATCGTCCACGTCATAGCCGTTTCTACGTGCTTTTGCAAACTCCCAAATATTTGCCAAAGATTCCTCTTCCTGCTGTAGTTTTATAAACTCTGCTCTATTTTCTTTGCACCCTTCCTTTACTTCACTGGACGGAATAAAACTATTTACCTCGGATGACTCTTCCTTTTCATTTACGGTAACTTTATTTAGACTGCACTTCTTTTCTAGTTCGTTTTCTTGCACTATGTGAGAGACAACTGATTGATGATATTGGATATTTTCGTTCAGAGCCTCGTATGCTGTAGGACATATCAGCATATCACTCACTAATTTTTTGGAAACTGCACAGATCACGGGAACTTCGCAGTGTTGTGAATCATTCACTTTCATGTTGAAAACCACTAATGGTGCTGTTTCAGCTAAACCAAAAGCACATACGAGCTTCACGGACCCTTGCCCTTCACCATCTTCAATTGGAATCAGGTCATGTCTGATGACTGAGATTTGTGCACCTGTATCCAAAATGCCATCGAATATAGCAGAACCGCATCTCAGTTCTATTCTTGTCAGTTTATCGCACTTTACTGAACTCGTTTTGACCGGAGTCAATGCTGGCACCGTAATTCGAGCCGATAATACTTCTTTGTCTTCTAAAGTTTCTTCTGTAGTGACCAAATTACTACAAATGTTCTCAGTTTTGTTCCGCGTCCCTTGGTTATTATTATTAGTAGGACAAGCTCGTGCAAAATGTGATGAATCTCCACATGTAAAGCAGGTAGGTTTAGATCCTCTGGCCCCTTTATCCCTCTGATAATATCCTTGATTCTTCGTTTTGTCAAAGGGTTTGTCCTTCTCCTTATACTTGGTAGCACTAGTAACTTGCTGGTTTCTGGTATTTTCAAACTTTCCGTTCGGCTTATATTTATTTTTATCATCTTGATGCCATTTAAAACTATCCTTTGCTTTATTATGGAATGCATTTTTCTTTAATCCGTCTCTCAAACTTTCATATTCATCAACTTTTTCTGCGACTTCTAGAGGGTCGATCATCTTATTCCATTTGTCCAAAAAATGCTCCTTTACTTCATTTGGCACTCTGCGCTTCAGTTGATCCGCCACCATTAAATTTTTCAGCTGGTCGAAATTCTGTACTTCCAGTTCATTGACCCATTCATTAAAGTAATTATTCAGTGCATGTGTGTAACTTCTCCAGGATTCTTCTGGGTCTTTCTGATGTCGGAAAAATAACTGCCTTAATTTTTCAGGATTTAACTTGTAACGTTTCAACAGCATTTCTTTAATGAAGTCATAGTTATTTGCTTTTTCAGGAGGTTCTCGAGCTATGTTATTAGCTATCTCTGTTGGTAACAATCCCAGTAGATAAGCTACCCATTCCGATTTAATTACACCCGCCATCTCTGCCCGACGTTCAAAATTTACTAGGTATAACTGCATTTCATCTTTCTTTTCATCATATTTCGGGGTAATCTGCATAAGTTGCACCCTGGATCTCGTTTCGTTCGATCGTTCGGCCACTTCATCCACGGGAGAATAGCTACGTCGTAATTCCAGTCTTTTCATTTCAAGCTCGAAGTCTCTTTCTTCTTTTCTGATTCTGGCCTCTCGTTCTTCTTTACGAATCCGTTCTTCTTCTTCTTTTGCTTCCCGACGAAGTCGTTCTTCTTCTTCTTTTGCTTCCCGACGAAGTCGTTCTTCGTATTCTTTTGCTTCTCGCCGAATTCTTTCTTCGATAATTCTGCCCAGAGAAACTTTGGCATCATCTTCGTCGAAGTTTTCACTTTCAAGGATTAACCCTTTTATTTCAATCACTTTATTCATTGTACTAACGTCTATTCCCAGTTCTTCCGCCAGTTCGATCAAGTCCTCCTTCCTACCCTTACCCAAGAACGACATGGCAAAATAATTTTGAAAATAAATTCAAACTACTATTCAAATACGATGATGTATGACTAATATTTTTCAAAAATTCAAACCATTCACAATTCTTATATTCAATTCGATAACATACAGTAGAAGCAGAATTAATCTTAAACTCCGCCACTGTATTTTGACTTGCAACAAAATATTGTAGGAGATAAAACTTCAGTTTTAGTTATTGTTGCAATCACCCTTAGAATAAACAATTCTGAATAATACTTAAAATAACATGTATTTCTAAAATATCATAACTCGCAAGGTTATACACAAATCAATACTCATGAAATGTTTTAAACAATAAACTCAATCAAATATTTATTACAAAATATTTCCTAAGTTCAACATACTCATTATTGACCTATTTTAACCTTGGCTTTTCTCCTTATATTTCCTTTACGGCAAGGACCTTATATACTTATACAATAATAAAAGGCTTATCTGTTAGTTATATATATATATAAACTCACTAATAGCAAATATGTATATTTTCTAAACCCTTTAAAACGCCTTACCAAAATCAGATTATATCAATTTATAATGATGCATTTTTTTGTTTTGTTTAACTAAGATATAAAAATATTACTGTTCACAAACGAAACAAACCAAAACATCGGATTCCAAATGAATATATAATAAAAATACATCACCAATTCACTATTTCTGGGAAAGAAAGAAGGAAAAAAAAAAAAAAAAAAAACACATAGAGGATCATTCCAACTATTTCTCCTCCTTTTTTTTTTTATTTGTTTATTTATTACCTCTCTTTATGTTGCGTAATCCATAGAACACATTTCAAATCTGCATTAAGTTTTTATTTTTTGTTTTGTTTTGACAATGGCACTTTCTGACGCCAGCTCTATTCCAAAACCAAAACAATTTTTAGCAACTCATATTAATAGCTTTCACAGATAGCAAATTATTACAAATTATTAATCCGTAATCACAATAATTATAATCATAATAATTATGCTTAAACACAATCTATAATAACATTTTTGTTCGCTCTTCGGATCTGACACATAGCTTGCATCAGTTTCACAACAAAACCAAATTTGTTTTCATTACACCCAATACCACTTTCACATCAGATCACAATTCTTATTGTGTAAACACTATCATTATTTTATAAGCATGATATATAATTAAACTAATTAAACAGATATTTGGGCTTAACGAACAAAGCTCTTACCTCGTGCTCTGTAACTTCTGCGTACAGGAACCATCGTACACGACTGCGCCACTAAGGTTTGTTGACCGTAGTTAGTCGAAGCTGAGTATTGTTCTTTTAAATCACACTGTTAGAACTACCATATTATCTTATATACCAATACACATGTGCACCAAAGGTAAGGGAATGTTCACTCAAAGAAATAGTCTCGTTTCTTAACGAACACTTTTAATTCAAAATCACACTCACACAACGTCAACACATGACAAGCTACGAAAACAAGAGGTTATATTATTAGAAAAATTATATATTTCACTATGTCCATTTATCTGCTTAGTTCTGAAAGCCGGCGACACACCAAGCTTCACTCTTCCACCATCCGTCTCGTTCGTCCTCCTCTTCTCTTCATGGGGATTTTCCATTCACTGTTCGTTTTGCACCACTTGGCGATAGTTATCTCCTTGGCGGTCGCCAAGTTTAGACATGCCTAGAGTCTTACAAATTGATTCAGTTTCCTGAAAATATCTCATTTCTTTTATTTTACTTCCAATTATCTATTTCAAAAAAGGTCCATCAAAATTGAAATTTGAGGACAAAGTTCATATCTTTCATTATCCTAGTTATTTTCTCTGACACTAATAACCTAAATATTATGGAAGGATTTCGATAATCAACTGATTTTTTTTTTTTTTTTTTTTAATATATATATATTAAAAAAAAAAATCATAATATATATATATATATATATATATATATATATATATATATATATATATATATATATATGTATATATATATATATATATATATATATATATATTTTTTTTTTTTTTTTTTAATAAGTTGCCTTTAGAAAAAAAATCGAACTAAAATATTGTTTTCTATTAATTTTTTTTTTTTTTTTTTTTTTTGGAAGTTGAGTTTGCATTTATCTTTCCTTTTTTTATATTAAAATCCAACTATCTGGAGGACCATTTAGAAAATGTTCAATATTTAAATTAATTATGTAGAGAATAAACGTTGTACGTAAAAGGATGATTTTAATGATCTTCAAAGAATACATGTTAATTTCTGAGAATTATTTCAATGATTCTTCCACACTTTAGAAAATGAAGGCTTAAGCTTCTAAGCCGTAATTTAAAATGACCTTATCCTATCGCTAATTTCATAATTTTCTTAAGGCATACATGCATTGTAATACCGAATCGGAAGGAAATTCAATAATGTGAATAGATTAATTAAATAATGTGCATGAGTTTGGAGTTAAATGTAGGTGGTGGGACAATTCGACCAATGAGTAAATACATATTTTTAATACAACAGGAACAACTTGCTTATGTTAGCGTTAAATAGCATGCAAGGGAAAATTGCATTCCTTACCATCAAAACAAAAGTTAAACGTGCGGTGTGAAAGTTGACCTTGAGATGTTTACAGGTCGGGTTTCTTTTTATATGAGTTGTATCTAGAACATCGCTAAGTCAGAAAGCTATTTCTTTCTTCTTTTCTCTTTCTTTTTTTATTGTGCAATGAATATTTCGAAAAAAGCCGAAATGTTTAGAGGCTGAATTCATTAAAATATTGCGTACTCGTCTGACACTGAACCCGTCAAATTAACCGGCTCTTTAGGCATCGAACTTTCTCCAGGTAAAAGAGGAGGAAATAGTGGTTACAAAAAAAAAAACAGCATTTAAACATGTTTTGAGAATTAGAAGTAATATGCTTAAAAGGTTTTAGAACACACCGCATCACATGTTTTGTCAGTCACAACTCCGATCAAACAAAACACTTGACTTGTAAATGTAAAGGAAGTCATGGAAATTTGATGAAGATTAATACGAGGTTGGTCTTTGTGGTTAGCTGTTCTGCTTTCAATTATCTTATCAAGTCCTTTTTTACTTTTCATTTTTGTTTAACTTCGTTGGTGAAACATATTTCGAGCAGAGATCAGATAGAGTTCAGGCTCGTACATCCAACCTAGTCTATTAACTCTGCCCAGTATCACATGTAAACGCGACAATTTTACGGTCCCAGGATGAAGTTTTTAATTTTAGTGAAATTAGCATGCCTTTCTATTGTTCTTGAACTAACTCTGTGTGGTTTTCATGTGAATTGTGCAACAACTTTATCGGAAAATGCCACTTCAGCGCCGGAAGTTATAACTCGAACTCCTGTCCAAAAATGGCTGGCAGCTGATAAGGCTTTGAAAAAAATGTCTGCCATGCTAGTAAAAAATCTCCTGCCTCATGCCATGCGTGCTTCCGAAACCTTAAATTTAACTTCAGACTGTTCAAGAGGACTGATGAAGTTTCTTATAGGCATCAAACAAACAAAACTGTGGGCATACAGAAGTAAGTATAAAAGTTTTCCGATTAACCTCATCATTTTGCTTTTGATAAAAAAAAATTAATTTTAGTTTTGCATAATCCTGGTTGTTTTTGTTAATTAGTACTCAAATTATATCAAGTAGTTTTAATTCAGTGAAATTTTATAAATGTGAGAATTTGTTAACCTTTATAAATTTATAAATGTACTATAGTTTACATTTGGGAGTTGTTCAAGTGTTTTAAATATTTCTATTTTTTTTTTTTTTTTTTTTTTTTTTTTTTTTAAATCGCTAAAAAGCTTCATTGTTTTATTTATTCTAAAAAAAAAAGTTATTATTTTAGTGCTTCGTATATCAGAGAATGTTGATGATTTTTCTTTACATAAACATCAAAATTAGAAGTATTTTTAACATTTGTACTTATGTTAAATTTGCCCCCTAAGTTTCTTTTCATCTAATTAGAAAAACTGAAGTGAAGATGAAGAGAAGGGGAAGGGATAAGTATGGAGACAGAAATATATCATCCAAATTTTATAGGGTTTTATTTTTTTTTAATTTTATAGGGAAAAAAAAAAAAACATTGCAACAATAAATTGATACATTGGAAGAATTCAAACTTTATTAATATGAAATAATTTACATTTAGATAAGTATTCGTGTTTTGGGAATTTCCGAAATAATTGCAATGTGGTATTAGAGTTTTAAACTTAGACTGCAAAATCTTAGTGTTCCATAATTGGCTTTTAGTTTTTTTTTTTTTTTTTTTTTTTCTCTATATTACTTTCATAATGAAATGTAGAAATTCAAATTCGGAAATGAAGCCTTTCTCCCAGTAACGCAACAATGCTGGCCATTGGCACTTGATATTGGCCAATTCCGATGTGGACTGTTGTAGACTGGCCGTTGTTACGGATCTTGGCCAATATCGTCCAATGCTGGATAAAATATACTGGAAGTTTTGAGGTATTGATGCAAGTTTTGTAACTGGTATATTTTGTTTATAAGAAAGGACTGATGGATGACAAATGTGTTTTGTGATGTTTTTGACATGATAATTATTTTTTTTTAAATTGCATATTTTGGAACGATGCTCGAGTTTTAGCCAAAATTGGCCAATCTTCCTGAACCCCTGTTTCTGACATTGGTCAATACTGCTCTATTACGTGGGTCATTGTTCTAAAAAATGTTAACCATGTAACTGCAGAAATTTGTTATTCTACTAAATATATATATGTATTTATTTTTTCAATAACTATACTGATTTTCTAATGAAGATAATACCTAAATATTGATCAGGTAGAATTATGCCTCAATAAAAAAAAGTTCTGCATTTAGTTTCTTAAATTATTTACATAATAACTTGGAGTTTTTTTAATTGCTTCCGTCTGTGTGAATTCATGTTTGGTCAAATTTAATTCGCAAAATTTTATTATGTTTCATAAAAATATTTTTTGTTCTCAAAATTGATTATCTATCTAAAACAAACATAGTATACTTCTTCCACTCATATCAAGTCTATTAATTGAATATTTTTAATCCATAAAAAATTGAGTGGTCATATACTTGCATTAACACGTCCAGTGTTCCATTTAGAACAAACGGAAGCACTAAGATTTGACTCTAGTATTTGTTTGTTTGTTTGTTTGTTTGTTTGTTTGTTTATTGATTGATGGATGGATGGATGGATGGATGGATTGATTGATTGATTGATTGATTGATTGATTGATATATTTATTTATTTATTTATTTATTTATTTATTTATTTATTTATTTATTTATTTATTTATTTATTTATTTGTTTGTTTGTTTGTTTGTTTGTTTGTTTGTTTGTTTGTTTGTTTATTGATTGATTGATTGATTGATTGATTGATTGATTGATTGATTGATTGATTGATTTATATAAATTAATATTTTTTTAATTCAAAATGTTTATTCAATTTTTCATGACAAACTAGTAAAATGATTGTTTCTAATAAAAAAAGTAATAAACAGAAATTCTTCCAATAGTAACAAAGGAATTATGATTCTCTAGTTGTTATAATAGTGAGTAATTGAGAAAAGGAATTATGACAGAGTGCACTATAAACAAATCAAATAAACAATTTAAACTAAAAACAAAACAAAGAATTATTGTTTATGGAACTTTTTTAATGACTATTTTAGGTAACATAAGTTTAAAATATATCGTGACAATCAAAATTAACCCCACACCAGTGTATTGAAAATAGATCGCCTTTAGAGTAGTCAAAACAAAATTTTTACTAAAAATACAAACCACTACTAGCAATTAAACTACGAAATAGCTGACTACCATTGCGAAAGTATTGAAATTTGTTTGTTCTACAATTAGTAAACTATTCATTTTATATCCACTAACGTAATTCAGTTACATTTTTCTCTCCAAAATTAAAAATTGGGATGAAGTATAAAAGTTTTGAATTTTAAAAAATATTGCGTCTATTTTTGGATATTTATAAACAAACTATAGATGTCTACCAAATGTCAATTTAATCATTTAACTTATACCCACTTTATTTTACTTTGAATGTTTTTGACGGCCAATGGATTGGTTGGTTTGTACACTCAACGACCAATTTTTTGCAAAGTAAACACTTAGGCAAAGACCTGCAGATTAACGTTGATACCGAATCACAAAGAACGGTAATCTTGAACCCAAAATTTGAATCCATCACCTTCGGAATACCAGGTCAGAGCTTTAACCACACAGCATCCGGTGGGAAACGTCCATTGATCAGACAAATTTATAAGTAATTTTTTTTAACATATGTACTTCATAACAAATGCTCTTACTTACGACTCTTGGTAAATAAACGTAAGTATTCTTTGAATGTGAAACTTCAGCGAATCTGTAAACGATATAATCTCCAATTCATTTATTTTCACTTATTTATATCATTTATTGTTTTGAATTTTTTATATTTTGTTTTGTGTATTTCGAAATTGTAAAGTACTATTGTGATATACTAATTACAAATAATTTTCTATACAGATAATACCTTTTTACCTAGACAACGATGTATGAAAATTACGTTATAAATCTTTACAAATTTATTTGTAAGAGTTTCTTCTTTAAGATAAAATGCAAATTTTAAGATAATACAATTAAGCTCAGGTGGTGGTGTTTTTTTTCCCCCCATAGTATTATCTAAAACAGCGTTCGTCACTAACTTTTAGAGGGGGCCGTATGACATATGTTAAAGTTTTTCTCTAGCCGGATACAGCAAAATACATGTCTTTAATTATTATTAAACTGAAAAAAATATTGATTTTCTTTATCTTAATATAATTGCAATTATTTGATTTTTTTATCAAATAATTAGAAAGTAATAATTTTCATTATTAGTAAAAATAAGTGAATTTTTTGTTTCAACGTGACAATGCGACTTGACCTAACTTTTAATAAAAGTACTTAAACTGTATTCCCGTTTTGCTCCGTTTAAGTTGATTGATATCATTTGTGAGACGATGACTGTTAGAATCGTTCAGTTTATTTTATGATAGAGTCGTTGTCTGTCGTAGTATTTATTGCAGCCAATCTTTATAAATTGTCCAAATGAGAAGCTTCTTCGTGTAGTTTCTTCGAGCACGTAGTAGAGAACTCTATTCTACATAGTTAACACATGCTATTTCGGATAAATTACAATTATGTATTTAAAAAAAAAAAAAAAAAAAATGTCCATACCGTGAAATTTGATTTTTTTTTTTTTTTTTTTAATCTTTTGAGGTGGCGGCGGGCCTTAGAAAAACCTGTCGCGGGCTAAATCTGGCCCACGGGCCGCGTAGTGGCTAGCGCTGATCTAAAAGAAGAAGGCCAAATACAAATAATTTACTTTGAACGTAAGACGTTTCTACCACGACAAAGATGCACACAATTAAGTTATATATATTAATAATTTCTTTCGAAATATATGTGTAATATCTGAATTTATTTTGTCTTTGTAAGTTAAAGTTAAAAAGTAAATAAAATAATTTACTTTCGAGGCAAAACATTTCTACCTAAGAAAGATATATAAAATTAGATTTCCTATCTTAAATTTGTCTTCAACCTGACTTTTGCGAAACCTAATACTGAACTCGAATGCTAAAATTATATGTACTATTCCGTGCTTTGCAGTGTTGGACTCTGCCGGTAAGATCCCCATCGGCATCTTCAGTGGGAATATTAATTCATTGGGAGACTACGACTTGTGCATCAATGAGAAGCTCCCCGGGAATGTTCCTGCGCAGTACTGTACTGTGGACCTCGCACCGCCCCTGCCCCCTAGGGTGCCATTCACCTCCTACGACGACATGTATCCAGAGTTCATCAATATCACTCATCCTGAATCAGTGAGTAATGATCTCAGTGTCTCTATTGGCAGGCGCGCGACCAGGGGGATGGTTTTTAGGGACAGAAGTCCCCCTACGATTCCGAACGTCTCGGTGTTTTGTAATGTTTGAATAAGAAACATTTAGCAATCGCAAATAGTTTTTAATCTACCCTTATTCAGACAGAGTTTGTCTACCGTATCTCACTGAAGTCGTAGCTATTACGTTCAAGAATTTGGAAATAAATAACGGTTATGTAAATCACCTAACATCAAAAAATCATTAAGCATCATTTTTATTTACGTAAGTTCAATATAAAGTGTCGTTTAACATAAAAATATATAAATATTTTTATAATGTTGTTTCAAATGTTGTTATAATTGAAATAAAGTGTCAATGCTACACGTCCTTGTATTTTAAGCGCCATAAATATATATTAAAATCAGCCTGATATGGGCGTTTGTTCATTAACTTAAAATATTATTTTGTCATTTAACTATAAAAATTTTCTGTGATTGAATTTAAATAAACGAGAAAAATTTCATATTCATTTATAAGCTAGAAAATATGGATAATACGGGATCTAGATAAAATGTTGTCCCAAATTGGGTTGTTTTGTATTACTCGAAAACTGGACAAAAATCTTTCTGATATTTTGTCATAAAATAGGTGACAGATTAAAAAACTACAAAAGTACCGATGACATGTGACGAATATGGGATATGACAGCGATTCTCAACCTGTGGGGCGCGCTCCCCTAGGGGGGCGCGAGCACGCTAGAGGGGAGGCGCGAGAATATCCAAGAGAAAATATTATTTAAAAAAAAATAATTAATTAACTGACTGAAAGGAAAGTACACATACACATAGAAAATATATATATATATTTCGACATATTTAACAAATAAAGTAAAACAACTTACTAAATCAAAACTTACTTAATCAAAACATACTAAAATAAAAACAAATTTAATAATTATTAGTGATTTCCTTGGGCCTGTCTTGCAGAGCAAAGTTTTTCGAAGGGAGGCTTAATATTAGAAATAGCCACTCTCAGTTCTGTTTCTATATTTTGTCTTCAAAGAAGCCACAGCAGAAAATCCAGTTTTGCAAATGTAGGATCTTAAAAATGGTAATAGAATGCGAAATGCCCTTGTTTTTAACACGCTTTTATTAGTTTCACTTGTATGTTTGCTTGTAACCGACTCTTTTGGGCTCTATTTTGCCCTACTTTGAGAGATCAGATTTGATTCAAACTTTGCACACTTGTGAAAGACCGATGACAATACAATAATTCAATAAGTTTGTCGCTTTATCACAAGGATTAGCTCTTGTTGCCCTTGCGCCGTTAAATTCCAACCAACCAACCTTCTCCGGAACCGAACCCTGGTGTGCCGTTAAACGTTACAATCCCAGTAATCACAGAACCTATCATCGACAATTGATAAGGCAGACATTTGAAAGATTTGTCGTGGGAACGACGGTTATACAAAGCGTGTTTTTTTTTAAATTTTTTATTCTCATTATCCTTACCAGGATCTTCAGGATTAGTGATTTTTCATATTCAGAGACACGTTAGTGATTTGTGCCAAGTATTACGGTTTGTACTAAGGCATACACATGACTTAAATTTGAGACAAGCATGTGACTATTGGCAGGAACTAACTGGAGAGTTTTGTACACTTAACTAAAAAAATTAACTAAAAAAAAATGTATAGTTTACAGAAAAAATAATTAATAGTTTAAAAAACTAAAAAACATGCTTTAATAGAAAAGGGAACTAAAAAGTAGAAAATAATTTTAAATAAGTTTGAAATAAGAATAGAGTGATTAACAAGAAATATTTATTTTATCGTAAAAAAGCGTGGGGTGCTTGATGTCAATTGTTGTAAATATTTAATGACAGATATTGGTAAAAGTAGAGCCATTATGAAAATATCTTAAAAAGCACCCCACGCTTTTTTACGATAAAATAAATATTTCTTGTTAATCACTCTATTCTTATTTCAAACTTATTTAAAATTATTTTCTACTTTTTAGTTCCCTTTTCTATTAAAGCGTGTTTTTTAGTTTTATAAACAATTAATTATTATGCAGAAAAATCATCCTCTTCTCCTGCCCAAAATTCAAATAGTGATTTATTACTAAATTGTCTTTTGGTTTCGCTATTTGTCGTGAAGTCTATGAATTTTTCTTCCTCATCAATTGAGAGTATTTCGGGAGTCTTATGAAATGGATTCCTAACCCACTCGTAACTTGCTATCAGTTTGTCGTCAGCTAGAAAATACTTTTTAAAATTCTTTGCCAGCATGGCTAAATGATTTTCAATGGTTACAAAAACAACTTTTACATGTTCTTCTTCAGCCTTGTAAGTTTTAGTACAATCATCCACATTTGCAAAGATTGATAGTGTTTTTTTTGCTTTAAATTTCTGCTCCACAATTCCAATTTTCTACAAAAAGCATTAACTTTATCACTCGTATCCAACATGTGTGTATTTGCTCCTTGGAGTTGAAGATTCAAGTTATTTAATTTCTAGAATATGTCGACCAAGTAGCTCAATTTCATCACAAATAAACCATAGCGAAAATTCTCGGCTTCCGGTCTGTTTTCTTCTTCTAGGAAAATGACGATTTCTTCTCTTAATTCATAAACACGTTGCAAAAATTTCCCACATGATAACCATCTTGCCTCGCAATAAAATAGTAACGCTGAATGTACTGAACCCATGTCTTTACAAAGTGCGGAAAAGATTCTCGATTTCAGGGATCTCATTTTTATACAATTTACTACGGTTACAACCGTAGTTAACACAATATTCAGACCAGGACTCATTTCTTTCGAAGCCAATTCTTCCCTGTGGATCATGCAATGTGTCCAGACACAATGAGGCGATTTTTGTTTTACAAGTGCTTGTATACCTTGAAATCTTCCGGACATTGAACGAGCACCATCGGTGAATATTCCGACCCAATTTTTCCATTCAATGTTTACCTCCTTCATAAAATCATTTAAAATAGCAAATAATGCGAGCGCTGTTGTTTGGAGTTCTATTGGTTTGCAGAAAAGTAGTTCTTCTACTACTGACATATTATCACAAAATCGAACATAATCAGTTAAATGAGCATCTTTATTACTATCTGTTGCTTCATCAAGCTGTATTGAAAACAATTTGTCACGCAACTTTGAGAAAAGTTGACTCTGTACACCACCTTCAGTTATATCACCAATTCGACGAGCAACAGTATCATTTGAAAGAGGTATGGACTGCAATTGTTTTGAAAAATTATCTCCAAACATAGTGTCTACAATCTCAATTACTTTAGGCTAATGAGCTCTTCACCAATGATGTGAGTTTTTTTTTTTATATCTGGCTATTTTATATGAAACTTTGTAAGATGCAATTAAAGCTTTTTTATTCACAGACAATGATTTTCGCTTTTTATATTATTTTAATTTAAATTCGAAGAAATTATCTGGCTTTGCTGACGTACTCACTATGAAGTGTTTCTAAATGTCGTTTAAGTTTATTAGGTTTCATGCTGTCTGCGGCCAATATTTTTGAGCAAGGACCTTTCTTCATTTACTTCAGTACTGGTAAATCCAAAATTTAAGTATTCTTGAGGATATTTTGTTTTAAGAACCCCGCTCGTCTGTGTACTTGTTGATGCTTGAATATCGTCGAATGCTCGCTTACTTCCGCCTAAAAATGTATCCATGAGTCTGCATAAATCTGTTCCCGTGAATATTTAATATGGGGAATTGCAATTAACACGAAAACATATATAACATACACATTCACTATAGATTCGATAGCGATAGAAGGATCGCCTCAAATGAGACTGGCTGGAATTGAAACTTATGATATCGAACATTTTCCTTCTTCCTATGAGAAAACATTTGCTTTGCGCATGCTCGAGACGGCATCGGTCATTTTCACCGCCCTCTTAGCAAAATGCCAGATGTGGTTTCTCGCCAACCTTAGCTCGCTTTTACTCTTGTTTTGGCAGTTAGTTAAAAATAATTTAAAAACGAAATCCAAAATACTCAATATACATTACTGCTGTATACATTTTATTGTAAGCGGGGGCACGATGAAAATTATGATTGAAAAGTAGGCCGCGAATACTGGAAGGTTGAAAAACGCTGGAATATGAAAGTTTTTCACTGCAAAGTTGTTTTTTATACAGACAAATACTGGAGCAAACTTAGATAATATCTCTCCTTACAGAAATCTTCTGGTTGTGTCACTGTCTATTGGTCTATGCAAATTCAAATGCTAGCATTGTATTATTAACATTTTCCGGAGGAAATGGCGACACGGCTTTTACAAAATAAAAACGATAATTTATTCCTCGTTTCAGTGGCTCGTAAAACTTCAACAGTGCACACACTTTTTATTTTTACACACACAGCTTTTACAAAACCTTCAATGAGTACCACTTGAAATACAGCAATATTTCATACTCAGGAAAATAAGCACCGACGTCCTTTTAAAATGGCTCTAAACCTCCAACTCATTTAAATTCTATTGATCAGAGGTTTTTATATCCTCGCGTGGGAACTTCCCCAAAAAAATCAGAGCAATCAGCGATCAGCGATCTGGCTATCAACTCGTGCTGAAAGCATCTCGAAATATCTTGATTCACTCGGGTGTTGCTAACATTTTTAATTACTTTATTATCACTGTTAACAAATAAATTTAAGAAAATATAACTATAAAAATAAATATGTACACTAGTCACAATTATGCATATAAAAAAAATTGCATGACAGTATTAAATCTGTAACAAATCTTAAGGTAAAATGAGAATTTTGAAAAATGCTAAAAAGTTGTATTTGTCTCAAACCTACGTCTTTTCAAAGGATGCCTTGAAATACTATTTTGAATCATTTAAATTACTCGATATTCCAATATAAGTAATTGAAAGTAGTTAAATGGATGGAAATAATTTAATTTCCGTTTTTTGAGGAGCTGAAACATGATGAGTAAAGAAAAGAATCCCATTAAAAATGGTTACAGCTCAAGTGAAGCATTGGATTGGATCTTGGACAATTGGTGACAAGTTCCTTGGCAAGTTTGTCGGCAAACTCACTAACTTGGGTACAATTTTGCTTTTGAAAAACATTAAAATGACAGAATTTGTGTTTATATGTCATATAAACGAAAAACAATCAACAATTTACAAAAGGGACAAAAAAAGTTGTATAGATGTTCAAGTTTCTTACAATTCATGGGACGACGTGACTGCAAATCATCTCGTCGAAATATCAATTGCACATAATGAGTATGTCATTGATTAATTAAGTTTTGCAATGATTGCCAAAACGTATTCTAACGATTTTGAATCTAATGATTCAAAAAAAAAAATTTAACAAATTATATTTAATATATAAATTTGTATCATATTTAAAAAATATTTTTTTATCATATTTAATATATAAACTTTTATTATATTTAATATATAAATTTGTATCATATATTAATATGTAAATGTGCATCTTATCATGTTAATATAGATTATATCGCATCTTATATTGACGTAAAAATTTATTACTTTGTCGTTTGTTATATATATATATATATATATATATATATATATATACAGCGTGTCCCCGTATAACCTGGCCGACCTTTATTTTTCACACCGTTGGTCCTAGATGCATAGTCCCAATTGAAGAAGTGCTTTAAACCGTTAAAATATTTTTACTGAATGGTTTTTAAGTTAGCAAAGGGGTTGGTATAAAAATTACGGATTGTAAATTTTTATACGGTCCCCAGTTCCCTCAACTCATATTTAGAAAAATTTTGCCCATGAAAAAACATTTCAAATAAAAAAAAAAATGAAATTTTTTCGACCAATAGCAGCGGTGTTATTGGAGTTTAAAGTTTTAACGCTATTTGGGGGGCCCGTACATAAATTGAAATGAGGAAATATCGTCTTATTGGAATAACAACGAACGTCTAGACTAATTTGACTATGGCAAACAAGTTGTAGTTCATCACCTAAAACATTATAATTTTTTACTAGAAACTGCTTTGGAAAAAAAAAAGTTGCAAATTGTACAACGCAACAGCAAACAAACTTATAAACAATTTTAATTAAGTAATTTTAAATAATAACATAATCAGAAAGCAGCGCTTTTGTTAACACAAACAAAAATAAAAGGAGATATAAATGAACATAGTGAAAAGGATAAATAACCTCTTTCTTAATTACATATGCTCGAAATGTTTTCCTTCGACTAAAATACTTAAGCGCACACGTCATTCAAATTCATCTTCAATATTTTTCAGCATTAAAGGCGTAATATACCTGGCAGCAGATAAAATTCGATTCTGCAAATCTAATAGACTCGTCGATTCTTTTTCATATACCTTTTTTTTCAAAAATCACAAAAGAAAGAATTCTAAAGGATTTAGATCTGGAGATCTAGGAGGCCATTCTACCGGACCTCCATAGATTATTATGTTGTCTTTAAACCCACCCCACAAGGCAGGAAGCTACCTTGTGGGGTGCACCATCCAGTTAAAAACATATTTTTAAGGTCTGCTAACACGATATGGTCATCCAGAAAATCAGATAAAGGTCCCCGTAACAGGTTCGCATACTTTTTTACCTGTTAATGTATCAGCAAAAAAGAAAGGTTCTACTAACGCTCCCTTCCATGTGCCACACAAACAGACCATTGCACTTGATGCTTGTTTGGTCGAATTACATGAGGATTTTGCAGGGACAAAAAGTGTGTGTTTTACCTATTTACTACCCCAGTTCTTGAAAATGTGCACTCATGAGAAAATAGAATGTTATTCGCAAATGATGAATCCAATTATGGCTTTTTCATGATGAAATTACAGTTATCAAACCATCTATTTTCATTACCGGGCAAAAACTCTTGCACCAATCGCGAGCGATAAGGATGTGCACCGTGTCGGTTTAAGACTCTCCACACATGGGCTTTTGAGTATCCACATGCTTCACTAATGTCCCTGACACTAGACTGAGGGAAAGCAAGAGCATGGCCCTAAATGTCTTCGTCAGAGACAACCACTCTTGAATTTCCGGATCGAGGACATCTTCCTATGCTACCCGTTTCTCGCAAACGCTTTACAATATTTAAAATCGTATAGCTTTAGATGGATGTATGCCATTTGAAAATAATTTAATTGCATATTGTCTTGCATATTCTCGCCCATTTCGATTACATTGGCCGTACAGAAGTAGCATTTCTGCGTACTGTTCCGCAGTGTACATTTTAACAACGATGATGGACGAAATAGCTAAATACATCTGGTATCTGGTATTAGTATGACCTACTTGTATTCTGAAGCGATGAACATACATTATTGGTTTTCTACCTACCAATCAATATTCTGCCACTAAAATTTTCATAGGAACCTGCAAATCCCGCAGTACTACATGCTAATTTACACATAAAGATCGGGATTTTTTTTTCCTTTTCAAATTTTTTTTTTTTTTTTTTTTTTTTTTTTGACAACTAACGGATTTTTTTTTTTTTTTAAATGTTAGGGATAGACGAAAAATGTAAGTACAATTTTAGGGGGAGAAACGAAAATTTAAGGAATTATAGGAATTTTAGGGCGACTGCGACCTCTGCACAACACAAGAGTGTGAATTTGTTCTTCCTCGACATATTTCATATTTGCTTTGATCGTACGTAATCGAGAGATTTTTGTTATTTTCAGGGAGTATAGCACCTATTATCTCTTGCAAACGAGTTCAGCATCCACAATTCACTATAGACATTGATAGATCGTATTCATGCTTTTGATTACAGAATAATTTTCCGAACGCAATTGCTTTTTCTCTGTATTTCATTTTGTGTACATGCCCTTAAAATATGTTAATGACCACGGGTGTAAAGTGGTATAAGTCACTAAATTCCATTTTTCATATCTCCATGAATATTGGTCGAACAAATTTCAATTTTTTTTTGTTTGAAATGTTTTTTCATGGGCAACATTTTTCTAAATATGAGTTGGGGGAACTGGGGACCATATAAAAATTTACAATCCGTAATTTTTATACCAACCCCTTTTCTAACTTAAAAACTATTCAGTAAAAATATTTTAACGATTTAAAACATTTCTTCAATTGGGACTATGCATCTAGGACCAATGGTGTCGAAAATAAAGGTCGGCCAGGTTATACGGGGACACTCTGATATATATATATATATATATATATATATATATATATATATACAATTCTTCCATGATTTACAAAGGCGCCTGACTTTTGCTATTTCATCAATTAGAATATAAGATATAGCCCTCGCATCGTTCGGATTTTTTTGCTTACTGTACGTCGTGATTTTATGATAGCTATAGTAGTGATTCGAAATTATTGGCGACTAAAGGAAAGTACGTTATTTTGTCTTTAATGTCAAATTTCAGAAATCACGTTAAACTGCTCTATATTAGAAACTTACCATTTTCTTTCTATTCTGGTCTTGTGATATTTTAGGTTTTACTAAATTGATGAAACTGTGAATTTTTGGCGATACTTTTGACTGTGAGAAATGTTTATTTTTGTTTGCAGGTAACTGCGGAATTTTTGCGTAAGGCCAGATCTTTCTCTCAAATGCATATACGGACTTCTGCTTGCGTACCCTCAACTTGTTCAAAAGAAGAAGTGCAACGAATAGCTACAAATTGTGAGTCAAATTCTGTTCTCTGCTAAGCCTGTTGTAATTTAAAAGCTTTCTCAAGGTAATTTGTCATTTTATTATTTCACTTAAATACATTAAATACTTTTAGAACATCTGCAAAAAAAAAAATCTTTAGCTGCGTAAGATCTGTACCATTATAGTTTTTCGTAAGTTGTGTACAAAATATTGGTTAATAATTTATGCGTTATATATATTACAGCTATAAGATCAGAAAAAAAAAAGTCTAATACTAAAACTTTCAACAAATCAATTACTGTAGTTAGCTTAAAAATAAAAATAAATTTCTAAATTTTTCAATATGATATTTATTTCATTTTGAATACTCATTTAATCTGGAACTAGATACAATTTTATATTGTTGGTCTATCATTTTGTCTCAGCGATGATACCAAATCCAGTAGCCTACTGGTAAATATGGCTCAAGTCGTTTACATCTTGTGCGGGTTCAAAAGTGATTCAATATTATGTACAATCTTTCATATTTTATAAGTGGAGTGTACAGTGTTACCTCAGGTAGAAACACAAAAGACTAACAATTAGAAAAACATGAATTGTTAGCTATTGCTGTAGGATGCTCTATCGGCGAGGCGAAATATAGAGCCTAAAGGAAAATAAGTCTGAATCTGGTTTAGAAACTAATTTAAATTTTAAACTCAACTCCTAGAACATGATTCATAAAATATGCAGTAAAATATTTAATTTGAAAGTCCTCAATTGTGTTTTTTATGTTATTGCGCAATTAAATTGATGTATTATAGGGGAGATACATTTTTTTATTGATTGAATTCCTTGTATTTCAGTAATGGAAAAGATTGAAATTGAGTTCGATGTTTTAATACCGAATTGTGAAACGAAAGTGGAAAAAATAATTTTCGGCACGAGTGAACTAGTAATAATGTAAGTATTTTTAATCAATCTTTAAGGAAAATAATATTTATGAAATTAGTATAATAATGACAGAAACAACTTACAAATTGATTTTTATAAATGAGGCAGCCTTAAATTTATGATAACTGTTGAATTATCAATGAGTAGATAAAAATTCTAAACGAAACTTAAAAAACTTTACATACTGAGCAATCTTTCCACACATATACAAATAAAAAACAAAATGAAAAGAATTTAATTATATTTATTCTGATTTTAAGTGTTACTGGATGTGAAAAAATTACGCTGCAAACATAACGCATCTTGTAAACATGCCATTGCTTGCCGATAATTATTGTGTGTGTTGTATCTTAAGATTTAGACGTTCGCTAAGTATATCCTAAATATTTTTAGAACAGATACAAGTTAACATTACAGAATAGGAAAAAAGTTTATAATCAATAATTGCTAACAAAAATACGAGCCTGCCAGCCAAATACTAAGGATGTAAAAACTTTAAATAAAATTGCAACAACAAAAAAATCACTGAAATTTATTGCACATAGATTTTCTCTTGGCAAACTATTAGTCATAAATATGATAAATGGGTTCTTGACTATTTAAATATAGATGACAACTAGTTCATAATAAGAATAGCCAAAGGCAATTAGTTTCATTACTATAAAATTTTAAAGCTTTCACTTTATTTAACGTTTGTGAACTATTACATATTTTGTAATAAGATTGTTTTTTACATTTCTTTTTTAATTATTTTCTTAAGTTTTTTAACCTACCAGAACAAATTACTAAATATAACCAATCACGTTATTAAATGTTTTTTAATTGCACCATGATAAATACACCTTCATGTTCATGCAATGTCCCCAAAAGTATTATAAATAAAATAAATCAGGTGTATTTTAATAAATATCCTGAAAACTTTTCTGTAAATATTTACCCTCTTAAAAACATTGTATTAAAATAAGACCTTAAAGATAAAGTATTTATTTTCAGAGGAGTACTATCAACATTACTTTTATTAGCGATAATAGCTACAGTTACGGATGTGACGTTGAAGCTCCTATCTGATGAAGAGCAATACACAAGGACCCTAAGTATGTACTTGATTTCTCAACATCACATCTTTGAAATAAAGAAAACAACGATTTTGTTATGGTGATAATGATTGAAAATCGTTTTTATTTCATGAATAAATTTTGATCATTTTTCAAAACTAATCATTAATTATTTTAGAACACTTATATTTTCAAAATTTAATCTATGTTTTTTCCCATATTTATCTTTAAAACGATTTTCAGTACTCTATAAGGTATGTATACAATAATACGTAACGGCTATAAGAATATGCTACATAGAATAGATCACAAGTACCTGGTGTTTATGACGTGAAAGTATCGGCCTTATAACAGATATCCTGATGAATTTCTTAGGCTAAGACCAGACGTAGCTTGTTTACACGCTAGAGGGGGGATCATATGTGCCATTCTCAAGGTCGCGCTCTGGAGGGTACAATTAGACCTATTTTTGAAGCTCAATGAAAACCCTTCGTTGCAGATAACTGTTCCTATATCCGTGTGTTATCGTCTTAAATTTTTGATATTTAAAATAATTATATAATGGAGTATTACTTGAATTGTAAACTTATCATTCTTGAAATTGAAAAATATCCATATCTTTAAGATGCAAGCAGTACTCCGCATCCCCCCACTTTTCAAGAAAATACACATGCGTCCGTCCCCCCAATTCTAAAACCACTGAAACCATCCCCCCACTTTTAAAAATATTCAATCCGTCTAAAAACTACTTAAGAAAAATAACATTAACTTTTAAATATAGTTACACTGAAGAAACTGATTTAAACTTTTCAAATGTAAAAAAAACTATTTATGGCATATATATCATACTAATATAAAAATGTGTGATATTACTTTGTACAAAGATATAAGTATTGTTTATTAACAAATGCTGCTACACTTGGTCAACTTTTAACTTTGGAGGAACTTTCTTTTAAGTTGAATTTCTGTTCCTGTTTCATACAAGGACAAGCTATTAAACAAACATTATAGAGTTCTCTATTAATTTAATTTCATAAAAGTATGCATATATTTAGAAGAATTATTTAAATCTATATATAAACAGTTATGCATATAATGTTGAATTATTACCTTACTTATCTTTTACTTCCAAGTAAAAAAAACTAAGTCCCAGAATATCCATTTAAATAAAAATACCTTTTGGATTCTTGTTCAATGTTAGGAAGTATAAATTATTTCCTTACTAGTTAGTAATCTTTAGTAGTTTATAATAAAAATATTTTTTTGCAGTAAAATACGAAATTATAAAACTTATGGTTGGGGGTAGGGGGGCAAAAAGCCTATGATTTAGTTGATGGCCATTTGTATTGCAAAACGTCTATGATTTATGAGATTATCTCTTATATTGTAATTATAATGTACAGGCAAATGGTTCCTTGCGTAGAGTTCTTATCGAGTTGGAAAATTTTAGTCCTCAATATTTAAAATTTAAAGAATTAATTGCAAGGCGAATTTATTATATTTACTGAAAGTCAATTAAGGTTAAAGGATTTTCGCCTTTTTTGAAGAATTGGAAATAAATTCCTACACACCCTTGTCTGATTTTTGTATATCGCAGTCCAATCAAGTATAAATTCATCAAAATAAAGAGTAGCAATTTTTTTTACCAATTAGATAAATTTCTTTCGCTGATAAATAAAAAGTTTTTATAAAGACAAATTATAATCATATATATCTCAGAAACAAACGAACCTAGCATTACTGGTGGACAACTTTAAAAAAAAAATCAACTTAAATCCATAAAAAACATTCCATTCCATTCGACTCAACATAATGATCTCTTAGAATTCTCGGTAAATGCATTAAAAAAAAAATTTGAGGGAGTTGTGAATTCATGGTTTCATAAAAAACGAACATTTAAGAACACATAATCTTAAAAAAAAAAAAAATTAAAAAATCACTAAATTTACACTGAGCTCTGAAGTACTATTACCAAACTTCATTTATAAATTTAAATCTGGTGCTGCCATCTATTAAATTACAAAGAAAAGTTAAAACTCCGTGACAAAGAAGGAAAGTGGAATAATGATAGGAAATGTCTAAATTGTAAAATATAAAATAATAGATGGTTTGTTGCACTAATGGCTATACAGTTTGGGACCAATTTGTAATTTTATAATATTTTATAATGAATAATTTTATGATGTTTGTATTTTTTATATTTTCACAAATAACAGTTTCAAATTTGCATAAAAAAATTATACAATTATTTCCAAGAATATGTGCATTAAATTACTGTTCAGAATTTAAATAATCATATGCTACACATTATGATAGAAATTTACCAAAACTTCCATCATTGGTATGCGTTTTCTGAAATGCCATTGTAGTTACTATTTTAGTCATCTACTAATCACTAAACAAATAAACGATTTACAACTTAATTTATAAGTTACCTGATATTTAAAAAAAAAAAAATAGATTAATCACATAAGTTTGAAATAAAACTATGCGGTCTCTACAGAAATATATATATATATATATATATATATATATATATATATATATATATATATATATATATATATATATATATATATATATATATATATATGTATATATATATATATATATATATATATATGTATATATATATATATATATATGTATATATATATATATATATATATATATATATATATATATATATATATATATATATATATATATATATATATATATATATATATATATATATATATATATATATATATATATATATATATATATATATATATATATATATATATATATATATATATATATATATATATATATATATATATATATATATATATATATATATATATATATATATATATATATATATATATATATATATATATATATATATATATATATATATATATATATATATATATATATATATATATATATATATATATATATATATATATATTTTTTTTTAAATTGAGCTCTTTTTCATTTTTACTTAAAAAGATGAGAAGAAAAAACAATTTTTTGACCTTTTATTTAAAACCACATTGTGTTACCCTCCCTTGGTCGTGATTTATGAATTTTTTATGAAATGTCCTGTTTCTTTTGAATTACTTTGTACTTCATTATTTAATTAAAATTAAGAAAGTTTTCTTGTTTTCCGATAGTCATATATTATATGATATTCTATGACTTGATGTCTGGTCTTTAGATTTTTCTTTTTAATTTAATTTATTACCAAATAAGTACTCTCAAGGAATTGTTATTTGACAATTCAAATTGAAACTCTATAACGTTAGTATTGTAATCCAATAATTTATGTTATCACCGATTTCTCACGATATTATTTTTAAACTGTCATAATAAAAATATCAAAATTTAATTTGGTTACCTGAGCACTAAGTAAGAGACTAGGTAAAATGAAATTAATTAACTTACTGAGTGATATATGCCTTGATTTCATCTTTTTACTTTCAATTATATATATGTTAACAACGAAAAATAAAAGTATTGTTTACAGTCCAAAAAAAAAATAGCGACTTTTTTTTTTTTGCATCTCTCCACGTTTTGGAACACCTTGATTTCAAGAAAGTGGTCTTAAAAAATGTATGTCTGTGTATACGTGTCAGAATAACTTCCGAACGAATTGACTTACAATGTTCAAATTTGATATACGGGTTAGTTGTAGTTATGGGACCTCTACCAGTAAAGTTTTCGTCAAAATTGAGCTTGCGCATTAGGCTGAAATCATGAAAAAATCCAATCAATCCTCAAGGGATATTTTATAAATCAAATTGTATAAGGCTAGTTAGTAAATACATCAACAAGGCTAGTTAGGTAAATACACCAATGTCCTTGTTGAAAAACGCTAAACCGTCATAAAAACATTTTTATTGATCGTGAACTTTTTTTTTCCTTCTAAATACTTAGCGAAGCACCAGTATTCATCCAGTAATCATTTTTCTTTATCTCAGTGATTACTAACAACTTCTTTTCTTTCTCAAGGTATATCAGTAAAGTGCTTGCTGTGTTTCTCTCTCTACTCGAATGCCGTGCGACTGCTGAAGAAAGACGATTCTCCAGACTCCATCAAAGTGTTTCACGGAATGAAGGTGGTTACCATCCTATGGGTGATCTTGTGTCATACGTACATATGTTGGAACCACCAGGCAATGAGTGAGTAGAGATAGCTTCGAAAGGTTAAAAATAACAGCATACCATTTTACTTAAGCACAAATGTACATACTGAGGAAAAAACACAAGTTTCACTTTATAAAGAATAGATCAGCCTTTGATTTAAACATTAAGACAAGAACAAAACTCTCCAACTATTTACCAGTATTAGTAATACCGATTCATGATCAGAACAGTTATTACTGGAAAGTTGACTTGAGCTTTGTCCAGCTTGAGCTAGCTACTTCACGAAATGGCCAGTTACAGCTCGAAATACCAGAATTTCTTTACTATATTGAATTTTGTAAAGCTTTTTCAGCTGCGCCATGAAGTTCGTTTACCCCTAAGTCTTTGTATCGTATGTATTAGCTCTAAAAAAACTTGTTTAAGGTAATGTATACGTATCACGCCAAGTAGTTGGCAGTGATAAAAAGCCGACGTATGCAATGTGCATCAAGACGGTGAAATGCATACAGTCTATATCATATATATATATTATGATATAAAATGTAAGCAGAGTTCGCCAAAATGCGTGAAATCTGCGTAAACATGTATTGAAAATCAATTCTCCCCCATAGAATTAATCTCATCGGCACATCAAAGTTAATATTTTTTTAAATAATCTTTCATTTTATAAAATCAGAGATCATATTATCCGTTTTTCGAAGTGCAGCACTACCTTCCGGCTCTTTTTCAGTGAAAAGTTGGTTCCTGTTCAAAGTTCAATAATTCTGTTATATTTATTTTCTTTGCGTTTAATGGTCACATCTTATAATGATCTTGCATAACGTTCCAATCGTAAAATGTTACCATAGCTTCCAATCAAACTTTAATTTAAAGAATAATGACTCTGTAAAACCGTAAACTATTTATGCTGAAATTTGTTTTTCGCACTGTAAAATATTGTCGTTCTTTACAATAATATTTCTCCATCGTCTATGTTTTTAAACATCATTTAAGATAAATATCTGCTCAAACTTTTTTTCGCAGGTGCACTTCTGAATGCTAGAGCAAAGGCTCTTACACTTCCCACAACTATCATTTCCAACGGCTTCATGAGCGTAGAAACGTTTTTCTTCATAAGGTAAGTGTCATCAATGACGGCTAATTTTTACCCAAAAGTTTTAGAAAAGTCTTAATATTTTTCGGTTTTTCACTTTACTTTCGACATAAAATGTCTTTTAATCACCTTTAATTGCAATTATGTTTGTTTCTACAGCGCTGTACTACTTTCCTACGGTGTGATGAAGATGAAAGAAACCAAACTGAATATCTTCCTTTACGTTTTCAGAAGAGTTTGGAGGTAGCTTAATTTTTTTTTTATTATTATTATTATTATTATTATTATTATTTATTTATTTATTTATTTATTTATTTGTTTGTTTGTTTGTTTATTTGTTTGTTTGTTTGTTTGTTTGTTTGTTTGTTTGTTTGTTTGTTTGTTTGTTTGTTTATTTATTTATTTATTTATTTATTTATTTATTTATTTATTTATTTATTTATTTATTTATTTATTTATTTATTTATTTATTTATTTATCTATTTATTATTTTATCCATAAATCCTCTTCTGTGCATTTGATGTCCTTTTGTTTTTACGCATCACACCTCAATTATCCAAGTAGCAATAATTAACTGCGTTTACACGATAAAATTTAAAATTATTCAAATTATTTAAAGTATTACTACCCATTTCGTAAATTTTATTTTTTGACATTTAATAAAAATTTGATGACATTGTTTGCTTATAATGGAAAAGGTATGGATTAGTTAAAATCGGAAATAAAATGCTGTATTATTAAAATACTTTTAATTAAGAATTTACCTTTTAATATTAAATCCATCTTTTATTATTATTAATAAAACTATAATTTACTAAATTAGACAAGAGTCATTTTAACTTAATTGTATTCCGAAATATGTTTTCTATAATATTTCTTTTCCTGTTCTTCAGAAATCGAATAATTTTACTCAAATTAGAGTTTAGTGTTAATTATTTGTTATTCCTTTCCACGATAATTTTAACTGCTGTTTTTGAATTCAACAAGTACCATTTTCATTGATAGATTGGCCCCACCTTTTATGCTCGTCATTGCTTGTTCTTACCTAGTACCTTACCTGGGTTCAGGTCCAGTGTGGAAAGAAACCATCGTAGATGGCCTTACAGAGAAGTGTAAGAATTATTGGTGGACAAATCTGCTCTTCATTAACAACTTCCTACCGAAGGATGATATGGTGACTTCTGTTTTCTGTTTTAAGTATAGAATAACACCTCTATATCAATACTGACTTTTATTTCTGTTTTGGCTCTTACCATACGTTGGCCAAATAATTTTTTTAAGTTGACTACTACATAAATGTTAATTTAGATTTGAAGCTTTTTATCATGAAACCATATTGTGCTTATTATGCAATTAACATCAGTTGACTTAATTTGCGATATTTTATTTCTAGTGTCTGTATTGGACATGGTATGTCGCAGTGGACACTCAATTATATTTTGTTAGTCTCATCGTGCTGATTCCACTCAAAAGGTAAAAGCAATAGAAATTTGCATTTATAAGAAGTTTAATCAACAATCGTTATTTTCTAAACTTTTACTCAGACAAGAGTTATGTACTCATGAAAATGTGTGGAGTGTCAAGTATATACTCGCCGAGTCATTAAGTGCAGAACACTTGTCTTGTGAGTGGATCTTTTTTGTGTGTGGACAAAAAGATTTATTGTTAGGTGTTTAAATATTACTGTTTGAAAATAACGTTTCCTGAATATGTTATCCACTTGTTAAATGTAAAAGTAGTGTTGCTATATTAGATACAGTGAAGTAGTATGGTTTGCAGCAATAGTTGTTTATGGAAAAGGGCACTTTTAAGATTGCAAAATGGCAGCTAGAGATGTTTTTAAGATTGAAAAATTTCAGCAAAACATGTTTACTTATCAAGCAATTTTTTTTTTGCGAATATTAAAAAAAAAAAAAAAAGAGTTAAAAACTTTAATTTATGTTGCATCAACTGTGCTAAAAAAGCAGCTTTGTAGTTCCTTTATATTTCAAAACTTTCATGGCAATAACTTTATATTTCAAAATATTTATAATAATCATCCATAGGTCAAACAGTCTGTTTTATTTAATGTAAAGTATTCCATGCATGAGTACCACTTTAACACTAACACACATAAATATTAAGGCACGAACACTCTAACTTGATATAAAACATTGGAAAAGTGTAAATTTGTCGCACCACATATCTGATGCATATAGTTCTTAATTCTTAGCACATACTAGGTATTAATAAGATGCTAGGGGACTATGTCCCCTGTTCCCTAGCGGCAGCCAACCTTCAACCTTCTGTTAGATGCTGCAATTGTAATAATCGAAAACACTGCCATAATTGTGACGTATTATATGACAAAATGATGAAAAATATTATAAACTAATTAATAAATCATTTGCCTTTCTCTTTTGGCTCATTTACAGTGGAATTCCTTTCGAATGTCATCTTGATCATAAAAATCGGTTGATATAAATAGTTGAGGAGGAATGACTGTCAAGAATTTATCTTGCCTGTTAAATATATAGATATTTCAATTAACATTCATAGTAATGCCACACTATGTTTTTAATTCAGAAATCCGCGAATTGGGCTTATTATGAATGGCGTCTTGTTTGTGGTTGGAACAAGCATCTCTGCAGCTTTTCATATTTATTACAAGCTTCCTCCTACAGTAATAACAGCCTACAATCATCCAATGTAAGTACAGAGTTATATAGTTATCACTTTCAGTATTTAAATGCAATAAAAAGCATACGTGGTAAAATATTAGCTTATATTTTTCTTCTTCTTTTTAGTGATGTAGACTACATTACGGAGAGAATCTATTTCAGAACCTACATGCATTGCTCATCTTATTGTGTTGGACTGGCTGTTGGCTACATATTAGCTACGAAGCAGAAGATTCGAATACCGCTGGTAAATATATATTGATTCAAATATTGATAATATATCATTGATAATATATATCATTCTTAAATATTGTACTCAATAAAAGATTGGCTTCTTTATAACATTTTTGAATGCATAATTATGAGAAAAATTCTGTAGAATTACACGAAATATTAAACTGTTAGAAATAATATTTCACGAGAGTATACAATAATACTTATAATTTAAATAACGAACACTTCTCAGTAATTGATGACTTCTCCGATGATGCATCCAAAGCCAAAATTAAAAATCGTAATTATTACAAATTAAATAACCAAATCGCTACTTTTATTTTAAAGTCCACGTGAGATTGATAATTTCAATAAGGCTTACTACCGTTGAATATGGTTTCGGATCTCCGATTAAGTATTACATTATGTATATTGGTTCTTTCTCAATTAATCATTACTCCTATAAAACTAGTGGAGTAGTATTAAAAAAATGAAAGAAGTTTTTGCCAGGCATAATTATAAATAGATAAATGCCTCAGAAGGTTGTTGTTATTATTATAGATCTCTCTTAAGAGTTACATCTCCTTGTAAGGATCATTCTTATACTCGCCGTGTTACAATCTTCTCACTCAGTCCATTTAGAAACTACTTTATATCAAACCTTGAACTTTGGTGTGTAGGTACGAAAAATGATCACTTAATGAAAAGGCAAAAATTAAAAACTCGAAAATAGCATCAAATATATTTTATTTTATATTTGAAATCCTTACGTCAATACCTGTGCAGTGGCTCTATCTGCAATAGTCTTTTGCTGCTATTTTTTTTAATTTTCAATTGCAATATTAAGATATTAGACACTATTTTCAAGTTTTTAATTCATGTCATTTCATAAAGTGATCGTTTTCGTACCTTCTCACCTAATTTCAAGGTTTTATACCAAGCAGTTTTGGGTGAGAAGCGAGATCTCTTTTTCTTGGTGAGAAGCTTGTAACGTAGCGAGTACAGGAGATTATTAAGAGTTACTCTTAAATTATTCTAATAAAGAGGTACAAATTATTAAATTAACGTGCACGTGTGAAAACGATCAGTAAAACGATTAAATACTAACATCAAATCATCCAATGTGAAATTCCTTTGTAAACTTCCTTATGAGACTTTTTATATTAATCAAATAGCAAAGAACGAGACCAGTTTTTTACTGTATACATACTTTTCCCACCAGGGTATTAACCTCTTCGGATGGATTGCTGCTTTCACTGTGGCTCTTAGCGTCCTGTATGGTGTTCATGACTGGAATCTTGGGAACGTACCTGGAATGTTCTTATCAACACTGTACGCCTGCACAAGCAAGTTGGCGTGGTCACTTTCGCTGGCTTGGGTCACAATTACGTGCATGACCGGCAATGGAGGTGAGACAGAACTGTCAAATGATAGTATAAATATATTAAAGTTTGAAGGAGTTTCCTTTGTTTAACTCCAGATTTCTCTCTGCATAATAGATTTTATAGACATTTCTCAACTGCTATGGGAAGACATCATGATGAATGTGTTAAAACATTAAATGCTACATCAAGAAACAAAAGAAATATCACATTTGAACCATTTGTTAATAAAAAATACTTTGCAACACTTCCGATTTAAAAGAGGGTGTCCAAGTAGGGATGGGAACAAAATATATATTAATGGCAAAATGCGCACATACGTGGATATAAAAGAAAGTAGAATGAAAGAAATAGTATTTAATGTACTCAACTACACAAATGTATTAATGTAAAATATCCAAATTATTATTTAAACTGAGTGTTTATGATTTAAAAGCTAATAAAAAATTTTACATCTAATATGTAGAACAATCGATCATGCCATGGCAAAAATATATCACTTCTATAAATGTACCACGAGTTCCAGAACTGGAATTCTGGGAGATTGGCCAATCCATGCAGAATCGTGAACAACTTTCCAAAATACACGATTTTCTTAGTAATAAACCTGTCAAAAACATCAGAAAACATATCTTTTAGCCCTCCGTCCTTTCTGATAAAAAAATATTTCAATTTTGAAACTATATGCATCAACATTACCAACTTCCAGTATATTTTATCCGTCCTTAGGCGAGATTGACCCAGATTCGTTCACAAGAGTCCACATCGAGATTGGTAACAACATATCGTAAATCTAAACAGCCTACTCTAAATAAAACCACATACAATAAACCTAAACTCAAAATTTTCTCTAAACCAACTCGTAATTAAGATGTGACCTATATATTCTAGAGCCCTTCAGTGCATCATATATTAAATAAAAGTGATTTAATATATTCGAAATCCATTAACGTTGCTTTTATCAAAATGCTTCCCTCTCTGCTTTTATCAAAATGCTTTTATCTCTACTTCCCTTAGGTATAGCGAAGAGCATCCTCTGTTGGCCAGCCTTTGTTCCTTTGGGCCGTCTCACCTACATGACCTACCTTATTCATCCCATCATCCAATACATGTATTTCGGGAGCACCAGGACGCTAATAAGAGGTGCACATAGGACACTGGTGAGAACAGTTCAGAATTACTTGGGAGTAATCATAAGTTTTAAGGAAGCATATACATTAAACTAAGGGACATAAGCCTGGATGTTGCAATCAAAATTTCGAGATCCTTTTATCTAAACCTCTAGTATTAAGATGGTTTTCAACTATTAAAGTTCATACTGTCTGTTTTTGCATTTTTTAAAAATGGACTTATTAATCTTTACTTTTGTAAACAAACTGTTAAAAAATGGTAATGGTATTGTCAACTGCATTTTTAATAAGTAAATTGTGTCGAAGTCTATTTTCCATACAATATTGTATACGATGATATCCAAATCATCTGGCAATGTATCGATTAAGAATCTTAAAAAAAAAATTTCATTAACAACAATCAGGCGAATTTTGAGCCATCATAATTTCTCTATCAAATTCGACCGAAGTATTAGTTTTCCTAGAGAATGCAAGATGTTGCGCTATGATTCGTTTACAGAAAGTAATGATGCCAAAAAATATTTTGTCTGTAGGAGACATACCCTTTAACTGTATTTTAGTATCCTGAATTGGGTTTATTTTCCTTTGGTGCACTGTAACGGTTAGACATGCCCACTGAGGCACATTTGATGGTTATTGTTAGAATTGTCGTTTCTAACTGAATAGAGATTTCGTGCGTAGAGATGTCAAATACGTTAATGAAATTTCCATGACGAATAAAAGTAATCGTTAAGAGTCAAATTTCCTTCTTAAACTATATGTATTATCTAACTATATGTAATATCTTACGTTAAATTATCATGGTGTCAAGAGAGCACATATCTACAGTAGAATTGTAATTTGAACATTGTGAATTTTTCGTGTCTAATGCTTTTAAGAAAAGGCATAGTTTCCATGACTACTCTAAGTACTCTAGTTCATACTATTTTTCAGACTTTCCTCTACCTTGCAGACGTCGTCTTGGGTTTCTTGTGCGCTTGCATTTTGAGCCTCTTGTTTGAGTCTCCGTTCATGGCTCTAGAAAAAGTTATACTGTCATCCAGGACAATGCATCCAGGTCAGAAAAAAAAGAGTGAAAACCAGGACCAGAAGCCGACGATGCAGATAGACAGTGGTCCTGTGGCCGACTTCGGAGAGAGCAAAGATGTCTGTGCCATTCATATCAAAGCAATAGATTGTGATAGATAGATCGTCCCTTGGCAAATTTCGAAGATGACATTGTTGGTAATGACATCAGTATACAAGATGTGCATACAAACCACATTAAATGAACAAATCATAACAGATAATTTGTATACTTATGCCGGCATCTGTTAGAAGGAAGTAAAGCCCCTCACATACCAACAACCAATTTAAGAGCTTGTGATAGATAGTTGTAGTTCATTTTTGTACAAACTTGGAAAATGCCAATGTATTTATTACCATCAAATCTATTGATTAAGGTTAATAGTTTTTGAAGTTGATTGTGCAAACATGTTTGAATCATGAGCTTAAATATGGGAGGACAATGTTATGAGTAGATTTCATATCATAACTGACAAATATTCTTTTAATTCAAAACGCTAAGCGCTTTGTAAGAAATGTAAGTAAGATGCTGTAATGGATAGAAGTATTTTGTAAATTTAAGGTATTCATATGCGATATCCAAATTGAACGAAAATCGTAAGAATACGTGGAACTAAGGCTGCTGTAAATAATATTACATTTAAGCTGAAGTTCAATAGTGTATTTAATTTTTAAAAAAACTATTTATAATTTGTCTTATAAACTATATTGTATTTCCATGAAAAACTTAAATATGTAGGAATTTATATTTTAAATAATAGAAATAAAATTAAATTAAATAGTTTATTATTGATTTAAGTGCCCTTTATCATTAAAAGATTATTCAATAGGGACGGAGAAATTGGTAAAAAAAAAAGTAATTTTTCGTAGAGCTTCACTGCTTCGTTGGGTGTCATTCTCTTTTTACTGCACTTCATTTCCATCGCCATTTTCAAAAAGATTTCGTTTTTTACATTTTTCTCTATCCAACACATTAATCTGTAATTATAAGCTCACAATTATGTACAATAATTTCTTATCTGTCTCTTTATCCTGGGTCAGTATTTACCAGCTAAAACAAAACATTCTGTGAACACTTGCTATGTAAAATGAGGTCTAAACCAACATTGGCAACCAACTTGAGATTCCATTTAGGATGGTCCAATCAAACTTTGATGAACAATCCCTCAATATAGATCCAGCATTCTTTCAAAATTGTTGACTCCTAACCAAAGTACAGCTCAATCTGATTGCTTTTTTAAATCTCCTTACAGCTGTGCAATTTCTTCTATACAATTTACAGTTGCTATAATAACCTTCAAGTCATCAGCGACAGCTTTAAGATACTAACCTTTCCGAAAAAATTAATGCAAATATCATTGAGAAAGATAAAAAATAAAAGTGGCCCTAATACTGAACCCTGTGATACATCTAATAGAACTTCAGCCCACTATGATTAGTTACCTTTAATAAGAACTCTTTGTGTGTGTTTTTTCAGTTAACAAATTCTTAATCCACTTTAAAACCTTGTCATGAATCCAAATTCTCACCAACTTATAAATTGGAGTGAATTTAAATTGTCCCGATAAGTCCCGCAAGAAGTGCTAGAAGTCTGGGAATTAACTTCTTTTTGCCTTATCACCCATTTATGTATTAAATTTAACATGTAATGTATTAAATTTATGAAATAAACACAAATTAATTATGATGTCCTATTTTAAGTGACATAAAATCTTGACTGTAAAAATGTATTTCCATTTAGTCTAAGAGAAATTCCTATCTCAGCTCTTAATCGAGACATTTGTGTACTTTTCTGTCTCTTTACTTCTAATAAGAGAACTTTCACAAGCATCTTAAAAACTGGTAAGTATTTCTAAAATATCATCATTTGATTCTTAAAGAATTCATGTGCACAAGCACATTCGAAAGTACCGACAAAATATAAAGTAAGTATAGTGACGGAGGGTGCTGAAATTACTTTGTATAAAACCTTGAAATTTGGTGAGCATGAAAATGATCACTTAATGAAATGATATAAATTGAAAACTCTCCCGAAAACTCAAAAATAGCGTCTAATATATTTAATTTTTCAAATGAAAATTAAAAGAGCAAAAGTCTATTGCAGGTAGAGCCACTGCATATGCATTGACGTAAGGTTTTCAAATAAAATAATTATGTTTTTTAGACTCTGTTTACGAATTTTTAATTAATGTCATTTCATTCAGTGAAAATTTTCGGGCCAACTTACCAAACTTTAAGGTTTTATACAAAGTAGTTTCTAATTAAACTGGACTGGAAGATTGTAACGTAGCAAGTATAAAGATTCGAAAAGACTGCGTAACGAAATTTGTGATAGTTAGTTTTAGACTCACTAGATGGCACTACGTATTTGAATTAGTACAGTTGGTGCTAAAGAAGAGTAATCAGTTAATCAATTAATCAGTGTCTGCAAAAAATAGACCGAACCGGTACGGAAGGTTCCCCTCCCCCCCCCCCCTCCCCTTCCCCATTTCTTTTTTCCATGTAAGTATTTGCCTTTCTTAACGCTTTTTTTAAAAAAGCTCAATTCCTTTCCACCAGTTACTAGTTGAAACTAATTATTAACTATTAATATTTAAACAATAAAATGCATTATTAAAATTAATTATTTAAGTTAATTCATTATTAACAATAAAATTTTATTAATGATTATTTTGAAAATTTGCCATAAATCAAAAACCACCTGCCCGATTTTATGTCCCAGTACGCCCCCGTTTGCACAGTATGGGAAGACAGAGTATTTAAAAAAATTTGTGGATTTTATTCGGATGGACACAGAGTTAGATATTTTTGTACAATTTTTTGTTCATATGAAATGAAGCATATTTATGAAGTTCAGTTCAAAGCAAATAAATGCTTCCTTTTTGTACTTTGCAAAAATAAAATAAAGGGAAAACCACATTTCAGTGGTTCAATCTTTCGCCTTGTCCGCCCACAGAAAAAATAATTCAAAAAATTTATTTCGAAATTTAGAACATAGATGGCGCTAACTATCATTTTAATTAATTGCATCAAATTTTGCTACCACTGACTTATCATTCAATCCAAAAATTTTATAAATGAATCAGCACTATAATATGAAATATGTTACATTCTTCAAAATATATAACTTATATCATGAAAAACATTATACAACAAGTCATAATCGCACGAAAATTCACGAATTAAAGAACGATTGTGTATGTGGAGATGTAATTTAAATTTCTAATGAAACCAGTGTCTTTTGTTAGTTTTATTCTTGTGGATTTAATCACTTTACTCCATTTCATGAGCCCCACCTGCGAGGTGAAAGGAGCACTTACATTCCCTGGAATATAATGCGGAGAAAATATTTGTGATTTACTGGAAATAGAAGCATGATATCGGTTTTTAAATATATTCAATGGATAAGAAATTTAATACTTAATTATTTTTAAAATTCCCTTTAGAAGAGACGAATATGATCCTCTTTGTATTTGAATGATTCCAAATTACAGTTAAAATTATAGTGCGATTTCTGGAGGTGATCCTCATTTGTCACTATGTTTGAAGCAAAAACCAAACATAATTTCTCTAATTTAATTTTTTTTTCCGCTTTCTAAATCACATAACGTGGTGTCACTTCATACAAGGGGTTCCAAAATGAAGTAACATTTTCAAATATGAATTATAAAAATACCGGAAAATTATACACATGTATCATTTTCTTCATTCTACGTGAAATTTTTTTTTCCATTAATTTTCAAAATTAGTTATAGAGTTTACTAACAAGTGGCGCTGCCAATTAAAATATTTTTTTTTTTTTTAAATGACCTGAACGAGTTGCAGAAACTATGAAACAGTGTTTTCAAAATAACCATCATTCCCAGCAATAACATTGTACAATTATTGAAACATTGTTTTGTAATTTTTTGCAACATGCTCAGGCCGCTTGTTTTATAATTTTTCATTCAACAGTGCCACATATTGGCAGGGGCGGATTTAGAGGTCAATCAAGGGGGGTGCGATTATGACCATGAGTGTTTACAGTGGCGGTGATAGTTTGTCAACTTGGGGGACAGGGGGGAGGGGTATCATCAAGGGTTCAATGAAAGATAAAAATTAGAGGGTTTAACTATCCTCTTTTGCACCCCATACAAAAAATTACCCCGAAAATGTAATACAAAATAAAATTATAAATATTTAGTATTTTTTATTAGAGGAAAGTATTTAAGAGCGCAAAAAAAAAATCTTATGCAGTTCAGGTGAAGTGTAAAAAGTTCAACAACCCTGAAAATTCAACTTTTTTATACAAGTTAATTTACCAATATATTCAACATCATAAATCATTTAGTGCAGAAAAAGACGGCAGATCTTTCACATTTTTAGACAACACTGCAGGTACGCAAAACTCTTTATTTATAAGGTTTTAATAATTTCCGAAGTTAAATAAGGCTTTTCAACTCAGTTTGACATCACATTAGTAAATTAAAATATAAGTTACATAAACTTGAGACTATACACTATAACTGTACACTATAATATTTATCATTGTATTCAAATTTGATATGGTATGATTTACTGTTTTCATATTTTTCTTCATTTAAATGAAAATGGAGAATTTGGCAATATTTTTGGCAATAATTTTTACATGGGATAAGAAAAAACTCCAAAACGGCGAAATTGGTGATGATATTCAATAGACATTACACTGTCCTTTCTTGTGCGAAAAACAGAAAAATATCAATCGTTGATGGATGATGCTCAAGGGCAAAGAGCTCTGTGTTAAAGACACACGTTTTTCAAATTTTTACGCTTTTATCAGATTTCTTCGGGAATTCCGGATGTGGGGACGATTAAAACTCCTTAAGAGGCATTAGATTCTTGATTTCACCCTTATGCGAATGCGCAACCTTAATCGTAGGTCCCATGGCTCCCACTAATCCGTACACCAAATTTGAATACTGTACGTCAATTCGTTTAGGAGTTATGCTTACCACATAGACATTTTAACTAGACTACTTTTTTGGAATCAGTATCTTTCAAAACTTAAGAAAATGGTAAGGGAGGGGGGGGGGGGTCGATTTTTTTTTTTACTGGCTGCTGTACACTTTCATTGCCCTATGTAAACATATGGGTAATTGAAAGTAAAAGCGTGTTTGACTATGATTCTCAATATTTTGAAAAGAAGTACATAACAACATGGAACTCGCTTTAAACTGTTGAGGATAAATGACTTTTTTATAATTTAAGAAAGTAATTTTGTTTGATATTGTTAAAGGGTTTTTATGATTTTGCATATGAAAGGGTGCAGATACAATGCTTATTCCAGCAAAATCAGTTAATTTTTATGAGAATGAAATACTTTGAATCATTCGGACAAAAATGAAATATTTAAACATTTTTCGGAAAAAAAAAATATATAAACAAAATTGTTACTGAAATATCACATTTTGTAAAATAAGAAATAAAATTTAAAAAAAAAAAAAATATAATTAAGGTTTAGTTACCTTAACACTATACATATTGATGCACTAAGACTGCTTTAACTAAATTAATATATATTTGAACTTTAGAGTAAAAAAAAAAAAGAGTGAGTCCGTTCACCTCAATGTGTGTGTACAGTTTTTTAATAAAAAAATTATATTCGAATACAAGATAGTTTTTACTATGGCTCTTACAAGATTTTTTTTCTTATTTATCATGTAAACTTTCTTTTCTTTTTATTGGTTAAATACGCATCAACAATATTAGTATCAAAATCTACAAAGATTTTCTATATTAATCCAGAATAAATTTCTTTTAAAATTTTAATATGATTCTAATTTGGTTAGAAGATTGCTAATATCAAACGGTATGTGTGCTTTATTTATGACAGCATCGAAAGTTTTTTATGTGAAGGCGGACCATAGTTAAACTGGTGTTGTTTAGATCAGTCCGGAGTCTGTAGAAATTAGTAAATAATTTTGAAATTTTGTATTAGTACTGCTGGGAAAATCTGGAAACATTTTATAAACATTATCATAAAAAATTTCAAATGAAAACTTAAAGAAATAACTGTTGGGAATTTTGATAATTACGCTCCAAGAACAACAATATATTTAAAACTTCATTGGAGTGATTTCATTTTGTTTTAATATTTAATTTATAAGGAATAGCATGTAAAGCTAACAGCCATATAAGCCCTTTTTACCTTAAAGTTATCAAAAATGCTCTAAATAGATGGATTTTAACTATACCCAACCTGTACTTTAATATAAGTTTTGAGATTGGTTTAACATAACTGATGTATGCTTTCTCTTACAAATATGATTTACAGAGAACTTAAATTAAGAAAATGTACTCAAAGCCCATCTTAAACCGTCAACACACAAATCTTCATATTAAAAATAAAGGGGGGGGGGGAGACTAATACAAAATCAAGAATAATACAGAATATAACTACAAGATAATGCAATGCACCGGGACAACTTTAGATTCTGATTAATTTGTTTACAAAGCAGGGAACATATGCCAGATGGTCTTTCAAGGGGAAAATGGACTTCATTTGCATCTTAAATAAGAGAAACCTCGGAAAACTATTAAGAAATAGCTCAACAATCGACGTCAGATTACTAGTCAAAATTTCTAGAGTGTTTACTCAATCTGAAAACAGACTACAGAGCACCAAATATTGCTCGATCCGGTGACATTTCGCATGGTAGGCGAGTATGAATCTTGAGAGAGAGATTGGAGCATAGCAATATTTAAAAACTTGTTTGGCTAGGATCCTCAATATTTGTTTTTTTGAAAAAAAAGAAGCTAAAAACTCTATGGAACTCACTTTAAACTGTTAAGGATAAATTACATTTTTATAATTTAAGAAAGTAATTTTGATTGACATTATCAAAAGACTTTTATGATTTTGCATATGAAAGGGTGCATATACAATGGGTTAATCCAGTAAAATCAGTTTATTTTTATAAGAATTGAATATTTTATTATAATCTATTCATATACTGATGGTATTGAATTGAGAGTTACGTTGATGATTGTACAAAATACCAAATATGAGAATGTGGGATAAATCACTACTTCTGATCATTCAGTCAAAAATGAAATATTCAAACATATTTAGAAGAAAAAAAGCAAATGCCTAAACTAAAACAAAATGTTAATGATATTACATTTTGTAAAATAAATAGTAACACTAAAAATATCTTATCATGGTTATATATTACTGTCAATTATCTTGCACTGCCATACCAATCGAAGAAACAAACAATCTAGGTCTAGACATCGCAAGCACACTCCAACTCAAGCAAGAAAGACCATTCCATCACTTCCACCTCAGAGTCGAGGCTTTTTAGTAATTTTCAAAGCACATGTGAATGGTGCAATGTCACGTGCAAGGGAAGGGATAGTATGACCCCTCAAGTTTTATTGCTTTGTCTGTGTCCTTAGTTTCAAGGTCACCCAAAGAAGGGGTCATTTTTTCCCCCTTCCCTGAGCTGTTTTAAGATTTTTTGAAGAGAACGAGGGGAAACTTCCTGGTCCTAATTTAGTGATAGCGTCTTTATCGGAACTGTAAGTTCTTACAATATTCTGTAGAATTGTAATAATGCTATATACCGATTTGATCAAAGAAATTTTCTTAATTACGAGTTAGGCATTTTATTTTCCAATTATAATCACAGGTTTTTTCAAAAGTTATTTTAGTGCACGATTTTTTGTACATAGAATGAAGTTTAGGGGGTGCGATGGCACCCCGATATTAAACCTTTATAATTAATTGACCTCTGATCAAGAAGTAAACCTACAGAATGCTAATTGCAATCAAAAACTTGTCAGTCTTTGGTCCCATCTCATACTCTATACTCCCAAATGAGAAAATCGTGCTGAAATTGAGAAATTTTTTAATGGTATTGTGAGAAATTTTTTAATTTGAGAATCACACCAGGTGTAAAGATTCGTTGACCGGTACATTGCAGGTCATTACAATCCCGATCTACTCGTCAAGTCTCAAGCCCATTCCTTCTACGGGTAATGAAATAAGGAACTCGGTTAGGTGGCTTAAAAATCTGTATTAATGAGGCATGAAAAATATCAGAAAAAGCTTAGTTTTGTTTGCTGATTTCCCATCGATATTGATATCAAATAAAAAATATATCTTCCAATTATTAATGAAATTTCAAATTTTTTTTACTTTGAACTCGGTGGAAACTGCTATTTAAAAATAATTTAGACGAGATACTTCATGGGGGGTGCGGTCGCACCCCCCGCACCCCCCCTAAATCCGCGCCTGCATATTGGTGAATTTTATAACTAATTATATAAATTGATGTGTAATCCATAGTTGCCGAAGAAGAATGCAGTAAACGGTATATTTCCATCGTATTCCGTTATTTTTTATTCATTTTAAAAATCGTCAGTACATTTTAAGACATCCTGTAGTATCAAGTGTAAAGTAATGAAAATTGTGGTTTGTTTGGCCAAAGCGTCCTTGATAAACGCATACGGTACCGTTAGCGTACGGTTTTAACTAAGTACGTTTTTTAGTGTATCGATCAAGTACGCTTTGATATCGATGCTTTGTTCAATGACGCTTTGGTTGTTTTAATCAACTTCAACGAAGCAAGATTTATGATAACGAAGATTTTGCAACGGAAGGCAGAAGGCCGCATTACATAAAAAAAATTTATTTTTTCAAAGTTGTGACTGTAAACCTAAATTATTTAAACAGTACAGAAAATTCATATTATTTCAACGTTTCAATCTTTAGTACAGTTTCCGAATTTTTTTCAGTGACGACCTGTGATCGAAAATATTAATGCAGCCGGAAGGAAAGATACGATCCCCCCCCCCCCCCATCTCTTCCCACCACACACTTTTCACAATCATTCATAAACGCAATCTTTAATCTTCATTGACGTCACCAGGAATATTTGCAAGGAGGTGCAAGACTAGATTTTTATCAAAATCATTAATATTTTTAAAATGTTAATTAACAATTATGCATAATAATTCTTCTTTGAAAATAGTTTAAAAAATTCATGGTATATATTTTTGAAAGCGTAACCCTGTTAAAGAGAAAAAATAAAAATAGTAAAAAATGTATTTTCAACGATTTTTTTATTTTACCAGATCTCACGGCATTCAAAAGACAGTTTAGAACAGAGGAACACGAAGATGCAAAAATGCAAACGATTAAAATTTTATTTCTTCCAAGTTTCGGAAACAATTAAAAAAAAGAAACAAAAATGAAAGAAACGTTCGCTCTCACTTTCACCTACACACGCTAATTTTCGACCGATCAGTCAGCGAATTCTCAAGGTCAGCCGAAATTGGAAAAGTGCTCACTGGCAGTCTCGCTACACATTGCTTGGAGGGAAAGGATCTGTTGGGTTCTATCAGTTACCATGGCAATGTCTCAGACGAAACGCGTTTCAGGAATACTCGGCTGCTGTTAGGAAGAACATCGCCAGTTTGGGTTGATATTGAATATTGAGGCAACAAGTTTGCTATTTATTGGATTTTTTTACACTTACCGTTGAAATTGAATCGTCATTTTAGAAAATTGTAAAATAAATAATTTTAGTTTTGAACTAATAAATTTAGAGACAGCCCGGCTGTAGTGCACGAACCGCCATTGCGTTTCATTTTTTTTTTCTTTTTTTTTTTCTATTTATTTAATCACCACTATTTTAGTATTGTTTTAATTATATAGTATATGAACATACTAAAACCAGCTGAAGTTGAACTCGTAAATTGGAACGGGATACAGAGAAGATTAGCATGACCCCTGCGCAGTGGCGGATCTAGGATTTTCCTGAGGGGGGGGGGGCGCAAGATTGTGCCTTAGTCAGGACAGAATTGAATATTAAAAAAAAAAGGGGGTGGGGGGAGAAAGCTAAGCAGTGTTCAAGAAATATATTTTAAGTTAATCCATAGCCATTGATTGACCCCCAACCTCTTTCGTCACATTTCTGACTTGCTATTTTAGCGTAAGGTTAGCGTGGTAGCGGTTAGGTATCTTAGCGCGTTAACACTACCCTTTTGTTTTTTCATTATCTGTTTTATTTTAAAAACAAATTGTATTAAAAATGTATCGTGCATTTTAAACATTTTTGTAAGCTACATCCCCATGCAGAAGTATAGATTATACTGAAGAAATTCCAATGAAAGTGGGAACTTGCGTCTATTATTTGTGACTAACTGACTAAGTATAAATCCTATACTATACTTACATCAAACTGGGAAATCAGTAATTGTACATCAAAATTTAACATATTCATAACATATTTATGCAGTGAGCTTAGTAAGTAAAAATACCTTGTTTTACTGGATAATCCATTGCTACACAAGTAATCTAAAGTAATCAGGGAAAAAATTGTGTTTCAAAGAGAACGTTTTACTAATAATTATAAGTATTAGTTTTAAGAAGGCAATAGGAAAAAAATACAATTTAAACATTGAATAATTAGCACAAAACAAATTCCAGTCTTCCTTTTTTTGATTTAGCAAACTATACTTAGTTATCTTATACTTATCCATCTATGGATAATTATAATAAAGTAGTTAAAGAAAAAAACAACTACACGATGTAAATGTTAGTGTATTAAGAAGAGCCGAATCTTGCTTTATTATTTAGCTTAAATATGTCAAAGTCTAATATTTTTTTAATAGGTTCTCTATAGCATCGAATATAAATTGTTTTATATTTCTTGATAAATCTCACTTGTTGACAGTTCATTTTCATATTTTCTACTCTTGTTCTTCAAAATTTAATTTAATTTTCCACTTTTCTGATACAAAATCCTTTTTTTCCAATTCCTGGCTTTTATTTCAGCCAATCAGAGCATTTTTTACATAGATACAATGTTACACTTATGTAGTCCAGTGAAAAAAAATGTGTCACCTACGTGTATAAATAATTCATAAAAGTAAAATTTTTATATAAATCATTTAATACATACACAAGATTTAGAGTGTTAATAGAAGCATGAGTAAAAGTTTCTTTTAGTGAAAATCTCCGAAACTTGATTGAATGCATTCTCATTGACTATCTGCCAAGTTTCAGCTTGATTGGATGACGGCTAGTGGGTTAGTTATCCTTCCACAGATTTTCCCGCCACAAATAAACAAAATCAAAAGTAAATATAAAGGATAAAGTAAAAAGCAAACGATAGAAACCAGGAGTAGCAAAATTTTATGTTAATTTTTTAAGTTAAAGGAAAGCAAGTCAGTGAGATCCAGTGTGGTAGGTCAAATAGTTCATGTTAAAAAAATGAATCCATAAATACAAAGTTTTTGTGGTATTCTTTTTATTCCTTGCCAATTTTTATGTACAATTGCAATTTACTTAAGCTATTTTGATCTGAGATTCAATTTTCATGGTGTTTGATGACCACTGCGAAGAAAATCGTCAATTCCGTCTCTTTGGCTAATTTTTTTTTTTTTTTTTTAATTATTATTATTTTTTTTTTTTTTTTTGTCCGAAAATATGGTTATTGTTATTGACAACAAGTTATTTTATCTCGATTGGATAACAAGAGGATTAATTAGTCCTCCACGGATTTATTCCTCACAGACACAAAAAATCGAAGTTAATTTAAAAAAGGGTTTAAAAATTAAGCCACTGGACAACAAAGATTAACTTACTTTTCTTGTAGAAAAGTATTCCCAAACATATGACAAAAATGGGTAATGACAGGTACATTTCCAAAAATCGCTATAGAATAACTTTTTTAAACTATTTTTTGAAAGCCAAACACAAAGCAATTCTTTTTAAAAAGTCCTCCACGCCAGTAAAGCGTTCTTTCTGACTTCTCGTAACGATTGCTTTCATTTTTAAATCAAATAAATAGTATTTATAATTTCAGAATAGAAAAAGAAACGCTAAAAAAATTTGTTCCCACTTACTTTTTGTCGCTTGGATGCATTTATGTATTACAACCTACTCTACTCTTTGGTTAATTTCGGAAGTGTACAGTTTGTAAACCGAACATAAGTCTCAACACTCTCACCACGCGTTCAAAAATTTCTTCTCCTTGTGCTAACTAGTAAACCACACCACAACCATTTAAAAGAGGGCTTCAAGGACAAAGACCCAGAGGGGTGGAGATGTTATCTCATTCAGTGTCCAGTGATACTCCTCCCCACGTCCATCCCTTGTGCGAAATCAGGAGAGAAAGACGACATCCGGTGTATTCCCCCTCCCTTCCCCTTCTTGTGATCGTCTAAGTTAGAAGTTTATAGAGGAAAATTCGCTTTGGTTTCGGCTCCTTATTGTTACAAAATAAAAGTAAAAAATTATTATTTTGTAAAAGAGTTTTTACCTAACTCAACTCAACTCATATGGTAAAGTGTTGTAGAGATGTCTTCAAAGTCAAGGGGGTGGAGGTTTGAATACTTGTACAGTCATCTAACGTCCGTTTGAATGGGAAGGGAGAGGGCTATAAAAAGAACCTTGAACCAAAAATAAGCTCTTTTTTTTTGGGGGGGGGGGGCTTTTTTCGGAAATTAGACGAAGGTCGAAATATACTCGTTAAGTGAATTTATTAAAAAAACAAATTTAAATTTTTTGTGTGCAAATTCTAAAAAATAAAAAAAAAATAAAAATAATAATAATAATCTGAGGAGGGGGCGCGCGCCCCCCGCGCCCCCTGGCTGAATCCGCCATTGCCCCTGCGAAAGAATCGTGAAACTAGCCACATGTTTGCATAAACTTAAATTTATTGAAATTAATAACCATTATTTCATATTTAGCAGTTTTATAAAATCCCTATTATGATCAAATGATCATTCGTATTAGCATCAAATATCACCAGATGTTGAAGACAAGATAACAAATGTCTACATTGCTGCTTGAATTGTTAAAGATGGACATTCATTTCACAAGAGCAATAATGAAGAGCAATTGATTATATATCTTCGCCCATTGATGAGTGGAGAACTGAGAAAACTCACCAAAAGGGGAATGCAGCTGCAGCCAGTCAATGGGAAGTGCTCTTGTTCAATTTACAAGACACGTTTTATAAAATATAAGGAACTTTAATAAAAAAGAAGTCCTATTCATACATTTATGATTACTCTGGAATTGAATGAAGATTTTTAGAAAGACCTCATTTCTAAGAAGAAAACATACAGCTCAAGAATTATATCTCAAGATCCAGATACGATTTTTTTCTAAAGGTCATGAATCGTTTTGAATCAAGTGTTTGGTTAACTCCGAGCTTTCATTAAAACAGTCCCATATTGGTATTGATAGCTGAAAAAAATCGATGTTTTATTGCCGTCATTTTTAATCGACTTTAGAAAAAAAAATCATTCGTGTATGAATGTGAGATACACGAAAAGTAAGCACCTCAGGATGCGGTAAATTAATAAAGGAAATGGCAATTGAAATTCTTTCTCCAGAGAAATAAAGCATTCCTTTTTTTAAAAAATATATGTAATGAAAGTTCTATAATTTTTAAAATTTAATGTTTTTCTAATTATTGATATCAAATAAACTTTTTATATAATTTTTATGAGTCCAAAAGAAATAACTATAGAATCTTACAGAGTTCGACTACGATAATTTTCAGTAATATTACTATTTGACACACTTATCAGCCAGAGTTAAACACCTTGTTTTATTTTATTACAAACAAAAAATACTTAAAACTAAAATAACTAAAATGTAATTTTATGTATAAAAAAAATATAATAATAGGGAGTAATTTTCTATTCCTTGAAAATTGCATTTACTCTTATTTAAATTTTTTTTCATCTTATTTTATTTTACTTTTTAAGTGAAATTCCCATGGACACATCTTGATGGAAAACTTTTGATATGTTATTGAATAAGTCTTTTAAAAGTCCAGGCGAAAAGACTTGGTCAAAATTTGCATCACAAATATAAATTTGCACTAATATTTATATAATATTAAATTGTCAATTAAAACAATTAAATTGCCAATCAAAATTTAATATTAACTATTGAATTTACATGAAAATAAAAGCAGGTGTCGAGTTTAAATGTTTCAAAAGCAGACAATAAAAGAAACCGACACAAAACTATAGGGTTAAAAATGTGGGAGAAAATGTGGGAGGCCGTTGAAACATATGTTTTAAAAGCGGAACTCAAGCTGCGTTGATGGATTTGGTTCCGGAACAAGACAAAGGATGGATGTAACAACTCTTGTCAAGTAGTAAGACGTAAAGCAAGCCAAGTAGCAAGTCCACCACACATGTTAGCACAGCAAATTTGAATGTTTTTGGACATGTATCAGTACTCACCGAAATTGCTTCAATAGCATTAGGTATTTTTCGGGGGGAAAATTAGTTTCTGGTCATAAATCGTCATTATTGCGAATAACAATGACCAAGTTAAAATAAATAAATTTTAATTTAATAGCGGAATAGATGAGGTAAGTAGAAAAGTTGGCCCTGAGCGTGTGTCTGATTCTTCCTGGACAGAAATGAGCCCCTATATAAATTATAACTTTACTAGAACATAAATCAGTTCTCGTTATTTTAAAGTGCTGACAATTTTGTTTAATTTTTCATAGAGCAGTAAAAACGTGGTGTCACAAAATATTTGAACAAATTCATTCAATGCGAAAAAAAAAAAAAAAAAAAACTGACCTGCATTCCTCGTGGGCCAAAGTGCATCAGGTTTTCGAGGCCTCGAACAAAATTTTGGAGAAGGCGCCTAATAGTTATATTGACAGTGTTTGCGGATTTTCGTCTTTAGTCTGCAAGTTTATTGATAACCATTTTCTAAAGTCCAAAATCACACAACAAAAAATCAACCAAAATGTAATTCACCTTAATTTTACTATTTTTTTCCGAGATTTAGTTGCTTTCAGACTACTACTTAAAATCAGTTGAAGTTTATTGTTTATTTGTGTTCAAAATGTAATTAAAAATGTTAAAAAAAATAATAAAAAGAACCCAGTGTTCAATTTAACTACAACAACTATGAAAATTTTGGGGCCCCAATCCTGGGCTTTGTTGGCTTGTGCTGAAATCAGGCTTTGGAAACAGCTTAATAACTCCATTTTGACGCCTACTTGGATAATGGCGACCCGTTTTCAGAAATACTAGTGCAGTCGAAAACATGCGATCCTCCTCTCCTCACCACACGCAATCAGTTATGAACACAAAGTCTTTAATCTTTAATACTCAAATTCAAATCAAAGTTTCCTTTCAATTTTTAAAAAATGAATAAGCTAAGAAAGAAGGAAAACACTTACTAATTTTTTTAAAACAAAATCAGTCCCCCTTTCTTTTAAACTTGCGAATCGGTCAATGTGACAGCGTGTGATTGTAGTTAATCCATCATATCCGTTCTATACAAAACTCCCTTTTTAATTCCGACGATCAAACAAAGCCAACAAAACAATTTCTGTAAAAAAAAAAAAACTACCGCACAACCACGGGAAAAGATTCTTATAGAAAAATTCGGTTCCCTACCACTCTCCCACACTGATTCAAGTATAGCCAATCAATCCATCGAATTCGCAAGAACAGCTGATGTTGAAAAATTCCGAACAGGCTATATCGCTCCACATACCATTTACATTGCGTGAAGAGAAAGATTCCATTGGGTTCCATTGTTTACCATGGCAATGCTGCAGCCTAAATGTGATTTCTCGAACTGGCTGCAGTTCGGTGGAAGATCACCAGTTTGGGTTGCTTGGAAGGATTTTCTGTTCTCCTGAATTAAGTATTGAGGCAACTGGTTCGCTATTTATTAGGGTTTCTTACACTTACCTGTAGAAATTCCATCTTCATCTTAAAAAATTAATGAAATATATAGTTTTAGTTTTGAACTTGTAAATTTAATTGCAGCTCGGCTGTACTTGATGTACCCAACGATCCGCCACTGGATGGAGTGAGAATCATCTAGCAGTGGCGGCTCGTGCACTATTTCCAGTGCAGCTGGGTTGCATCTAAATATATTAGTTCAAAACTAAAATTATAAATTTTACAATTTTCTAAAATGGAAATCCGATTTCTAGGGTAAGTTTGAAAAAGTCCGATAAGCACCAAACTTAAGCGAAAAATAAGCGAAAAAAACCGTTTCCAATCAAGGTGTTCTTCATCCGAAAAGGTCATGTGTTCCTGCAACGCGGTTCGGTTGCGACTTTGCCATAGTAACCAATGGAATCCAATAGAGCCTTCCCTCCACATAATGTGTTGCAAGGCAGCCAGATCATCGATTTTCCAATCTCAGAAGCCCTTGAGAATTTCTGCTTTAAAATAATATCTGGATGGAATTTTTGCAAGATATTGGTATCAACCGAAGGCTAGAGAGTTATTTTATTAGTTTGAGGTACTATTTTCTTCTGAAAACAAATTTGAATATATTAAGCTATCTAAAAATATCTTTTATTAGCTGAAAAACGTGTTTTTGCACGTAAAACTTCATTTAAACAGTGGTAACTGAAGTTTTATACAATCGTTTTGAAAAATGATTTGAGAATTCAAATCTGCATTAACTATTAGATGTTTTGAATCTCAGCCAAACCGATTAGAAAAGAAATTGAATTTTGCTAGATTTTTAAATGAAAAAGTTTTCAGAAAAATTGCGATTTTTTCTACTTTCAATGTTAAAAAAATTCTATTAAAAAACTATGTATTCTAGAAACTAGATGGAGGTTCATAACACTAAGAATGGTATTACGAACAATTTCCAACCATAATTCCTTTTCTTGGCCCCGTAAAACTCGAGTAATCACTTTTCAAAAATATGCTAATTATAACGAGTTAAATGTTAATTACTTTTTGAATAAAACTAAATTGTTTTTCATTTAAACATCATTACTAATAATGTACTTTTAAGTGCAAACAAATCCGATTTTTAAAATGATAATAAACATGATTGTCGTATTGTGGTAAGCGAGTTATTTTTAGCAAAATGTTTTCATATTTTGCACATGAGCAAAATTGTTTTTGCGTTCCTTCCTTTATTTAAGATTATTCAGTAAGTGATTGTACGAATAATTAAAAATCACAATCAATTAAAATGGTGTAAAGCCGTTAATGACACTGTTAAAAGTGCTCTTTGGAACTTAAAAATGAAAAAAAAAAAAAAAAGTACTGCTGTGTATGCCAATAAACCACCCCCATTTTATGTGGTTAATTGAAGGCAAGTGTCGAAATGTATATTTCGAATGGGTGCCGAATTAGGTAAATGCATTACCTACTCACTCTATCTATTGAAGGAAATGTTGTTGACACCTTTGAGGTTGATTTACATTTCAGTGTGTTTTGTAGTGACTTCACACAGGTGAAACTACAATCTAGAAAGGAAAGCTCTGACTGATGAAGGAAAAAACGGATAATTCTCTAAAGTTGTCTTTTGCCTAAGAGTGGATGTTTATTTTATTTATATCTTTCCCACCAATACCTGAATAGAGAGGTAACTTTGCCAACAGCTGAACGTATCCAAGGAATCCCAAAAAGGTTGAAGGTTGTTAAGGTGTTTGTTTATTTAAAACAATAAGAAATGGAGAATAAGTTTAAGTTTAAAAATTTCTTAAAATGAGACAAGGAATTATGAAACAATAGTATGATTTGTATCCCTCACATCAACGTGAAGGTATTGAGGCTAAAATGAATTCAAAGTGCAGCAGATCACGACCTTATGATATTGTAAATATTCGGCAAGCCTTGGTTAGAGTTCGGGTTCGAACTTTCTATTCTCTAGATCTCATGACACCTTGCCTTCCAGGCTACTGGGCGCTTAAATATTATTTACTTTTATCAAAACACTCGAAAAGTGAGTTCAACACTAAAATTAATGAGGTTAATTAGTGTTTAGTTCACCAATTATTAGTATTGTATTTTTAATTGAAAGTTTCCAAAAGTATAGCATCCTTTCTTAAAATGCATCGATATCGTTTCTGTCATTGAGAATATACCTTAATAGAAAAATTTTCACCATCCAAATTTTTTTTTTTTCTTTTTTTTTCTTCTCATTTGACTCAACTTTACTTCTAAAATAATTAGAATTTACATGAGAAACATGTACAAGAAATTTACATGAGCTAAATCTTCTTACGACAGCAATACGTAGAAAGTTATAAGTTGAAATTGTTTAAGAACTTTTATAAAAAAATTTGCAAGTGCTTTTAAATTTTATTTATTTATTTATTTATTTATTTATTTATTTATTTATTTATTTATTTATTTATTTATTTATTTATTTATTTATTTATTTATTTATTTATTTATTTATTTATTTATTTATTTATTTATTTATTTATTTATTTATTTATTTATTTATTTATTTATTTATTTATTTATTTATTTATTTATTTATTTATTTATTTATTTATTTATTTATTTATTTATTTATTTATTCGACAGCGATATTATCTAATATTTGGATTTTCCTCCTTTTCGTATCTTACGTTTTTCTGTTTTGCCCCTGTAGCATTTTTCAACTGACGCCTTGCTAGAAAACTATTTTCAACAAAATCCAAAACATACGTGTAGTTACATGTTATGACGTATATCTATCTGATAAGTACCGCGATATTTCTCTAAATAACAATGAATTCCTTGGGTCTTCTATTGAATCTGAATTCTATTTTGGAAACAACAGGCCACCTTCCGAACAAAACATTTCGAAATGAGAGTCTTTCAAAGGTAAGATAACGACTTCGACAGCTAAAGTACCTTTTGACGTAGGTTGTGCGATTGATTATCTGTGGAGCAAACACATCCTAAGAGTCGGGACGCAGATAAATAATCGAAAATGCTTTTAACATACTCTAAAAATGCACTTGAAGTGTTTGATAAGTTGACAAACTTCAATCGTATTTTCGTTGTCGAAATAATTATACCAGGTTCAAAAATAAAAAAAATTCAATGTTTTGCGCTAAACTTCTAACTAAATAAGAATTTTAAATGTGTGGTTTTTTTTTTAATTGTTTGTTCATACATTTCTTATACATACATATTATAAATAATTTACAAGTGATTGAAAAGCGAATAAAAATATGTATTAAAAATAACAATTATGATGTTCCTAGTGTCATTATACGATAATGTAGAACAACCTAAATGCTGCATTTGCATTAAATGAATACATAATTAAAATATTGAAAAGAAACATTAATTTTGTGTTGCTGAGTGATATCAATTATCTTATATCAGCAGCCTTTTAACACACATCACAATTCTGTATTGGTTAGTTTGTGCTCTCAGCGACTGAAATATGGGCACAATAACGGCTGATCAGGCCGTGACCTTCAGCTTAACATAGATTCTGTACCACAACCAATGGCGGATCCAGCCAGGGGGTGCGGGGGGCGCCCCCCCCCCCCCCTCAGGTGGAGTCTTTTTTTACAATTTACAGAAATAAATAAATAATAATAATAATAAAAATATTTTTTTTTCCATAAGTTCACGCAACAATTATATTTTAACCTTCATCTAATTCCAGAAAAAAGTTTTTAAAAAAAGCTTATTTTGTACCAAGGTTTTATGTATAGCCTTCTCTCTTCCCATTCAAACGGATGTTGGAAGACTGTACAAGTATTTAAACCTCCACCCTCTTGACCTTGAAGATATCTTGGACCCCTGATACCCGATCCCTTTTCTGTCGAGTAGGAGGAAGAGATTTTGACTCATATGCGTAATATCCAACGCCAACCACGGGGGGGAAAAATAACGAGAGATTGACAATTTGGGTTACCCCCGGAAATGGTCACCCCCATTCAACTAGACATGGTAATAGGCTAAACTTAACCTTCCTCTTCCTTTCTTTCAAAAGTTTTATTTATTAACTGCATAAGAACTCGTCCAGCTCTAATTTCTGCTTCGGCTTGTAAATAAGCGTCATATTTGAATTTCGATTAACAATCCTCTCTTGCACCACACTGGAAAGGTATGCCAATTGTTAGTTGTTTTTTTTTTACATAAAATAGACCTATAAACAATTTTGTAAGAAGTATTATCTGTGTAAAGTAGCACTACAGCAGCAGAAATAATTATTTAAAAAAATATCGCTTTCAAACCCTGTACGAAATTAAACGAATGAATTAACAAAATAAATGTGTATGTTTTTTACGATAATTTGAAAAGTTTTGTACAAATATTCACCTGGACATACTTTTAATTTTTTTTTTTCGTTGTTGCAGAAGTAATGCAAGAAATATTGCACTTTATAAGTAATTATAACGCTTACGGCATAATATCTATATATACTTTTTAGAGAAGGCTGAGATTACTCTAATTTTATTCTAAGCCTATTCTTCCAAAACATATTTTTTATGAAACTTCTGATTCTTGTTTAAAAGTTTCGTGAAAGAAGTAACATGATATTGCAACTCAAAATGAAGTTCTTAAATTTTTTTAAATACAATTATCCTCCTACAATCTCTCTCTTCCAGTTATAATTGAAGAATTGGAACAAAATATTTCAGTATGCGATGTTTATTTTAATTTGTCACGGATTGATATAATTTACCAGTTTTGTTTTCATTATTTAAAAAAAAAATGCTCAGTTTTGCAATTATTTAAAAAAAAAACGCCGCTGAAACGGTGAAAATTGTGATATATTTTTCAATAAACACTGCATTATTCTTTCTTTTAAGTGCAACAGAGCAGAAACAGTCGTTGATGGGCGTTCGAATTATCTCATTTCTACGGAGGTGGGAATGATTAGAACACCTTTAAAGGCATTTTTATAGCGATTTTAATCAAAATCGTTAAAACCATTTTTTGGTAATCGCTGAAAAACGTAATTTTTTCAATATCAGCTACTTAATGCACATGTTCAATTTTGACGAAAACCACAATGCCAGGTCCCATGGCCATCAATAACCTGTGCATAAAAATTGAACATCGCAGGTCAATCCGTTTTGGGAGTTATGCTGATAACTAACAGGCACAAACATTTTTTGGAACTCATCACGTTCCAAAAAGAGGAGAAATGCAATAAAATCGATTTTTTTTTTACCGAATTCAATACTTTTATACCATACGGGTAATTGAAAGTAAAAAAAAAATATGGATGTATAAAATCACACCAAATATATATATATTAGTACTGGTAAAATAGTACCTAAGACCATAAGAAAAACAAAAAATTGGTTCGTTGATCAAACTTGACAAAAATGTTCTATATTTGTTATGAAAATGAATATTCAAATGAGTCTATAAAAATATCTAGCAAAGAAGGGGGTTTTTTTTTGGGGAGGGAGGAGGGTCAAGGGGTTTTGTGGCTGAAAAATTAATTTTGGAGCAATCTAGGCATGTGACACATGTTTTTAGAGTATTTTTTTTATGCTGAATCGAATGAAAAAAAGCAAAACGATATAACTAATCTAAAAAAAGTTACAGTTCTTTTTTATAAACGAAAACACATGTAAAATCCAAGGAAAGGTCAAATACGACATTAAAAAATAAAAAATTGGTCCGTTCATGAAACTTTGCAAAAACGTTTTATTTGTCATGAGTATAAAGAAACAAAGGAGTTCATAAAAATATCTAGCATAGAAGGGTGTTTTTTGAGGAGTGTGAGGGTGGAGTTTTTTTGTTTTTTTTAAATTGAAAAGTAATTTTGGTATAACCTGGGCATTTCACCTTAAGCTAAGATAGCGAGTAAGAAATGTAACGAAAAAGGGGGAGGGAGGGGGGGGGGGGTCAATCAATGGATACGGATTATCTTGAAGTATATTTCTAGAACACTGCATATATATATATATATATATTTTTTTAAAACTTTTTTTAAATATTCGATTTCATCCTGGCTAAGGCAAAGGTGTTGCGCCCCCCCCCCCCCTCAGGAAAATCCTAGATCCACCACTGACCACAACGAACATCCATATCTTACCCACAGGTTTCAAACCCGGCACCTTTGGCATGCGCTAACCACTCAGCCACCTGAAGGCCAAAGAAATCTGGAAACAATTCCAAACGATTATATATTTAATAGTTTTAATAAAGTAGAGATACATTTCAAATAGAAAAATGAAATAGTAAATAATTGATCTTTTCTAACATAATATAACAATTTCGAAGGTTTGTGTTATCTTGCCACACAGGGTTCGAAGAACCATTAATGGATCCAGAGTTTGAGCGTAGTGGCAAGCGTTTCAGTCTAAGGAAATGAAATAAATGCCGTAAAAGAAAGCATTATTTTTTTTTTCAATTATTTTTATTATTTTCGTTAATTGATTGGAAAATATCATCGATCGATTTTAGTATTCGGTACTAATGAGGATCAGTAATAGTAATGTAATTAGATATTAGCAGCGCAGCCCCCGTATTGCGGGGTGACGGGGTAAATCTTTTATAAAGCGAATATTTTTGGAAATATTTAACAGGAGATTTGAAATCACTTGAGGGAAAAAAGATAAGGAAATAGATCTCGACTAGCTCCCGTTATAAGTAATGATTTATTAAAGGTAGTCAAAGTATGTTTTTGAGAGGCCACAAAAGTTAAGGTAATCTGATTGAAGGAAGTGAGGAATCCTGTTGACAAAGGCTGAAATTTTAGATCTTTGCTGCCTTTCTGAATTAACAATGAGACGATGATGGATGAACGTTTAAAAAGGCTTACTCGATGGCGGCTTGTGAGTAATAAAACATGAGGAGGCACGAATGACAATTGCATGTCTTGGAAAAAATTGTGCGATTATAAAAATGCATGTAATTATGGAAATGTTACTCAGATACAAGGATCATACAAAGGTGGTTATGATTATAATCACTGGTCAGAATGGTCTGAAATTCAATCTGAATAATTTACGCAAAGAAGAGGACATTACATACGAATAAATACTATTTCGGCCATTTTCTATGTCAAAACTCAGGTTGAACTTCAGACCATTCTGACCAGTTTTTCTTTTTCACAGCATTTTGAAAGTTGAACTTTAATTATAGTCACCCTGTATCAATACAAACAAAACTTTAAGATTAATTAAAATATTTAAATAAATCTTAATACAATGTATATTTCAATAAAACGAACCATTATAGCAAAGCCGGCATTTCGTTTAAAAATGAGCGTAGCCAGGGAAGGTGACATATATATGTATTTTGATTCTTTCCTTTTAATTTCAATGAACGGTTCAAGTTCTTAGGTCATACGAATTTATACAACAATAAAAAAATATATATGGTTTCAAAGGACGAATGCAAAAGAATTAAAATATGCATTTGAATTTGTTTGGATTTGGGGATTTTTAACTTATGACGGGAAAAACTGCTGCCTAGCCAAATTGTTTGCTGCCTTGCGAATTTATCACAATAATGTTCAGTTAGAGTGATATTTGTAATGCTACTTTTGTACTCAATATCTATAAGATTAAAATAAAGATAAAACAACACCAAAACAATTGATAAGAATTGAATTACTAGAGGAAAAATTTTCTCTATGATATTCGAATATGCAATAAATAAATAAATAAATAAATAAATAAATAAATAAATAAATAAATAAATAAATAAATAAATAAATAAATAAATAAATAAATAAATAAATAAATAAATAAATAAATAAATAAATAAATAAATAAATAAATAAATAAATAAATAAATAAATAAATAAATAAATAAATAAATAAATAAATAAATAAATATCACTGAGGATTTACTAAGTAGTCAGTCAGAATTAGAATTACACTAGTGAAATCACAGATTTGGGACTCTTTTATTGTTTCATCAAAAGTAGAAACACTGTGTTTATAAACAATATTTCATTTACGAAAAGTGCTCGTTTCAAACATTTCACGTAATTCAAAAAGCAATGCAAGTATGAGGAAAAGCCCATTAATTTTTTAAGTGTTTTTACGCAGTTTTTCTCACTGCCAATATTCGCAGCTATTGCTATAGCAGAAATGAGAGGAGCTTTTCAATTTTAAGATGACTCCAAATCTGGATGAAACAAAAAAAAAAAAAATAGATGATAAATAGAGTAGATTGGTGCCATTATTTTACCGAATTATCAATTGAAACATTGAAGATGTTATTGATATATTTTCGATTTCTAAAACCAAGAGCCTTGAATTTATACATAAGGTGTAACAATCAACTCAATTATAATACTAATAGTATTTATACTAATGAAGTATATCACTTCGAAATAAATAACAGTTATACATTTTTGAGGCAAGCAAAGAACACTTCCCGAAAAGATCCCCGTTAATTCGCGACTTTTCCCGATCAAAGCAAAATTCACTGATCTGCTTTCTAATGACCAACTTCCTCACACTGGATCAGCCCCTGAGTACCACAGAAGACGACATTTAAATTAAATTACAGTCGAGGTTTTTTTTTTACTCTCAATTACAAGATAAATAATTTTAGAGTAATGCTAGCATTGCCTTGGGAAAGTAAAAATAAAAAATATATATGCCTATATATTACATTGGAGTAAAAAATATATTTATAACATTATATTGAAATATCTGTGATTTCAACGGTTTGGAAGGTCCTAAGACCAAAAAAGTGTTTTTTGGAAAATGGCCAGTGTCAGCATAACTCATGAGCTAAAATTTTTTTATTTTTTTTATAGATTGCATTGCATCAAATGCCTTTTTAACGAATTCGATAAAAATCCTTCGGGTAATGCCTTTTTCGGGTGTTAACATTCTCACCACTGACATTCCAGGAAAACGACGCCAAGAGATTAAAAATTGTGTGATATTCCACAAACCTAGTTTTGCATTGGACGCAGGGAATGATAACCCTTCTATAAAATACGTCATTTATTGATTTGCCCTTTGCTGAGCACATTTTTTAAAATACAGAAATCGAAATAATTTTTTCCGAAAAAGATTTATACGGTCGTTCGCTGTGATCAAATGCAAATCCATGATCCATTCGCAAACGAAAAACCCACGCAATATTTCTTCAACTACTCTTTTTCAGATATCAGCAGCAAATCAGGGGAGGCTGGAGAAGAGAAAAACCTTCGGGGATGCAGTTTACGATCGAAAGGATGCAGACGGCGGCATTTCTACAAAGGGGGTTATGGCGATACATGCAACAGGTAGTCTGACCAATGGCAATCCCGCATCCCCTATGACGTCCGTGACGTCACTTCCGTTCGGAGGGTGGTTATCGTCTGCCGTTTTCGCTCTGCTGCTCCCCTCCTCAAAAAGAGAAACCTTCAAACCGCTTCTGAGAGTTCCTGCTTGGTGTGTCATTGGAAACCAGTTTGTTGAAGCAAAGCATCAGCATGAGGCTTCTGTTGTGTTCGCTGTCCGTTTTGTGTTTGGTGGCGGTCATTTCAGCCAAAAAGGTAAGTGCTTCTTTTCTTTGATCTTTCATTATGGAAACAATTGATCTGATTCAAATATAATTCTTTGCCTTGCCAAATTTTTTGTTTGTATAAATTACCAAAAAACATAACTTTATCAACGTTGCAGTTATTATAAAAAAAATGTTTGGTGAAATATGAATGAAAAATTTCAAAAAGGGATTTCTTTTCAAATTGGCCTTTTCACTTTTTTGTCACATATTAACCGCTGTTTTAAGAGCGAGACGGGCGCAGATCTGGTTTTTCACAATGGAGCAACACAGGCTAACATCGATATTTTATTATTATTGTTAAACTAAGGGTGTGAAATATTGTACAACTTTCAATTACACATAATACTGGTCACATCATTTAAATTTGTCATGGATTAATGTCCTTTATCGTTTTCTTTTTCACATCTTCGTTATCTTACCGAATGGATAGTTTGGCAATATTTTTGTCATTAATTATTACAGTGGCAAAAAAACAATAACTCCGCCAAAATGGTGCAATGTTTTTCTATAAACATTATATCATACTTTTTTGTAAGTGAAACAGAGGAGAAACAATCGGTGATGGGCGATGTTAAAGAGAATACAAATACAAATTTGAAGAGAACTTTGTGCATTTATAACATTTCTAAGGAAATTTCGGAGGCGTGGTTGCTTAGAGTACCTTTAAAGCATTACCTCAGGGATTTTAATCAAAATCGTTGTAGCCGTTTTTTGGCAATTGCTTGAAAATTATAAATTTTTCAATAACAGCTGCTTTATACGTAAAAGTCAAGAAACATTTTCTTTCGATTTTTTTTTTTTACCATATTCGAAATTTTTAACTAAAATAAAGTTTAATGATTATGTAATTATTGATAATAACGAATTGCTGTCTCTTTGAAGATAAGTTCTCTTGGTATTTTTTTTTTTTATTATTATTGGTGTCATGCTTGAGTTTGGTAAACTAGTCGATAACTAAAAATGTTGGGATCTGTTGATTTACAACAAACAAGAAAGTACCAATGTCCTGTTTATTGACAAGGCGTGCAGCAACAAAGAAAATACGGCAAACATGACATTTACCATTTTTGGAACTATCTGGAATTTAAAAAGAAATTTTGAAATAATTGTGATAGGTAGGGGGGTTTTGATAATTTTCCATTCAAAGGTTGTACAATACTAAAAAAAAAAATTCCATAAGAGTGATATACCATTTTCTTAATCAACTTTGCCACTTCTACTTTAATCATGAAATTCACTTTCCTGAAGTTACTTTTCTAGTTTTATAAAAATTTGAAGACTCATCGAATTTGAACTTAGATGTCTCATTAATAATCATAATATTTTTGAAAATATTAAAATTATTATTTTAATATTTTCACATTTTATATATATATATATAACATTACACATTTATATATATATATAAATATATATATATATATATATATATATATATATATATATATATATATTAAATTGAAAGCTTTCTGTAATACATAATTACATAAAGAAAATTTTGTCTTCACAGAATTTTGATGGGTTTGATATATATATATATTTCTTTACATATATATATATATATATATATATATATATATATATATATATATATATATATATTAAATTGAAAGCTTTCTGTAATACATAATTACATAAAGAAAATTTTGTCTTCACAGAATTTTGATGGGTTTGATATATATATATATTTCTTTACATATATCAAAATATCCATTATTATGAATTTTCCATTTTTTTTAAATTTAAAAAAAGAAAATAATCACAATATTTAAAAAAAAAAAAATTATCTCAAAGACATGTAAATAATACTTCATGCATATGATAAATTTTTGAGATAAAAATATTTAAAAATAAAGTTTTTTTTTATTTTTGGTACAGTACCCACTTCAGGTGTAATTTTTTTTTTTTTTAAATTACTATTGAAAGTTTTCGACTTATGATTTTTATTGTATTTTTTATTTGTACAAAAAAAATTGAAATTTAGGTGTAACATGTAACTCTAACACTTAAAAAAGTACTTTTTAATAAATTCAGCAATGAAAAAATTATCATTGTTTCTTGTTGTAAATCGTTTCTTCTATACATGCCTTGAATTTTTTTATTTTACAAATTTTAATAATTGTTTGGTATTAAGACTGATTTTTGTCATCCACTGTTGTCAATAATTACTTGAGAGTAACATTTATTTTAAAAAGCTGATCCAAGTTGTTTTCTTTAGGTTTTAAAATAGTTAATTTTTCATAAATATTTCTGTGAATGAGCTCTAATTTGAAGAATTGTTAGCATTTTATATATTTTTAACGTATTTCGGCACAAATTAGGAACCCTAAAATTAATTTGAAACAACCATAGAAAACGACATTCTTCATTTACTCTTTTGCAAAAAAAAAAAAAAAAAAAAAAAAAAAATACTAACCCGTTCCAGACGACATGTTTATTCTCTTCTGAAAAAGTAAAAGGCACATAAAACCCTTTCCCATCCGCTAGAGGATGTATACTTTCCACTTGGGATCTGTTGTTAGTGCAGCAGATGTTAGGAATTGGCTTTTCGTTTTGATACTGGTGAGAGGAAAAGAAAACAATGTCTCGGGGAATTTATTTTTTCATTTTAATTATATATTTAATATGCTTACGTTTGGAAGAATTTCGAAAAGATTTCTAATTGTCTCTGCAGAATTGTTATTCATTTTACCTAACTATACATCCTTTTTGTTCATTTTAATTACTCCCGAAATATATTAACAAAAATTAAAAAGAATGTAGAGGAAGATTTAAAAAAAAAATTTAATTTTTGCAATAAAGGAAAAAGGTTTACATTTAAAACAGTGGTCTTTCACTATCACATATTAATTATTAATGCTTAGATAAAATTTGGATTAAAAGGTTTTTGGTTTATTATAGTGTTGATTGATACATTTAGTCCAGCTATAGTTTGGGGAAACTGGTGCAGTTATAGTTGTGGTAAAATTTAAAAATTAATAAGGGGATTTAATTTTACTCGAATTGTTCCAAAAATTTACCCATTCCAGAGAAAGACAAAAATACAAAATCAACAATGTTTGTGGATGCTTCTGAAAAGCAGCTGGATTTGCAAAACGTATTTCGCAACTTAGTATAGCAATTTTCATACTGACTTTTTCATGTATGCATTCTATTAGGACTAAATAAATCATTAACAATAATTTAAAGAATTAATTTATTCCCCACTAAAGTATACTTGTACTTGTAAGTCGTACATTAATTAATTATTTTCTTTGGAACAATAATTTAACTGCATATTATTTTATGTGAAATACGAAAGAATTTTAAATTGTCGATTTAAAATTCAAATTTTTTCAAGTTTTAAAACTTCAAACATTTTTTGAATAATTCTTATTAGCACTGAATTTTTATTTTAGTAATATTAAGCTTCCCTTTAATATTTGACCAGACTTTAAAAACTAAAAGTCTACTCTTCTAGATATTTTTTAAACAAAATTCTCCTTTGAAGAACTATTACTTTACTTGTGACCAAGAAATATGAACCGAACTCATTGTCTGTTCACGAGAAAACGCTAATAAAAAATTATTTTTCGCTAGCTCACAACATTTCGCACTTTCTGAGACATGTCAACAAGGAAAGACACTCAAGCAAATGGACGCAAATTTTTCTTCCATTTTTTCCCCTCTGAGTCGTATTTCCATAACAATGGTGGACTTTTTGAAGTGTTTTGAGTACCTGACCTTTCCTACTTTCGAATCTCCCAACTTGAAGCATGGAATGGGAAAATGATTAAGAAGTCGTGATAAAAGGTAGAAAACATTCCTTTCCGAACAAAGGTCTTGTTGACTCAAAAACCACATGCACTACCTTATTTTGTTTGTGTCTTCAGCCGGAATATTGCGTTGTGTGAGGATTTTGGGGAATCGAAGCCTGAACTGTAACCAATCGCAATTTTCCATTGATTTATTTTTGGAACTACTACAAATAAGCAACAATTCTGAATTAATTTACGTTTTCTTGATGTTCTCCATTTATTAATAGGTTTATCTTTGCGCAAGTGCGAGTGGTAATTTATTCAGTTTTAAAAATACTAGTTTTAAAAACAATAAAGGGTTACAAATGTATATAAAAAAATTATTAAATTTTATTTTTTATTTCAAATAAAATTATGTGAAGAGTATAAAGAACAAAATACTAGTTGATATGGGACAATCCCTGTTATAATAAAACCTTTTCTATAGATGTTCCTATTATGGTTTATCGGACTCCGTTACCATGCGTGAAGAATTCGGCAACATTTAATAATTGAAATCTCACTCTGCTGTTACGAGGTGCAACAAAACCCTTGCATTTTTTTTTTTTTTTTTTTTTTTTTTTTTTTAAATGTTACAAAATTTCAAGTTTAGTGAAAAGACTTTTTCCCGAATAATCAATTTCTGATACGATATCCGTATTTGAAGCCAAAATGTAAACTTCCTATAAATTTACAGATTCTGTTCGAAATTCAATGCTTGTCCGATAGAAACTTCTGGTTGAGTTTTATATAATTCTAATCTTATCGATTTCCTGAAACTGATATATAAACACATGTCTTTGACGTTTATAATTAAATAAATTGCAAATTGATCCAGTACTTCTAGCCATGACTATCAGAAGAATTATGTAGAAGGAGCTCGTTTTGAAGAGAACTTGCATTTGACATATCACACGTGTCTTGCATGGATTTATCTGGGAAAGTTAATCTCAAACGATCGGACAGAACCTTTGTATAGCTTTTATATTTCCCCGATAGTAGTGAAGCACTAACGCTAAAAATGACTTGGAGATATACTTTTATCAATGAGTAGATGAATAATACACAAGGTATTAGTATGACGAATGTTTTCTATAAAAGTAAACATTCTACGAGATTTTTAAAAAGACTCAGAGCAGTTTATTTTCCAATACAAGCAATAACATTTCGCACATCCTTGGTAACTGAGAAATTTTCAAAAATTATCGGAGTCATCTTTTCACAAACTCACTTCTCTCTGATTAAAATATGATATTTAGTTCAATTTTTCCACAAGTTGACTGAGTTAAAAATGATATAACCCATGAAAACAAAGTTTTTATATAAATCTTTTACATGCATCACCAATTTTTATATTCATTAACAAAGCGCCGTTTTTGTTGCAAGCATGTGCTTGATGTTGGCAACTAATTTTAAACATTAAAAACATCTCTATCACTAAAATATTCGGTAAACTACTTTTCAAAATTTATTCATTAAAAATGAATACGAATTTATGCACTCACATCCAAAAATCTTTTATTTATTCTGATTAAAACAATTTATTTTATTATTTATTTATTAAAACAGTTTTGGCAGCAGGAAAGAGTTTCTCCAATGATCGGTTAAATGTTATTTCAGTGCGATCGATAACGGCAAGTTGGTTTATTAGATTCCGTAAAAGTGACCTTTTAGTGATAATGACAGCCGCCAAAATTTGACAGAATGCATTGTCATCGACATCGAATCTATCTGCTAAGTTTCAGCCCGATTGGATGACGGCAAGGGGCTTAATTAGGCCTCTACAGATTTTTGCCGCCATCGGCAAACATACAAAATCAAAGCTAATATAAATGATTCAATAGTAAAATAACAACACAATTTTCACCTGAAGGAAACATTTCAAAACAGGAAAACTTAGCACTTTTACCGTCAATTTTTTTTTTTACAAAAATAAAAATTTATATTTAAAGTTAAGATCTTAAGTATAAAAAGCTGGCACTGAGAAAGTGATTTCGTAGTAGACCTGTAAAATAAATAATATGTTGTCGAGACAAGTAATTCGTAGTAATTCTGTCCTTAACTATAGGATAACTTTCCGCGTCATTTCCTTTGTTCGTGGAGTTATTACGTAAACTTTCTCCCTGGGTAATTTCCAATAATGCATACAATATTTCCGTTACGAATTTTTCAAATTGTTATAAAAGATAATTTCTTAGTATTCGCCTTTTCGATGCACTGATATTGAGTAAATTTTTACTTTTAGAATTTAGTCTTCAACCCACACCACTGATTACTTCATTTGTGTTGACTAGTTCTGCTCTACTTATTGATAAACGTGAGTAGTTGTAGTGAATGTGCTTCTGATTTTTCTCAAAAAAAAAAGAAAACGCTTTCTACTTTCTCGGACTGAGAGTAAATCGTGTTCTTTCCCATTTACAACATTGACATTATTACTGTGCTTTAATTAAGTTGCACATCCATTTTCAATGGTGGATTGTTCTAATTCGGACATTTTGATAAGAGAAGCAGTTTGTTTTACATCAGTGATGTCATGGCAATGGCAATATTCCAAACCCAATCAAAACGTTATATTTTGCCCCGTTTTAATATAACACAACAGTCAGTATTTTAGTTCCCATGACATGGACATAATCTTTCATGGATCGTTAAATAAATGTGTTTTATACTTATTTCTTGATACTTTCTTCTGATAGAATATAGTTTATGCAACCGTAAAACCGAGGGCTTTTTTTGGCAAAATTTAACCAATTCATTTATCTGTCCAAATAGAGTTAAGGCATAAGAACTTGTGCTATAAATTACATTGTTGCTGAATGTTTCCCATCACGTTAAACAGCAGTTAGTTACATCCGTTTAATAACTTGCTTAATTTTTAAGTAGCTGAATATCTGATCCAAAATGAAAGGGGGAAGTAATTAAAAAAACCTATTCAATATATCCCACAGCGGATGTCACGCCATAACATCGCCATATCTACATTCCGTTTTATTTTCTTTACCTAATTAGTTCAAACACATGCAAGCACTAATTAAACTGACCTCATTGTAACCAAGGGCTTTATATCATTAGGCTAAACCCTTGAAAAGTAAACTAGTTAATTGCAAAGGTCGTAGCTTAATATCTACCTATTGCAGTGTGATACGATTTGTTTGCATTTGTGGTCCTACTTTGAAATAATTACTGCTCTGACTGGGATAATGAATGTGTTACCTCTTATTGATGTAATCGGGGACAATGTATTGGTTTTAATGGCTCGTGAAAGTTGTGTGGTAAATTTTGGAAAACATTTATTTTTATTTTTTTATGTTCTCAAAGAATTGTTCAAGGCATTGGAACAATGGTGAACTGCTTTAGAAAAAGGGGGGAAAAATCTTTTTGCGATGAAAACCATTGCAAAATAAATGTTAAATTATGGAAAAAAAAAGCAAATAATAGTATTTTGCTAAAAGATAATTTTAATTCGCATGACAAAAATAATGATCAAAAGTGTCATTTTATTAAAGTAATTTCATATCGTATTTATTTTTTGAAAATTTCTCTACTTTTTCTATACTACTAAAGAAAAATATGATTTAATTCCAAAGCTTTGTATATTTTGAGATAAACTTTTCGTGTTTATTTTTTTACTGTCAATTCTTGGTATGGTTTAGTATCTTTCATGAAAAAGTTTCCAGCTAACGATGCACTCATAATCACATTCTCGGAATAATTCACTAAACAGTTTAATAACAAGCAGTCCCTTTTACTTTCCTAGAACATTTAGTAATACTTGTGATATTTAAAAAAAAAAAAAATATTTTTTCTTATTTCAAGACCGCTATAATTATCTCCGGTGATTAATACTCATTACAACAATGCAGTGAACCATTCAAAAGAAAGTAACGTAGTCCATGCTTTTGAGTCACGTATCTTCTGCACTTATTACAAACATAACAGTTTTTATGCTCAGTCTATTATTATGGCTCACGAAATATTCTAAAGTTGGTGCTTTTTGACCTTGAAGACAAGATATTCCGCTTCAACTTTCCTTTTTTGCGCGTCACTTGTATAATTCTGCTTATGTTTTCATCTTTAAAGGTAAAGGAAAATAGCCTGTTCCGTGAACAGAAACCATTTCAATTATTTGTACCCAGTGACAAGAGTTGAAAAAAGAATTTACCCTCTTCTCTTTTCCTCTCATTCATTCTCTCTCTACGATTTTTGCTCCGGATTCTGCTGACAGTATAACTTACGAAATTTTTTGAAAATTTCATATTCTTGTCTCAAATAAATTGGGTGGTCAATAGTTCATATAGAAATTCCTCCTGCCAAAGAGAGAATAATAATTTTCTCTTCAATCGCAATAATTTGAAAAAGTTCAAATTTAAATTTTCGCATTATATATTATTCCCTCACAATACACTTTTGATTTCCTCCCATTAATGTCAGTTGACTGCGCCGTAGCCAAGCAAAACCTCAATTGAAATATAGATTTTGCTCTAATTCTATAATTTTTAAGATACTTTTGCAATACTAATTGACATGATAAAAGGTATATAGGATATATTTTTTAGTTTAATTCTTTTTTATTTTAATCGTTTTTAGAAATTCTTTATTACTATTGTATTTTTATGAAGTCGTACTTTATCCGAACGTGTTATATTTTTTCAAATTAGTATAATTATGTGTAATTAATTATCACAATGGTTGATATTTTTGAAAAAATGAAGATTTGCGTATAAACTTTTAAGAGTTGAGAAAGGGGAATTATATCTATTCCGAAAATTATCATTTTAAGTTTTAGAACAAGGAACTCAATACAAATTTTAGATAGGTTTTTGTTTTTTTATAAGACCTAAACACATTTATTTGGTAATGTTTGATGGTAATTTCCTATATTATACAGACGTAGAATTATAAATTACTTTGATTTCTGAATACATGGGCCTTAATTACTGATTATACTCTTTTATCTTACCGTAATACCATAATTAATTCCAATATTTTTTCCATTACAATTTCATATCGTCCCCCCCCCCCCGACTCCCCCACAAAAAAAAATCCGGTTACCCTACTGTTTGAACTTGATCCCTGAAATCTCGTTACTACCAGTTTCATTGTCTTTATTAAGAAAGAAGATTTCTTTAATGTTCTTGGAGGTTGGGAAAAGAGCTGCACCACCGTTATCATATGTCCTTGACTCCTATTCCAGTGCATGGTCGGGCAGTGTCTATGTTTATGCGACAGACATGGCCATAACTAAATCACTTGTGTTTTTAGGAGCGGATCCTCTTCATTAGTTTTTATTTTCTTCCTCCTTAGAAATAAGATTTTACAGCATTGCACTTAGAAGCTTTTTTCCCCCCGGTTTCATAAGAGTCAAAGGATGTTATAAGTGGCTGCTTTGGTAAAAAACGTATCTAACTGTGATAGCACCTGCGTTATTTTTTTACCTGCAACAATACACAAAAGATATCTGACTTGGGGCTTGGCTTCAGTCCGTTAGAAAAACACGTTTGGGAAGTGGAATGTTCTTGGAACTATTCTATATAATCTACAACATATTTATTACCTCCCAAAAAAATGATGACGTAGGGTAATCTGGGTTACGGATTGCTAAACAAGAGTAGGATTACCCACTGAAATTTTTTGTAACAAAGGGAAGAAAAATTCCGCTGACCCACAAAACGTGCCATTGACTGGATGGCTCTCCCGTCTGACACTCCCCCCTATATTTTGAGTTCCTGTTACAGTCAAGATTCAAATGGTAGATTAGATAATAAAAAAAAAATGACCACTATTTTAGGGACCAAATATCATTTAATCATTTTGTTTTTCAACTACCCCTGGATGAACCTTCGATATAGATAGGATGAACTTCATTATGTATCTGAATGCAAAAACACTTGAATGCTTGTGATGACAAACAATATGATAGCTCAGGTGTAATGAATACTGTTTGGACTAGAGATTGCTCATATCATTAACATTCGCCATGCAAGTATTTTTATTACTTACATTATTATTTAATATTTTGTATGTAAACCAAATTGTTAGTAACTATTAATAAATTTATGCTCCATAATAACCAGGGTTGTCTAAAATTCTTTTTGCCGATACGCATGCTTCCCGATTGTGGCAGTAACCCCAACTGTAGCTAGGATTTTTTCATTATAAAATGTAAAGTCAAAATTTTTTTCATAATTTAACGTACAAAAAAAATCGAAAAACTTGTAATTTTCGTATTTATTTTCTCACTAACTTATATCACAATACATGCATAAAAATGTATGAGTTATTATTAATTAGTTAAAAAAGTGGGGGTACGCCTTACCAGCTCTCAAGAAAATACCGGAACACCGAACCGGCGGCGAGTGAAGGCTCCACTACACTCCTGATAATAATATTCAAATGATTATCTTAAGTAAAAATAAAAAATAATAAGATTATAATGAAGTAACAAAAACTAAACAATAAATTCGTTGAAGATCGATATTTAAATAAATAAAAAAATAGTTTTATGTTTCTGGGATCTGTTTATTTTAGGAGTTGAAAGTTTGAAACGCCTCGACAGAGAGACAATTCTACCCAGCTCCCTTTAGCTAGATCCGTCACTGAAATTCGGATAAAAAATGAGATCTGCTTTATTATATCTTTGCATATGCATATGAAGTACTTTTAGAGGCCTTATGATAATTTCGTTACTTTTCTGAATGTCAATGTTCAAGAATATCTCTCCGCATCTTTTTCGTTTTCTTCCTTATATCATATGTTCCAGATTCACGCGGACATATGTCACCAGTTAAAGACAGACACTTTTTAAAGTTGACGATTAATGGTTTTGTTGCGTCGAGAGCAGATTTCTCCGTGTTTGAACTTGAAGTCCATGACACTTTAAGGTCAAGGACTTTCAGTCACTGGCCAGAAGCATTTCTAAGCTTAAGTCTAAGTGAATATTACTAGAAGTTACTTACAGAGAGCATTAGTAAAAAGGATTTAAACGTTTTGCAGCTTCGAATCGAGTCTTATTAAAAGGAGGCACTGCGTAATAACGTAATGATAAAAGTCTTTATCCTTATGGATGTTCTTGATTGTACATTGATCTTTTCTGACACAAAAATACTAAATAAGTTTGCACAGTAAAATATACTTTGTTGCAACAACAACAAAATTCCCTTTAAAAATTATCATCTAAAAGCCTTTAATATTAGGATTTAGACCTTGAAAAAGATCGATGAGAAATTTTCTTGCAAGAAGGTAGCACAGATGACCAAACTGATCCATTATTGCCTTGTGAAAAATTGCCATCATTTTAAACCGATTTTCTTTCTTTTACTGGGAAATTCGCTATCGAAGTAAGCGTAAGCCCATTTCTTAGACATTTCTATTTCTCCTACAGAAATCACAATCACTTAATAATTTAAATTGAGTCTTATTTTGTAGCCTACACGGGTATTAAGAATTTACTAATAATTTTTTTTTTTAATTATTCTATTTGACTAAATAAATTTTTCAACACATTCAATTATATGGCAATTTGTAGTTCACCCCCATAAACGTCTAGTCGATTTTTTCAATGTACACAGCTGATCGGCATGATGTCATGTCGAAATCCGGGTTGTCTGTCTGTCCCTATCATTGTCCAACGCCTCTGCCAGAATTTTTTTTTATTTCCGTCAGTCATATCTTGGGTCAAACTAAAATTAATTTTGTTTTGCCGGAACGTGGGAACCAAAAGACAACAGTAGTTTTCCAAATGTTTAAATATATCGCGTTAAAGGTGAAAATACTAATGGTAGAGTGTTGTGTCAAAGGACAAAATGTTTACAGGTTTTAAAGTGAGAAAACATTATATTTCGTAGAAAAACATAAAAACTACTCCTTGATCACTTATTAGAAAATTACCAAGAAAATTTTCTTTTCGTACACATCTTATATAATGGCATTTTTTTCTCTCTTACATTTCCTTTCATCAGATGAAGGTATTTGGTTTTTCAACCTAATACCACTCGCTGATTGAAAATACTATGATAAAAATCTCAATGGTGTCGGTTTGTTTGTCCATTGATCGGTCCCGTTCTTCGTCACGCTATAAATAATACAATCCTGGAGTGTGAAAATACTGAACAGAATTTAATAAAACTCTGAAGGTGCGTACAATTAGGAAATAAATAGGTTCTAACGAACGTTCTGATATGTGCAAGAATATGAAAACTCAGTAATCGAGATTTTTCGTCAATTTAATGGTAACATGATCAATGGTTGCCATTACAATGGTTGACGAAACTAATTCACAGCAATGAGTATGAAATGTAAAATCTTCAGGTTTGATTTCATTTACAATTCAAAAATTAACTTTATTTATAATAAACTTATTTAATTAATGAAAAATTATTCCTTGAGTTGTTACACTAATCCAGCCATAGCCCAGGGCAAAGACTATGTTCATCATCTGTTAATATTTGCAAGGTTAATATTCTTAGCCAAAACTGAAAATTGACTACTATTTTGGTTGCCAATTTGCAAGAAAGAAAAGTAAAACCCTAAAATTGTCAAAATATCGCCAAGAAACACTGATTTGATGAGTTTTTTGTGATGGCTTTTCGATACGCCCTATGATGTGATAGTCTTGAGAGTCTCGCCAGACCCCAATTTTTCTTCTTTTGATAATAGATGTTTTGTGACAAAGCTCTTCAATTTTCATCCTAGAGGATATTGACGATTTACAAAATAATAATAATATTAAAACTTTTTTTATTTTAAAGTTTTATCGAGTTAAGAGTCTAAAAACTCGTATATGAGAGAGAATAGTTATTTTTTCGTTAAATAAATTGCAATTTTTTGCCATTGAAAAATTAAGTATTCATTGGGAAAAAAATCTGCCATTTCTAGGTAACGTAACTCATATACAACGTCATTGAAATACTATAGCAATCAAGTGATGTTAAAATATTCGATTTCAATACAAACGCAGACCTTCGAAGCATTTTAACTGCTGGTATAGACGTTAATATGGTTTTGTAAATCAATGTTAATCGTTTAGAAAGAAAACTTATAATTAGTGTGAATAATCGAGTTATTTCTAATGATTGAAGGCGGGGCTTACGAAAATGTTCTGGGTTACGAAAATGTCAATTCGTTATATTGTTTCGCATTTGTTAACGAAAACAAAAATAATTCGAATACGCTGGTTTAGAAATAGAAGTTTTAGTATCATATAAATTCATTTATATTGATGGCTGCAGAAAAGTTACTGCTTTCCATTGTTTCAAATAAGAATAGAATTATTTCCCACTGTCATCTGTCAGTGAATGAAATGTTAAAATTTTCATCGAGCTATCGAAAGAAATAAAACCCAAATATGATAGGATGGAAGGAACAAAGATTCGTCTGAAATGGTAGTTTGTTGTAAAACTTGTCTATAACGATACTGTAGGGACATGGAAAATATTGTTACATACAGGTTACCATACATAAAAACTTGTCTGTAACGATAATGCGAAGACTTTAAAAAAATATAATTATTGCCAGATTTCACTCAGACAGTTTGAGAATTTTGTGCATCTAATTTTTATGTATGTATAATAATAAGTGCAAGAGATCTAAATTTAAAATTTTAGTTTAACTAATTTAAAAGTTCTATATTTTTAAACAATAATTAACACAATTCTAATTATTTTAAAAGTTAACCAATTGATGATTTTAGGTTTTTCCTAAGAATAAGACACATTTTATTTACCGCCCTGAATAGCACGTCTTGCTCACTAGAATTAATTTGGAGAAATCATAACTTAACTGATGAATCCATTCTGCTGAGGCGAAGTGCAAGGAGTATTACCATTAATTATATATTTATGCTTGGTGATAATATGTCATTTTCTTTTACGATTCGACAAAATAAAAATATTGGTTACAATTGTTATTATACTTAAAAGGGAAATGCAAATGGTAAAAAAAAATTAATTTTTCAGAAAAAAAGTGTGTTTCATTCAGAAAAAAAAGTTTTTTAATTTTATTTGTTTAGTTGCTGAGGCAAATGACACTTGCATGGAATATTGTTTGAGTTCATCTAACGAGTTCAGATGCATATTCGAAACAGTTGATAATGCTGAAACAACAGCCTGTTGAGTTAGATTGGACCATTGGTGAAGATTAGTTTTCCAAGATAAAAAAGAATCTGGATTAACGTGAATACTATTTGTTTTTCTTAGAGGTAAAATTTTCGTTATAGACAGGTGCATCTACAAAGTGATTATTGCTGTGGGCAAGTTCAAAATTCAAATACAATGCAAATACAAAAATGACGAACAACTATAGGCACAATGCCCATCTAGGTTGATCTATTGTGACGGGTGAATAAGAAATGAAAAGGAATTATGCCAGGGCCAGAGAAAATATCTTTCTGTCAGGTTTATTTGTTGTAGGCAGTTTCGTTTTACACAGGTTTCACTAGATTCTTGTATTAACATTGCATAAATTTTCTTTTTTTTTCTTCAAAAATAATAAAAGCCATTTTGTCTGTTAATTACTAGTTAAAATTATGAAATTTAAATTACTAAAAAATTGTTCAAAGAATATACTTATACGCTTAGTATATTCTACATTTCGAACTTTTTCTTCTATTATTTCAAATATGGAAACAAGAGTGCTTTCATTACTTTGTATTGTTCATCTAGAAATTTGTTTATGAAGGCACAATAAGTACATTTATTTAAATATTCTAATCATCATAAGTACTCATATTTTTTTCACGGGGATGGGGGGGGGGGGGGGGTCATGAAAATTTCGCCTTTTCCAACATTTACCCTTTGTCAACTAAGATATACTGAACTTGATTTTCGCATACACTCAACAAGAAACCCGTTCAACTGGTTTTATTGAAGCACACCAACTAGTTTTCAATTTTTGATATTTATTTCTGCTTGTGTTTCTTAGAAATCCTATGAAGAGTAATAATCCTGCACCATCAATTACTTTTCCATCGACAATTGTTCGGATGCGGATTCGTAGCAGCAACTGTGGTCTGACAAAAACTTTGCACCAGAGTTAATAAACGCTATGGAGTAGATGAACTATATGTCATAGCTATTAGTTTTGCGGATAATACTTCCCCCATCTGCCCGCGTATCACTCACTGTCCAGAAGAGGGCGGTTTCCGATTTTCGTCTCGGAATTCCACCCACCCAAGAGCGGGAATTCCTTTTGAAGTCATCCACCCCCCTCGGATACGAACGTTCGTTTTGTTTGGTTTTGGAACTCGAGGGGACTTCCCACGCACTGCTTCCCCCTCCCCCCCCCCCCCCTGAAGGGCTTTTCGTTTTCATTATTTCTTGAAATGCCACCCATTCGTAATCTGATGCTGCATCTTTTGCCATTTGAGATGAGCCGTCGAAAGAACCGTCTAATCCCAACTGAAAACAAGGCTGTTGTTTGTACACGTTCCTGGAGATGGGAATCTCTCTCAGTGAACGTGCGCGTGAGTTCTGGGAATATTTTCAAACAAATATGGGCTAATTATATTCGTACAATGCCAATTTAATCTCTGCGGAGAATTCTTGCTGTGAACCTGTTCTTCGTTCAGTAAAATTACATTTCAGTGTCTTTTTGAGTCGATACGAAACACTTTTTATATTCTTAATGAGAACAGATCCACCTTTGCATTAAATGAACCATCAACCATTATTTTATCTGTTAAAAATATTCTATTAAACGTGTAAATCATTCTGTAAAAAAATAAATTTATTCTTCTTTTGATTTTTGTTCAATTCTCAATTCAATGAAATTTTCATTATGAATTACCTATCAGTCGATTTCATTTCTTTCTTAAGTTAAACCATCATAAACAATCTATTTACTTTTATTGCACTCTAAATGATTTACTTGTGCCAGGAGTAATTTTTTAAGGATCCTGATTTCTGTGAATTAAAATTAACAATGAAAAAGAGATCTATATTGTGATAAAATTTTAGTTACTTTCATACAGGAAAAACATTTACCATCAACAATAACAGTGAAAAATGGAAACAAAAATCTTTACATGAAAATAGGCATTTAATAATATATGAAAAGTTAATTTATTTAGAGTTTATGCGGTCCATTTTAAGACAAAAATGTAATGAAGATTTTTTTTTTTTTTTAATTTAAATTTTTATGAAGGCTCAACCACAGCCAAAACATGTGTGTATTTAAAAATACGTTACAATTTTGATCAAACATTATTTTATCTATTAAAAATATTCTATTAAATGTGTAAATCATTTTGTAAAAAAATAAATTTATTCTTCTTTTGCTTTTTGTGGAATCTGGAATCTCTTGATCCGTAGTTAAGCGCGTTATCCGTTGCGCCACTGGCCCTCGGGCCCGAAGAAGGAAGGCTCAACCAGAGCCAAAATATGTGTGTATTTAAAAATACGTTACAATTTTGATCAAACATTATTTTATCTATTAAAAATATTTTATTAAATGTGTAAATCATTTTGTAAAAAAATAAATTTATTCTTCTTTTGCTTTTTGTTCAATTCCCATTTTTCCCCAAGGGCCAGTGGCGCAACGGATAACGCGCTTGACTACGGATCAAGAGATTCCAGGTTCGAATCCTGGCTGGCTCGTACGGATGATATGTTTATTTTTCTCATACAAATAAAAGACAATCGGTTCTAGTAACATTTATTTTTGTCTTATATTCCTTTAAATTTTATTCAAGGACACATACATTTTATTTGCACTTATAATATATCAACATTTTTCGTTCTTCTATTAATAAATTAATTAAATTATTAATAAATTAAATTGCCCATTTTCTTTGTTTACTTTCTATTTCTACGTGAAATAATTATATTTTATTTTCCCTGGTAATTTTGGCCTAGTAGAATATTTTTAGCTTAAAAAGTTTATAACGAAATAATCATTTATAAAAAAATTTTCATAGTTTTTCTTTTGTATTTTAACTATAAATATTTATGAGCTATCGAATACTGTTATAGTTTTGGATTTAGGAAAAATGAGTTTTCTTTAATACAATTGTACGCACGTGATTTATTTTAAGTCATTTGAAATGTAATCTGCATAGTTGATTTTTACGTTTTTTTTTTTTCAAATTTACAAAAATGTTAAAGTTATTAAAATTTTGTAACTTTGTTATTTTGTTGTAAAAAAATTATTGCTCTTTGATAAAAAATTTACCAATAAAGTTTTTAAGTTAATAGTTTAGTAAAACCACCAAAAATTAAAAGCATAAAATTTCCAGTTTATTTTTAAATTATTAGAAATTTATTGATCTGCTGGTAAGTCCTTTAGACAATTAAGTAGCAAATGAAAATTCTTTTTGCTTCAATATATTTCTCACTTGTGATATATTTTATTATAGCAAATTGAGGAGAATTTAGATCCCATTGAACCGGAAACTAAAGAACACAGTTCCAAGAAATACTCTAAAGATCATCAGAAACCCCATCACCATGGACATAAGCACAAGAAACATCCGATTGGAGAAGAACTGGTGAGTTACTAAAAAAAATTTATACCCTTGATTTAGTTTTATGTCTTAACACAAACAGTGGTAGAAGTGGGAAAAAAAAGGTGGGGGGACGGCCAAAAGTTGGTAACAAGTGCACCTCTTTTTTTTCAGTGACTTAAAACTTTTTCTCAGTGTCATTACATTTCGCATTTCCCTACATGCTTGGTATATTTTTAAGAAGAAAATCTATGCTTGATTAATTTTAGTACTATCTAATATCCTATGCCCAGTATTGCTTACTGTTCAAAGAAATTTATAAACAAAATTAGTGATAAAAACTGAAAAATATAGTCAAGAATAAATAAAAAAAAATTACTCAATTTTGAATTACATGACTCGGAAGACAGTGATAAGATGAATTTCTTTCAACAATTTTGGCATTGATGGTATATACAAGTATTGTAACGTGCATGCAAAAATTGAAAGGAAAAAAATCGCAAAATGATATTTTACCTTCTTAAAGGAAATGTTTGCATTTTTCAGATTTCTTGTTTGGCTTCATGTATAATTTTTCCTGCACATTTATGAGTTTTACTGGTTTTGTGTTTAAAAATCTGCTTTCTTAAGGATTCTCATTAGTCAAATTCCTTGTCTCTATGTGGAAATTTTTTACACCCTACCCATTCGTTAGAAAGTTTGAAACCTTGTTTTTTTCTTGTTCCAAGCTTTTTAGCCGCCTTTTATATGTGTTGCATCCAAGTTTTTGTTCTTCACAAATAAGCCATGGATACTCGTTGTATTTCTGAAGGTAAGTATTTTGTGTCCAATGCTTTGGATAATCATTACTGCAGTGCGTTTTTGCTTACTGTTGCTGCCAAGTGCTAGATTCTCTCTCCTCGAGGTCTCTTCAACTTGATGCACTTGCACATTTTCCACTGCTCCTTCCTCAACGTTCTGTAGTGTATCGGAGTCATTTTTCTTACAGTTTTGAAGCCAAATGTACCAATCTCATCTTGTTTTGTACTAGATGGATTACGAATACAAATGCTGTTTAGAATCAGAAGTAAGAGTTAATGGTTAAGTTGGAGGAATACACGGTTTTCTACTAATAATCAAAACGCAAAACATTTTAAAGTAAATGGTCGAGGATAAAACAGGAAATGATAGTGCAATAAATGTCTTTTTCTATCCACTCCTCAATAATCCCAGACAACGGGCGTCGATACTCACTGCGCATTTCCAAGAAAAATTGACTGAATCTGCTTTAAAAAAAAAAAAATTAAAAAAAAAAAAAAAATGAAAATATAAAAAATAACAAACAGTCAGAAAAAGCAGAAGTAATGAAAATGGTTAATTCTGTTCCCCCCCCCCCATCTCCCCTTTTAGTTTTTAGACGGATTGAATGTTTTTTAAAATTGGAGGAATAGATTTCGGTAGTTTTAGAAGTAGGGGGATGGATTTCAGTGGTTTTAGAAGTGGGGGGATGGATTTCAGTGGTTTTAGAAGTGGGGGGATGGATTTCAGTGTTTTTAGAAGTAGGGGGATGGATTTCAGTGGTTTTAGAAGTAGGGGGATGGATTTCAGTGGTTTTAGAAGTGGGGGGGATAGATTTCAGTGTTTTTAGAAGTGGGGAGACGCATGGCTATTTTCCGGACAAGTGGAGGGACGCGTCACCCCGCGTCTACCCACACTTCTAGCACTGAACACAAAAAGGATTCGTGTATATTAATCGCAGCTTTTCTGAAAATTTTACTATGAAAGCGTGTTTTTTTTTTTTTTCTTTCTTGGAAGGTAACACCAGATTCGCAGGTCGTTCATAAAATAGCTATTTTCTTGGTTGAGATATTTAGAGTATTTAAATATAAACTAATTTGACAGTGATTATATTGCACAGAAATTATCAAATAACATTTTTAATAGTTAATGGAACCAAAACTTCATTTGTTTCTCAATATTTTTTGCAAAACCTATTTGAAGTTTTAAAAGCTTTAGATAACAAATTTTGGAATTCTGGATGATCACAGTGGTCCCGAAAAAATTACATGGGCTTAGCAGGATTCAAAACCATCTGTTTTTACGATTAGCTTCAATATTAAAAATATTTTAGTTCATTTTTTTTAAAAGCAATTTAACTAAGATAGTTTGAATCAGATAAGCGATCCCTAAACGAAAATAATATTCCTGTAAACTATTAATTGTCAACTACCTAACTTTCCCCACAAATTTTTCTACCTATGATTTCCAGATGTAAAGCTAAAACAGGGTTATTTTTTAAACAAGTAACATATTTTACACATTTTCGGAATCCCTTCAGTTGTAGTTTTCACTTATAGATTCAAACACAAAATTATTGAAGGGAAAAAAAAAAAAAAAAAAAAAAAAACGCAGAAATGTTTTGCATTTTTTTTGTGTGTGTTTAAAGATGTTTTTTTTTTCTTTCTTTTTTCTTTTTTTTTCTTTCTTTTTAAAAAAAGTTTATTGGATGTTTTGTGTGCCATACTTTCAATTGTTCAACTAGCCTCCGTGTTATTGAAGTGCAAGCGTTTTGGACTTTGGACGGACAAATAGACATCAAAGTGATACAAGAAAAGCTGTTGTAGCTGTGAAGTTTGAATGGAAAAAATTAATCACACAGAGATATCGAAATAAAGCTCCAATTTAAATTTGGATATTTTTCTAATTGTTGCTGCAAAAATTAATATTATTATTATTATTATTATTATTATTTTCATTTATATCAGTCGTCTATTTGCGAAAACAAGTACGTCTACAAAAATTGAAAAATATATTCAGACTGCCCGTTTTCAGGAATTCTCTTTTTAAAAAATGAGCGAAAAAATTAATTTTTTAAATGTCTTGATTTTCATGAATCTGGGACAAGCAAATTATTTTATCTTCCTTCCTGAAAATCACTTGAAAAAGATACGAACAATTTTATCTATTCATTTACACTATAGCCTTTTGAGATCCAACGAATATTTTGGATTTCGAATAATAATCCATTTATTTTTTAAAACCTCCCCGATGACTTAAAATGGAAATGTATGTGTTTTTAATTGTCTTATAATTTTTATTATCATTGCTTTAATGTTCTTATGCTTTTAGACAAAAGAAGCTGAAACTAAACCAAAGGATACTCCCGTAGAAATTCCCGAACCTGAAGTGAAACTTCAGTCTGATATTGAGACTAGCAAAAAGGCCATAAAGGAAGAGAAGCGCAAAGCCGAGACTGAAGATCTGCACCTACAAGACTTGGCTTATGAAGAAAGTTTGAAAAAAGATAAGAAAAAGAAGAAAAGTCATCACGGAGCTCATCATGCTGGTATAATGCAGTTTTTTTTTTTTCATTTAGTATATTAAAAAGTTCAAATATTATTTAAAATTGTTATAAAATTATTAAAAATGTCATTGTAATTTATTATCCTGCTTTATACTGCGAATGCGCCATATGCATAATTTCCAAGTACAAAATCTAATAAATATTATTTTAAAAATAGATTAATAACAATTGATAAAAAATAAATCCTAATAATTAATTGACAAGAGGGTTGCAAGTTTGATGGCGCCATCTAGTGGGAAAAACTGAAAAATAAGTTGCCGTTGCTAAATATGCCTGAATGAATTACCCAACTAAATATTGTATTAAAAACATAATTTTAAATAGGAAAAAATTTTGATCAGAAAATAATGAGAGATGATCTTATTATTATTTAAAGTTAAGTTTCGTATCAAACTTCTTGAACAATTCTCATAACAAATTAGCATAAGTAATCTTTTCAACATCTTCCAAAAAATATCTCCCAGTCTTCAACGAGAGCTGCCAGGGAAGGCCAAAAAGGTGTATTTATCCCATTTATCCCCCCCCCCCACACCTTCTCCACCGTGCTTGAAAAGTAAAGATATAGCGGAGAAAAGTTGTAAAATTCACAGGAAAAGGAAATATATATATATGGGTCTTAAATTAATATTTTAGTAAGAAATCCAATTATCATATTTTAACAAAATCTTTAGAAAACTTACAACCCCCTCCCTTCTCCGCAAATAATGCGGTCGGTGACCATGCAGCCTTGATAAAGGATTGAAAATGAAGAAATACTCTTAAAACGTGGATTTTCTATAACACTTTTCCAAGCAACATATACAGTTGGCAAATTTTAAAAGGCCACTTTGAACACCTTACAAAAAGATCCAAAATTTTATAACGATTGTTATTATTTTTTAAATTTAATTTTTTTAAATGGCTATATTAAATTCATGGTTACTCATGGTCTTTCCTGCACATTTATTTAGAAGTCGTCGAGAAACCGAAAGGAAAGGGTGATCACAAGCTTTTCACCGAGGAAGAAGCAAAAAGCCCTGAAGAAAAGGTGATCGAAGACTCCTTTGAACCTCTAAAAGAAACGCGTGCCGAAAAGAAGGGCAAAGGAAAGGATAAGAAATCAAAAGGCAAGAAGAAGGCGTCCGAGAAGAGTAAAGATAAGGGCAAAAAATCCAAGGAAGGCAAAAAGGGCAAGGATAAGAGCAAGAAATCAAAGGAGGGCAAGAGGAAGTGGTGACCTAAACGATAGGTGAATGGATTGATTTTTAAATCATGTTTGAGCTACCACAGTGCACAAACGAAATTCCATACTACATTTGTATACATTCTTCGATTTAGTTGTATGCTTCTTAACATATCTTTTTTGTACTTATTCTGTGTGGGTCCAATGAACATACTTCTTTATTTATTTATACTTTTATAAAATGACTTCAGAAAGAAACGATTTCCTACAATCATTAGTACTAGTCTTCAAGTTTTTAATGCTATTACTAAAATTTTTCGAACGTTAGGGATTCTTTCAGTTTGTTAACTATATCCGACAGTATGTTAGCCATAACTTGTATTTGTTACAGTTTGAAGGTTTTATGTGAATTTACTGTTCAACAATCTTTTACATACGAATTCTTTTCAAACAATCTGATTGCTATCTTTTATTCGAAGTAGTGTGTAAATTTTATAAATAAAGCTTCATTTCCCACCACAAATGAGTTATTTTTCTGTAAGTCTGTCGTCTAACTGTAATAACTATTAATATATTTCACTATTCCTTAACAGTTAAGCTTTGGAATTGCAGCCCAGTAAGGATGGAAATTTATCTCTTCGAGAGTTCAAGAACTATTTCTTCGATTTCGATGAATTTTTTGTATTTGCCAAGTTAGGTCCCAAATTTTTATTTATGCAAGAAATCTGGTTTATTGAGAATTGCTGATTATTAAGAAAACAAAGCTAAAAATGTTTTGGATTTAAAATGTTATTTTTTGCTTTTTTTTAAAAAGTATATTTGCATGTTTACATAAATATGATAAAATGTGAAAATGGTATTAAATATGACGAGATGTGAAAAACACAATTTTCTTTTTTGGTGCTCTAAGCCATTGGCATTCTAAAAACTTGACACAATTTAAAAATTACTATTTTTTAAAAGAAATATTTTATGAACTAAGAAAATATTCTGGAGAGAGCATTTTGTACTTTGCTCTCTCTCTCTCAGATCTTTTAAGAAATTAGTTTTTGGAAAAATCTATTTTTTAATACAGCAATAATTATAGCTGTGAAGTCATTAATCATTACCATCTAGATTAAAATAAATTTAAGAAATATATATGCATACACCAGCTTAAAAGAGTCGTCCATCAAATATCAATGATAATTTTTTATTTTTTTTCTATTCATCTTGTTGAATAATTAATTTAAAACATAGAATAAGAGATATGCTTCCATTAAATTTTCAAAAGAAAAATATGATAGTGTCACTGGAAATATATGGAAATAAAAAACTATAATTTTTTTTTTTTTTGAAAATGCAAAAAGTGGTCAATGATCAGTTTGCATTCTCAGCCCATAATATAACTAAGTAAAATCTAGATTTGTGATACCCAACATGCAAAAAGCCAATTTAAATCTTCATTTTTAAAATTTACATTTCAATTGTGTGAACCTTACCTAAATTACATATAAAAAAATATATATAATTTAGATTATGCACCTCAATACAATATATTAATTTCCAACTATGATGCTATAAGTATAAACTATTGACTATGTGCATTAAATATTTTTTAACATTATTTTATTATTATCAAGCAGATTCTTTTAATTTTCTTCAAAACTTTAAAAAATTTGATGCCCAAAAACAAATACTTTTAATAACTTTTGTTATATGAATTATCCAAAATAATTAAAAGTATTAAAAAAATATAATTTTAAAACACATAAATGTTAAAACAATAACTAGTTATATGAAATTATTTACATCAACCCTTTAGTTCAGCCAGGTTACTTGAACATTGAAGACATCAGTCAGTGATAGGTAACTAAAATGCTACACTTACAATACTCAAACATGGTAAAAGTATTTGCTTTGGAAAAAGAATGTTACAATATTTAAAAGCAAATACTCTACAATATGTTTGTCAAAACTTTAAGAATCATAAAAAGTTTTAGATTATTTGTTTTCTGATCAACCTAAATCTGTTTTCACTAAATTCTTGAAATGTGTGCAGAATTAAAAAAATTTCAGCAAAATTTTTTTTGAAAATCGAACAATAGATACATTATGCTCAAAATCATTTAGCTTATACTCAAGAGCAATTTTAGGCATACTGTTTGTTGTGTTTTTGGATAAAGAACATTAAAAAGTAATAAAGAAAATCTAACATTGATTAAATATAAAATTTTTTCAATATTTTTATTCAAAACTCATGGCAACCACAGCACTTTAACACATATTTTTTACAGGAAGTTTACATAAAAATATAACATAATTCATAAATACACCGGACTTACATTTTGGGTACTTAGTATAGATATTGATATTATGTTTTCATAAAACATACAAAAAGAGTGTTCCACAGTAAATTCTGTGTATTTGCCAGTTTTAAAATTGGGTAACAGAAAATCATATATAATATAACAAAGGTATAGGTAAGAAATCAAAAGGCAAGTAAGGTACATGTATTAAAATAAAACATGTCAACAGGTTGAATTGATTATTTGAGGAGAGAAAATATTCATTATTACAATCTATGAAAATGTTTTAATACAATTATAAAATCTATCTAAAAATAGAAGGGATCTATAGCTGTTTTATGTAATATTTACAAACTGTTCCTGGGTACAGAAATCTGTCTAGTTTGGCAAAAAATAAATGTTGAAACACATTTGTACAGCCCATTGCATCTTCAACATCAAATAAATATAAAGCGGCAGTGTATTGAAAGGGACAACTGTTTGATAAATGCTGGATAGGTAGAAAAATTTCCATAACATCATGCTGGATAGGTCTAGAGGCAAACCTCTGACAAATGCATTTTTACAATACTCTACAAGATAATTACTACTTTTTGCAATTGTTTTACGAAAGAGGAAAGAAAATTATAAAATCAGTGATTTTTGGTACACAGTTTTTAAGAAATTGGAAGAGTTGAATTAAAGGTAAAGATTTATTGCACACATTTACAAAGTATAAACTCATTATAAGTTTTTAGGAGTAGCCAGCCTTTTGTGATGATGTTCAGTAAATGGAGTTACACCTCGAATTTTTGTGTAAATTGGATCCACATATATATCAGCATACAATTCATCTTCTGAAATTTCATTTGCAGACTTTGCAACTGCTACAGCATTTTCTACTTCCTTTCGTACTTCTTGATCAATTTTCTATAAAGTAATTTGAAGAAGTAAACATACAATTCCAAGAAAATATCATTATGAACAATTACATTTTAAGGAAATAATTTGAACTAACTTGAAATTATGTGGTATCCAATTGATAGATAATGTATTTACCTCATAAACTATAGTGATTTTTTTTTAGTTTTGCAGCAATCCAGAAATAATCACTTAGTGATTAAAATATTGTTTTTGTGAAATAAAAAAGTTTTTGCTAAGTTTGTTGGTTGTGGGACCTTCTGGAAAGTTAATTTTTGATGCAAAATAATTGAATATGTGAAGTTGAAATGTCAATTTTAAAAAGAAAACTATGATAATAACACAAACCTATTTCTATATGCAAATCATAAACTGTATAAGTCAAAACAGAGTAATCCTCTAAAAACTTATTATTTGTATAGCCTCTTCAGAAAAATGAAATTTATTAACAGAAGTAATTTCTAACTTTAATAATAAATGTAGTAAACAAGTAAATAAAAAGGTCAATACTTGACATGATTTTATACTATTAATAAATATTCAGTTTTAACTTTTCTCAAGACTCAGTACTATTATACGAAACTCAAGACTTTTAATTTTCCTCAAGACTCTGTAGTTTGATTTTGGAATTTGGTTCATATTACGTAATGCTGCTTGGAGGGAGGTAGGAGTGCAAAAGGATAAGTTGAGTAGAGGACATAATGACCGTCAAGTAATTGTACCAAATATATATATATATATATATATATATTTTTTTTTTTTGGTTGGCAGTTAAAGTTTCATCCTGAAAAACAATGTTCTTTTTGAGAGGAAAATGTATAATTCATGGACAATTTACTGTTCTAAGACGCACCTGCTCAACTTCCATTTATTATTCCTATCACATTTAGATGTAACTGAACATTTTTAATAGCATACCTTCAGTTCATCAGCAGCAACCAAGTTGGCATTGATAATCTTTTCCCTAAAAGAAGTAATTGGATCTCTGGTTTGCCGAACTTCTTGGACTTCTTCACGGGTTCGGTAACTGTAAATACAAAAGTGTTAAAGTATACTTGAAATGACAAACTCAACATTTTGTTAAACAGAAATGTTTAATGAAAGGTTAAACAGAAATGTTTAATGAAATGTTAAACAGAAATGTTTAATGAAATGTTAAACAGAAATGTTTAACTTTAAATTTTATTTTAACAGAATAGTTTTGTGTCTTAGAAAAGACACAAAACTATTCTGCTTTACTTCAAGGTTTAAAGACTTGCCTATGTTTTAGTCACAATAGTGTGGCTAAAGGAAAAAGTAATTTCCTGATAGATGTCTGTAATTGTGCACATTGATAGATGTTTTTCTGATCATTTTAAGACAGAGATTCAGTCGAGTATCATTTGATTATTGTTCCAGACTTCTTTAAAGATAGGCTTAGAAAGGCAGTTTTTTCAAATTTCCAACCAGTACACAAAAAGGTTCACATTATTTACATCTTTAAATTAAACCATGATTAACATTTCTCCAACAGCAGCCGAATTTATGGAGACGTTACATCGAGATCAAGCTTTCAGAGAGGACATGTCTTAGTGCTGACCTTATCTAGGAACCTATAACACTTTTACTTCCATTACAAAAGTATGGATGGTAATCGATGAAAATTGTATTCCCCAATGGTCATCCCTTAGGAAAGTTTTCTTAGCACTTCCTAAACTCATTGAACCACAACTTCAAAAAATACAGTCGAAAGCTTTTCAAATTTAAGAGAAACTTCATGAAATGTATTTTAATAAGGTTTGAAGCTATATAGAATAGATAGTAAAATTGACTTGAAAAGAGCTAAGTTTAAAATTTTTAGATCTTCAAGAAAATTCGAGGTTAATTCTTCAACTTTTTTACCATATCTAAAAGGAAAAAAAATACACATCTAGTATTTGTATCCACTCAAAAGCATGTATCTCAGTTTCTAGTTAACAATTTCAAATACAGCATTTGTAAAATCCATATTCTTGTACTTTTCTTCTTTCAAAAATCCAAGTTTATTGAGAAATTGTGAAAATATTTTACTATTTTGAAAATGCATGTAGAAGCAACCCCTTTTTAATGCGACTTTCAGACTTATTTGTCTTAATTGATTAATTGTGTCTTTTGGCAAGTTTAAGAGTAGAAATGAAAGCTTGTTACTTGTCAAACCTTAATCTGTATAAATATACATTGGCAGACTCTTGGTCGATACTTCAAAAATTTCCTATTGGAAATTCCGGTAAAATGTTGCCATTTTTTATTTGGCAAATCAATTCGTATAATATTAGACTAACATTAAGTACTACAAGTTTTCAAAAGTGAGCCATCCCATAAAGGTGGAAATTTAAAAAAGTGTATTTTTAAGCCTAAAAATGAAGAAGTCTAGAACTCCAACCAGAAGCAACATTTGAGTGGTGCTGCATCTCAAAAATATCAAAAATATATTTTCTATCAACATACACAATTGCACACTACTTTTATGAAGCAATAAAGTCACAAAATTGTGCTATTATTGGCCATTTTCTATTCAGTTATATACAAGAAGATTATTAACTGGTGTTATAAATAAGAAAACTAACTGGTAATTATTAACTACTGAAAGTGCTGGAACATCCAAATTCTGATAATGGAAAAAAAAATTTAATCAGTTTATTGAAGTAATTTAACTTTAAAAAAAAAAATATTTGTTTTATTGTTCAAATGAAAATGTGCATTAACTGGAAACAACAATAAATTAACAAAGTGATAATGTACATACAAAATACTAATACAAATGTTGAGAAACACTAAAAATATTGAATACTTTACAAGTGGGATATGTATTGAACAAATTTAGTGATTCTACAAAATTTTAGAAAGAAGTAAAATCATTGAATATTCAATAATCAAAGAATATACACGTCACTACTCAACTTTCAGAATTTTAAATTATCACCACAAGAATTGAATTGCATACTAATCATGATTGTGCTAAATTAAGTTTAAAGTATTAAAAACATCAGTTTTAAACAAACCTAGTGCCTGGGTCACTCATACTGTGTCCACTGTATCGATATGTTCCAACCTCCATTACCAATGGGCCTTTTCCAGCACGACAAATTTCTGCAGCAAATTTTGTAGCTTCTCTAACAGCTAATACATCCATTCCATCAACCTACACATGAACAAGAAAGAAAAAGAAAAATACAAAATTGATTATACAAATCTGATTATAAAGGCAACATTGTATTCTTATAATTCAATATAAAGTTTTGCTTTTTAGGCAAATAGTATAAACAATGCATAAAGTAATCCAATAGCCTAATAATAAGTTTAAATTCCAACATTATACACAATCAAAAGAGGAGAAATGACAGAGAGAGCAATTTTTAATGATCATATAAATAGTAGTAGTTTTTTTTTTTTTTTTTAAATGATATTAGTGATATTAATTTTTCATATGGCAAATTCTCGTTCTATTTTTTACCTACACTTAATTCACATTAATGTTGCATGTGAATAAAGATATGTTTTAAAATGGACACTGAGTTTTGTTAAAAAGTTTCAAAACTGAGGTGGAACAAGGGCAGCTTCTATTTAAGAAGGTCTGGAAAACTCCTCAGAGCTATTTAAGTGCCTCTATTGAAATGGATTTTGTGTTAAAAGTAGGTATGAGATGTAAATATTTTTCATGATTTTTTTCTCTTACTGAAACAAAGATTAAAAAAAAACAAAAAAAACACAAAAAAAACACGCATTGTATTTGAACATTAAACATGTCTTTATGAGAAAAGGTACAGTGAAGTTATGGAAGAAAAACTTTTGCCTTAACACAAATGAATTTAAGCTTAAAGTGTGAAGAAATTAAGTAAATTTGAAAAATATATATTTTTAAATAAGGCATTGATATCAATTCCATTGACATTACCCATATTCCAGGAATGTAATCTCCCCTAGTATAATAGTCTGTAGATGCAGAAGCTCTTTCCACACTTGTGCCCATTCCAAATCCATTATTTTCACAAATGAATATTACAGGCAAGTCCCATAATTTAGCAATGTTGAAAGCCTCAAATACTTGGCCTTGATTTGCAGCTCCATCTCCATACAAAGCTAGAGAAACGTTATCCGTTCCTAAATATTTCAAAGCAAACGCTATGCCTGCTCCAAGAGGAACCTGGTAAATAATTTTTCATTATTATAAAATCATACAGTTTCAAATACAGTTAAAAAAAAAAAAAAAAAAAAAAAAAAATCGTTATAGTATTTCTTCAGAATTTTTTTTTTTTTTTTTTTTAAATATTCCTTTACAATAAGTCTATTTTTTTTTATTTTTTATTTTTTATTTTTTTTTGTATTTACTGTTTAGCAATTATATAAAGATAAAAAGTATCAGAAAATTATGTAGATAAATAAAACTCCACAGTACAATAGCATCTTGTAGTAAATGTATTATTATACCAAAAAACAACTTTACTTCTGAAAATTTGGCAATTTTGTCCTAAAATACTCAACAAAATTGAGAATAACACTGTATTAAAAATGCTTACACAACCCAAGACCCCAAAATAAAAATTTAAATACACAACAAATTTTGAATTTTCTGTATCTGTTTTGAACAGATGCATATTTTCACATTCTGTTTGAAAATAAAAATAATAAATCAATGGATATTTAGCATATCTTACTTGTGCTCCGACTATACCATTGCCACCATAAAAATTGTCATTGTACATATGCATTGATCCACCTTTTCCCCTGGCACATCCAGGTTCCCTACCTGAGAAAGAAAATAATAAGCCATAAGTAATTGATAAGTGTCTTACATTTTGATTTGCCACATTTTTTATTATCAGGGATGAGATTGATCAGAGGGCAAAAAAAAAGAAGGGAAATCCAAAAATTTGCCCCCCACCCAAAAAAAAAGCATGCAAAAGGGACAATATCCAAAAATTTGAAAAAAAAAAAAAAAAAAAAAAAAAAAAGTGGAAGGAATGAATCACCAATTTTAAAAGATAGTGACATTTCTCACAATATATAATAATTACACTTCAAATATTTGTGAAACATGTGCCACATATTATTCTCAAAACATAGTACTCTAGAATTCTTCCAATTTCAATTATAAAAAATACCAGGAAAATGCCCTTCACACAAACTACACATAAAATTGACTAATTTAAAAGGTGCATAAAACTATCAAATCTACTTATTTTGTTGCTTGTAAAAGTACTCAGATTTGACATAATAACCATTTTATTTAACTTAGTGTATTGCAATCAGATCTACAACACTTGTACATTTATTAATTACATTTCCGGTAAGTTCGAATCTCTGTAATTAAGAAAACAATGCAAATAAACCATTAAACAAGTATTTTTTTCTTCCAATTATATACTTTATAAGAAAACGATTTAAAGTTTTTTCACCAAAGAGCGATATTGTCGTGCTTTAAACTAGTTTTTCAGTTGTTTACGAGCATGCGCAGAACCCTAAAACACTGAGGTAGTCACATGACTTCCATAACCAATCGTAGAAAGGCAGTGCCATAAGCAACCAATCACAACCGAACCGTCAAGTGCTTGTGAAGTAATCTGCAAGGAAAAGCGAGCAAAGAGGAAAGATCATTTGCCCAGACTTGAGAAAAAGTATTTTTTTAATGGGAAAAACTAGTCCACATTGTAAAAAACATGGATCCTCGAAACAGAGACAAAAAGGAAATCTGCCAAAAGGCAGAAAAATCTCATTCCTGTATTATATATAATCAGGTATTACTATTAAATTAAAGAAAAACCATTAGAGCAAAGTGTTTGACCAAGACTTTAAATTTATGGTGCATAATAACAATTGATGACACACCATAGTTTACAAAGGGAAAGGTATTTATAAACTTAAACTAGTGGTCAATTAACCTGTTCAGGACCGTGATCGCGTATATGTGATCAGACGATTCTTCCCTCACGGCCCGCGATATCGTATTTGTGATCAGTGTTTCCGTGCCAGCCGGCCCATCATCACACAGACGTGATTTCAGATTGGAACGTTTTATTTGAATTTAACGGGGCAAAATGCTTAACGGGGAAAAATGCCCGGTCCCGTGCGTGCGTAGTCTCTTTGAGCGCGCGGGCCTGGGGAAGCGCTTCTTTCTCCTTTCGCCGGTCCTGAACAGGTTAAGCAACTTTCGTTACTATGTTTATTTGACATAAGTTAATATATATTCGATATGGGTTATTAATTAGTTATTTTTCCATTGTTAAATTATTGAACTGTAATTTCCTAGTAAAAAGCATGAGTTGAAGTGCATATAAACAGTGAAGTTATCCAAAATATTGGGCACTTTTTCAGATTTGAAATCTTATTTTTGCCTTTTCCTAAATTTTTTAAATTCTTTCAGGCTTAAACTCACACATCTGCAAAAAATGGAACACTGCTCAAAATTATAAATTTTTCAAAGTGTTCACAGATTGAAACTCAAAAATACAGTATAAGTCAGTTTCAACTTGTAGTTGGCTTAGGCTATTCTTTCAGTTAGTAGTCAATGCAGTCTGATTTGTCCACACACTTTAACTCAAACATGAGGAATTTGAGCTGCGTCACTTTTCTTGTGGGTGTGCAATATATTTCAAGCTTCATATACTTTAATAAATTGCACAGTTGTTTTTGACTCTTTTTTATAATAACCAGTTACAACTATACATGTAATTCTAAACAATTAACATAAAACTAAATTAATTTGTATATAAATTAATAGATAAATGACAAACAAAACTATTTTTTTTTTATCAGTTAAAAATTTTAACCATATGAAAAAGAAAAAAAAAGCCACTAAAAATTTAAGAAATTTGTCCTTATTTGAAACATTTCTTTCAATGCATTATTGCACATAAAACTTAAAAAATAAAAAACACATATTTAAAAAAGTAAATAGATATTCATTATTAATAAACAGTGTTAAACTTCTACAGTTTGATGAATATCTACTTCATGGAAAAATACCAAGCGTTAATCCATCTTACAAAAAATTACTGCACACTGTAAAATAATCAATATTTTCCATACCAGTTAACTCAGCCAGGACACCTTTAACGCTCACACCTCTCAGATAAGTCCATCCGTGAGCTCTATAGGATGTGATAACAGCATCGGTTTTGCGAATTGCAGCTTCCATGCCTACAGCGCATGCTTCCTGGAACACAACACACAATACACTGTACTTTTTTTTCATGCTTAATCGACTATAACACATTGGATATAAATGTCATTCTTCAAAAACAGGCAATTTTTCAATATTAAAATATTTTTTAAAAAAGGCTACCATAAATGTATGTAATATATTTTTTGTTATTATTTAGCCTTTATACAATAATAAAAAATATTATCAGCACAAAAATCTGTTAATTGAGAGAGAAAAGTAATATTTAAAAAAATCCCAATGCCAAGACAATGGTGCTCATAATATGACAATAATTGAAATGAAGTGATTTAATTGTAAAATCATTTTATACATATATTTAGTGGATCATATATTTATTTTTGATTTGCGTAACAGAAAAAATAACTAAATAAGGCTGAAAAATAGAATTAGAAATAAAATAAAATTTTCAAAAGTACATGAGTTCTCTGTCAATTATAAAATTCAATTACTTTAACAAAATGCTAATTAAAATATAAAAAAAAAATCAATTGCCAATTTTAATTTCAATAGTAGTTGGGTACTTTAAATTTGTAGTTATTTTAATTCAATGTTGAATAAATAACAAGAATTATTATCCTGGTTTTCTGTCATTGTGTTCTTTATTTGACAGGATGATATTGATGAAACTTACATAATTAAAAGCTGGTACATTGTGTTGAAAACTTCTGAAATAAATGTATATATTTCCTAAAATGTAACTTTGTTATGTATTTTATATTGTAATATAAACAATTTTTTAGTGGCATTTTTATTAAATGCCAGGAAAATGATTCTTTTTTAGCATAAATCTGATGATAAAGAATTTCACAATTCTATAAAAAAGAAGGTGATAATTGTGAATAATTATTCATACAGCTTACTAAAGAAAAAAAAGTTCTTGGAATAGGCACAAAAAATAGAATGTTGCTACCATCTGTAGTTAATTGTGATGCAATCTGCCAGGACAATGATATTTTTTTCAGTAAAAAGTATTTTGTAATTTTCTAATTATGAAACAATAAAGAAATTATTTTCCATTGTATTGAATACTTTATTATAAATGCATTAAATTGCTTTTGGAAAATAAGTTTCATTAATAATTTATTCAACATTTATAATAGTATAGATGGCTCTAGGGACAAGCTAGGATAATGCCTTTTGAACGTTTGATATATTTAAAAATATGTTCAAATAAAAACAAAATCCAATATGTTATTTATCTGAAGGTTAGCCTGGAAAATTGATAAGTATTTAATAGGCTATTAATATTTTTGTACACTTGTTTTGAAAGTGGTATAATACTGTGACATGTATTTTTCCTCTTTCGGGAGAATGACCCAAAAACTTATTTTTAATGCATGTATAAAATGTTCTTTGTCTCCTGACATTTTGTTACATTCACATTAATGTAATGAAGATTTAGTGTTCATTTATACATAGTATTGGTAATCATAAAATAATTAATATTTTTCTGATATAACGAACCCATCAAATTTATACTTGAAAGATGGCTTTTTCCGATGAACTGCAAAAACTGAAACAGTATCAGTTAGAATTATTTGAGGGGCACAACTGAATACAAAAGAAATCAATTAAAAAAATTAAAAACTTGAACAATAGTTACCTAAAGAAATTAAATAATGAGGCAAGTTTAAAGTTCAGCAATATTAGAGTTTCTTTAATGTAATTTGATAAAGCATAAAGGACCAAACCAAGTTTAGCTCATTGATTTTTGACAGATCAATTTTGGTTTTGTTAGTATCAAAGTGGTTAAGTCATTGAACTTTAAACATCTCCATGTTAGCCTTTTGCCTATTTTGATTAGAAAGACGTTAAATTATATACAACAAAACAAAATATACAAATTAAACAATTACTTCTCTTCCCCACAGAGATAAAAATTGAAATAATAAAAAATAAGTAATGTTATCTTACTTGACCAGAGTATAAATGGCAGAATCCTCTGATGATTTTTTCCTTATAAAGACTATTAGCTGCAGTTTCCAATCTTCTAATGGTCATCATTTCTCTGTAATACTTCAGGGCATCTTCTTTGTTAACTGTAACATCAGACGATGGTCCATTTTCAAGTAGATGTAATTTATAGGGCTAAAATTAGAGTTATATTTGATGAATTATTAGTTTAAGAAACACAATAGTGACTGTTTCATATACACCTATTTGGTGCCTAACTGGAATATTCCAATACCAGGATAGATTCTGTACATTAGAATTGTTTGTATAAAACCAGCATCAACTTAAGCCAACTATCAGCATTTTATTTACTGGTAAAAAATACAGGCTGCTATCACTTGTTGGCATTAATCGTGTTGCCACAAAAACCTTGGAAATCTACTCAACCAACAATTTCAAAAATATACACACAGGTCTCTTATTCATTAACCAGTGTAAGTGCTTATATTTTATGACTTTCATGTAATGTGTGAAATAATTTGTGTCCGATGTCAAATGAACAGTTCCAGTTTATTAGCAATTTTTAGAGTTCTTAAATCTCATACCCAATTTTGAAGATTTTTTTATGCAGTTCAGTTATTAAAGAGATATTTTATTATTATTATTTTTTTGTATAATGAAAACATTTTACACATAAAAATTAAAGAGTTACATTAAGCAATTTTCAATAGAATAGGCATGAATATCTTAGTTGGGGCAATGCTATAGACTGATAACTTAGAATATCATTGATACCTGAATTTTAAGATCATTTTTTAATTGGCCTATTTCAAAGGAAGCGATTAAGAATGATCATCATTATTTTCCAACTTCATAGTATTAGAGATATATTTCCCCAAGGGTTAATATTTATAGAAATATAGCTTCAAAACATGAAAATTTTCATTAAATAATAACAACCGTTTTAGAAGCTAAATAACCAGTTTTAATGGGAAAATATGTAACTTCATTATTTACAGAATTATAAACGATCAATTAATTCAGATAGAAACAATATTTGGAGGTACCTCAGAGAAGTATTTAAAACATGGTACTTAATTTTGGAAGTTGAAGCCAGTAATGGCTATTAAGTTTACATTTCTTACAAAGAAAAAATTACAATTTTTGAAGTAACATTTTGGAATCAAATAAAAATTAGGATAATATAGCAGTAGTATTGAAAAAGTCAAGCAAAGGCAGATAAACTACACCTCAATGAAAAAATTCAAATCTTAGAGACATAAAATGTCTCGCATATTTTTATTTTCACATGACAAATCTTAAAAATTATGATTGCACATCATTTTGTTCAGTAGGTAAAAGAAAGATCATAATCTATTAGTATTAAACAATTACTTTTAAATTATATATATATAAAAAAAATATTTAAAGTAATTGAATTTTCATACCTTTGTTTGGAAGGTTGCCTCAGATGAATAGAGACGTTTTACAGCAACATTTATTTGCTTTTGAATTCTCTGAAAATCATAATTTTTTTAAAAAAATTTCCAAAGAAATTCTCCTTTGAAAATAAAAATAATATATATAGCAAACCCTCAATTAGGAATATGTCAAAGGAATAATTAAATAAACAATTTTTATCCATGTAAATGTGATTTACTATGGGATTTCATTCTTATATAGAACAGAAATATAGGTACAATGAAATGATAAACAGAAATCATAATGATTTTTTTCAAAAATTTCTGAATGATTCTACTAACAAGATTGTAAAAACAAATAAAAATATATATTTAATAAATCCATGAGAAATGAAATAGGTTTAATACAAAATAATAGCTTTAATGGAAAAGAATACAATGTTGTTAGTTCATTAAAAATGTTTCTGAACTGAGATCACAATTGCTTACAAGTACAATTTTGAAGGTATGGGGAAAAGTTAATTGGAAATGCTGACATTTGTTGATATCCAAAATTCCGAGCAGTCTGATACTTAAGACTATCAAACGGAATTACATAAAAAGTTAACCTGTAAAATACGAATGGTATGAATGAGTTTTCTCTGTGTAACTTTGAAAGAGTTAAAATTACTTAAAAATTAAAATAAATTAAAGGGAAAAGTGGAGGTACATATGTACAGCTAAGTTTTGTATTTCCTGAAGTTATGACATTGAACCAAGTACTATTTATACTTTTTATGAAATCTCTTTTTATATTAAGAATTGAAAGGTTACAATATCAAACGTTTTGACTTTTAAACAGTCTAAGAAAATTCCCAAAATTTGTCAGCCACCTATATTGCAAATGCACTCTAATATTGATTGATGGGAATTTGCTATCTGTTTATAATTGCATTATAAACACTTAGAAATTGTAAGTTAAATGTGAAGGTCAAAATTTCAATGATGCACATAACATAAATGAAATCCTAAAGAGGAGTACTAACCAGAAGTTTAGATGCGAATGATAAACTTGGTTTCAAGGAAAACGACATTTTTCAATAATAATGTACTGATAATTTGTATAAAATTGATTTATATTTGGTCTGTATACTTTCGTATTTGCTTTCTGCTAGCCAAGACCGATATATTACTTCACTTCACTTCAAATCAATTCTCATTATAGAACCTGTATATGATGACGTAAGGTATACAACATTCAGTAACAGAAACATTACAATTGGCTAGAAGATTTTTAATTCCAGTTTATTTTTAAAGTTGTTCTTAATGATTGGTTACAACTTTTGGTTGATGGTGATGAACACTAAAAAATTCCCTTTCCCTCTAAATTATCATAATAAATTTTCAAGTTTTAATAATATTCTATGTTATAGATTGCCTAATTTTTTGTTAAAAAAAAAGAAAACGTTCAAAGGAAACTTGATTATGTTTTAGGCTATAGAAGGATTTGAACATTTGAATGCCCGACGAAGATGTGAAAAAATTCCCAGTTTAAAACAACTTTCTTGGATATTTCTCATTCTATTATTTACTGTCACATAATAATGCATTAATATAATTACTTCATCTATAGTAATAAAATATTGCAGAATGTTGCCAAATCAAATAGTTGAATACAATAGCATTGCAAAAACATGCCGCAAGCCTTAAAAGTCACATGACGCAAATGGTAGGATGTGATTGGCTTGCTGTATGTTTCCGTCTAAAGGCATTATGAGAGTTGGTGAAAAAGAATGGCGACCCTCTAAAGTGCGCTCAAGGTTTTAATGACAGTTCTTTGTTAAATCTCGGATTTGAAGAGGGGTAAAACCTTTAGTTGCTTCCTAATATGTCAACATCTTCATCGAGATTGACAAGACAGAATGTTAGAAAAACTAGGAAAAAGAATTTCAAAAGAACAGTTTTTCCACGATCTAATAACCCAGGTATGTTTTTGTACACATAAAAAAAGCAATTTGATCTTTTGCACTAGGCTTAACAAAAAATAAAAAAAAATACACAAATTTTAGTCGAAATTTCTTTGAAGATATTAAATTATAAATAAGATTCCAAATAAATTATTTTTTTCTTAAAATTCTGCTTGCCCTTCTTGATGCCTAAATTTGCATCTCGCGTCAGTCATCAGGTCACTTGACCTATTGTTTACATTGTTGTTTTTCTTATGTACGACGATTATCATTGTTACAAATATTTATTATTTTATGTGAAGCGGTTATCTTTGTTGCATCATCTTATTTTAACAGACGTTTATTAATTTTTTGTCTATATTGGCAGTTTTTTTCATCTTCTTGAATTGCAACACTTTAGAAATATTTGTGCTAAATTCATACAAGTTTCAAACCATGACAGTATATAATCTTTTAATGCTCATGTTTTGTCTTTGAAATACAAATAAAACATTTCACTTTCAAATTTGTTTTACATTTGTAAACAATCGCAATTATGGTATTCACTTTCTTAGCTATTATTTACTTCCTTATTTCTCCCCTTTTTATTTACTTTCTCACCTGTCTACATTAAAAACTTGATAAATTGCTAGCAAAAAAATAAAAAAATTTTAATTATGGTAACCTGGAAAAGTCATCCTTCACTCAAGTTGTCAAAAACCAGGTAGCTTAATTTTTTTTTTTTTTTTTTTAAATGGTAATTATTATAAAATTAAAGCAATTATCTTGCTACATATGTTGCATTCACACTTATTTATTTTCTGTATTATCTTTTAAGTTTTGCTACTTGTAAACATAATAAGTTATTACTATAAAAAATGACCTAGTTAGGTGACTATAAACTAATTTTTTTCTTCAAATGCTATTATTGCTTCTTTGCATAAATTTTACACTATGTCCCTTGACTACTACCACCATATTTTTGATGATAAAGCTGCATGCACTTTATGTAATTGGCACTATTTTTGTTTGGAGTTTAAATATAAGTGCTATTCACTAAATATGGTTGTTCAATCCTTAAAGAATAAAAATTAAGCAATGATTTTAATTATTTATTAGGTTTTTATCTTCCAATTTGTCACATGTTGCATTTTCAAAAATTTTAAAGATTTTTCTTGTTTTATTTTTAAAAAAGCCTTTAATATCACTGGTCAAACTTCCAAGTACGGTATGGATTCTGCATCAAGAATAGTTAACATAATTCCATGCCACATTTTGGCAACTATAGGCAGCTCACTTGTCATTAAAAAATGGGATGTGTGTGTGGGGGGGGGGGGGAAGGCTGCCATTTGTTGGCAAAATTCACCTTGGCGCAGAATCTGTATATCCTACTTGGAGTTTTAACCATATCACACTATAGAAAAATTATAAAAATTGTTTTGTAATTCTGTTAATTTTTGCTATGGATCTGCCATTTAAATTATATGAAGCTTTTGTGTTGTAAATTTTGTTTTGAAATTTTTGATTGTTTGCTCTTTGTGATCTTGTTGAGTTGTTTTGGTACAATTAAAAAACATGGTGCCATTTGTCAATTTCACAACATGCATAGAAACAATTGAATTCTAGATACTTCAAATAGAAGTTGCATTGCATCAATGAAAGTACATTAATACATACTGAACAAAGATCTTATGGAACCAGAACTGTGACTGCTTTTGGCCACGACTTGAAGATGTGGAAAATTATCATTACAATTATAAAAGTGAATAAATTCAATATTTCTGCGATGTTACGCATTTCAGTTTCATTAGTACCTTTCATGTCCATTTCACAGTATTCAATACATTTAAAGGGTAGGAAAGGTGACTTACAAATGAATTTCTTACATCTTGGAAACTAGTTTTTTGTTCACAAACTACCCTCTTAGCAAACTAAAAAATTAATCATAATTTCTGCAAAAAGTCATGTTTACTAACCATATTAAGTGTTTTTTTAAATAATGAGGGATAAGTTTTTCATAAACCCTCTGATAAATTTGGAAAAGATAACCAATTTTCATTGATAAATTTGGAAAAGATAACCAATTTTCATTGATAAATTTGGGAAAGTTAACCGATTTTCATTATACTTTGATTGTTAACTTTGTTTAGTCAGATATTTTGAATGTTCTTTTCTGATTTACAAGGTTTATATTTATGTATTAAACAAGTGCAACATAACAAGCTGTTTCACAATACAGTCAAATACAGTTAACACGAAATCGATAGGGCCACCGAAATTTTTCAACCCCATTGACGCGAAATCGATGGAGCGACCAAAATTGTTTGCGTTAACCGAATGTCATGTTTAACGAATAAATTAACATTAAGTTTTAAGTACATAGAACTGCTTTTCTTTGCGTTAAATGGGATTTCATGCTAAGCGATTTCTTGTTAATGTGGTTTGACTGTACTTTTCATTGAAATTACTAAGGAATCTATTTTACTTCTGCAAAATTGTTGTCTTTGTCCGTAATCTTATCTTTGCTTTCTCTTTCTTCCAGTTCGTGACTTAGAGCCTCATATCATCTACCCCGCTCCTGGCAGCAGCACAAGTGGGATAAGCTCAGTGCACCAGTCGCCTTATGCCTTGAGACGTAAGCTCTCTCCCCAGGAGCCAAGTAGTCCTTGCTCCAGCAGCACTAGCCTTGCTACCTCTGAAAATCTATGTACCCATTCCCTACTTCCTCGGAAACGTCAAAGACGTGTCTTTTCCTCTTCACAGTCTGTACCAGATGGTGAGTAAATCTGAAATATTACTCAGCAGTCAATATTTATACAGTAAGGTGAATCGAAAAAATTTTGAATTTTCATTAGCCTGTATGTTACAAAGTTGCATTTTGTTATTATAATGAAGTACTAAAAAATTCAAACCTCTAGTTCAAAATTTTATGCTGCCCCAAAGCCTCCTTTGCACCACACCATCTGTACATTACATAAATTATACAAAAAAATAATTACTTGGTAATAGTTGTATTATTACTGATAAAATATTATTATATAACAAATTATTATTGATAAAATTATAATTAATATACAGAAATTTATTAAAGCAATAAAAAAATTTATTTAAATAATTAGTATAAATTTTTAATTTCAATTTCATTAACATATTTTTACTAGAAAAGCGATACTATTATTTTCCTCTTTATGAAAAAAAGAAAAGTTTAGATTTGGATATCAGCAATAGTTGTAACTCCTTGCCATCACCTTTATTAACTCCAACCAGCCAAAATAAACCAATAACCCAAATGAGAATTCCTTTGAAATTGTTTGCTGCAGAATGCAATAGGCGTAGGGTATCTGATAGAAGTGTTGCAAAACTTGCCAGTGCTGTTCTACAAGATACCCGTATAATTCTCGAGAATGACAAAACAAAAATCAGTGACAGAAATAAAGTCGAAAAAGAAAGGTTACAAGTTTTACTCTAGTATTGTTAAGGAAGAACACATAACTTTAGTTCAAGAGCCCTCTTTGAAATATATTAGCTCATTTCACTGTTTCCAATGGCATCTCTCTTGCTTTAAAGGAATGGATTTTGAATTTTTGTTCACAGCATAAAACATCCTTGGAACATATCCAAGCTGTTGGATGTGAATACATGAGCAAAGGCAGATGCAATAAGATTACTTGGAAACCACCTCGGAAGGCCACTTGCCACTTCAGTGTTGCATGTAACACATTAATGAACTTCCATTGCGCTATCTTCTACAGGCACTTGATGGGGTAACAACAGGGCCGAAAACTTTCACTGGTGTTATAGGAAAAGCGATACAACATTGCGAAAAATTACCGATAGTTTCACTTACGCCAATTACTGGAGAGGAGTTACCACCTCGTTCACAATTACAAGACCTTAGTACTGATGCGAGTTACCTTTACAATCAAATGGTGTATGTACCACTGACCTAGAAAATATTGAACCATGTCCTGTCAACCATTCCTGAGGGCATACGAGATCCTTCGAAGAATCCATCAATGCTTTTTCCATACGTTGTTGAAAGTATATGCACCTGTTTGGTTTAACATAAAAACAAAGTTGTCTTGCCAAGAAGGTTCACATCTGTGAAAAATGGTTGCCTATTTCAGGTATGTTGATCCTAACTTGGTGAACATAGTGGATGCAGTAATTAAAAGGAATTCTTTCCACTCACATCCTAAAAACCTGTTACTTTCAAAGATTACAGAACATAGAGAGTTTATTCATGAACTTACATACAGGAGGATTCTTGCAGCAATGGATTCAACAGAAACAGAATACTCTGTGAGGTTGTTTAAAGTTCCTGAAATAAATCTTGCTGCGAATAATTATATAAGCTTGGTAAATTGGCAGAATATCACCAGAATTTGTCCATTGTGTTTGAGAAATATTCCGCGACAGACTTTTGACGATGATGAATGATAGAGATACGTGGATCAACATTTCTAAAATCCCTTGTCATACGCAGGCTACCGAAAGATATGTAAAATTGGCAACAGAAACGGCAGTAAGTATATGTGGAGAAGACAACGGAGATGGTTTAGTACATGTAACAATTAATTCAAGAAATAAAATTAAAACATTCAATACAAAAAAGGAATTTACTGTAAATGCATATAGTTATTTTATGTTCAGTGCATTCAGTTAAAACTTACTACAGTAACACTGAATTGATGAACACATAATAGTAATTATTTTTAATTTTGTAAAGTGTTTACAATTTCGATTATACTGTTGTGCATAATTTTTGTATGTTTTCATATAAAATTCTCTTATTTGTAGTTGGTTGTTGCAAAATAAAATGTGTATTAATGACCACTTTTCTCTTTTATATTAATATTACATTAAATAATAAATTTAATAAAAATAAAAAATTTAATAAAAACAAAATTTCAACAATGCTTATCATTATCACTGAAAAGTTTCTGGTAATAAAGGATATGAAATGTACGTATTTATATGCAAACATTTATACTTCAAGGTCATTGGGGCAGCAGACGATATCACTTTAAAATTCTATGTTTTGTTTGTCAAATAATAATGAAAGACAACTTTATCACTTACAGACCTATTTTTCGAAATTCGCTAAAAAAGTACCATTTTCGATCCACCCTATTATACAGGTCGTCCTGTTGTAAAATCAAAGTATGGTCATACAGGATGTAATAAAATTGAATTTGATTTAAAGACACTTTTTTTATTTATTTAAATATGATTTATTTAATTTGACACCCTGCTTCAAAATGCTGAATAAATACTTTTTTGTTTTAAATTTGTTTCTATATGTAAACCTTTAACATTAAAAATTGTAATTATTTTATATTTTGTTTTTTAACCTCATAACTTTGTGATTAGTTGTGACTTTTTTGTGTCTTTTCTGTAAAATTAGTTGACATAGAATACTGTTTTGCAAGTGAGGTATGTTAATGTGTGTCTACAATAAATGTTTTGTATCTTTGTGATTTTAAATGCAATAATTTATTAGGAAAGTGATTATTTATGAATTATATAAGTAGAATTGGATGTGTCAAAATGTTTAAATTTGGTTTGCAGAGTAATCCAAATGTGATTAAAATAATACCAACATTATATTCAGACTTAATTAGATTTTTTTTTTAGTTTAAACTGTGTTAATAGCAGCAATATAAAACAGTAACATTAATCAAAATCTCCAAAATTTGTTAATTCCTTATAATTTAAAAATAATTCTAAGTTTGTCTAATTTAAATTACTTTAGCTGCAATATGAAGCTGTGATATTTTCTTTATCCTTCAAATCATTTAGTTTAACCTAAATACCCTGCAATATCTTCCTTTATAATTTAAAACTATTCCTCTAGTTATTATAAATGGAATTCTTTAAATCTCTATGCAAAAATTTCCATTTTATGTCAAACAACAAATACTTTTGTGGTTAAATAAATTTGTATTATACATGAGAGCTTTTAATTTAACCATGTTATGGGGAAGATTTAAAGTTTGGAAAATTCTTGTCTCAATAATTTTTTACGTGTTCTCATCGGATTCTTGTAAAAAAAATCTTAATTACCTTTTTATTAGAATAATCTAAAATAATCTCTTGAAGTACTTTAAGAGTCTAGTACATACAGGTGTCAGTTTTTCAATACTTAAATATATATTCATTCATAAAAAATCGAAGCAATATTATCTTGAAGTTGTTACAGTACTAAACTAACAATAAAATGCTATGGTATCTAGAAATGCATAAATGCTACTTGTATGTAATATACCTAATACTCTTGTATGCAGCCTTTAATTTGTTTGAAATTTTTTTCTCAGTAGAACCCTATGTATTTGCTAAGAAAATAAATATATTTTTTTAGATACTGGAGAGGCAGCCCATTACCTTTTATATGAATTGCCAGATGAAGTTTTATTAACTATCTTCTCTTACTTACTGGAGCAAGACTTGTGCTGTGTTGCCCAAGTTTGCAAGCGCTTCCATATCATCAGTAGTGATACAGAGCTATGGTACTTATTTTAACTATATCTTAGACAGCTTTAACTATATCTTAACAGCTTGTATATTATTTTCTCTTTAGTTTAAACAGTTTCTTTGTTCAATTCTTCATGTTATTAAAAGTCTTGGTTATTATGACAATCAGCTGGTTATTCTGATAATTCCTTTTATTGTAATTTTATTTTTTTAGCTGCCTTTAAATTGTGAAGCATATAAAATTTAAAATAAGTCAAGTCATTTATTTTTATTGAAAAGTAACGATAACTTATTTTTTCTAAATTACATCACATTTTGAATATATTCATTAACTAACTTGTGAAAATATATTCGGTAACCAAGATCAATCAATTGTATACATCTGTGATAATAAAATACTTAAACTGTAAAGGATTACTATTTATACTTTCATATTATCCAAGAACCAGGTCAGAAAAAATTCAAAGATGCATGGTTGGAGAAAAGGTTACTATTCACAATGTTACACAGTCACTAATCAAACTATGCTACTACAGGCAGTGTAACATGACAAAAGAAGACTAATTGAAAAATATGTAAACTATGTGAAATTTTTATGCTTTATTCTTTGGTTTAAAAAAATCCATTAAAGGAACAGGTAGAATTTAATAAGAATTTCAGATGAGTAACTAAGGTATGGGATAGTTCATATTGAATTGTCAAAAAAAAAAATGTAAACCTCTTATAACATGGTTTGTACGTGTTTTTAAAAAAAAAAAAAAGAAAAGTATTTGGGAAAAAAAATCTTTTATTTTCAAGTGCTTGAAAACCTTGAATTCTGTTAAAATACGTTTAAACTGCTTGAATTCCATTTTATTTTCTAAAAATATAGCATCTAAAAAAATTTTAATCAATAAAGTGAGCAAAATCTTTCGAATTAAGTTAAGCCGATTATCAACTAGAAAAACATTGCTGTTGAATTTACAAAAATTTCGTCAATCCCCCTTCCATGAGTGCAGCGCTACACGTGCCCAGCATATCTGGAATATCCGATCAAGTCATGTGATCTCTTTTTTTTTTTTTTTTTGTTTTTGCTTCATGTGTGGTAATTTTTTTTGCACAATTTAAAAATGGCAGGGAAATGCATTTTCTATTCAAGCTGATTAGAAAAGCCAGAATATAATATTGAAGCCTATGTGTTAGATTTGCACCATGTACTTTGTGTGTCAAAAATGTCATGATGGGAGACAGAAAGTACTTTAAAAAACTATGTAAAGATTAAAAAATGGATTTAGTTTCTTTAAGAAGTTTGTTGGGGATTATTCGAACTATTTCTAATGATAAAAAATACCCCTAAGCTGATATATTTCACAACAATTAACGCCGTCAGCTTGATGGAGGCGCATGTAATTGAAAACGAAGTTTTAGTTACTGAAATACTATGGACACTGAAAATTATAAGAAATCACGGCTCTTATGAATTAAATGTAAACATTGATAAATTATGTAATTGCATGTTAGCCAATAGCGTGATTGCATTTAAATTCTAAATTTTTTTGGAGAAAAAAAACCTGCATATTATACAGTATTTGTAATCAAGCCTTCAGAGTACATTAGAAGACAGTTTAGTCAATAAGACTTTTGTATTATTATTTAAGACAGTTAAATGGATGTTCACATACGATATTGGCGTAATTACCAAGTGAGTACTTGCTACTTTACTTCTGTTTTATTTGATCGGACATAGTACTGCTTCTGATATATTGGAAGGTTTTTTTCTATTGTAACCTTAAAATTTTCTTTGAGGTGAAATCTAAAAAAACATTTTTTCCACTATACACTCTATTTGAACATGTACCGTTTGCCAATAAAAAAATTTTGATATTTTTTAAATGTATTTGTGTTGATAACGCCATCCTTGAAAAGTGCTTAAAAAGTCCTTGAATTTTTTTCTCCTTTAAGTGTACAAACCATGTATAAGTATATTTACCTTTTCAATTTAGATAACCAAGTAGCTAATATATTTCATAAAAGAATTAATCCCTTAATAAAGCATAAAGATATTCATGATGGTTTTGTGAGAATTTCCTATCTAATAGTTATTCACTTGTAACTAGCAACTCCACAAATACTCTGCTTGAGAAATATCACTGCTATTAGGGGCCAGCTTATGCATGACATTTGACATACTATGTCAATATACAGTATTTGTAAATTTGTTGGTTTTATTTATTTCTAAAAGATGTCTTGATCACTAACACATTGACTGCCAGATACTGCATAACTTGTGATACATGTTAAGTCTGCTGGTATAATGGTCCTTGCAGTCAACGTGTTAAATCCTTTCAAAGACTATTTTACTATACTTCCTGTACCAACTTGCTCATGTTTATAGGCTAATTACTTATGTGCATTTCCATTTTCTAAAGAAAATTAACTTTTTTTTTTAGGAAAACTCTTTATCAAAATGTATTTGAATATGATCTTCCACTCTTCAATCCTGTTCCCACTAAGTTTGAATTTTCCCAAGCTGAAGAATGTAAATATGAGAATCCCTGGAAAGAAAGTTTTAAGCAACTAGTATGTTATTTTTATACAAAGCTCTCCTAGTTCCTTAATCCTTTTTGTTTTCGGAAGTGGATTTAAGTTGTTCTAGTAGTGCCTGAAAATAAAACACAGAAAAGTTTCCTTGTAAATGCTGTTTTACCTGAAATTTTCACAAAGTCAACTTGTTTTTTGATTGACTCTTAAGTACATGTTTGTAAAGTTTTTATCAGATTAATACTTTAAATTACTAAAACTAGTCTCCTTTTCAAAAAATTTCAAGGCATTGTGAAAAGAGAATATTTTAATTTAAAATTGCATATGTAAATATAATAGAAATATATTGATGTCTTTGAAAGTTGTAATTCTCTTTTCGAGATTAAATACATTTTTGTTCTTTATTATTATTTTTATTTTTGGCAATGCATATCATGCATTTCCTTATAACTACTAAAATTCCCTCTTGTTTAAAATTTATCATAATAAGCATGTATGCAAAAGAGTTCATTATTTAACCTTATTTTTCTCATTTTATTTTATCGTCATTTAATTTTCTTGAACTCTTCTTTTTCGCTTTTTTAATATTTATATCAATTTTATTAACAGTTTTAATTTAACTAAACTTTTGAATTTTGTTCTTTATTTATATATTTGAAATTTATTTTAAAGCTTTATGGTCTTCTTAATTTTAAAGATAAATGGTTGGGAATACCTTTTTATGTGTTCAACTGTTTTGTCAGTTATTATCCATAACTATTTCTCTAATTTTGGTGCTTTTCTCTCTAGTATCGTGGTATTCATGTTCGGCGTGGATACCAAGCAGACTATGAGAAATATCCTGAACATTATCGAGGGAGAAATATAAGTGTAAGTTTATTTTAAAATTTTTTATTATAATAATTTATGTATTTTTTTATATTGCACATTACTTTGCATTTGTATTATAAAAAAATTGATCAAACGCAATGGGTGCAATCTATAACTAAATCTGTTTTACCTAAAAGTATTTCTATAACTTTCTTTTAAAATGTATGGAGCTTGCGAAATGGATGTAATTATGTGGTTCTGTATTTAGTTTGAAGTACATTTTTATTCTAAAATTGTTTATAATGAAATGTATTCACTACATATTTAATTTCTTTCCAAGGATTTACATACCTATATCAATAAAAAAATTGCACTGGCCTGAATACATATTTTACTGATATCAGAGTATATTTAAATTAGGGTTTATAGGGTATTTTATTGGTATTTAATATTTATTAGATTAACATTGTAGGTTTTAAAATTAGTTAAGGCCTGCATGTCTATTTCAAGTTATTTTGTATTAGTTGTTCAATTATTCCTTGCTTCTTCAGAGCAGTTCTATTAGAGTGTTTTAAAAGGAATTACAGTCTCATTCAATTGCTTTGATAAATTAAAATATTAAACATTGGCAATCAGCATAGCTATAATCTTTAGGCCTTCCCTATAGAAAATATTATCAAAGCAGTCATTTTTCAATGCTGTTGTTTTTTTGTTTCCTATATTGTGAAAATACATCTACAGATTCTTGTTGTTTATTTTTTATTTATTTCCTTTAGCATTTTGATACGATTGAAGATGCATTTCAAAACCTTGATGAATTAGAAAATCCCTTAGTATTTATACATGCTGGAGTATATAAAGGAGACTGTATAATTATTGATTCCAATGTATCCATAGTTGGAGCAGGTAAGTTTATCTTAGTCAAATACCTTGTATTTTATGCAAGATTTCTGTATTAAAATGTTTTGGATTTGCTGAATTTTTTTCATGAATCCTTTTTGTGGTTATGTATAAATTTTAAATTTGAAAACAATCCAGTATTTTTTTTTTCATTCAAAAACTAGTTATTCATTAAATATCTTATTCGAAAAAATTGCTGAAATTAATATTGATTTGTTTTTTGTTCCATAAAAGACTTACATTATATATATATTGGATTCATTGTATCTTTTGTTTTAATTTCAATTTTTGAATATTTGGCAAATTATGTTTTAATTTAATGAAAAAGGTTTTTTTTCTCTTTTTTTTTTTTTTTTTCAAATTGTATCTAATTGAAGCTTATTTCTATATTTTATTCTTTTGATTTGTTTTTTGGTACTTGTGACTATCGCAACCATGCCAACCTTCGGGATAATTCGCCAGATTGGCAACCCCGATTTTGCATATGTTTGGCATGAATTGGCAACCATGTGCTTCGTTTCGTATCAAGAAAATGACAAAAGAGATTGTTTTGATTATATTCTAAAATCCATTTCTTCATATTTTCCACCAAAATGTAATTGATATATCATCAAATAAAGAAAAGAATTACATAGATAAAAATTATAAGTAATTTTTCACATAGTAATTTTCGATTATGCACTCCATAATCTGTCTGTGTATTCCGTTTTTATAATTGATGTGGTTTTTTTTTTCAATGATCCCATTGGTTGCGATAGTACTTAAGTACTGTTTTTTTATATTTACTTTCTAAAATATGTTTCAGACCGTGGTTCCCAAACTGTGGATCATGACATACTGATAGATTTGTTAGAAAGTGTTAAAGGGGGTTGTGAGGGGATTTGCCAAATAAAACTATAAACTCCTAATGGACAATGGAATGTAGTTTATTAAAAAAAAAAAGCCTCATTGGAAATCGAAAGCAAAATTTTTTATTCCTAAAATTACTGATTTAATAAATGCGTTTGCTCTTTTTTTAGCATACTGTAACAACCAACAATACCCAAGTAATAAGGATATCTTTAATTTCTGGGCACTTCTAGCTTTAGTTTGCATAGTAATAATAAACAAGAAATTAATTTGCATAGTTACACAAAAAATACAATTTTTATGAACCTGCTCTAAAAGCTCAAGTTATTCCTGTGTTCTTTTGCCTGTAAAAGCATTATTTAAAAATGAAATGAAATCGGATTTGTACTTGACATTGCTTGGAAATTGTTTAATTTAATGCAATTTGCCATATCAGATTCAGTTTTCTTTATAGTTTTGACTTTCTTATGAAAAATACTCTGTAAAATTTTATAATTTTTTTGTTTAATTGCTTGTCGATGCACACACTCACACTTGTTTTCTGTATCAATGTGGGCATGTACGTCCTGGTTTTTGTGGGATATATTCTCATTGTATTTAACAGTTGGACAATATATCTCGTTAGGGATCAAATTACTACTAGATTATATATTAGTTACAATATCCTAGAAGATTGGGATAAATAGACCCAGTCAGTTATACATTTGGGATACGTTTTTTCAGGAGATTTCCAAGAGAAGAGAAAAGTGAAAAATTTCAAACTCGTGATATATATTTGATGTTTTTAATTACTTTACAAAGATAAATTTTAATCATACAAAAGTCTGATCGAAAGGGTTAAAAATGTATTTTAGTTTTTGTATGCGAGAAATTGTTTCTTTGTCGTATTGTATGATAAATTAGCAATCCAATTTATGATATTATTGAATCTTGCAGCTCCTGGAAATGTTGCTGAAAATGTGATTTTAGAACGAGACACTGATTCAACAGTTACTTTCGTTGAAGGTGCAAAGGAATCATATTTAGGCTACATAACACTTAAAGTAAGAACTATGTATATTTCTATATATAATTTAATGAAGTAAAAGATTTTGTATTATAGTTATTGGTTCTTTATTTATATCTTTAGTGTTCTTTTAAAATTGTTAACTTGTTAAGTTGCCAAATTAGTGAATTTTCCTCTGGAGTGAAAAATATTATCTAAATATAATATAGAAGAGGAAGTTTTAAAGTTAGCTCCCTATTCAATCTTAAACCATTTGACCAAGTTTTAGAGAATGTCTCACCTATTTGTTGCATCATAGAAAACTAGACGAAAACTAGACGATTGGTAACATGTTGATTGAAAAGAAGATAACTAAAATATATTAAATTATATAATAAGGTGCCCTTGATGTTAATCCTTGTGAAAATGGTATAGGTATCACTACAGTGGTTTCTTTCCATGTGTTACAGCCATTTTTACATTAAATAAACTTTAGTTATCAAATTGGTAATTCATTCAATTCACATTATTTATTGTCTTATATTCTGTAGATAATCTTGCATTTTATTTTGTACAAGTATCACAATTGTTTTATATTTTTTGACCTTTACAAATTTTAGTTATTCATTTTGATATCTGTATAGTTATCATTTGTTACTTTAAAGATTTGTAACTGTAGTGGTTCTTAAGAAATTTATTTAAACATTTCAATATGTCTCTAAAATAATTAAAATTTTAATTAGGTTTTTTTAATCTTGTAATGTAAAAGAATTTTAAATTGACTAAGGTTTTTTCAAATGTATATTTTAATCAAGTTGTAAATAATTGATAGACAAAAGTACTGCATGGTTATATTTTTGTTTAATTAAGGATTTCTGTTTTGTAATTTTGCACATGTCTGTCAGTATTATGACCAAGTTTTTTCAAATCGTTTTATGTTTGTCAATAACTTATTTTAATGAATTTATTAGCAGATCGCATGCAACGCTGAGCTTTAAACCTAGTAAACTTTAATGAACCATGAAAAAATGAGATTTAGCCATCTTCACTAAAATATTTAATATTTTGCATAAACATTTAGCTAATGTATATTTTTTATTTTAGTTTACACCTGATATATCATCGTCTGTCCCACATCATAAACATTATTGCTTAGAAGTAGCAGAAAACTGTTCACCAACAATAGACCATTGTATTATTAGAAGCGCTTCCGTTGGTATGTATCTGAACCCACAACTACTTTAATTTGTTGATGAAGGGTATATTTCTTTAGATAATTGAATAGCGAATAATAAATCTAAAGTGTCATGATAATGTACTTTTAAATCATATTTGATGTGTGTTAAGTAATTTTCTATTGGTTGAATGTACTTTTAATTTTTTTTTTTTTCTCTTTGTTCAGTTGGTGCAGCAGTATGTGTTACGGGGAGGGGAGCTGAACCAACCATCAAACATTGTGATATAAGTGATTGTGAAAATGTTGGCTTATATATTACAGACAATGCACAGGTCAGTCATTGCTCTTCTACATTACTCTACTATTTAAATTTTGTATGAACATAAAAAAGTCAGATTTACAAAATTATTTATTAGAAATAAAACTGCCATTTTCTCATTCTCAAATATATAGTGTAGTGTATCATGAAATTTGTTCATATTAAATAAAAAAAAGAAAAAGAAAACTATTTGTAGAATGTACAACCAGGTAAATATTAGAAAATTTGCCTAAATTCTGAAAATACCAGATTTAAAAAATTCTAATTAAATCAGGGATTCTCCTGTTATTTGTAAGTTATAAAGAAAGAAAAAAATTGCATGTTCCATTAATATCTTTTAGAAAATGTATAAATAAATAAATTTCCTTAAATATTAGTTTTTAATAGTTTATATTTGCATTATTGTAAATGTGCAGTTGAACAGAAAGGGCAATATCAAGGAAATTAAATCGCTTTCCATCTGGAGTCCTTGATTTTGTTTAGAATTTCTTTCATTAAAATTCTAATCGTGCATATCAGAGTGATAAAAAGACTCGAAAATTGGTAAATGTAAAGATGTAGAAATTGTCAAAAAAGGAAAAGATTTTTTTTTACCCTCAAAACTGTATTAAGCATTGCCATAATCTTTTTTTAATGTTAAATTTCCCATTTTCTTTTCATGAATTTGCTATGTTTTGTTTATGTTTTTAATTAAAATTCTAAACTTACATGTTAGAAGGAAGAAAATAAATTTAGTAGATTAAGAAAAGTTGCTCCTTGTTGCAAAAACCAAGTATTGAAATGAAAAAAAGGTTTTTTGCCCCCCAAGTTTGCTAAAACATTACTTTGGTCTGCCTGAGTTTCATATTGTTATCAAGAACTGATTGAATAACTTGTTTTGAACTGTGAACTGATGAATGACATGTTATTGTAAGTCAATAATAAGTGACATTATCATTCTACTACAAGAATGTACTTCCAGAATGGGTTATTATTTAATTTTCATGTGTTATTATTTAATTACATAATTGTTTGTATTTAATTTTCAATAATAAATTTCAATTGTTTGTATTTAATACTAAATAAGCACTGCTTTTTATCCTGAATAATAAATATTTTTATTTATTTATATGAACTATACTGATTAATTTCATGCTAATACAATTGTTTTTGTAGGGCATTTATGAAGAAAATGAAATCAGTCGGAATGCATTGGCTGGAGTGTGGGTGAAAAATCAGGCCAATCCTATCATGAGAAGGAATCACATTCATCATGGCAGAGATGTTGGTGTTTTCACATTCGATAGTGGTTTAGTAAGTAGAAACAGGACATTTCAATTTTGGTTCATTAAAGTGCATTAAGTATTTATAGGCTATGTTTTGTTGTTTCCAATTGTCAAGTTTTGTGAAACAAAATGGAAGTTGCACAAATTGTAATCTGTTTGACCATGTATTTCAAATTTACATAAGTGCTATCGGTGAATTGACTTTTTAACACTTAATGCTTGAGGAAGCAGATCCTTTGATTTCTGTAGTATTTAATACTTTTGGACATTATGGGATAACTTAAAAGTATTTATATTTGAACTGGTTACTAGTTAATTTACTATCCATTAAAAATTAGTAGTTACTATAGAAGTTATATCTAGTGACCTCTCTCGCTAAAATTTTTTTCTTCAAGCTGCCATTCTTCGCCCAATTCTGTCAGTCAATAGGTTTAAAGAGATCCAGAATTTTTTTTTAAATGTTTAGTTGGCAGTTGGGAACTACCTGGGTGAACATAATACTCATATCATCAGTTATTAAAAGAGCGAATGGAAAATGTTTTAATTATCTTATGTGGGAAGTGCAAGAAAACAACTATTATCTGCAAATTCCGACCCTATAGAATGCCATAGAAACTAGCAGCACATCGCAGGTAGATTACTGCCTGCCAGGGCCGTCGCTAAGAATTTCGATTGGTCAAGACATACTTTTGCCGACTAAAATCAAGGCAAGTCCAGTGTAAATGTAGAAAATATCCATTAAGGTGTTAATAAATCATTCATTAATTTTTATTAATGTAAAATTATTGCATAATTATTTCTCAATCAATATATAATTAATTGTTAATCAATGCATAATTAATTGTTATTTAGTAATTAATGAATGTATAACTAACTGCTAAGGATTTTTTTTATTTAATTGCGAATTATTTTATTTAATGTATAATTAATTTTAATAAGTGTTTAATTACTTTTAAATTACAGTATTACAGTCTAAACAATTTCTAATATTTTATGGCATTTTAATAATACATAATTAATGTCATATTTTAAGTAAATTCCCATCACATTTTAGCCAAAGTTTCCTCAAATTCTTTTAATTTTGTATTTCTATTTAATAAATTATCCCCCTCTTTCCCGAACAAAGAGGATAATTTTTCGACACGTTTTTTTTTAGGGTGAGGGGGGTATTTATCACTTGCAGATAGAATAAATTCCCACAATCTTAAACCAATTCAGGGATACGAGTAGTACCAAAAGGCTTCATTGCAATACAATTTTTTTTTTTTTTTTTAATTTTTAAATTGCAGTTTTAAAATAAGTAAACGTGTTAAAGTGGATATAAATTGCACTTCAACACGGAATAAAATAAATGAAAAATATTGATCAAATAGGTGACTCTAATTTAGTTTGTAAAAAAATTAATCAAACAAATTCGGGAAAAATTCTTTGTAAAATTCCGGCTGATTATTGCTATCACACAAAATTACCTAAGCGAAGCACTGCGACTTTTATAATAGAGACAATATCAGGGACATATAAAAAACATATACTTGCCCTCCCTCCCAGCTTTCGAAAAATAAAGTAAACTGTAGAAGAAAAGTGGTAAAATTCACAAGGTATTAAATTATCAATTCGAACAGAAAATTAATGTACAGCTATTAACTAACATCCAATAAGGAAGTTCAATTAAAATTTTAGAAAAATCAAGGATTAAATGAAAACTTTGTTGCCTTATACCTCCCTGTATTAGCGATCTACACCTCCCTAATACTAATAATCATGTCGACGCTCATGGACAATATAATTGCATTTCAAAATACAATAATTATTAAAAACGTTTTTTAATTTATTTTTTAAATACTTTTTGACGCATTTTCCTATCCAAAAAAAGAAGAAAAAAGGAGGATTTTACTTTCTCTTAAAAAGTATATTAATAGTAAAAGTTAATTTTTTTAAACAATTTAACATAGGAATTAACGTCTTAACAATAGTTAATTCGTGAACATATTTTTTACCAAAACTGCTGGATAGAATTCAATGTTTTTCAGCAATAATTTCTGCTTATATTACTCTTTTTATTAATAATAATTCAAGAAGGAAAGTATAATGTTATTTTTTCTAAGCAGGACTGAAAATGAAATGAACTACTTTAGCATTGAACCATACTATAATATTCTTTATATGTAGAAACAATTAAAAAAAATAATAATTTATGAACTTCTATCCTAATGAAGCAAAAATCAAGTTTTACAAAGAAAATTATTCTCAACTAACTGACTACCTTTATAAACTCCGAATTTAGTGACAAGATATTCAGATCTATAAAAAAGCATACCATAATTTTTGGCACAAAAATCCAAACTATATAAGAAAAAGTACATGCAAAGTTTTTTTTTTTTTTTTTTTGGAGAGAGGGTGGGGGAGGATCAGACGAAACAGTCGTTTCGCCGCCAACCTTAAAAAAGCAGAAACGACAGTAAGTATCTATTCTCTGCACAACTTCCAGCGAAAAAGCTGAAATTGACTATTTTCTAGCGTGCTTACGGAACTTCACATAATTATACAAAAATACCATAGATTCGTCTCGGTGATATCTTTTAAAGAAAACAAGATTGAGTACCCAGGATAAGAGGCAACAAATAAAAAAATATTGAAATTTCCAAAACGAAATAAAAAAACGAGTTTAGCCCAATTTTGATGTAAAAATTTAGACAAACGTCCAGCCCTAACTAAGCTATAGATCTTCAAACGGATTGAGTTATAGGATTCGAAATGTTTCAACTTAAAATCCTACGCTGGTTTGAACTTCATTAAATAATTCTTTATATTTTTAATTAATTTAAAACCACTTTTTTCATTTCATAATTTGGCGACAGATAAAGGCGATCAGCTTGTAATTGAGGTTCAGATATATATGCTAAAAGTTGCCAAACAGGTTTGTTATCATTTCGAAGTTAGTTTTCCTGACATGTTAGGCTTAAGTGAGAATGAACGTAATGTTAAAGTATAGGCAGAATTAATTGGACTATAATTATAAGGCTTATAACATCTTTAAATTTGAAATAATTTAATTTTTGAAGAGACAGAATTAAAGAGTAATATTTGTTCTTCAAATTGTATGTGTTATTTGAACTGTATGATAATTTAGAGTGAGTTAACTTTCAAAAACATTTTAATTTCGGGAAATCTCTGTTGAAAAATGAAAATAATCATATTTTGTTGCAAGATACTATGGGCTGAATACAAAGTATAAATGTGGAGGTTGTGCGAGCTGACGTCACAGTCAATTCATTACAGTGGGACTAAATGAAACACGCATTGCGATTGGCTAATGGAATTTGCAAAAATGTCATTCGTTTTTAAAGATGTATCGATTTTGTTTACTTTCCGTTGAAAAATTAAATCGTAGAATCATTTATCATCAAAATTATAATTTCATAGTGAATTTTAAAATTATTGTTAAGAAAATATTTAAAATTTTGTCAAAAATCAATGGGTTATTATGTGAACCAAAATAATGCTTGGTATAGTAAAATTAATTTATATTGCAATAATTAGACTGTAAAAAACTTGTAATATTTATTTGTAACAATTTATTAGAATAAATTTTCAATGGGATGAACGCTCTGGCCTTGAATGTTAAAGGTGCCGGATTTGATTCCTGGGTTAGGTGTGGATGTTCGTTGTGATTCAAAATCCACGTTAAGCTGTGGGTCCCGAACTGATTAGTCATTATTATGCACTAAAATAGGTCGTTGTGCGTACAAACTAACCAATCGAGCTGAAATTTGGCAGACAGGCTCTTTGTCGATGGCAACGTATTTCATTAAGTTTTGGGGGTTGAGTTGCCATACACAAGTTTCTATTACTCGTTCGTGGTTGATTTTGATGGTTGCTGCTGCCCGCATTCAACTAATTTTCACAATTTTCAAGAAGATTTTGGCACGTAAGATATCATTGAACTCAACTTGAAGAATTATGAATATTCATGTTACCAGGTGTACCATAGGTAGTACCACTTTCGGTTTCTCAATTTGCAAGATAAATATGTCATGTTGGGCTTTTGAATGTTTAAAGTACCAGGTATGCTATTGGTACCACTTCCAGTTTATCAATTTTAAAGATAATTATTGCATGTTAGGTGTCGTCGAACTCAGTTTGAAGAATTATGAATAGTCCTGGTACCAGGTATACCATAGGTGATAAAGAGAAAACGATAAAATGGACAAATTCAAAAAATAGAAGTTGCCAGTGTTTAAAAAAAAAGTTCTGATATCCCCCAAAAAACACTTTTGAAAAGTAGAAAAACCGTCGACCTCAAAAATACAAAAAACTTTCTTGCAATAAAAAAAAATCAGAAACATGATGAAAATTTTTAGCCACAAACACAGTGATATAAAAAATGGCCAACCTCTGATTACAACTCTTGGTTGTGACTCGCTTAAGAATGTATGCTTACTTAGTTTATTTTTAAAATTTAAGTTCCACTCCCATAAAAATTTACGCTGCTTGAGGTTGGCGCCCGTCTTAATCACTAACTTTTAACCTTCCCATCCTCCCCCAAACAATAAAAACTTTCCAAAATGCATGTATCAACCAAACAAAAGCATACCACAAACACTTCAGTTTCCTACTTAAAATATTCTTAATAAAGATTCAAATGCGAGCGTTTGAGCACAGTTTCTCTATACTATTTTGAAAATTACATGAACATGAAGATTTACACTACTTAGTATTTTCTACCCATCCAAAAATTTTATCATAACTCCTCCAATATTCGTGCAAACAGTCATAAATTAGTTTAAACGCAAGCATTGTTAATATTCCTATGACGGCCGCCAATCTCAAGCATGATAAATTTTTATGGGAGCGGAACTTAAATTTAAAAAATAAACTAAGTAAGCATACATTCTTAAGCGAGTCACAACCAAGAGTTGTAATCATAAGTTGGCCATTTTTTATATCACTGTTTGTGGCTAAAAATTTTCATCATGTTTCTGATTTTTTTTATTGCCAGAAAGTTTTTTGTGTTTTTGAGGTTGGTGGTTTTTCTACTTCTCAAAAGGTTTTTTTTGGGGGGGATATTTAAATTTCCAATGTTATTATCTTGAGGAAGGAGAGGCTGCACGTATGATCTTCTAAACAAGAGAAATGTCGCAGTCAACATGAGATTTCCAAAAAACCTCCCCTATGTCCCTTTCCCACCTTTAAAGGTTACGATCCTAACTTGAGATCTACTTATCCAATTTGAAATATTTTTAAAGCTATTTTAACTAATTTAGTTTTTCTGAAACACAATTGCTTTCCGATGTTTCGTGTACAAAGTGGTGAAATCGAGGATAGACGTGAAAGGGTGCTCACAATTTCTAATTGTCTGAACCTGGTTGTACGTCGAACAATGTTAGGCCCATTTATTTGAGCACAGGAATTGACAAGCAATTTAGATAGTGTTGTAATAAATCTTTCAATGCTTTTTCAATGATTATTTTGTTACAATAAATACAATATTGCTTTCCAATTTATATGGCATGCATTATTTTGGTAATGCATGTTTGATATGTAAAGTACTATATAACATCATTTATAGAGTTCTATTTGCATTAATTGCAATAATTAAGCTAAATGTAATAGAAGTATTTTTCAACATTATTGTACTCTACTTCCATTTCACTCAACTTCACTTTCGTAATAAGTAAAAATAAACCTCGTTGGATAACCTTTCAAAGTGTATTTTTTTATTTTTATCTTTACAAAAAAAAAAAAAAAAATTCATTCGAAATTGAAACTTCTCACCAGGCCAGTGGTGTACTCAAGGTATATATTTGATAATAGGGGGCTCATTTTTCGATTGTTAAAATTTAGATGCTTTGAAATTTTCTGTAAAACTTTCAATTCATATGACATACAATACATACTTTAGGTAAATTACATATAATGTGCATGTCATGGTTTTTGATGCGTTACTTTTGACGCACTAAAAATATGTCACCTATAAATAATAATTGGAAGAATAAGTAATTATTGTCAGTTTCTTCCTGAGAATATATTGCATACTCATCAAGTGACTAAATTAAAAACTTAAGCCGGTTTTACACGTTACCAGTCGGGCCTCCAGTTTAGATAGCCAGTTCTGTGACGTCTATCAGTGATTACAGGAGAGCGCGCGTGATTGGTTGATCGGAGTCGCCGGCGCCAGTAAATAGAAAATGTTTAGTTTACTGGAATCAGTAGCCTAGTGACGTCACATGAAATCATTGGCTGACGATCTAAACTGGAACCTTGACTGGTAGCGTGTAAATCAGGACAGTCTATTTGACGATTTATACAATTGCCATATACTGATTTTAAAAATCGAAGGAAAATTGCTCATTCTGTAGAGAATTTGTGGAAATTGATACTTGTGCAACAGTACGGGAGATATTTTCATATTTAATTTCCTTTAGAAGCTGTCAGTGACGATATCAACTTAAATATTCTTGCCAAAAAGGATATACTTATTCCAATTCAAGATTGTCGACCGTCAACTTGGGCTGAATTGTAATCAGGATGTTTAATGCTGTTGACAATTTTTTTTTTTTCTATTCAATATGTTTAAAAACATCCATCACTAGCATTGGGTATTTTTAAAAGAATTGATGAAATTTTGGAAATTTGCCGAGCCGCCTTTCTAAAAACTTTAGCTGGGTGAGATAATAAAGATATCTATGATTTGTGTTCGCAGGATACCTATTATATTTGTGAACGCAGTCTATCAATCTAGGCTGGAGAAACGACACCATTTCCCTTATAAATAGACTTCTAGAGTAAAAATGCTGATTCGTCAAACTCGGATCGGTATTTTTAATATTTTTGTTCAGCATTTTTTTATTATTATTATAATTATTATTCAATTCGATTTTATTAAGAATAGACTTTAAAAAAAAAGGGGGGGGGGGCTTGATAAAATATCGAAAACTTGCCGACTGTTCAACTTTCTAAAAAAATTTTGGGGGGCAGGGCAAGACGCCTCCTTATCCCCCCGTTCGCATTGTCCCTGCTGCCTGCGGTGTCTACTTCTCAAGCAGCAATTCGACAACACACAATACAAAAGAGACCTGAAACTGATTTTGATAGGTGAGGGCAGTGTTTATATAGCAAAGCGACACATGCGCAGTGCCTTTGAAACTTCAGGACTACAAATTATGTGGTTGCTAATTGGGGTGGAGATGACACAAAATCTTTTATTCATTTTTAAGGTTGAATTCAAGTATCATGAAGAGCAGAAGCGAAACAAGTTCGATCAATCATCCTTGCTAAGCATGCAATATTGCATACTTTTAGTTTTATTACTTTTCACAATTTGTAAAGTGTTACCCTTTTTCATTAAACTTGTATTTGTATGAATTTTTTATAGTAAAATTTGTAATTTAACTTATTTTTTTCACAGGGTTATTTTGAAACAAATGACATTCATAACAATAGAATTGCTGGCTTTGAAGTGAAAGCTGGAGCAAACCCTACAGTCGTCCGCTGCGAAATTCACAATGGTCAAACTGGTGGCATTTATGTTCACGAGAACGGAAGGGGACAGTTTATTGAGAACAAAATTCATTCAAATAATTTTGCAGGTGTTTGGATAACATCACATAGTAATCCAACCATCAGGTATTTATTGCATTTGTTATGTTATTCATTTTGTTCTGATATTTGTGGAGTTGTTGCCTCTGCAATTCTTTATGAGGATTTGATTTATTGTATACTTTAAGATCTTATTCTTGCATTGTTATTTTTTTAATTGTATTTTTCCAAAACGAGGCATTATTTAAAACTTTAATTGCCAATATATAAAATATTTAAAATACTTGTGTAAAAGTTTAATTTGTTTCCAAATTTGTGAGGTAGATTGAATATTTTATGACTAATAGTGGAAACAAAATTTAAGTATTGACAATTTTAACAAATCGGCACAATACTCTTTAACCCTCTGACGGTCAAGGGAATGGGCGAAATTCTACAGTTGTTTTCCCTGTAATTTTTTCATTATATTTCTAATTCCAGGGATGAGTTTCTTCTGCCATGTGGCGGAATTCCGCTTTTTTAATTTTTTAGAAAAAAAAGAATTCCGCTTTTTCAAAGAAAGTTCCGCTTTTCTAATTCCTGAAAAAAATCCGTGTTTTCCCGCTTTTTCTATCCCACGGAAAAATGACTTTTTTTCTAAGGCTGAACCGCGAAGCAGCTTCACTTCCGAATGATCGGGAAACCTATCGCTCAGGGGTCGCATCACATTCCTGCCTTATTCCTGCTTCAAGTACAAATATCCACTGAAATATATTTTTTTTAAGTCAGTTTGGCGCTCAAAATCGCATTTTGTACATTTCTAACCTCGCCAAAATTGATCCTTTTGTGTCATTTTTTTCTCTGCTCAAAATGTTAATTCCTTCTTACGATTTCACGCGATTAACGTATACTAATAATGCGCTTGCTTCCAAGTCTGACATCCTTATTTACGTTAGTATGTGTTTCTTGTTTTCTTTAAGCATTACGCTGATGTGATGTCCGCTACTGCCGAAATTTGTGTGGCTAGAACGTGCGTTATCGCTGTGATTTAGGTTGCTGTGGATTTTCCCGGAGTATTACGCCGATATAACAGCGTTATTGCTGAGAATTATTCCTGTATCTTCGGCGCTAACTCTGATATTTACGTTTATGGATGGGCATTTTCTTTGAGTGCTACCCTGTTGTAAAATCTGAGATTTGCACTGATGTTACCGAAAGAATGTTGATATTACCATGATGAATTGCGCTATCGCTGAGATTTTGTGATGGTAATTTTTGTTGAGTGTTACGCCCATACAATAGCGTTATTGTTGAGAGTTGCTCCGGCATATTAGGTTCTAACTTTGATATTTCAATTGGCGTGAGAGTTGTTTACGTGGAATGCCGTACTTTGATAACATCCGATATTACCGAAATTTGCACTAGTATTACCAAGAAAATGTCGATATTACCGAAATTTGTGCAAATATCGTGGACTCTATCGCCGATACGCTCGCTGTTGCGATTTTCATTTCGGCTGATATTTAGATTTTCGCCGGTATTGCAAGCGCTATTGCTTTCGTTAGAGTGATGGTCTTTTCGCCGAGGTTTACTCTAATACAATACCGGCTAATACTGAGAATTTCAACACCGTTTTGTAGCCATTCGCTTAGACTTCCGTAAATGCGATAGCCGCTATATCCGTGATTATACTAAACTTCAACTTAACTAGACATCACTTAGACGCTAGATCGTCACAGTGCTCATAGGTATTTAATCCATTTTGGCGGAGTGAAGACATAATTCTCGCCAATCCTTATAGCCTTTTGTTCTCTACAGCAGCGATTCTCAACCACTGTGCCGCGGCACTTTTGTGTGCCGCCAAATTTTAGAAATGTATTTGTAATTAATCCCTTTATAAACGTACTGTTGTTTTTGTAGTACATATTATATTATTTTATTTTACATTCCAAATAATTATCATAAACTATTTTACAGTGTATAATAGGTGTATTACAGTGTATTATAGGTAATATTATAGGTAGGTAAAGTAAACAACTTTTAAACTTATCTTTTTCTTTGTGTGCCTCCAAATTTTGAAATCGTTAAAAGTGTGCCTCGACAAAAAAAAAGGTTGAGAATCGCTGCTCTACAGGGTTGTGGTTTGGCGAACATTATGCTTTCACGCCGCCAAAATGGATTAAATACCCATGAGCATTATGACGATCTACCGTCTAAGTGATGTCTAGTTAAGTTGAAGTTTAGTATAGTGCCTGTTTAAGGATCGATTTCGCCGTTTCATGTGAATCTGTACTAAAATTTTTATATCATTTTTATACAAAATGATATAAAAACATTCTGAAAATTAGTCCCAATTAAAAAATTTCTAAAGAAGCTGTGTTTAAAGTTGTTATTTTTAAAGTTGTTATTTTTAAAGTTGTTATTTTAACTGCGATTGTATTTAAATTGTTGCTTTTTATTTTATTGAACAAGCTGAACGGTAGGAATAAAAATTTTAATGTAAAGATTTTAGTACTTAAAATGTAGCTTAAAAATTTAGGAAACTAGATTTAATTATATTCGGCCTGTTTGTCAACATGGTATAGTTGCTTGACTTGTTGAAAATTTGAAGTTTTTGCTAGATTCCATCGCTTTTAAAGGATTATTATTATTATTATTTTTTTTTTTTTTTTTGAAGCTATACCATGCCTGATGACAGCATAAAGTGTATCCCTACATCTATAGGTGCCTCTATTTTGAACCATTTTTCTCACGGACAGACAGAGAAGGTGCAGTGTTATAAACGCACATGGAAAACCACAATTTTTTTTAAAGTATAGCTTAAAATGTGTTTTACACATAAAACGTTTGGAGTTTTGTTTTCAGCTTTTTGATTTTTTACCAAACTCATCCCTGTAATTCAAATATATATATATATATTTTAATTATTTTTTATATATTTTGTTTTAGATAGGTATAAAATATCATTCTAATAAAAATATTTTATTTATAAATTTAAAAATGTTGTATATTGCTGGAAAAACTGGGGATCAAATGATGCATATATATGTGCATGACCGTCAGTGGGTTACGAAAGAGCTTTTCATTCAATATGTCGAATATGTGAAGAAATCAAAAAAGTTTTTCTAATTAATAATATGCATCTGTAAATTTTTTTTTTAGTTTGGTTTTAATAGGAGTGGAAATCTCCCTGTAGAACTGGTGAACCGGATATTAGTTAACATCTATTGATAATCAGAAATGTTGTCATTGATGGATCAAAATTTTGCTTCTGGATTGGCTCTCATAGTTAATAATTATTTTCAATAAATCTATTGTACAATTATTAATAAATTAATAGAAAATAGGCAGAATTATACTATAAAATATGGGATTCATTTTAATTTTAAAATTATTCAATATACAAAAAAAGTTTGTAAACCAAACTATAACCGTTGCATTAAACATCTCTTATTTTTATTTCAGGCGAAATGAAATTTATAATGGACATCAAGGTGGTGTTTATATATTTGGCGAAGGAAGAGGTTTGATTGAACATAATAATATATATGGTACATATTTTTCTGTATTGTATTATTGATGAATTTTTTTTTTTCAAATGTCATAAAAAATCAAAACATTCCAATCTCCTATTTTTAAATTATAAAGTAAATTGCTGTCTTCCTCTGTGAAGTGAAATGTTATGTAAGTATAACTGTTAGTGTAAGTAAACAAAAGGCATACTCTGAACAAAATATGGGAACTAATTTAAAACAGCTTTATTGCACCTTGATAGCATTATCTTGTAAATAATTAATATTTATATATTAGAGGATCTTTCAAGTCTAAAATTGTTTTCCTTTTAAATTAACATTACTATTTGACAGATAACAACAAGTTAAAGTCAGTAAAAATAGATCCTTACCTCAGTAAAAATTATACTTTTACTTTTCTTAGCTCTAAAAATTTTAAGTTTACAACATTTATATAAAGAAAATTGTTCTGTATTTAAACCATAGGGCAATTCTCTGGATGATGCAGGGAACATTTTTTTTTTCCTACTCGTAAACTATTTTTAGAATTGCAAAATTATGATGAATCTAGTTATGCTTTTGTTCTATATATAATATTAGTTGATTAGAGATTTATGTGGAAAAATAATTATTTGAACAGGTAAAATATATATTTATGTCCATCCAGAGAATCGCCCGAGTATATTTTTTATTTCTTCACTGATATTCCATAGTAATTGCTTATTCTGGAAAACCTTGAAATCGGAGAACTTTTTATTCTTTCAAAATTTCACAAAAATCAGGGAATATTTAGATTTTGCATGTATAATGCTACAATCAGTATATTGTCTTAATATTGTGTTATTCTAAATTTTAATAAAATAAGTGTTGAATCTGAATTATTTTCCCCTGGATTTTGTTACCACAGGATATTTTTTAGCAAATGTGAACGTTACAAATGATTACAAAATAGAATTTAAAATGTTAAATTCTTCCGATGTTATATTTACTGCAGTTTGTTTGGATATTTCAAATGATTAAACAGTTAAATGATACAGAAAAGGTTACTCTTGGTCTAATGCTTATATATTTAAAAAAAAATAATTAAACTACCGACTAATAGTTCCTTCCATTTGTTACTAGATTGTATGTGAATCGCGGTTTTGACAAAAGCTTGACATGCACCTTTATCCCTTAGTGTAATTTATAAATGATATCTTTTCCAGATTTAATTCATTTTACTTAACTATAAAATGAAATTTATATTTTTTTACTATATTAAAAATATTTTTGTTTTAATTGTAGGTAATGCTTTAGCAGGCATTCAAATACGTACAAATAGTGACCCAATCGTTCGTTACAATAAAATTCACCATGGACAACATGGTGGCATTTATGTAGTAAGTATCTTGTATATATTTTTATATTTAATAGTTATGACATAGTGGCCACAGAACCTGGAAATCAGGGAAATGTCAGGGAGCTTTTTGATTCTGGCAAAAACCAGAGAAATGTCTGGGAGCTTTTTAAAATTTTGCTAAAATCGGGGAATTTTTCTATTATTTTGAAGGTACATTACCCAGTTCATCCATATTTTGGCTCCATTTTCCCGGAGAATTGGTGTAATCGTTAAAAGTTTCATGTTATGGTATAGTTTAAACTTTTTATTGCTGCCAAAACTATTTAAAAAAATTATCATAAATGTTCTATTTGACTTGCACATCTGAAAAATTGAGGAAATTAAAAATAAAGTTTGTTGTAAAATCAGGTAATTTTTTAGAAATCAGGGTGTCCAGCAGCCTTGAAAATCGGGAAATGTGCTTGAATTTTTTGCACCTCGGGAAAGTCGGGAATTATGCTTGACATTTTGGAATTTTCCGGTCTGCGTCGGGAAATCATCTCTTCACTTTTTTATCGGAAAAACCTTTATGATATTTAAAAAAAAATTTAATGTTTTCCAAGAGATGCGATTCTTTCGCAGATCGACGGATTTCTGCTCGCTCTCTTTTTCTCTAATCTCATAGCTTCTATCGGCATTATTTACGTTCATACGTGATGACCATTTTGCTGAACTTTACAGTCATGTAATGGCCGCTATTCTCGTGATTATGTTAGGCGCTATGGCCGAGAATTAGGTTGTTGCGTGACAGTTTTCGTCGGATGCTATTACTGTGCTGATATAACAGTCACTGACGCTATTGCAGATATTTGCACCTGGCAGACATGGTAAAGTTCAGACATAAAAGCGGATTTCCGTTTTTTACTGAAATTTCTACCATTTCTGTGATAGATACAAATTTGCATTGCAATTTTATTGGGTTTGCTTGGAAGTTTGACAGCCAAGGAACCTGCTTACTTACAAGTTCTTCCTACTAGATTTTATTACAGTTAGTGCTGCGACCACAATTAATGAAGGATTGACCCAACTTAACCAATACCTATAATTGATATTGACTTAACTCGATGTTCCGGCAAATCGCCCATCATTTGGGATCGGGTAGAGCTCCGATATCTGAAACAAAGCATGCTTCTATTTACGCAAAAGCGAATCAACCTCCCCCCCCCCCCAATAATTCAATCCCGCCATATTGCTTCAGACTGTTTGAAAGTAGTTCCTGCATGTAGATGCAAAATGTGAAAATGTTAAATTAGTAGAAATTCTATTGAATGCTCAGAAATAATAATAATAGCATCCAAAAAAGGAGTCAATGGAACTAATTTACTTCTTTTTGGTAAGTCTGCACCTTTTTTTACACAATCGATCTCTTCCTTGAAATTTAAGTTTTGAAGACAGCTAAGGACAGAGATTTTCGCGCTCTTTATTTCAAACGGAAGTAGATGTTGAAATTCTTTAATCTTTTCTGGGTCTTGAAAAACTTTCAATCTTTAGGTTAACCTTTGCGAGTTAGCACTTATTTATAAACCGCTTGGAATATGTCACGACTCGTATTATATTGGTGAATGAAAAAAACTTTTCAAATAGTATATTTTAAAACGTGGCGTTTTCTAAACTCGTGAAAATTAAAGAGGGGATTCTTTCTTTTCTCATTTAGAACCTCGAGGGATTGTCTACCAAATTACTTTTGGTTGGAAAATTCTTCTGCATTGTTCAGAAACTTAAGGCCTTTTGGTCATAAATCGCGTTGGGAAAATTTATTTCGTTGCAATCCTCGGGACGCTATATCAACAATATTTTGCTTTAATGTACTGACCAAGATTTGTGTATGTTTTCCGCTATCGCCGATATTTACATTGGAGTATTGATAATTTTCAACTTGGTTTAAGCCGTTTCAATAGTAACTATTGCCGAGATTTGGGATGCCGTTTTGATGTCATTTGCCTAGGCTTCCCCTGATGTAATAGCCACTATTTCCAGTGATTAGTGTCGGTATGAAGATCGGTTTCGCCGTTTGGTTTGAATCAATGCAGAATTTCTAGAATTTTGATTTAATTTTGTGCAAGAAAGTAGTGCCAATTTTACTGTTTATCCTTTTTTTAAATTGTAATTTTAACTGTTATTTGTATGTTAAATTGTTTATTTTAGCTTGAAAAACAATTTAACATTTTAGCTATAATGGATAATAGTTTAAAAGTTAAAGAAATTTTTTATGTAATGGTTTAAAATTAATTAACTTGTACAACTGTGTGAAAAATTGAAGTTTTTTTGCTTTGGTTATGTCAGTTACATGCAGAACCTCCCTCCCTTAATTCTGAACAACAGAAATGTTTGTGACAAGCAGTCGTGCTTAAAGTAAACTATTAAATTGCAGGCCTAGGTTCATTCTTTTTATCTGCTAAGGTTTAGACCTTCATATTTATGTATCACTTGTTAAAGAATATTATATCTTTTTCTTTCCTTTAAAAAAAAAAAAAAAAAAAATCTTCCTATTTTCAAAGTACACAGTCTAATTCTTACATGATTAGATATTTTTTAATTTCATAATTTTTTTGTAATTTGTAAAATTAGTTCAACATACTACTTGGTGGGGGTATACTTTGGAAAATGTGATGGTAATTAATTGGTTGCGAGAGGGTCCTTGAAAATTTTTAGAATGAGCCTTGAAATTCTTGAAATATGCTTGAATTTTTATCAGAAATTTTGCTGGACACCCTGGAAATCTAAAAGGGGATTATCAGAGAACTTTTTCCCTGAATTCTTTGGCCACCCTGTATGAGTATCAAAACAAGCTCTTTAGTTTTAAACTATTTATCTCTATCTGTTGCTTGCATTGATTGTTTATTAGTGAAATAATACTTCAACTTTCAAACGAAGCGAAATCATTCTCATGCATAAGTAAATTTGCGTGACATATGTCTCTTGTAGTTAAAGTATATTGTTCCAGAAATTATTTTTCTTAGAAAAGTTAATGTATATTTCTAACAAGTCCTGTGTATAACTTTCCATTTAGTTTATAATATCTAGTACATCAAAACAATTCTGGAAGTATCGGAGAATTTTTAAAACCTTACAATTTAATTGAGTTTTTTCTTTATCTGTAAGTTAAATACAGATAAAAAGAAATTCTACAATCGAAGAAAAATGCCCTTTTACAACAATAACTTTAATAAAGACATTTTTAAGCAAGTTCATTTTTGTGTAATTTCCTAAAATTGACTTGGATGACCGAGTTTTGTTGAGGAAATTCAACATCTTTTCTGGATACCATAAGAAAAGGAAATACAAGCACAGTCATTGGAAGACTGCTTTTAAACATCTAATTTCGAAACACTCGTTCAGAATTACAACTTGAAGTATGATATTTTAAAAATGAATAACTACATGAATGGTAATTTAAAAAAAAAATTAGTTTAACTTTTGCAGGGCAATTTTTTTTTATTGGGCAACCTCAGAGTTATTTAATAACAAACATCTTCCTGATTTGAAAAATTTGGTTGCAATGCAAAAGAGTTTTCCAGATTCTTAAATTAACTAGAGGTGTGGAACATTGCACAACTTTCAATTACTCTTTAATACTGATGTGGATTTGTATCATTTACCATTTTTATATTTCCATCATTTGTTTGGAAAAAATGGCCAGTTTGTCGATATATTTGGCAATAATTATAATATGGGTCTTGAAATTTTGGCGATATACTTTTCAATATTCTTATATTATCCTTTCTTATAAGTGAAACTGAGAAGAGGAAAAAAAGCAATTGTTGACGGGCTATTTTCAAGCAAAGAGAACTCTGTGTTGAAGGCATTCGTTTTTCAATTTTTTATGCCATTAAAGCATTTTTACAGAAATTTCTCTGGTGGGGATGTTTAGAACACCTTAAGAGACATTACCACCGATTATCCGATTTTTAGCAATAATTGAAAAACGATTTTTTCAATGGCAGCTACCTTATGCGCATGCACGATTTTGACGAAAATCTTTTTAGTAGGTCCCCGTGTCAACACCAATCTGCACGCCAAATTTGAACATCATAGGTCAATTTGTTCGGGAGTTATGCTGACCACAGACATTTTTTCTAGATCACTTTTTTGAAATCAGGATGTTCCAAAACGTGGAGAAATACAAAAAAAAAAAAAAAATAATAATAATAATCAATTTTTTTTTGTGACCAAATCCTATACTTTCATTATCCTATGTATACATATAGGTATTGAAAGTAAAAAAATATAAGAAATAAATATGACTTGAATATTCTATTTGAATTTGTATTGAACTATCAAAATACTGTGTGGTTTTCTTCGTGATGGTTGCTGTACCTCTTATTCTAAGAGGAGTTGGGACAACTTGAAAGAAAGTGATTTGGGGAGATTGCAAAACAGGTTTGGGTTAACATTTGAGTACTGAAATCCTGTTGAAACCGGACTGCCTTGCCAGTTGACGAAGTGGGCTCTTCCTATTTCATGGTCATTTTGAGAGAGCTACTCTGATACTGCAACTTTGCATACACACATTTGTTAGTTAACACTATTAACAATTATTGCTTTTGCAATCTGCTGAAAAGCTAAGCCACTAAATATTATGTCACTCTTTAACCTTAGATAACTGAACTTAAATCATTGTTACTCTGTAACTAATCATTTGACTTGTATTCTACGAATTAAAACAAGGGTATTTTTTTATTTCCTTTAATTAAAATGAGTTTATATGCATTATAATATTTCAATTAAAAAGTAAAAAGGTTTTAAAAATTTGTTTGCACTCTTGGCAGATGTTAAAAGTGTAACAGGAACATCTCCAATTCACAATACTAGCAGAGGCGAGTTGTCTATTAGACAGATGTTTAGTTATCTTGGGTTAAAATATTTTTTTACACAATTTTTACCATTATACTTTTTTTCATGGTTACGAATGAAAATGTTTTGTCTTTTTTTAGCATGAAAAAGGTCAGGGGTTAATAGAAGAAAATGAGGTATATGCAAACACTTTAGCTGGTGTTTGGATTACTACTGGTAGTATTCCAGTCCTACGGCGAAATAGGATACACAGTGGAAAACAGGTATTTTCCCTTAATTTATTTGTGAATTTTTGTATACCAATTTAAAAATTTCTCCTTCAATATATATCTGTACCCCGGAGGTAAATCCAATTACTTATCATTGCCAATAACATTGTGAAAAACTTTCATTAAGCAGTTTCTATAAGTAACGAAAGAAACAAATTTTAATATCTAAAAGTTATGGAAAATTGGCTCTCTTGAACAAATACAAAAATGCGATATGGTGTCCTTTACCTCTGGGGTACAGATATAAAAATTATCAAATCACTTTTTTCTTAAATATTGATAAAAGTATATTTTTCCTTAAAATGCTGTCTTGAAAAAGTGGTTTTGCTTGTTTCAGTATCTGTATAATTTAATAATGTACAAGAAAGTGCTTTTTCAAACAAAGGGTAAAAATTTTTCTGCAGGTTGGTGTATATTTTTATGACAACGGCCATGGGAGGCTAGAAGACAACGATATTTTTAATCACTTGTATTCTGGAGTACAAATACGGTGAGTGTATACAATATTTTTTCTATTAGGAAAGGATTTTTTTTTTTTTTCATTGTTTGATGTGCAGTTTAAAATTTAAATTTTTTATATGACTGACTTATTTAAAAAAATGAATATTCAGTAGTTTCATTTAACTGATTTTAGATAAGTCATCACTGGTTTAGTTGTATGATCGCTATTACATGCACTTTCAAATTCTACCAATACTCTTGTACCATTAGCATCCATAGTATTTTTTGTCTAACTTAATTTCTAATTGCTGTTTAAACAGTTGAATATTAAAAAAAGTAGGCATAAGCAAAATTTGGCACTGCTTAGAAAAAGTAAAATATTTTAGTTTAATATATATCATGACTCAATTTCTCAGCAAATTTTCACCTCAAGAATCACCAATTATATCATTATTAATTGGAACTGCTTGATCCAACTTTTTTTGTTGTTGTTGTTGTTGTTGTTGTTGCTTGTTAATCAATATTTGTTACCTTTCCAGGACTGGCAGCAATCCAATAATCTGTCGCAACAAAATCTGGGGAGGGCAGAATGGTGGAGTACTAGTTTACAATGGTGGACTGGGAATCCTCGAACAAAATGAAATATTTGACAATGCCATGGCAGGAGTGTGGATTAAAACAGATAGCAATCCTACTCTTAGGCGGAATAAAATATATGATGGGCGCGATGGTGGTGTCTGTATATTTAATGGAGGAAAGGGTGTGTATTTGCAAATGTTTTCCTACCAATATTACAGATTATGTATTTGCCAGGCCTCCCTTTTTTCTCTAAATCATTTGTTTTATTTTAAACAGAGTTCACACTCTCTTTGAAAATCCTTAGAGTTATTTTTTACAAGTCCTTATTGGGTCATTCTCCGAAAACAGGAAAATTGCATGTCACAACATTATACCACTTTAAAAACAAGTATGAAAATAACGAATTGTCTTTTAATAACTTTTCCATGTTCCAGGCTAACTTTCTCATCAATAACATATTGAATTTTTCTTATATAAATGTATTTAAAAATAAATCAAACGTCCAAAAGTCATCATGGTTTGTCATTAGAACCTTCTGTGCTGTCATAAATGTTTAATAAATTGATAATAAAATTAATTTTCCAGCAACAATTGATTTGATGCATTGATAATAAAGTGCTTTATACAATAGAAAGTAATTAAAAATAGTTTTATTATTTTTTTCCTATTTAAAAATTATTAAAATGCATGTCACTGAACAAAGCATCATTGTCCTGGCATATTGCATTACACTTAATATTTTAAATACAAAATGCAGCTGCATTCTATCTTTTTTTATTGCCCATTAAGTTGTGAGAATTATTATTCTCAGTTGGGCATAATTTTTTTTTACAGAATTTTGAAGTTCTATTCCATCAGAGTTATGTTTAATTCCCATCTTTTTCCTGGCATCTACAAAAAATACTAAATGTGTAGGAATAAAATTATCTTGCTATGTAGAATGTTTAATAAAGTCACCGTTCAGAAAATATATACATTAACTTTAAATTTTTTAATTAGAATGTGTCAACTTCTAATTTCATTATTGTTCTGGCATATAAAGAACACAATAACAGCAAACCAGGATAATGTTGCTCGTTATTCGTTCAAAATATAATTAAAATTGATATAAGTTTAACAATACTTTGTTACCATTGTAATTAAATGTGAAATTTTTTTTTTTTTTTTTTTTTTTTTTTTTTTTTTTTAAATCACTTCATTTAAAATGTTGTATTATAAATACCATTGTCTTAGCAAAGGGATTTTTTAAAATATTTTTCCTGCTCACAATGAATTTTTTTTTTTTCGCTATTGGTATTTTCTCCCCCTTTGTTGTATGAAGCCTAAATAATAAAATATATATATCTATAACATACATTTATGGCATCCTTTTTCAAAAAATCTTTTAATATTGAAGAGTTGCCTGTTTCGGAAGAATGATCCCAATTGCTCATTTTATGTCTTTAATTTTCGATTGCAACCTTTTTTAGCTATTGCCAAATTTTATTTGTATATTTCCTCCTTCTGTCGATTTGAAACCCTTTTTCATTGGTGAAGGTTTTATGTTTCAAATGCTGATTTTGCTTAGTTGTTTTATTGAATCATTTGTATAACTTAAAAAATAGACGTCATCTAATTTAAGTGTGAATCCGTATTAATGATAGGATAAATATGCTTATTATATCTACAATTCTAACTTAAGTATTTTAAAAACCTTAAGACATAAGGATTGAGTCATTTAAAAGCAAAAAGGAGTTTGTCCACTTTGAGTACTTTGCATGAAAGATAACATTAAAATATTCCTATTCCATTATTATTAACTCATGTGATTTTTTTAATAATTTTTTTTGTTTTGTCAGTTGAGAAGAAATTGCTAAATAAAATAGTAGTCTAACAAATTTGGTTAACTTATTTCCTCTTTTGCAACAACTCAATTCAAACCTTGGGTAATTTCAAGAAAATTTTGAACTGTTAAACTTACAATTATACATTCCCTAATTACTCATCACACTTTTATTTTACATATATATTCAATCAACATTTTCATTATCTAGGAATACTGGAAGAGAACGACATCTTTCGAAATGCTCAAGCTGGTGTGTTAATAAGTACTCAAAGTCACCCAGTGTTAAGGAAAAACAGGATATTTGATGGCCTTGCTGCTGGGGTTGAAATCACCAATAATGCCACTGCTACCCTAGAACAGAATCAAATATTTAACAATCGCTTTGGTGGACTTTGTTTAGCAAGTGGCGTGAATCCTACCCTAACAGGTGTGCGATTTCTTTTATTTTAAATATTAAGTTGTTAGTTTAGTGGGATTGTTATTATATGTGATTAGTTATTTTGCTCAACTCACAATTCTTTCTTGATTTCAGAAAACCGAATCTTTGAGAATCACAATGCAGTGGAGAAAGCTGTTAACAGTGGCCAGTGTTTGTACAAAATTTCTAGTTATACAAGTTTTCCAATGCATGATTTTTACAGGTTAGTCTTTTTTCCTAGGATTAAATTTTGGATTTTATTATTTTTAGCTGTTCATTCCTCAAAATTAAAAATGCAGAAATTCCTATAAGCATCAAAAGGTATATTTTTAACTCCAGAAAATCTTCAGCATTTTCCTCCGAGTTTCACTTTTTTTTTTCCTGGGAAATTCTTTTTCTACAATTTTATTATAATTAGTGGAGTTGATATGTCTTTATCAGTTTTCAGACTAAACTTGCCTACTCCCACCTAGAAAAAATTTCTAGCTGTATCTCTGTTCTATACTCATACATATATATTCTTATTCAATTTTTTTTTTTTTGTAATTCAAAGTAATATTGCATATATTTTCCTCTTTTTTACATTTTGACTGTTTTCACCTCTGTAATTCAAACATGGTTCGTACGTTTCTAAAAAACCTTGAAAAGTGCATGACAAAAAAATTCATTTTCAAGTGCTTGAAAACCTTGAATTTTATAAAACTGTGTTTAAAGTGCTTGAATTTCATTTTATTTTCTAAAAATAAAGTCTTGAAAAATGTTGGCTACCAAAATGAGCAAAATCCTTCGAATTTTGTAAGCCAATCAGCGACCAGGAAACGAGAAAAAATGAGATTGCTTCATTCTTCCCGTTTTCCCCCTTTGCAGTTTTTGCGCGTGTTGCGGACGGACAATACGGCGCACCATGTCTGAAAATTGATTTACTCTGATCGAATCACGTGATCTTTGGTTTGTTTTTGTGCACTTTTTAAAAATGGCCGAAAAATGCATTTTCAATTCAAGCTGGTTAGAAAAACTGGAACGTAATTCATGAATCCTAAGTGTTGGATGTACTTTGTGTTGGCAAAAATTGCATCTCGGTTTCAATGGGAAAGAAAGTGCTCTAAATAGCCATGCAAAAAGCAAAAATCACATGGATTAGGTTCTATAAGAAGTTCGAGGAGCATTGTTAGAAATATTTCTAATGATAAAAAAATACCACGAAAGCAGATATTGTCCGCAACAATCAAGTCGTCATCAATGGCATATCACGCGCGCATGATGGAGGTACGTTGTAATTTAAAACCAAGTTTCAGATACTGAAATACTATGGACATTGAAATTCATGTTTTTTATAAATCAAATGAAAACACTGATAAATTATTTCGTTGCATGTTTGCAGATAGTGCGATTCAATCTAAATTTTCATGTTGTGAAAAAAATATACTGCATTTGGAATCAAGTCTTATTTTCAGAGTGTATTAGAAGACAGTTTACTCACTGAGAATTTTGTACTGTCATTTGAGGAAAGTTTCAATGTAATGAGAAAAAAAAAATGGATATTCACTTCTGAAGTTGCCGTAATAGGCAACCAAGCGAGTGATACCTACTTACTTCTAATTTTAAGGGACATAGTAGAGTTGTTCCTCGATGTATTTTTTTTTGTCCGAAGGCAAGCAAAACGCGCAATATATCGTGCGAAATCATAAAAAAATGGGAGACGAAGCAAAAATGCGATATATCCGAATGCGCGATATATATAACGAGGTGTTATTGTAATGCTTCTGATATACGCGGAAGAATTTTTTTTCTTCTATTGTAACCTTTTCTTCAGCATTTATTAAAAATATAAACCAAACGTTACTGTACTGCTTTTGATATACTCGGAAGATTTTTTTCGTCTATTGTAACCTTAAAATTTTCTTCTATTAAAATCTAAAAAACATTTTTTTTATTTACTCCATTTGAACAAGAGCCTTTTGCCAAAAAAAAATTGGAATTTCTTTTAATGTATATTTGTGTTGATACCACATCCTTGAAAAGTCCTTGAATTTTTTTCTTCTTCAAGTGTACGAACCATGTCAAAGTTAAACTATTAAATATTCAGTTTTAGTGAAATCTAATTTTAGTTTTAAAAGTTAAAATCTATCTATATGTATATTTGCTTCCATATATAAATAGCTCTTTCTTTATTCAGATGTCGGACTTGTAATACCACTGACAGAAATGCTATTTGTGTAAATTGTATAAAGACATGCCATGCAGGTCACGACGTAGAATTTATTAGACATGATAGGTAAGACTTTTTACTTGCAATAGTAATTGATGCTTTAACATTATACACCTTTGACTTTCTTTTTCTATAAAAACTTTTAAAGTTTGCTTTATTAATAAAGCAAACTTTAAAAGTTTTTATAGTTTGAAATACTATACTTAAAGTCTATGTACATGTACATACTCCAAATATAATATTCCAAAAAGTTATTTTGCTTTAAAATAATCTCTAGATAGAATTTTTGCTAGATAATAGTATCACCTGAAAGCTAGTGAGTTATTTTATTAGTTTGAAATATCTTTTGTTCAGAAAATAAATTAAAAAATATTAAGCAGAGAATTGAATTTGAAGAATTGTGTTTTTGGCATATGGAACTTCATTTAAACGGTCATACCTAAAGTTTCATATATTTCTTTAAAATTATTTGAGAGTTAAAATCTGCATCAATTTCTAGATGTGTTTGATTCTCAGTCAAAATTGATTGGAAAAGAAAATTAATTTTGTCAAATTTTTGAAAACAAAAGTTCTTTCAAAGTTAAAAAAAATCCTAATAAAAAAAATTCTAATTAAAAAGCTATGTTTTCTAAACTTGGGAAGACCAAAATATTAAAAATGGTTATACAAACCATTTCCAAGTATAATTTTTTTTCTTGCTCTAATAAAATTTGAGTAAGCATTGTTTAAAAACATGCTAATTAATGAGTTTAATGTTAATTAATTTTTGAGTAAATCTGAACTTTTTTAAATGTAAACATAATAAATAATTATGTACTTATAAGTGCAAAAAAATTAAAAATTTTTAAATGGTAAAAAAAAAAAAGTTTATGTCTGTACATACACTTTAACTACCAAAGCTATTCATGCACTATACTTTCAATTGATGTAAAAATGAATTTTCAGTGATTTAGAATTAAATGTGGAGTAGCTTATCCTCAGCAGCTATTTTATGACAGTTTGCATAACAAAAGTTAATAGCACTAATTCGAAAATAAATAATAATCTAATCCTATTTCTTTCAGGCTGAAATGATATTTATAAGTATTTTGATCTCTTGAGTTGCCATGTTGTAAAATGGAGAAAGTGCAAAAGTTATAAACTTAAGGTCACCATTTTTTAATTTGAAATTTCATCTTTTAAAAATTAACTTAAATTTTAATTGAGAAAAAGTTGGCTTTAAGATATAGTATTTAAAAACCCATTCATAAACAGAGTTTTTTTTTTTTAAAGTTTTGTATCCATAGAGCTTTGACGATTTCTTATATTTACTTTTTCTGACCTTTTTCTACAGACATGTTTTGTGACAAAGTAAAGTATTGTCTCCTATAAAAAAACTTCATTAATCTACAGTAGGCTCAAAACTATAAACTATTTGGAATATAAGTACATTTTTTAGTTATTCAGTATTTTACTTTTTAAAGAATAATTGCGATAAGAGAAATACTCTTTGGTATTGATGAGGAATACTCATTTTAACTTGTGTTGCTTTTAATAATTGTTAGTTCTATCTTTTCATCTTATTTTCAATGCAATCAATGTGTTCCAGGTTTTTCTGTGATTGCGGTGCGGGTACACTGAGCAACCAATGCCAACTCCAAGGTGAACCTACACAGGACACGGACACTCTCTATGACTCTGCCGCACCCATGGAATCTCACACACTCATGGTGAACTAAACAAAACACTTCCTAACCTTTGCAACAAGGTGACTGCCAAAACGAGGTCGAACCTTGACAGGATTTCGGTTTCTAGTCACAATCACAGGCCACTGATGCAGGCCAGTACCACTGGGTGTCGCCTTAAAAGCGAGACCTGACTTTTAGTGGTGCACCCTATTTTTGCCAACATGACTGCCAAGAAGTTATTAACCCCACATCAAATGAGGACCCCGTGCCGCTTGATCGTCCTTTTTTATACATCTTTATATTGTTACCGTTTTTCCGTTGTTGTACCAGGCGATCCGAGAGCTATGCCAGGGGATGGAGTTTCTTAGGTGGAAAATCAGGTATCTGTTTGTGTAATGTAGATTATTTCATTTTTTTCACTCACAGCATTGTACATAGTCACATATCATATGGGTTAAAATGTATTTAGAGTTGAATCGTTACAACTGCAAAATTTTCCGAGTGAAAATTGTATGTCTGTCATTTGTTTTTCCTTTTATATTTAAAAAGTATATACATTTCTATACTTATTTTTTATGATGAGAGAAAATAAAGTGTTTTCTAAAGCTTGTTTGTCACACTGCTCATCTAGCATGGGGAGCTGGATATTATACTTTCAGGAAATTGATTACACTCTTTATTTTTATTTTTTTATATCAATAAAACTTTGCATATTTATATATATATATTAAATAGGGTTGTAAATTTATAGATGAAGTCATATATTTAATAGATATTCTATGTGTTTTATCAAACTTGCTAATATATTTCAGACATAGAATTTAAAAAAATTATTATTTATTACATTTTGTATCGCTTTAGCTATGTATCAATGTTTATTTAATCTTTGTTCCACTGACTATATGTTTTAAGTTGGGAAATTAATTTTTTTAATGCAATCATTTCTAATATGAACTATTAAAAAAATTTCTTCTGTTCTTGACATTAATACAAGAGCTTGAAACTTTAGTATTTTGCTAGGCCGACTCTTATAGAGTCAGTCTATTTTTTTTTTTATTTGTGTTGTAGAATATTAGTGTAAAACATTATGTGAACAAATTTTGCATTTGCATCACCTAAAAATCATCTTTTCTCTTTTTTTTTAGTTATCTTTTTTTATTGTATTTCCATTGTTTTTTTTTTCTAATACCCTTGTTCATTTAACATTACTTGGTGTACACATTTTTCCTCAATGAGACTACAACTGATGGTTAAACAATGTAAAATATCCGGTGATAATTAAATCTGTTGCATGTTTACATCAAGTAGTTTTCTCAATCTATTTTTCAACTGAAAAAAAAAGTGAATTAATTTGATTAAAGTTTTGAATGTTTATCTGACTTTTTAAACCTTTTACATTTGTTCCATTCTTGTAAGTAATATAACCTACTGAAAATTTGTACACTGACAACTTAATTTGACATTTGATGGATTTATCTGTTAATATTTTTTTTTTATATTAAACCAATATATATATATATATATATATTTTTTTTTCAACTTTCCCTTTGTGGTTGCACTCTGCATCCAATATTGTCCTGTGCCTTATTTGCTATTCATCCAAAGTGGTTGATACATTATTTAAATATAGTACAATACTACTTCAAGCTCCCCATGCTGATGTATAAGTAAATGCTATTGCCAATATGTAAGTGCATTCATTACAAATGTATGTAGCTTGTAAATGTGTTCTGTGCTGTCCTTATTGGTGCCTCAACTGAAGTGCTCATGTAAAAAGAAACAATACTTTCACACTGTACTGAAAGTTGCAAGTTATGAATTATAACGTTTAAATCCAAATGCCCAATCACAGACAATGCAATACTAAGAATAGGCACTCTTAAAATGTGCAAGTTATTACAATATATGCTACAGCTGTATTCTACTTTGTTGCACATTTTTCCACACCAGGGATGTTTTATATACAGTATTAAGTAATTCAGCTAAGCAGCACCCTGGCCTTGTCCAAATTTTATTTACTTTTTCTAAAATACTTACAATGGATTTTTGAATGTATTAACTCACACACCAAATATAAATTTTATTGCATGCCTCAACAACCTTTATTTCTATTATATAATTTTTTTAAATAAAAAAAAAATCATTATGGAAACTTTTGTATGTTTTTGTGTAAAGTGCATCAATTTTCAATAAACAAATGAAACTATTGTTGACATTTTTAATGAAAGAATTTTGTTCCGAGTGACAGCTGGTTTTACGAAGCTTCTCTTGTAGCTATTGAAATTTTTGCAAATACCAGGAAAAATTCCAAGTTTTCATTGAAAAAATTTCATTTAAAATCAATTTTTTTTGCACATTCGTAATTTAATTTTATGTATGAAAACTGTCGACATAAATAGTCACATTATGTACTCTACATTTCGTACCGCACATAATGACTTTTACGTTATAACAGACAAGTTAATTTTGGCTTTGTATTTAATTCAGTAAAATGTCTTTTATTGTGAAATAGTTTAAAGGGAATAAAATACTTTATATATATATATATCTGTGGAAAAAATCTTATTTTTAATTTAATTAATGAGTTCTTACAGGGTTCGTACAGTTCTTGAAAGTCCTTAAGAACTCCTTATTTTTACTTAATGTCTCCAAGGGCCCTTGAAAAGTTCTTGAAAACTCCTTATTTTTAACCTGAAGGTCCTTGAAAGTTTTTTAACGTTTGAGGGCTCTTGAAAAGTTCTTGAAAATAACTTTTTTTCTTTACGTGTTTATTTCAGAAACTTTCAGAGAAAAAAAAAATCCCGATCTCCTAATTTAAAAAAAAAAAAAAAAAACTTTCGTATGTTATTTATCTTTCCGTAGTTGAAAAGTATTTATAATGAATAATGTAATTCTGAATTGTGAGGATCATCATAGTAATAAACTATTCATGATGAATTGAGCATCTATTAAACTGTTTTTCCTGGGCATATTTATTTTGAACATTAAAATGATTAAGCCTTCTGGCCTTGTAAAGGATTTCATGGCTGGTAAGTGAAGGTCACCGTTGTCAACTTAAATTTCGATTTGTTGAAACTATTTTTCTTGTTGCAGCCGCGTATAGTGTACAAAAATATAGTTCTGCTAAATTTAAAACAAAAAACTAATTACTCAAAATATTTCTGCAACATGAAACAGTAACACCATTCCAATGCGGTTGTTCGGTGGACAATGCGAGTTGTAAAAGGTGAAGCGTTGAAACTATTGCAATAGGATTTTTTTCTGTAAGTATACTAACTGATTTTGTATTTTTTAGTCTATTTATAAATTTTTGCGCAGAGCGGAACTCTTGCTGCCAAATGCATCCAAATTCACAACTTTTAATTTATTTTTAAATCTTTTATGTTAACTTCGATTTTGTGGGTTTGTCGATGGAGGGCAAATCTGCGGAAGCCTAATTAACCCCTTGCCGTCATCCAATCGGGCTGAAACTTAGCAGATGATGTCGATGACGATGCATTCTATCAAATTTTGGGGTTGTAACTGTCATTAAAAGGCCTCTTTAATGGAATACTAATAAACCAACTTGCCTTCTTCCAATCGCATTAAAAAAAAAACATTGAACCGACCATTGTTAAAACTCTTTCCTGTCGCCAATTTTTTTTTTTTTTTAATAAAAAAAATCTTTAATCAGATTAAATAAATGATATTTGGATATGAGAGTATAAATGCACGTTCATTTTTATTAAATAAATTTTGAAACGTAGTTTGCCGCACATTTTGCTGATAGTGCTTTTGATATTTGAAATTAGATGCAAGTATCAAGCACACGCTGTTTACAGAATCGGCGCCTGTGTTAACTAATATATAAATTGGCAATGCATCTAAAGGATTTATAATGCAAACTTTTTTTCGATTATTTTATTGCCATCTTATTTTAAACTTCAAATATGGTTTGAAAACTGAATTGGAGAAATAAGGTGTTTGTTCCTGTCTTAACTAATGTGAACAGAATTCACTTGATTGTATTGGTATTGCTGCGTTTGACGTAAAATTACATTAAACTATACAGTTGTTGATTTAGTGTTCTCTTACCGTTGATGAAACTTAGTATTAAGGTTAGTTATCAGCAAAATCCCTTATTCTTTTTTATCGAGGTGTTATTTAAAGGTTTATTTGTGAAATAATTGTTGAGAAACTAACCTGTATCCAAATATTCATGGCGTTTAAAGAGTTGATATGGGCAGGGAAGATTGTATGATCGGGTTGTATGTCCTGGTAAACTGTTAATGTGCACAAAAATGTCGTTGAGCTTCAAACCAACCAAACAGTGTTTTCCACATTTCAATAACAAAATGAGATTCATTATGATCTTGTTTAATCCAATGGTTATGAAGGGTATTAATTTCAAGCGTACAAGCTAACCATACACCATTGCAATTTTTTTGGAATTTGTGGATAAGCTGCCCATTTGATGGTTGCTAGGCTTGCGGTATTATGGTTTCACATGCCAAGAGTGTTAGGGTGTATCCCCCCCCCCCCCCACGGAATCCCCCTGGTTGCCGTTATTGTGCTACGGTTGTCGTTTAGTGAAGTAACGAAGTCATTCGAGTTAAATATTGTAAAAGTTCATAATATATTTAATTTTACTAGCAACGCATCTTTCTGCAAGATTGGGAAATATATTTTTATTTAGTAAATTATTTGTAATTGTTTTCAATGCTTAATGATTCCTCGTAGCAGAAAACCCTCGACATTGTGATTTTTGCGCAGCTTTTACAGACCTTATGTATAAAGGATCGCCTCAAATTACTTGACATAAAATGAAGTTTTGAATCACTTGCCATTGTGATTTGGACATTATTATTATTATCTCTTATATATTTCCCCCTTTTTTGCCTTTAAGGTTGGTTTGTTTGTACGCTCAACCATTCAATTTCTTTTTATCCCAGCCACTTCAGCGTTATTGCTTAACCCTTTGCACTCCATGCATTTTTCTCGCGGAGGGACCAGCAACTCGAGACGTTTCCCGCCATTTTTGGTTGGTTCGCGGTTACAGATCCACTTCAAAGAAACTAAACACAGTCATTAGCCTTGCATCGAATTTCCACATCAAACCTAGTGGTCCTCTCGAGTTGCGGCATCAAATCATGTGGTGAGTTAGAGTCATCTCTGGAGTGCAATGGGTTAATTGTTCACATAATATCGTAAAATGATGCATTTATTTATTCTCTTTAAAATACACTTAACTTTGCTGTTTTCCAACCATTAATAATGCAAAGAAAGATATCCCTACTTATAAATTTACACATTTTAATTTTTTTTTAAAAACATTGGTTGCTCTTGTTTCAAGGTACAGAATGATTAAAAAAAATGTGGAAACTGCTTCCTAGTACAATAATTGTTACAATACACTAGAAGTGTTTTCATTTCAGGATATTTTCTTATTTAGCAATGATGTGATACGTTGCACTTATAGTTGCACGATTTTAACCTTCGATTAGTCGCGTTCTGCTTTCTGACATGATTAGTCACGTTGCGCCTATGAGGTGTTTCCGGTGTTTTGAAAGCCAAATGAAATTTATTCTAATTTAAATAGTTAATGGTTACCGATTTAAGATTCTTTTGAGAAATAAAGTAATAAACAATCTATCCAAATCGTAAAATTTATTCAAAAATCGTATCAATAAAATCGTAATTCAATAAAAATAAAGGTAGAGGAGGGAAAAGTGTATGGATGCACCTGTGAGGTGCGCGCCACTAACGGAAGGTTAAATGTGAGGATTCCAACCCTTTGCACTCAATGCCTTTTTCTCGCGGAGGTACCAAGCAACTTGAGACGTTTAGTGGGATTTTTGGTTCGATCCGTAGTTATGGATTCGCTTCATAGAAACTAAACACAGTTATTGGTCTTGCATCGAATTTCCGCATTAAACCTAGTGGTCTTATCGAGTTGCGGCATCCAATCATGTGGCGCCCGAGCGGAAATTGTTAATACCGCCTGGATCAGATAAGGTTGGCACTAGGGAATTTTTTTTTACATTGGTAAGCTGTACATCACATGATGAGGGATTAACTATTCGATCTAAACAATTGTATTTATTGAAAAGTTTTTGTTGTAATTAGGGTCGTATATCCTACTATTTTAGATTTCTAAATTAAAAAATAACTTTGCATTTAGAAAGGCGATATATATTAGATTATTGATTTTCAAACAAGCCATGGAACATAAGTTCATACTTCATCACTCTCGAACCCTTATTGTCAAGCAAGGTTAGAAACTAAAAATAATTATAGTTATAAAGACTATTATGACCAAATTTGCACTTTTAACCCAATCAGTTCCGTGGTTACTGGATGAATTTAAGTTAATCAGTGATTAACAAATTATTTAGATGCGATTTACGCATTTTGGATGTAACCCGTTTTGCGTATTTAAAAAAGTGCAGAAACTGAAACCGTCCTTTGAAACACAATTCAATAAAATTATCGTTGTATAATATACATTAACTAAAGTTGTTGTATTTGATGTAACTGACAAAATAATTAAATTTTAATGAAAATAACATCTTTCAATTTAAATGATACTGAATGCTCCAACCAAGTTTTTTTTTCTATTTTTTCAAAAACTTAAAACTCGAATGAATTTTTTGTCAAGTATCTTGAGTAAGAAATAAAATGCAATATTTTTCACAAATTATATGCTTTATTTCCGTCGTCGAACATTATTATTATTATTTATTTTTTTTTTTAAATTTAATTTTGAGGTCCTTATTTTTTGTTTGGAAGGTTCTTGAAAAGTTCTTAAAAAGTCCTTGAATTTGTTTTCAAAAAATCTGTACGAACCCTGTCTTAAAAAAAAAAAAAAAAAAAAAAAAAAAAAAAAATCTTTTACCATTCAGCTTTTACATTGTCCCAAAATATAGAGACTATAAAGGCTGTGGATTAGAAACTTGTTTTTGCTGTAAAAAAAAAAAAAAAAAAAAAAAAAAAAATCTACTGATCTATATGGGGTATGTCAAGTATATGAGTTATTTTCTCGAAATTTCCACTTTTTAGCCCATATCTACAGAAACCATAATAAAATATTTTGACATATTTTATTAAATATACCCTTAGTACATCAGTATATGTTTTAATAGGCAAATGAAAGGCATTTTAACTGCTTTTGCATAATACAAAATGCTAAAATGAGTTCCATCACTCTTGATGTTCACTTTAAAAAAAAATTATGATAATATTGTTATGAACTTCTAATATAAACCTGTTTTATACCAAATATCAGCTGGAAAATTGCTTTTCAACATTCAAATTTATTCTTTTAGTTCAATGGCTCATCTTTGAATAACGATGTGCCCATTTTGCAACTAAATGTTTTAGTAAAAGAGTTTTTCGAATTTTAGCATTTAAGAAATTTAATTAGAATTTAGCTAAAAAAGTACCCACTGCTTAATCCCAGTAGTTTATTCTTGGAGTGATACATAGTAAAAAGACAATAAAATCATGTATGGTAATAAGAATTTTATTTTGCTCAAATGCAAAGAATACATTAAAAAATCAATACAATATAATTTATAACCTTTAAATAAATGTTTTGTGCTTCACTTACCATAATAAAAATGCTCCACTTTTTTTTGACATTGCAGAAATCTTCATTCATTGTTAGCCTCTCTGATTGAAATTTTAATTACAATTCGAAAACAATCGCACAAAATTGATACTCAAAAATCAAAACAATTTTTGTTGAGCTATTTTGAGTAGAAATAATTATTTTTGAGTAGGGGACACCTAAGTTTTAAACGATCAAGGACTTTCAGCGAGATGCCAATGCAAAGAAATTAAATTGATTACTCCATGTAGTTTTAAAATTTCCAATAAGTCAAAATGAAAAAGACATTCAAAAGCTTCTTTTCCGAGAAATACGAATTATCGGCGTCACAAAGAAATTAAGTAGCAACTAAGTTTCTCTGGTCGACTTATCACACAATCCCTAATAAATGGCTGCATTCAAAGCTACCTTGTCTAGGTTAACTAGAACTGAAATATTGAAATACCAAAGAAGAAAAACACATTATCTTCCGAGTTAAAACTACAAAAAGAAAAGATTAAATTGGAGTATAATCTTGGAAATAGAAATATAATCCAGGCAACATAAATTAAAAATACAGTGAACGTGGGAAAAATTGCAACATAAGCTAAATTGATTCTTAATCACTAAAATCAATAATAAACAACATATCCAAAATCCGACAACGGGAATAGTCCGAAGAACGGACTTAATGCCACGTGAAGCCTACACGCAGTTTTTCCTAGAATTCAGACTCGGGCCCGGCGGTTTTTTTTACGGGAGGGGGGGGGGGGGGGGCTCTGTAGCATCCTCGTCAGGATAATTCGGGTTTTTATCGGGAAATGAGTTTTGGTGTAAATTTAATAGTATAATTTTGTAAAAAATCATCCCACAACACTTTTTTGTATCAACTAATAGTAATCGAACGGCAACACAGATCACATCTTTTCCTATGAAAAAAGAACGATAAAAGACAGAATGACAAAGGCAAGTTTTAGTTGTGAAAAAGCAAAGGTATTTCCCAGGAATTAATAGGTCATAATTTTTTTTCGGTATTCTGTCTACTGCTCGTGTCCTCATCATGAACATGTAATTTGTTTGATGTTTTCATCCAAAATGACGGCCGACCAAACGGTATAGTGGTTAGCGTGCTAGCCTCTGGACCGCGAGGTTGCGGGCTCGAGTCACGTGTTAGGCATGGGTGTTTGTAAATGTATGTTGGCTTGTCTAATGACGAATGTTTCGGCGCATTATAGCCCTCGTGTTGCAGACGGCGCAAAAAAATAATCTGAATACAACCAACCATCCAAAATGACTGGACTACAACAAAAAGTTTTTTAGACTAAAAAAAAAAAATGTAAACAATATATCAAAAGTCTAGAAAAATCTAAGTGGCGGAAGGCCGCCATATTGAATTTCTGTCGTAATAGTAAAGTGCCAATAATTAATGCTACCGGGCTCCGATTTCCTTCAAATATGTACCAAATAAAAGGGTTTTCATTGCTTAGTCTATCAACTTGCTGAGTGTAGAATCCAGCTTTAATGAATCCTTACTGCCTCTTATCTCATACTACATTAGGCACAAGCGCCTTTCTTACGTATATTCACATCGAGAATGTTCAGTGATCTGTCTCTCTAATCAGAATGAGGAATACCTCCCTTTGCCGCTAGGAGTCGCCACAAGGGGTTCTCTAGTGGTGCGCCCCCTATCTCCACACTCGGTCATCTTGGCGAACTATGTCCTCATAGTTTATGTCTGAAATTATCTGAAATACAATAAAAATACTAGAAAGAAAAATGCAAACGTTTAAAATTTTAAGACTTGGCAGTGAGCTCTAACACTTAATTCCACGCTTTTATATGGTCTATAGCCGTGCTTGTCATGTTAGGCCCCTCGTGCTCGCCTACTTTTTTAACATCATACCTATGATTTTTCTTAACTGCTGTTATTTTGTAAGGACCAAAAAATTTTGTTTTTAGTTTTAATCCGGCTCCGAACTGGGTTCGTTGAATCGCTATGAGGTCGTTCACTTTGAATGTTCGAGGTTCCTTGCACTTTTTATTAAACTGTCTACGGTTTTCTTCCTGAATTTTCAGTATATTATTCTTTGCCTCTTCTCGTATTTTTTCTCTTTCTTGGTTCATTTGGGCTATATTTTCTTCTTCGATAAGCTCTTTAATTTTTATGTCTTCTCTGTTTCTCATTTTTACACCAGTTAGTAGTTCGAACGGTGTATATCTTGTACACCTTGAGCTTGTGCTATTGATGACCCTTTGTACACTTTCGACAAACTTGTACCACTTTGTTGGATCTTCAATTGTGAGTTTTGCAAGTATTGGAATTAGGGTGTTGTGAACTCTTTCCACTTGTCCGTTGCCTCGATGAACTCCTGTCGTTGTTAACACATGTTCAATTCCTTCCTTCTGGCAGTATTGTTGAAACTCATTCGAACTAAATGCTGATCCTCTGTCCGAGATTATTCGCTGAGGATTCCCAAATATGGTTTTTTGCAATTCTAGCTTGTCAATTGCATTTTTTGCTGTGGTTGATTTGACTGGATAGAACCATACGAATTTTGTGAATGAGTCCACTACTGAGAAAATATGCTGATATTGCTTATTTGTGGATGGTAGAGGCCCTATGTAGTCAACATGGTAAGTGCTTAGTGGTATGTTTTCTTTTGGTATGGGGTTCAGCAACCCTTCTGCCTTTCCTCTCTTTTTGTTACACAGAATGCAGTCCAAGCAGTTGGCAATTACACTTTCAATCATCTTTCTTGCTTTTGGTATGTAAAATTCTCGCCTTAGAATTTCTTCAGTTTTGGCCACTGCAAAATGTCCTTTGTTATGCACTTCTTTAATGATTTCATTTTGCAATGCTTGAGGTACAACCAGCAGCTCTCTTCCATTTTCGTGCTTATACAAAATACCCTGCTTCACTGAGTGATCATTATCCTCTCCTTGTCGTATCAATTCTTTAAGCATTTTGATGTGTTCATCCTCGTCTTGTGCTGCTGCTATCTTTGTAGTTATCTCAGCTTGCGATCTAGTCACCAACATGACTGTGTTTCTGCTTAATGCATCTACATGTGGCATCTTCTTTCCTGGGCGATGGATTACCGTGTAGTCAAACTCTTCTAGCATTAAGGCCCATCTTGCTATCCTTGGTGTCAAGTCTTTTTTGAAATGCTGCACAGTCTGTTATTATTTTGAATTTGGACCCTACGAGGTAATTTCTAAATTTTTTAACTGCTTCTACGATTGCTAACACCTCTAATTCGTAGCTTCCATATTTCTCTTGTTGGGGGTTGGTTTTTTTGCTCATATAATGTACTGGGTGAAACGCTTTATCGTCTGCCTTCTGCAATATTATTGCTCCAAAACCCTGACTGCTTGCATCCGTATGTAGCTCTGTCTCTACTCCCTGTTTGAAGATATGCAGGACTGGCTCTTCTGATAATAACTGTTTAAGTTTATTGAACGCTTCTCTCTGTTGCGGTCCAAATCGAAATTTAACATTGTCACGTAGAACATCACTTAGTGGTCTGGCTATTATGGCGTATTGATGAATGAATTTTCGAAAATATCCTGCGAGACCTAGAAAACTTTGAACCTGTCTTTCATTCTTTGGTTCTGGAAAGTTTTGCAATGCTTTTGTCTTATATGGGGATGGTTTGACTGTCCCATTTTCTATCACATGGCCTAAAAATTCAATCTTGCGCTTCAGGAATTGACATTTTTTGAACTTGATATCTAAGCCGTACTCGGATGCCACTTTAAATACTCTTTTTAACTTTTCTAGATTTCCCTCCTCTGTAGAACTAGGGATTATAATATCGTCACAATATATTATTACTGTTGAGTCCCGTAATAGTTCTTTAAAGACCGTGTTTATGTAACGTTGAAATACTGGAGAAGACACAGACTATCCAAATGGACAACGCAAAAATTCGAAATGACCATTACAAGTATTGAAAGCTGTATATTTTGTGCTGTCCGGATCAATTCTCACATGATGATACCCACTCTTCAAGTCAAGGCAGGAATATACTTTTGCATCTTGCAGTTTGTCGATCACGTCTTCAATCACAGGCAACGGGAAACAGTCCTTGACAATACGTTTATTTAACTTCCTGTAGTCCAAACAGAGACGATGTTCGTTATTGCGTTTCTTCGTGAGTACTATGGGTGCAGCAAAATCTGATACACTCTCTTTAATTATTCCCTTTTTTAACCAATCTTCAATTTGGGCGTCGATTATTTTCTGTTCACTCAACGGAATTCTACGGCTACGAACATAAATGGGAGACTCGTCTGTTAAAATAATCTTCATACTCTGATTGGTATCCTTTATCTTATTCGGTTTATAATTATTCACCAAATTAGTTAATTCGTCTTTGATTTCAGTGTTCTGTATATGCGTTACTTCAAGCTCGTCGCACTCTCTCAAGTTCGGTAACTCTGCAAATAAACATGCCGCAATTCTACGCTGTTCGCCAGTTGTTCCGTCTGGTATTACCAAGCCAAATGATTTCGCCACTGGTACGGGATTTTCTCTCTTCTTTTCGCCGTCAAGGTCTAATCTTTCTCGGGTCACACCAGTAAGATGACTAGCGCTTCTGCATTCGAAAGGCGGAGCTACAAATTTCTCCTCTGCTCTGCTTCTTGATTGGCTGCCGCGGCCGTCGATCTTCTTCTCAACTGTCAGGATAGATTTGATTGACGTCTTGCGGAGCGCTTCGCCTTCATTTTCTCTTTTGGCCTCGCCAGACTGGCGCCTGATAACTTGTAAATAAAAAACACGTGGATCCTCTCGGAGCTGTCTGTAAAAGGATGGGTTTTCGAATTTTCCTATAACGTCCATTCCAATTATTAACTCATTTGTGTGGTCTTTGATGACGTATATTTTTGCATTGACTGAATGAGTGTCGATTTTAATGTCAGTATGGAAATATCCTAATGGTTGTACTTCTATATTACCTAATCCTTTTAGTAATATGTCATTTGTCATTAATTGGGGTGATCCTATTTTTATATACAAGTCCTCAGAAATGAAGGTGACTTGGCTCCCTGTATCATTCAGAACAACTATTTCATGATCGAATATTATTACCTTTGTGGTGCTTTTATTGTCAGTGTAACTATTAATTTTATCAATTGGATTATTATTACTTTCATTTTCGGGATACACATTACTTTTATAATTAGGATAATTACTAATTACAGCTCTATTTGCCTTCTTTTTTGGACAGCTGGCCTGGCGGTGGCCTATTTCATTACAATTAAAGCATTTAATACCTTGATTTTTAACTTCAAACTGGTTAGACTTATTAGGCCACTCTCTACTATTTAAAGTACCATTATTTCTTTCTTTATACAAGTGGTTAGTACTGGTTTGAGCACGAATGAATGGACGTTCCTGTATATTTTCTCTAGACTGCCAGTGCTTCCTGTTTTTTTCTTCATATTTATTTTCGCGAAATACCGTATTCTTTTTAAAATTATTTCTAGTTGAATCAAAGTCATCGAGTTTGTTGACCAAGATTTCTCTATTTTTTATTTTCGGAAGTTCGTCAATGAAGTGTTCTCGAATTTCTTTGGGTAATTTTCTTTTTATTTGATCTACTAGCATTAATTCTTTTAAATCTTCAAATGTTGTGACATCAAGTCCGCTCAACCATTCGATTAGATAATTGTTTAGTTCAAAAGCAAAGTCTCTCCATGTCTGACATTGTTCTTTTTTATGGAATGAGAATTGTATTCTGAACTGTTCTGGGCTAAGTCGGTATCGTCTCAGCAAAATGCTCTTAATGTGGTCGTAATTATTCGCTAGTGTTTCCGGCTCACGTGTTATTAAGCTTGCTATTTCAAGTGGAAGCAATGTGATTAAATAATTCACCCAAGTATCTTTCGATATTTCTAGACGACTAATTTGTCTCTCAAATAGTGTCAAGTAGATGCTTATGTCACTACCGTCAAACGGTTTCATATACTGTAATATATTTGGGCTTCTGCTTACTTCGTTTTCCCGTGCGTTTGTTACAGTAGCGCCAAGTTGGCGAATTTCTGCTTCTATGCGCAGTTTCGCTAACTCGAATTCTTTCGCTTCCCTATCTTTTGCTAACTCAAACTCTTTCGCTTCCCTATCTTTTTCTTTCGCCAATGATTCCTCATTTTCACGATCATTTACAATTGTGTTTAACATATTTTTAACAAGGTTTTCATCATAATCGGCGTGTTCTGTTATTAATTTACATAACTGAGCGATTTTTGGATTAATGGGTTGTTCCAATCCCAGTTCATCTATTAAAACGAGTAAGTCATTCTTTCGTGCTCTGGCAAGAAACGCCATGTTAGTATAATCGAAAATTGTACTCACAGTTTTTCTGTTGATTTGTTACCTCGACTTGTGTTGCCGGTGCGTATGTTTCGTTGTGGCCTCCCAGTGCTTGCTGGCCCCCTTTTCAATGATGTTGACCTCTTATATTCGACACGAAGTTTCTTGGCTTCGATAGCGGTGTTCCAATGCTTGTTGTTTCCGCTAAACAATCCTCTTCGTCGGCGCTGACTTCGCTTTTCCGACGTGGTGGTTTCGCTTTCCGATGAGACGTGATTTCACTTTCCGGTCACTGTGCTAGCTGGTTCACTTCTCAGTGATATCGACTTCTTTTATTCGACACGAAGTTTCTTGGCTTCGTTAGCGGTGTTCCAATGCTTGTTGTTTCCGCTAGGCAATCCTCTTCGTCGGCGCTGACTTCGCTTTTCCGACGTGGTAGTTTCGCTTTCCGGTGAGACGTGGTTTCCCTTCCCGGTCACTGCGCTGTTATGTCGTTTACACTGCTAGGTGATACGACGGCTTATACTTCGATCCCCGGTTCACTGCTGGGTGACTACGGTGCTGTTCGGTTTCATTTGTACTCGTCGCTCGCTTCTGGTTTGCCCTTACACGTTCTGCCGTTTGGTTCTTAACGTAACGTTCTGACGCCTACTCAGTTCGTGATGCCGAGCCCCCATGTGGGAGTAGACGATCAGAGAAGGGACACTTGCTGAGTGTAGAATCCAGCTTTAATGAATCCTTACTGCCTCTTATCTCATACTACATTAGGCACAAGCGCCTTTCTTACGTATATTCACATCGAGAATTTTCAGTGATCTGTCTCTCTAATCAGAATGAGGAATACCTCCCTCTGCCGCTAGGAGTCGCCACAAGGGGTTCTCTAGTGGTGCGCCCCCTATCTCCACATAAATATAAAATTTCTTTTAAATTTTTTTTTAATAAAAACACAAAATATATTAATTTTATAAAAATTTTCATGAAATTAAAATCATATATATATATATTGTCAGGGTCACGTGCCTATTTTTATAACTACTTCTACTGTAACTTAGTTTGAAAAATTGATTATTAAAATGGCGTTTGTTCGAAGTGGTTGGTTTTTTTTATTTGTGAATCAAGATCACGACTGACATAATGTGCGGGGAATTCTGGAACTGGATTTCGAGTAATCTGTTAGTGTATTTCGATAACTGTTTGGTGGATTTTGATGATTGGTTGGAGGATTGAGGGTTTCAAAGCTTTGTGAAAAGTAAGGATTTTCGATTGTCGTTTAGATTGTGGATTTTGAGCGGTGTTAAAGATTTTGGATTACGAACTGTGTGCAGATTGAGAATTTAGGGATATATAGTATTGGGGAGTATAAGTTCATCACTTTGAATATCTTGGGAACTATTAAGAAGTTTTAAGATTTGTGGAAGTTGATTTTGGGAAAGTATTGGATGTGAAATGGCGTTTTTAGGAAGAGCTTTAAAGGTGGACTTGAAGTGTCTAGCGGAAGAATTAGGAGAAACTGTAACGGAAGGCATGAAAGTTGCCGGTTTAAAAAGGATGATATTAGCAAGTGCGGTGTATGAAGAGGGGTTTGTGGAAGAATTATTGAATAGAATAGTTGGTGAAAGGGAGGAACTTAAACGCCAAGAAAGAGAAGATGAAATTAAACGCCAAGAAAGAGAAGATGAAATTAAACGCCAAGAAAGAGAAGATGAAATTAAACGCCAAGAAAGGGAAGATGAAATTAAACGCCAAGAAAGAGAAGATGAAATTAAACGCCAAGAAAGAGAAGATGAAATTAAACGCCAAGAAAGAGAAGATGAAATTAAACGCCAAGAAAGAGAAGATGAAATTAGACGTCAGGAAAGGGAATTTGAATTAGAAAAGTTGAAGATAGAAGCAACGATGGTGAATAATGGTATTATAAGAGAGACGGATGCACCGAACGAAGGAATTAGAGAACAAGTACCAGGGGGATTGCATAAATTAATGCGTACCTTTGATCCCAAAGAAGGCGATATAAGTTTTTACCTAATATTGTTTGAAAGACAAGCACGAAGAGTTCAAATTAAGGAACAAGATTGGGTAACGAATCTTGTTGGGCTATTGCCGTTAGAGATGGCGAATTTGATTGCCAGGGAGCCTGAAGAAAAGGCAAATGACTACGAGCACGTGAAGAATATGTTATTGAAAAGATTTAAATTGAGCACAGAAGCATTTAAAATCAAATTTAAGAGGCATTGCAAATCCGCTGAGAACACTTGGCGAGATTTTGGATTTGAGTTGGCGAACTATTTTAATGAGTGGATTTCGGGGCTAAAAATCAATGATTTTGACGGTCTGAAGCAACTGGTCATTGTAGAGAAGATGAAGGAACACGTATCAACAGATATACAACAACATTTTATTGATGATTGGGGTAGGATTGTTACAGTTGACGCTCTTGCTGGGAAGCTAGATGAGTATGAAAATGCAAGGCAATATAATCAAGCCACTAAAGCTACATCGTCTCAACCGTATAGAAATTCCTATCGGGAAAAATCTACCACGTTCAATGGAAGGAATCATATGTTTGGTGAAGGATATAGACAAGAGCCTAACAACCGCAGTGGAGGTGGATTCGATAAACGAAATTCTTTCCAAAAGCCAGTTACTTGTTTCAACTGTGGACGAGTAGGACATTTGGCAAGATTTTGTTGGGACAAGAAAGCAGGGAGGGGAAGAACGGAAGGTAAAGTTTCAGAAGTAAAGGTAGCGGAAGCACAAATAGCTGAAGTCAAGGTAATTGAAGAAGGAGATGATGAAAGCAAAGTAGTTACGGCGAGGTTCAACGGCGGAGTTGTAAGGGAAAACAAGGAATGTGACGCAGTTCAACCAAGAATGTCTGATCTCAAGATAGTAAAAATTTCGTATGGTGGAGCTGAATATGAAGCAGTAGTAGATTCAGGGGCACAAATTAGTGTGTTTAAAAGCAGTATAGTAGGAGAAGAAGTGGATTACAAAGGACATATAATGCTACAACCTGCGTTTGGTGATTCTGTGAAGGCCGAACTAAAAGAAATAGAAATTGGTTTGGTAACGAATGGGTATATTACGCCGGTGATTAAAACGGTGGTGGCAACTATGGACGGATTGAATGCTGATATACTGTTGGATACTGAAACGTATGAAGCATTGTTAGAACAAGAAAAAATATACAATCCCAGCTTTACAGCTGCTATGAAGTTAAGGTCTGATTCCCGAATTGAGCTGTCGGGAGGGAGTGTAAGTAGTGAAGAGGGAGGAGCGGAGCCAACAATAGGAGAGTGTGATGACAGGGAGAGCGGAAATAATACAGAAACATTCAAGAAACAGCAACAGATTTGCGACACTCTTCAAGAAGCATGGAATTTGGCTAAGCGGAACAAAGGAGGATATGTGATAGGAAACAACATCCTTTACCATGAAGAGATAATGTGTGGGAATAGAATAAGGCAGTTGGTGATTCCTGAAGTTAGGAAGAGTAAAATACTTGAAATCGCGCATGAATCGGTGTTTGGAGCACATCTCGGAGCTCATAAAACTATGCAGAGAATAAAATTTTCTTTTTATTGGCCAGGGATGGTCAAGGAAATTAAAGCATATTGTAGTTCCTGTCATGGTTGTCAGTGCAGGAAAGTAATTCGGGCGGTTGACAAAATTCCGATAACATATATATATATATATATATATATATATATATATATATATATATAAACTTTTCAACTTTCAAACTATTACTTACAGTTATAGCTAAAATGTAAAATTGTTTGTCATGCTAAAATAGGCAAACTATGTTACATACAATTGTAGTAAAAATTATAATTTTAAAGATGGACTATAAATGAAAATTTTACAATCGATATGAATTTTCTTGCACAATATATTAAAATTTCAGCAATCCTGAATTAACATAAACTAAATAAAGACCTCATACACAAACACTAATCACGAACATAGCTATCACATCAGAGAAAGCCTAGGCGAATGCCACAAAACTACATCACAAAGCACATCTCAGCAATAGCCGATATTACTTCAGCATAAATCTCGGCGAAAATGACAATCACAGCAACATATATACCGGTATTAGCACCCACCCTACCGGAGCAAATTTCAGTAATATTGGATAACATCGGGGCAAATCACGATAATATCGTATATTACAACAGCGTTTAGACAAAATGTCTTCACATCAATACAAAAATCAGTTTAAATGCGAAATACATATGCTAATTTCGACAATAGCGGCTATTACATCATCACACAACATAAATCTCAGAGATGGCGTTTGCCATATCGGCGCAAATCACGGAAATAACTGTCATAGCATCAACGTAACGTTCGACGAAACCAACGCAAATAATGGCGGCAAAGGCTGTAACATTAGAGGAAGCAACGGCAAAAAAAAAAAGTAGTCATTGCATCGGAGGGTTGGAGAAATCTGAACAATCTTAAAAGCAAGGTAAAATTGGATATTAACAACAGCGTAACACCTGCCGAAAATGATCATCACACCAACTTAAATAGCATCAAATGTAATCTCTTCTCGGAATGCAAGTCTCCTATTATATCGGCACAATACTCGATGAAAATTATAATAGCACTGGAATATAAATCTCGGCGATAGCGATCGGCTTAGAGACGCGAATCTCGCCAATAGTGCCTAACAGTGTATATAAGCGTATTACTCAGTAAATTGTCCATCATACCCATGTAAATAATGAGGCTTAAAAGAAGCATGAATCGGGGTGATTCAAGATCGAAATTTCGGTTCATAAACCTGAAATTCACGGAATTGTACCAATCCGATGCAAGAGAAAACTTAATTGGGAAAGAGAAAACTTCTCTTTCCGCGAGAAAAATTGCAGACGGATGAATTGTCACAGACACCAAATTTTATCATAAAAATTTAAAAATGACCTAGGGTTTGGCGCAAAAATCCTAAAAAAGGCAGTTTCGTATTAGAAATTTAAATTGGCGCAAGCGTGCCATCCCTGTACTGATAAATCAACTTGTCATTAGGCTTGGGCGATGTTAACATTTCTGCATCGTGATGTATCGGGAAGCAAACATCACGATGTCACGATACATTGCCGAAGTGAACTATTTTTACTTTTCAAAATACTATAAAACAACGTTTTCATAACACGCTATATAGCCGAAAGTTATGCTTACTTAGCTTTGTAATATTTTATTGAATTCCTGTAGAGAAGTTTATTTTAAATAACATGAGCAGCGACCGAATTATTTTCAGGGGGATACACAAAGCACCCAAAGGGGTATATGCCGTTTTTTTTTTTTTTTTTTGGTTTAATCTAGATTTTTCAATTTCTCTATCTTAATGAAATTTGATTTTGTTATTATCAGGAAAGGAAAAGGGGGAGGACAAGTACACTTCATGGCAGTGCACATGTTACTTTAGTTATTAGACATTCTTAATTATTAAATCAAAAACATACTTCATAATGAATATTTTATTACTTACTATGTACAATATAACTATTAAACAAAAAAATAAAATTAATGCATAACATTTAAAATTCGAATAATCTTTATTTTGTGCCAAAAAAATCTGCATTTCCGCATTTTTAAGAAGCAAGTTAAAATTGAGTAATTAATCTTATGGAAATAAACTTTATTCAAATTGAACAAACTGAAAAAAAAAAAATTTAAAAACATTTATTTACTTACTAATCAGAAGAGAAAATCCTTCAATGTAAATGGGAAAAAATCGTTTATAAGTATTTAAGCAATCAAACTAGAGAAACAGCTATGATCATTCCATGCGCTAATTCCTATGGACTTTGGCAGATATAACAAACCATCATAGTAATAAATAACCTGATTATCTTAACTGGGTAAAAATTAGACATAAATTACCGCGCTAGAATACCGCAATCCCCTTGAGTTAATAAATAGAGCAAAGCTCTCAAAGGGTAAAAATGTTATATATAAAAAATCCTTAAGTAATTCTGATGTAAAAGATTTAAAAATACAAAAATGCTATATTTTATTTCTTCCAAGTTACAGAAAAAAAAAAAAAAAAAAAGAAAAAAAAAGTTTAGGAAATACTCAACTGAATTCCAAAAATAGAATGTCAAGGTCTTATATCTGATGACAAATTAAATAAAAATCAAGACGTTTTCCAAGAGTTCAGAGAACAACATAAATAATGTTCAAACAATAAAAGGAATACTTCTTTCATCGAATCTCCAATATTACTAGACTACTGGAGACTGAAAACGACCTCGAAATTTCAATATTCAGCTGTAAAAACGAAATAAACGCGAGACCTAAAAAAAAAACATTGTAAAATTGAATTATAATTTCAAAATGTCATACGTGCTTTTTTCCCCTTGAAATGTGCACTTTTTCCCAACTTTATTTGAAATTTCAAAAGCCAGGGGATGCAAAAGCGAATGCAACATGTATGAGTGATTAAGTGCGAGATGCCGTACGTGGTGCTTTGTTTCTATATAATCTTGTAAACATCGCTCATACCGAAGGTGAATACAGGTTACCACGATGCCGATGATTCGAAGTATCGCCCCAGCAAAAGCAAATGGAAATCGTCACAAACGGCGTGGTGTTAGCTGTTACAGTACGTTTCTATACCGTCTTGGAGACACCGCGCATACGCAGGGTGGATTACTGCGATGTGGATCGTGTTTCAAACGGCGCGGTGTCGACGGTTTCAATACGTTTCTATAGTATCTTAGAAACCCCGCGCATGAATCGTGGCATCACGTTTCTTCGTCCTTGAAGTGCTAAGCAAGAATCGAGCTCTCGTCAAAAAAGATCGTGATGTATCGGTTATGCGAAAATAGGGACACCGGTTTGACGATGTTGATTTCACACCGGTTTTGGACGATGTATCGATACATCGCCCAAGCCTACTTGTCATCATCCAATTGCGCTGAAATTTGACAGATTCTTTGTCATTAAGAAGGCATTTTATAAACTTTTGGTAGGTGTCACTGTAACTAAAATCCTGTTTTTACACGCGCTTTAGTTGGAGCTTGGTATTACTAATACTGCAGTCTTAAGTTAAAAAGCCCTAAAAAAAATCAAATGCATATTTTGTCACTTTTATGGTTGTCTTTTGAATTTACATTTTTTTTATTGTTGTATAGGTATGTAGGACCTAAGAACTTGAACAATGGATTTAGGGTTGGTTGGTTGTATTCAGATTATCTGGCGCCGTCAGCAACACGAGGGCTATAATGCGCCGAAACATTTTTCGTCATTTAACAAACCAACATACATTTACAAACACCCATGCCTACACGGGACTCGAACCCGCAACCTCGCGGTCTAGAAGCCAGCACGCTAACCACTATACCGTTTGGTCGGCCAATGGATTTAGGGATTTTCAGCTTATGACGGCATAATAAATTTGCCGTCATCTAATCGAACTAAAACTTGGCTGGTACACTCATTACGGATGACAATGTTTTCTATCAAGTTTTGGAATCGTCATACAAAGGCCGCTTTTGCACACGTTTCTATTGCTTTACGTCAAACTTATCACAGGGTTCTCCCTCAAATCACAGAATGAAAATCAATGACTTTTAAGGACATTTGAAAATTTGTTTCCAGGCATCATGTCTGTATATAAATTTTTAATAAACTATTATTCTACCAAAAAAAAGTTACAAGTTGGCGCATGCGTAATACAAATATGTCAGAGAATTTCTATACGGTGCGTATATAAATTTCGTTCACCGGTCACTAGGGGGTAGCAAGTCTGAGAAATTTTACAGTTGGGCACTCAACATCAGCAAAAATTAAGGACTTCTAAGCATTTTCAAAGCCTTGAAAACAAGTTCAAAAATATTAAGCACTTTTAATGACCGTGGGAACCCTGTATCAGCTTCTACTCATGCTCTAATAGATACCAAGCTTAATTCAAACATATTCAATTTAGCGATATTTAATTACTGAACCCTTCCCCTATTAAGGTTGACGAGTCAAAATCTTCGGAGGGCTATTTAACTATTTTTCCGTCTCCAGCTGAATCTTGGCAAATAAACTCATTGTGAATGACAACGTATTCAATCAAGTTTTGGAGGCAAAAATGAAGTTAGCAAATAGTTTGGAACGGATCTTTTGTTTTTAGTGGTCAAACACTATGAAAGCTCGTTCTGAGCTCAAGAAGTTGCAATTGTTCATAAAAATTGGCAATGCATATATTCATTGGTCGATGGGCACATGAGGAGTACGATTGGGTTTTTTATTATTGTTTTTAAAAAGTGGGCCGCTCATGTGGAAAGGCAGCAGTTGGAAGATTTTTTACAGAATGAATGAATAACTTAAGAGGGAAAAGGGCTATTGCAGCGCCAACAGGCGATGAGCCAGGAGCAAGCGAACACTTATAACGGATTTATATTAAAAACTTTTGTTTTTATGGGCTATATTTTTTCTTGTGCTTAAGTTATAGGTTTACTCTTTTAAAAAAAGTGCAAAAATTGAATATAATTTTTTATTGCCGTTACTGACAATCCACATATTTATACAAGTGAAATGTTTTATATCAAATATAATAGAATCAATTTTAATTTTGAAAAAGGTATATCTTCATTGCAACCAAGTTCATCGGTTTAAATTTGCCTTAGAATAGATTAAATTTACCAAGACTACTTCAGGGTTGGATTTAATATTTGAATGTCATTGCAGGAGTTATGTTTAAAGAAATGCATGAATTATGTTTAAATAAGGCAGTAGATTGACTTAGGTTTGGAGTAACAAAATGTTAATTGTAAGCTATTTTTTTTAAGTACCTTTCACAATCACGAGCTAGCAAGGTTGGTTGGTTGTATGGATTTTAATGGCACAAGAGCCAAGATTGGCTAAGCTCGAGCTTGCAAGGGCTGATTAGGGTTAGATAAAGTGCCTAGGGTTAAGTTTCTGGCTGGCGAGTCTCGTAAATGATTGAACACCACACTGTATTTTAAACTATTTAAGCTGGATAACTGCAATTTTAAACCCTAAAACTATAATTTTCCTAAACGTAATATATTATATTTCATGGAAACTTTTCTAGCATTACAAAAGCTTCCAAAGGAAATGCTAATTTCTTGCGAAACTGTAGCTGTGTTGAGAGCCTACTTCATATGTTAATATATATTGAAGTGCCAAATGCTTTTATCCTAATAGATAGCCATTTACATTGTTCACACTACTGAAATCACTATTTCTTTAAATAAGAAGTTAGGCGATCGAAATGCCGTGACGAAAGGTAATGGATGAATTTTGGAATGGCTGAAATCTGGGAATGCGGCAGAGTTCCACCCTGCCAAGTACCACCAACATATATACGACGTAACCATAAGTGTTTTTGGGAACAGATGGTTTGAAACAACGCGGTTTAGGAAACTTTGCAGCTGTAAGCATTGGTTCAACTATTTAGCCAAACCTCTTATTTGCCTTATTGCGTTACTACAAACTTTGACTAGTTGTTTTAGTTTAAAAAAAAAAAAATTGTGTAAGTTACAAAAAAAATAATTTTTTTTGTAAACAAAATATGCATGCTCTTAAAATTTAATTCTAAAATATGAGTGCTAGTCTAATTCAAAAATGATTCTTGAATTTTAGGAGCTTTGATAAACACATTTCTTTATATAAAATTCATAACATGAACCTTTCATAATGACAAGTATACCTTTTTAATTTTACGTTTTTATAAGGATTACTTTAACTTTCATAAATTCGTATTTTGATGGACATTAACAATTTTCAGCCTATTTGTAATATTCATTTAGCACAGTAAATAAAAACATGAAATATATTAGTTAAAATTTCGAAATGTGAATAATGCAGTAACTCCCACAGTTCTAAAGTTCCGTATATACTTTTAATGGAACTTGTAACACATATAGTACTACTTTCTGAAAAATAGATAAATTATGATTGGATACATTTATGGCTAAAAAAATACCTCGGACAGTTCGCATACACACACAAAAACGTTGCGATGTCGAATTTACTTCAAGTCATAAATGACCTCATTGGTGACTTGTCGAAGAAACATGAACGCGGACGCTGATGTGGACATTGTTCGTGCCACAGTCTCATCTTCAGAATATGTTCATACCACTGTGATAAGAGAAGACACTGATCTGCTGATTTTGCTTCTTTTCCATGCAAATGATAATGTGTTTCAAGTTGTATTATTGTAGTGATGCAAGATCAAGTTGTATTATTGTAGTGATGCGTGGATCAACTTCAATTCCAGTATATGATATCTTCAACATGCAATCTCAATTAGGTCGTGGAAGCTGCAACTTGTTTCTGTTCCTGCATGCTTTCACGGGCAGCGATACCACATCCAGAATTTTTTCAATTGGGAAATCCTTAGCATTTGTTAAACTGATGGTGACAGAGCTCCAGTCTGTTGCAAAAATATTTTTGTCTGATTCATGCCTACATTCAGATATCACAGTCGTTGGTAGAAAAGCAACGCTTCTTTTGTATGACTGCCGGTTACTAGATTGCACAAAAAAAAACTGTGCCTCCAAATGAAGTGGAGCTATAGCAAAATCATTTATTGCTCTGAAACGTCTGCCTCCGATTGATTTTTCAACAAAATATAATAGCTCTCGAATGTACTTACAAATAAATATATGGAAGGATTCAAGCCAGAATGGGGTTAGTATGCAAATAATAACTCGTACTACCCAGTAACCCTGCGACTTGCCACTAGCTCCAGATTATTTAAATAACATGCAATGTTCCTGCACAAAAAACTGCGCTACAGTAAGATGAGGATGCAGGCGTAATATTCAATAGCTTGTGGAATATGCCAAATCAATGGATGTGAAAGCAACAGCAGATCTGAATATGATGAAAAGGATTAATTCAAGTTTTTTCTTTTCAAAACATTTCAGAAATTAAAAGAACTTTTAAGCAATAATATAGGTATTTTAAGATGTGTTTAAGATTTGGCAATCTGTGTTCAGCGTGTTCGCACAGTCGTATTTTGGATATGTTGTTCAGCAATGATTACTGATTACAAAACTTCTGTTGCAATTTTGCTCACGTTCAATTACAAATTACCTGGATTCAGATACATTACTAGCTTCGTGTTTTTTTTTACAGTTCTTTTATTGAAATGACTGAGAAATCTTTTTTTTTGAACATCAGTCACATTGGTATAACAAGGAGCTTCATTTTGTGTACAAAATGCCGAAGGGTTTTTTGAGACCTGTGATCTTATTTTTTTTTAATACGCAATTTGACAGCTTTTGCAGATACGATTATTATCAGAACAAATATTATCAGAAACAAAAACGTAAATCTCGGTGATGGCGTTCACCGTAGCGGAGCAAATCTCAGAAATAGCTGCACGTATATCAGCGTAACACTAAACAAATTGGTCATCACACACAAACGTTAATGATATCGATAGAGGCTACAATATTAAAGGAAAGCACGGCAAAAACGCAGTCATTAAATCAGAAGTTTGTACGCATGTAGATACGTAGTCAGCAAATTTATAAAGTACTATAGGATATTACAACAGCGTAAAAGACCATCTCATCAATTTCAATATCAGCGTAAGCGCCCAATGTACAGGGGAAAATCTTTGCATTAACGACTATTACATCGGAGTAATATTCGACGAAAATTATCATCACACAATAACATAATCTTTATGACAGGCGGGGGGCAAAACTCGGAAATAACAGCCAATACATCAGCGTAACTCTCAGATAAAGGCAATCGCATACCGACGTATATAATGCCGATGGAGGATATAACATTAGAGGAAATAGGGGAAAGGAAAAATGAAGAAATATACCGATTTTCTTTGAAATTTGTAAAAAGAGCAGGAATATATACATATATTAAAAAAATAACAGCGGAAATTCTTCATTCGGCACCATCCCTAAGCAGTTTGTAAAACTGTTCTTATCATTACGCAATATCCTCAAACCAACAAAATATTTTAAATTTTGGAATTTGTAGCAATTTAATTTTTCTTAATTCAGATAATAAATTACAATGTAGATTATGTTGAAGTTTGTTTGTTTGTACGCTCAACGACCTATTTTTATGCACAATTCAGGTCAGGACCTACAGCTTAACGTGGATTCCGAACCCAGGATTCGAACCCGGCACTTCTGGCATGCGAGTCTAGAGCGCTAACCCCAGTCATCAGGTTGGCAAATTACGTTGAAAATGAGATATGTTAATATCTAAGGTGTATTGTTTTGCTTTCGATTCCATTCGTTCCAGCGTCAAGTAAATACTCTAAAAACAAACAGCACTTACCTAGATTATACTACAATTAACTTTTCAGTATCGAAAATACACATTCTTCCCATCCTTTAAAACACCCAAGAAATTTTTACAAACTCTTAATTATTCTCATGACAAATTAAATATTACTGCCAAATTTCATCATTTGTAAAAATGAAATTTGCGTTTGGTGTTTTTTCAGATGAAAAAATTATTTTATATGTGATGCATATTTAAAGATATATTATAAATGGTTGGATTAATACAGGTTTCATACAGCTTTTAAAAAGTTAAAAATAAGCAGTTTGTAAGGATATTTCTGTAGTAATAAAAGGTGCAGCATTGATAATGGCGGCAACTCACAAACAATTTGTTTAGATTTAAACACAATTACTTTTAAGCATAAAAACTAAAAACATATAAAAATTAAAAGAGGAAAATTAAATAAAATTTAAAATGTATTTATCTATAACTACAGTAACTTTTTTTTTCTCATCCTAAATTTTTGAATGCAAAGACAAAAGTTTGTTATTTCTCTCTTGCATATATTTTAATAAACCGCCCATTTTGAAATTACTTTCCTTTTTAATAATTAAAGTTTTCTTATTTTTTGAGAACATCATATTATAAAATAAATCATATTAAATATTTTAATAATGCTGTTGATTCACTTTTCCATAACGTTTATAAGGGTTCCCACTCGAATCACAGAATGAAAATCACTGACTTTTCAGGACCTAAATAATGTTTTTAAGGACGTTTGAAAATTTGTTTTCAGGCATCATGTCTATTTATAAATTTAATAAAATATATACTACCGAAAAAGTTACAAGTTGGCGCATGCGTAATACAAATATGTTAGAGAATTACGATACGGTGCAGATATGTGGTTGTCACGCGGGGATAGCAAGTCTGAGTTGTATTTTTAAAAATTTTGCTAATAAGCACACAGCATCTGCAAAAATTAAGGACCTTTGCTATAAGGTTCGGTTTCAGGTTTTTTCAATTTTTCATTTCTAAATTGTATGGCATACCAGATCTTTTCTTGACAGTCATTGATCAGGTTGTCCAGTGAACTGATCGTGTCGACGTTGAATTATTGGATACTGTTGCATACCAGAAGGGGCTGAATTCATCATTCCACTACTATTACTTATAGATATTATAGTCAAAACATTGAGAGTCAAGTGGGAGGAAACAGATAACTTACACAATGCAACAAGTTTGACAGGGTACAATTTATAATGATCACTGCTACATTTACTAACTTCGAAAAGATAATGTAGAGCACAGGCCACATGATAGACAGGAATCACAATATAAGATAGTATGAATTATTTTCACGTGTTATTTTAAAGTTAAGTATATGTTATGCAGAAGATATTCTTTTAAATGAAGATAGTGTCTTCACCTTCAGAAGGTTAACACATTTATTTTAAATGCCCTTATTCTATATTTTAGTCTTATATTTTTTATTTGACATTGTTTTGTTTAACTTCCTTAAAAGTGAGCATCATTAATTTTTAAAACAGATTGAATTATGAATAAACTATAAACATTTTACATTGCAGTTAAAAAATGTATATTTTATAGTTCCTCTACACCCAGTACATATAGTTACTGTTCGAAAGGGTAAAAAAAAAAGCAATTTAAAATATGTCTTGGGTAGCCTGTTGAATCATTAAAACTTTGAAAAAATTAGACATCACACTTTTTTTTTAAATACTATCTTGTTATTTATTACTGGTCAATAAATAATGAGAATATTCAGGGCATTAGATGAAAACATGGAAAGTGGATCATAATCATCAACTTTTTAAAAAGCGTCCCCATTATGTTTAGGAATCCATTTCATGCAAAGAATATAGCAACCGTACTACAATTCTCAACACTGAATGCTTTGCCAAGGATATCAATGATGTGTAATGAATAAGAAAGCTTTGTGGCATAGTAATATTTTGATGTTACGGTATTTGGTAGCAGTACAGTTAGTAAAAGATGTATGAAATATTAGTATATGATTCAAGTTTTTAATAAGAGATTAGTTTGTCCATGAAATTATTTCTTATCGCAACTTTAAAATACAGCAAGTTTTTTGAAAACTAAAGTTGAAAGTACGTACATACATTTTCCAAATAGTGTGCATAGTGGCAAAATTGATCTTAATTGAAAAAAAAAAAAAAAAAAAAAAATGCTATTTATAATATGCACAAATTTGAGCTAAAAACTAGTTAAAAAAATAGACTGAAATTGTAATAAAAAAAGACATTGTATTTAAGTACTTTTATACACAGATTTATGTAAAGCCATTTCGATATTATTGACATATTAATGAAATCAATAAGGGCGCAAACCACATACTTAGTATTCACAACATTTGCAATGAAAGAAAACACATTACCATCTACTTTTTATTACTTTCCACAGAGGCTAAAAATAACAGACACATAAGACAGTGAGATGATGAAGAGACTCAAATGTCTATTTTAACAATTAAGTTCACATTACAAGTGCGAATAAAAATTTCAAATGAATGAAGTTAATAGCGACGAGGTCCTCCCATTCCACCCATACCTTGACCTCCCCCGTAATTAGGGCGTGGTATGTTGCCCATATTTGAGGAGTTATTATATCCCCCACCAAAATTACCCTGCTGACCCGGACCTCCCTGCATCCGACCATACTGATTTGGACCGGAAAAATTGTTTCCTGGGCCCATGCCTGGAGGAGGACCCCCCATTCTTCCCATATCAGACATTCTTGGTGGTCCACCCATTCCAGAGTCTGACATGCCAGCACTGCTGAAACCTCTACCAGAATTCATTCCTCCCATATCAGACATACCACCATAGCCACTTCGAGAACCCATTCCTAACATGTCACCTGCAGGACCCCTCTGCGACCCTGGTCCCCCTAAGTCAGGCATACCTCTTGGTCCACCCACATCAGACATGCCTCCTACACCCCTTTGCGAATTTGGACCACCCATGTCAGACATACCTCCTGGACCTCTCTGTGATCCTGGTCCTCCTAAATCAGACATAGGACCTGGTCCTCGCTGTGACCCTGGTCCACCCATATCTGACATGCCTCCAGGTCCTCTGGGAGGACCCATATCCATATTGCTGGAACCTCTCATTTGCCCACTTCCCGGAAGATCTGGTGGACCTCCTGGTCCTCTGGGACCCATGTTACCACGCTGTATTCCCATTGTATCGTTAGATGGGCCACCTAATCCAGGAATATTGCCACCGGGTTTTGAAACATTGGGTGGAGTTTGTTGAGAAGAATTGGGAAGATTTGAACTCGACATTGAAATATTTTTCAACAAATTGGGTCCGCTCTGCATTAGGTTGTCAAGTGCCTTCTGAACACTGGCATTATCAAAATTAATGAAAGTGGCAGATGTTGTGTTATCGCTCGAAGGATTGGCCACTGCAGCAGCAGAAGAGAAGGGAGGCTCTGCCCTTGCTGCATTAGATTCCATTCCCTGCTTGGCTTCGTCTGCAGAAGTATTTGTTTTCAGTCCTGGTATTCCAGATGAACCTAGGCCTGCTTGGGAACGCATGTTATTATTCAGACTAGGGCTCATTCTTGGCTGACCAGGTCTTGATGGCGGCAAATTGGAATTTAGACCTTGGGAACTGCCTACATCTGGTGGAGCACCTTGATTCATTAAATTAATGATGCGATTTTGAAGATCTTGTTCCTTCTTTGAAACATCAAGATCATCTTCTGAAAAACATGAAGATATTAATTCAATTGTGAAAGATTTTTAGAAAAGAAATAAAAGTTAAACACAAATTTTAAGTATTAGAACCCATTGTGTATAATTTCTTATCTTATATAGTTTGCAATGCTTATCTGTATTATTTTTTTTAATTAGAAGATAAATTGCTGGACGGAACTTTAAAGAACAAATTATTAACGAATCTCTTTCTATTTAAGTAAATAGAAAGAGAATGTTCTAAATTATATAGGACAGATGTACAACAAACTCCTAAGAAAAAAACTAAAAAAATAATAAAAATTCAGAGCGTTTGACAAAAAGTTAATAAAATTAATAAGATTCATTGACAACAAATATATCAAGAACAATAAATGAACTAATATAATTTCTTTACAGTCTTAATTCATTCACATTGCATTCTTTTTTTTGAGAAACAATATTAGTTAAAAAGAAAACTCAATGCTTGATTAATACTAAATACTTGAACAATAGCATTTTTATTTTAATTTTCTATTTCATTAATTCAATTTTCACAATGCTGAAAAAACATTAAGGCAATATGAAGTTTCTGGTTATAAAACCAAATCGGCAGGTAAGATGGTTTTTTAGGTAAGATGAATCTACTTAAATGTCCAAAATTTAATGTCATACCTTCTCCATAAAAGATTTTATATAAATCCAGAAATTTTTTCAATGAAAAGTTATTTGAAGTACCAAAGCAATTTAATAGAATGATATCATTAATGAAATAGCTATATTAATATATAATAAATGAAGTGTTTAAAAAAATACCAATATGCTTACTTGGCTTGTAAGGAACATCAAGTTTCACATCTACAGGGGGAATAGGTGCTCTGCTGAGCATTCTATCCCCACCTGGAGTGGCTTTCATTTTGTCCCGTCGTTCAGATAAGTATCTGATTATGTCATTTATTTCCGCCAGAGAAATCCAGCGTCCGTCAGCTAACATGCGCAGAAGAAATTGGATTTCTCGGTCGGCAGGCACGCCTCCCACATATGGTCCACGCTCAGCTCTTTCGCGTTCCATGTTCTCTTTTTGCGCACGAATATGCTCATGGAAGTTACGAGCTACCAACTTTAATGCATCCTCTAAAGGCATGTTACGATGCTCTGTAAACAAATAATGCAGATTTAGTCATGCAGAAAAGTAATCGTTCAATATACTTATTAACTATAAAGATACCACTTTTAAATAAATTCAAAAGCAAACACCAGTAACATCTAGGAAAACTAGACTGTTGCAGAAATACATAATTCTAAAATTATAATAGAATAGGTTTGTTATTAGACTGTAACGGTTGATTTTCAGTCAGTTATAGAAAATGTACATTTCAACGAAAAAGTCGGTTTTAAAAAAGGTTTTTGACCAGTGTTAGAAGTGGTAGGTTGCTATGCAATAGCTTGTTCATGTATCTGCAAGCCTGTGATAAACTATTCCCTTCAAACACAGAATTTTATGCAAACATAAGCTACCAGATTAACCACACCAGACATTAACCATATATATATGTACTTGAACACAACTTTAAATGCACCATTGCTCAATGCATCCCTCTCAAATCAACATTAAATAATTTTAAAGTGGTTCTTTAGTCACATGATACACAGTATGCAGTAGCAGCAAAATGGTTTGAAGTGTTGCGGTAGTTTTCGGAAGCTCAAGAATTAGTTTGGATTTTTACAGAAACATTTCGGAGGTTTCAGAATCAGTTTTGAGTGTTACGGAATCATTTCAGAAACACAATAAATACTTATCAAGTGCTGTTGAATCGGTTTGAGGTATATTGGCAAGGTTTTCAAATATTCCAGATCGGTTTATAGTGTAACGCAATAGTTTCATAAATCAGTCATTACAGAATCGTTTTTTTTTTTTTTTAAACTCAAGAAATGGTTTGCAGCATTCATTAATCACTTCACACAGTTTGGAATATTATAGAATCGTTTCGAAAGCTACAATTGGTTTGAAGTAAAACAGAAACGCTGAGGAAACTCCAGAATCAGTTTGGAGTATTACGAAATCTTTTCAGAAATTCCAGAACGAGTTTGGAATATTAAAGAACTGTTATTTTTGTTGAATATAAAGAAATGTAGTATTTGAATCAGTTCCCCATGTTTATGCTGCAGCATTCAATATGTTCGATGTGCAACGGTAAGATTTTCAAAAGCTCCAAAATCGGCATTGAATATTACGAAATTGTTTTGGATTCTAGAATCTGTTTCCAGCATTACTGAATTATCTCGGAAGCTTTAGTATTGTAATGGAGTAATACAGAACGTTTTTGGAAGCACCAGAATTGATTTGGAGAGTAACAGTATCTTTTTAGAAATCCCAGAATTTGTTAGGAATTTTACAGAACTGTTTTAGCAGAGTCCAAATCACTTTGGCACGCTTATTGAGTGGCATTTAATATGTTTATATGAACATAAGGTATTCAAAAGCTTTAGAGATAAAAACAGCAAAAAACATCAAATTTCAAAAAATTATGCAAGTCAAACTTTAAGCAATCATACTATACTTTATTGACAAACAGGCAAATCAAATTAAGCAAAGTTTGCTAATTTTTTAAAGTTACATTTGAAGTACCAAAAAAATTGCTTTACTTTAAATTTAAACTATTATTTGTATCAAAATAACTTATGCCTAGTTAAAATGTAAAATTGTTTGTCATGCTAATATAAATAACTATTTTACATATGATTGCAGTAAATATTACAATTTTAAACAAAGATTATAAAGAAAATTGAGATGCATTTTCTTGTACAAAATATTAAAAGTTTAGCCTTTCTGCATTGATTAAAAACAAACAGCGAAATTGATCATTTTATTATCACTAATCACTAGCAAAGTAACGCTATCATATCAGAGGATGATGAAGATGAAAACATCCAACACACCAACGCAAACCTCAGAGATAGTGGCTATTACATCTGCAATAGCCTCGGATCACAAAACTTGCCACATACTGTGGTATACATCAAAGTAAATATCAATGATAACGCCCCCCTGTTGCATATCTTGGCGAGCTGTTATTCCATAGGCGCAGCACTCAGCAAAAATTACAGTCACAGCAAAGTAAATTTCGTCTGTGAAGCCCATTATACCACCGAAAATATTGACAAAAGCGGCTACTATATCGCCATATAACTCAATGAAAATAACCGTAACAGCGTAAATCTCGACAATAGCAGTCATTACATTAGCACAACACTCAGTGAATATGACCACCATACACTAACATAGATGACGGCAATAGAGGTTATAACGCAAGACGGTAAAAGTGACAATACAACGGGAGGTTTAGAAAAGTTTGAACATGCCCTCCGTATAGTCAGACCTGTAACCAAGTGCCCGCACTACCCCCTTAAATTTTAATGCGGATTGATCACAAGAATAATCGTAATTTCAGTAAAAAAAAGTTGAAAACCGACTCTCTGCTGGACTGGACCATGCCAGAGCATAATCATTTCATAAATTATGGAATCGTTTCAGAAGCTCCAAAGTTAATTTGGAGTGTTACGGAATTATTTTGTAAACTGACCTACTATAAAGATTTGGGAGCACACACACTTTTTCATGAAACCTCTATAAAATTTAGATAAGAACAAGAAAATAAAAATTGGACATTTAAATCCATAGAACGATAAGCAGCAATAGCCGTGTGGGTAAGGAGTTTGACTCGAAATCCAAATTTATTACTTTGCGTAGGTTCGAATCTTGCTTAATGTCTTTACTTATATTCCACATTATAAATAAATAAAATACATAAACAAAACATGCATCATTCAGAAGTTTTGAACATTTGAAAGCAAGTGTTTAAGAAAATGCATTTGAAATTTATTAGGATTTTGCACCTAAAAGTTGGCAATGTATATAAAGGAATTATAGTAAAAAAATTGTTTTTAAGGATTAGTTTTTTAAGTCTCTAAATAAGTGAGTTATTCAGTATTGTATATAATATCCTAAAACTAAGAGAGAAGAAAATTAGCCAGACATGAATAATCTATTAAACATTACACAACTATGACTTGAGAACAGAGATTATTTTTTTTAAAAAGCCCATAACGTTTTTACTTAATACAGACTTTAGAAAAATAATTTAAAATGCAACACATTTATAACTTGATAATAAGCAATGTGAGGTCAGTTGAATAAGCTTTGGTATCTTGCGTTAATAATGAGGCGACGATTATAAGGAAACTATACAATACTTATTTACATGACATCAGAATAAATCGAGTATGGTTGTTTGAAATTTTTAAGAAAAAAGCAAGTATTATGTTACAAGTCGCAATGATTGTGTAAAATGTAGAGAGAGAGATAAGTCGCAACATGTAGGCAACAATTTATATACAAGCTAACTGAATACCTATGCTTTGCCACGAAATTTTATCATGTGCATTTTAGCAATCAGAAGCCATTCATGCATTCCACATTTCTGGCATTTGATCTCGTTATGACTCCTGAAAATTAATTTATCAAAATCGTAATGACTTACTAAGTTTGCACTTGTTGACATTTGTTCCCAATTTTTCAATTGGAACATTCCTCGCCCTTAAAATTAGTCAATCAAGATTGGAATATTTTATTTATCTGTCCTTGTTCTTGGTTCCAATTTTCCCCAGAAGTGATGATATTTGTAGAGTGGGATATTGCACTATTACTCATATCGAACTTTTGACCGTTATAATTGTCTAATTAACATTGGAATAGCTTATTTTATCTTAATTTCAGAATTGTTATTACAAAGGAAAATTCCTTGATTGGAACGTTTAGATTTAGACCCATTTTCGATCCCCTAAAATTAGTTAATCAAGATTTCAAGCGCATCACACACATGCTCCCCCTTAAAAATGTAATGGAGATTTGCATCAATCTCAGGAATATTTTGGCCAAAAACGCTGAAATCGGCATATCCGCAGAACTTTACCATGTGTGACTTTTTGTGCAAATTTCATTCACTGTATGTTAAGTCAAAGAAACAAAATCTTGCTTTTCCCAACAGTTATGTTTCACACACTTAAGTAACTTCCACTTAGGAGCTTAGCTTACAATTAGTGATGTGTGGATGCAAAATGTCATAACGCCCCTTCTGTTTCTTAATTTTCAGTACCTGGTAATTGATTTGAGAAAATAACAAAGATTTTTTATACTTAAATACTATTGCAACTACCATCATAAGGTTAGGCAACATTTATACAAGAGAAGAAAGATGATTTATTATTACGTTACCAAGCCATTTAAGCTGGATAAAAGTAGATGCCCCATTAGCTACGTGGCAACCATCAGTTGCTAATACACTTTTCAATCAGTATTTTCATGCAAAAAGAAGTTTTCAATTAAAAAAAGAAAACGGATTAAGAAAACTGTCTATAGTGCTGGTATTTTCTACCAGCTTTTATAACAAATTCACTCTTGCATACCTGCCAACATTGGCATTTTCAAATTAGTACAATTTTTACGAACAAATATTTGCATTCCTATGACTCATGGAAAGTCAAATAGCGACCATATTTATGAATGTAATATAGAAATAATAGTCATTCTATTACTAATGCAAAAAAAATTAAAAAATTGCATAATATTAAATTGCTCTCAAATATAACAAATTGTTACATTTTAGCACAAAATGGAAATTATAAAATAAACTAAAAATAAATCAAATTTAAACTTTACGATGAAATCCTTGATGAGGTTTATGATTTTAGTCTACATTACACCTAAATAAAACATGCTTTATGACACAAAAACTCTAGTGAAACATACAATGAGTTGGTGGTATTCAAAGTGTTTAATCACACGCACAAATATCAATTATGCAGGCTTTCGAATTCTTATTATTACATTTGATGTTGTCACAGTGCTTTTTAGAATTGATATGAACTTCGACATCAGTAAATCCTCCATGAGAAATCTTAATATCAGATGCATAGATAGAGCAGAATGCAAAATTTGTTTCTTTGTTTGAATTTCTGATGATTAGAAGTAAACTGCTTGATTTGAAGTAAACTCCAAAAAAAAACTTGATATTTTCTAGAGTCTTACACCAGGATTGCTTAACTTGGATATTTTAAAATAAATAATTAAGACCAACAAAGAAGCTGAAAATCGAAAGTGCTTTAATCTCTAAAGTCCGAGAAAAAGAAACAGTCGTTCGGTGAGTGCCAAAACAATTGAAAACGGCGGCGTCGCGATTTAGTGCGCAGCGTTGGAGTACGGTCCAAAAGAAGAATAAAAAAAAACTAAAGCACTTTCAGTTTTCTACTTTATTAATCTCTAAAGTTCGAGACAATGAAACAGTTGCTTGGTTCGCCAAATCCCGTCGGCAACACAGATGAAAACAATGAATTTCCGGCGCCGCGCTTAAGTGCTTTTATATACGCGCAACATTATTGTACGGTCCAAACAGAAGGAAGAACCAAAATCTAAAGCATTTTTGGTTTTCAGATTCTTTGTTAATCTCTTAAGTCTGAGGCAAAGCAATAGTTGTTTGGTTCGCCAGGTCCCGTTGGCAACACAAATGAAAACAGTGCATCCCCGGCGCCGTGTTTAGTGCTATTATTTACGCGCAAGTCCAGTACTATTATTTACGTTTTGGAGTCCAGTCCAAAAGAAAGAATTAAAAAATTAAAGCACTTTTGGTTTTCTGCTTCTTTATTAACCTGTAAAGCCAGAAAAATCGAAGCAGTGGTTTGGTTTGCCATATCTAGTCGGCAACAGAAAAGAAAACAATGCATCCTCGCCAACGCGCTTTAGTGCTGAACATATGCGCAATCTTGGAGTGTGAATAAATATTTTGACGGACGCGGCAGCTTTGAAAAATCGTTTCGGTTTCGTTGGTGACTTGAAAAAATTTATAAAAAAGAAAAAAAAAAAAAAACGAAAAGTACCGTGAAATCCGTACGATTTTTTTAGCTGTTCGTACACCCGTACAAAATAGTAAAAATCCGTACATTGTACGGATGATTCGTACAAGTTGGCAGGTATGCTCTTGTCAACTAAAGGAAATAAAGGCAAAATAATATAATATTTAAGAATAAAATAGTGTATGTTATAGAGCTTTGCATGGTGAAAGATAAAACATAGGAATGAAACAGGTAGATGAAAATAACGGTGTTTGCCGTTGAAAATAACAACAGCATTGAGTGGTTACCTACTATTGTCAGACCAACAAATTGACAATGCGACCCATGATCGACCCCAAAATTAACACCTATTTTGGCAGTGTTCGCTCTTTCCCTTAAATTATCATTTTGTCAAAACTGCGTTAGTACTTAAATACTGATTTTCCCCCGTCCTACAATCAGACAGTATATAATTTCGTAAAAAATAATCGCCTTGGACCAAAAATAGTTGAAGTTAGGTTTAAAATAGTTGTTTTGGGCCCTTTTTTCATTGAAATAGTCGCCAGTCGCCTGGTCACTAAAACAGTCGCTTTAGTAGCCTTTTTAGTCGCCACAGGCAGCCCTGTAAGAGTATGTTCACACCACAGCAAATAAATTAAAAACATAAGTACTTTACCAAAATAAACTTTAATTAAACTTAAAAGATGAAAATTTTCTATAAGTTGATGCAGGTATCAATTTATGAAAATCCTAATATCTAGTTAATATTTTTATTAGGAAATGGAAACTCTACTTTAGCTGCAAATTAGACTGCGTTTCTTTCAAATAGTTTGTTAAATTTCATTTCAACTTACACATTTTTACATAGCATTTGAACAAAAAAAATTTTAGTATGTGAACCGCATGTAATCGAAACATCAACTAAGAAATAAATGTACTCCGAAAGATATAAATACACTAGGTTGCCATACAACAAGCAGTAAATGGAAGAGCAGATATTTACTTCTCATGAGCCTATGTGTTCTGTTTAAGTAATTTTTAGACTTCTTACTCAGAATTAATCCTGTCTGGTACACTTCTTGAACTTAATATTAGTGCAATTGAGATTTAAATTAGTGGGCGAGAAAGATTGTAACAAAAAACTGCCATTCACGATCCAGGTAATATCAAATATGAGAATAAATAAAATATGCAGAATCAAAAACACAACCCTTACTTTAATTGTATAATTTTTTTTACAAATGTTGTTCATTTCCATTTTGTATAAAACATAATAAACAATTGTATAATAATCACTCGAAATATGGCTAACTTAATAAATTAAATGAATTTTTATAGCACATGTGTTACCATTTGATGAGACTTTATTGTTAAGAAAATAAGAATTGTTGATTACAACAGGTTCCGAGACCACAAGGAAGAAATAAAACACATTTTTACTGGCCGTAAAACGAAAAAAGTTTTATTTCAGAAATCTTTTGTTAGATTCATAATTATTGTACACGAATTTGAAACTGCACTGAAGATTATCGATGTTTAATCTTTACGGATAACAATCGCTAGCTGCTGAATATCAGTGCATAAAACAATATACATAAAATACTTTTGATTAAGTATTGCAAAATAAAATAGAAAGCGTCATATATGTAAATGTAACTTAGTATCAAAACATACATGCAAAATCATTTGTACCCTAAAGTAGCCGGGACGGATGAGGTAAAACATGCTTATAAAATGTACTTTCCATCAATTTACACAAAGACGAGATATCAAATGACTAAAACGAACGAGTTGCCCTTTAATTGAGCATAATGTGACAAACAAAATAAAAGCAACACTTAAAACTATATAAAAAGATTTTTTAGAACTTGCATTGTAATTTCAAAGTTTAGAAAATGCAAAATTAGAGACGGGTATAACAAGGAGTGCAATCTTAAAAAAATATATAAAATATAGTAATACCAAAACACCAATGCTGAATAATATAATAGAAATTAAACAGATCACTATGCATCATCAATTTGTACCAGACACATGGTTTAGTAAACCATATATGTTATCACATTTGTAAGACAGCAAATTTATTTATCCTAAAAATCGAAATCGAAAGCGTTATATATAAGGGTAAAATGATTGCAAAATTAAAGACAGATGCAAACAATTTTTGTAGAAGAGTATTATTTATTTTGCAAAACATTCCACATTCTATACTGTAATTTTTCTGTGTGTTAAATATTTTATTTGCCATAGGGGTATTTTGAGAGGACATATGGATGTCATGTGACTCAGTACTTTTGATGGATGAAACGGAATAAATGAGCAAATGAATTAAGCGGTTTATGATCTTATGATTTTCAAAGTGAATTCATTATCGTTTCTTGTAAAGTATGGTTTAAATTATAGCAGTTGAGTTGCCATACGAAATGTAATGTGACACAAATGATATCCTGAGATAGATATTGTAAATAGTTTAGTAACTAATAGTTTAGTAAACTAAAACCCATTTTTAAAACATTAAACCCAGTGAAAATAATGATCTGAAATATAAAAGCAAACAAACACCATATCTTAATGATTCTCTAATACAAAATGTTCAACGATGCATCAAAGAGATACCAAAAGCTTCTCGAAAGTGCGTAAAGCAATAAAATAATGCTTGTTAAGAAAAAACGAAACACGATACATGTAACACCAAGTAAATAAATTCATATGCCATTTTGTTGTCTTGCTGTGTTTTGTTTTCATTCAGTGAAAGACATCGCAAATATCGTTTGACAGTATTTGTAAATTTCATACAATCTTTAGATAAATAGTATAGCATGTTTGTATATTATATGGATACCAGTCTTTAGTTTTTATGAATTAAATATATCTCAGGGAAAAGTTATACTGGTTATTCACTGGATTTTGTTACTAAATTTTTTTTGTTACTAAACCTACTAAATTTCAAGAACATTTTTTAAAACTAAAATGCAGGGATGGTACAGCTTTACGCCCCACTGGTATCAGCTTAGTATCAGTTAAAATCAAATTTTGTATCAGCCAAAATCCAATTTTGTATTAATTCTGTATTACTTGAAATCCGATTTTTCGTGAGAGGAAAAATCACATTTTGTTATTGCCTTGTATAAGTTAAAATCCAAATATGAATAGATTAAAATAGACTTTTATAATAAGTTTAAATCAAGATTTGTATTATGTTAAGAATGATTGTTTTGTTTGGAAGAATAGTACATTTATTACGTTTATTTACCACTGCACAACTATATATATGAATCTTCTTTATAAGAACATTTAATTCCTTAAGTTACGTTACAGTAATATCAACTACTACTACTCAAACAGTAAACAAATGAAAAGATAATGTCCATAAAAAAATTAAGAAATACATGAATAAAATAAAAAATTAACATTACACATTTGTAGATATAAACAGTTAATGGACAATTCTCTGGCGCACAAGTTAAACAATTATATAAAATAAAATTGCTTCAACTTTTAAACTTACTATAACTTTTAACTTTATTATTTATAGTTATAGCTAATATATAAAATTGTTTGTCAAGCTAAAATAGAAAACAATTTTACATACAATTGCAGTAAAAATTACAATTTTAAACATGGTCTATACATACAAATTTTACAATTGGTACGAATTTTCTTGCACATTATATAAATTTTTTATCAAGTCTGAATCGATATAAACTAAATAGAGACCTCATACACAAGCACTAATTACGTATATAGCGGCTATCACATCAGCGAACCTAGGCGAATGCCACTAAAATGGCATCACTTATCTCGGCAATATTATTTCAGCATGAATCTAAGCGAAAATGACTATCATAACAACGTAAATACAGGCGATAGCGGTCACCATACCAGCGCAAATCTCAGTAATATCATCGGCGCAAATCACGGTAATATCGGATATTAAAACAGCGCTCAAACAAATTGCTTCACACCAATGCAAAAATCAGTGTAAACGACCAATATAAAGGTGCAAAATTCGACCCCCCCCCAAAAAAACCCCCCCGTTAATAAAGAGGCTAAAACATTAGAAGAAGCATTCATGATTGAAATATCGGTAAAAAATCATTAAATTTGCAGAATTGTACAGTATCTGAAATGACAGAGAAAACATTATTGGTAAAGGGGTGGGGGCGGCGGACAGCCATCAGCATGCCTGGAAATAGCTAATATACGGTACGGAGACAATGACGGAACAACTGCCGATGAAACGTCACAGAAATGCTGGCGGTTTTCAACAGACACCAAATTTTAAAAAAAAGCTACAGCATTTGGCGGGGAAAAAATAAAAAATCCGTGTTGCATCAGGTTGTATCAGAATTTTAAATTGGCGCAGGCATGCCATCCCTGAATATGAGATTCAACAGCTTATTTTCAGAGAACAGTGAAGAATAGCTGATCAAAATTTATGAATTAAAGCCCTTTAAGTAACAGCTTAAAATTTTTTGTAACCTGATCATATAAGCTACATTTTTATCTACGAGCACATTGTAGTTTAATGTAACATAACACACAGACATGGTTGAACTGACAAGTAAAAAAAGATGAAATTTACACCAAAACCACAAAAATCGGTAAAATATTTCAACTTTCAAAAAATTAAACAAGTGAAACAGCTTTTTATAATAATAATAATAATAATTGATAACAGTCAAACCTTAATTAAGCCCAGTATTCAAATTTTTTAGCTACATTCAAAGACCTGCATAAAAATGCTTCAAGTTGAAAATTTAAAGTATTTTTATAAATTCATTTACAATGTAAAACAGTTTCCTAACAACAAACAATATTGCATATAACTGCAGTTGAAATAACAATTTAAACCATATTCTATAAACAAATTTTACAAATGAGATTAATTTTCCATAAAAAAAAATAATTTAAAATTTAGTTATTATGGTTCATACACTTGAAGGCGAAAAAAATGTAAGGATTTTTCAAGGATATGTTATCAACACTAATACATAACTCAAATTTGTTTTTTTCTTTTACTTAAAATTGATATTAAGTCCCCAACTCCCAATATTAATCAAGAATTCACTGAATTTGGTAAAATACTGAGTTCGTAACATATCGTAAAATTTCTAATTAATGTTGGGCTTATCTATAAAATTTATTAGGCTTTTAAAAATTTTAAAGTTACAATAGAAGAAAAAAATCTTTGAGCATATCAGAAGCAGTACTATATTCCAAAAAAACAGAAGCAATGTAGGTAGTACTCAGTTATTATGTCAAATCGGATGTGAATAACCATTTGTTTTTCTTGTCTCATCACATTGAGACCTTTGTCAAATAATAATACAAAATTCTTATTGATTAAACTGTCTTCTCGTACACTCTGAAGAAAAGACTTAATTCGAAATACTGCATTGTAAGCAGTATTTACTCCATCTGAAAACTTGCATGCAATCATAGTATCGGCAAAGGTGCAATGAAAAAATTTATCAATGTTTTCATTTGGTTTTTACAAAAGCCATGATTTTTTTATGCTTTTCGATGCACAAAATATTTTAGAATCTAAAACTTAACTACATGCACTTCCATTGTGCTTGCTTACAACAATATGACAACGACGTTGATTGTTGCAGATAATATCTGCTTTGGAAGTATTTTTTATCATTATAAATAACTCCAACAATGCTCTTCGAATGTCTTCTATTAGAAACTAAATCTATGTGCTTTTTGCTCTTCGCAATGTCTTTTAGGGCACTTTTCCCATCGAGGTTAGACAAATTTTTGACACAAAGTACATTATGCAAAATGTGGATCCAATAAGAAGGCTTGTAACCATAAATTGTATTCTAGCTTTAATAACCAGCTTGAATAGAAAATGCATTTTTTTTTGCTATTTTTAAGCTGTGCATAAAAAATTCACACACGATACAAAAACGAAACAAGAATTTATATGATTTGATCGGAGTAAACCCATTTGCAGATATTTTGCGGTACTGCGATGTACTTAATGAAGGCAGGAGAGAAGTGGCGAGAGGAATGACACAATCCAGGGCTCCCACTCATTCAGAATGATTTGGAGCAGGTAAAATCAAGTTTTTGTGCTGGAAAAATGTCTTTCGGAGCAGGTAAAATTAAGTTTTGGAGCAGAAAAAAAGACTTTCGGAGCAGGTAAAAACAAGTTTAGTAGCAGGAAAAAAAAAAAAATTGAAGCAGAAATACCCGAGACGAATGTCACCAAATCGGCGTCGCAAATCTCGGCAATAGCTGCTATTACATTACCATAGACCTTGGCGAAAACGAATATAACACCAACGTAAATTATAGCACCTACCATACCATCGCAATGTCCCAATAATGTTGTTTTTTATTTTTAAGCCACCAAACAGCGTTGCAAATTTCGACAATATTTGCTATTACATTACCATAGACCTTGGTGAAAACGAATATAACGCCAACGTAAATATCGGGGATAGCACCCACCATACCATCGCAATCTCGGCGCAAAATCCCAGTAATATCGTTTTTTAAGTCACCAAACAGCGTCGCAAATCTCGGCAGTAGCTGCTATTACATCAGTGTAAACTTCATCGAAAATGACTGCTACACTTACGTAAATATTAGCGATAGAGCTTACAATACCGTCGAAAATGTAGACAGAGGATATTAAGTAAGTTGAAGACTAAGCAGAAATGACCATCGCAAAAACGTACATATCGGCACAAATGTCGGTAATATTAACATTTTCTCGGTAATGTTTGGCAAGATTCGGTAAAATAGGATGATAACAAAAGCGCAGCACTCTTCGAAAATGACCGTCACACCAACAAAAATATCAGCAATAGCGCAAAATAAACCGGAGTAATTCTCAACAACAGCTCTAATATATGGGTGAAAGACTCGACGAAAATGACCATCACAATAATGTCTGCGTCAGCGTTGCAAACCATAGCAGTAACACCGACATTTTCTCAGTAATATTGGGGCAAATTTCGGATATTACAATATCATAGCACTCGGCAATAATTACCATCATACTAACGAAAATATCAGCAATAGCGACAAATTAACTGGTGCAATTCTCAATACTATAGAGCTATTATATCGAAGAAAGACTCGACGAAAATAACCGTCGTAACAAAGTAAAACTTGACAATAATGTCAGCATTAGTATCGCAAATCATTGTAGCTCTCGGAGAAAATGAATACCACACCAACGTAAATATCAGCGTTAGCGCTGAATATACAGGAATATTTCTCAACAATAGCGATATTACAGCAGAGAACAATATAAAATTTCGACGCGCAAAAAAAACACAATCGCTTTCTGGTTTAAATATGACTAAAATAAAGCATTTGGAGCAACTTGGAGCAGATTTTTGTATTTGGCGTAGGTCTGAGACCCCTGCACAATCTCGTATGTTCAGCCATGCTGTTTTCCTGATTGCTGATAAAATTCAAGGTTTTCAATTCAAGCACTTGAGAATTAAAGTTTTTTCCAAACGTTTTTTAAAAACGTATGAACCATGGTCATTTTGCATTAATTAAAAAAAAATTCTAAACGATTATCTCATTAGTGCAAGTCATGGACATAGCGTCTATCACTTCAGCAGAAGCCTAGATAAAAGTGCCCATTGTAACGTAAATCTTGGCACTAGTGGTTATCACACTGGTACCAACCTGGTCTAGACCATCCATCAGCAAAAGCTTCGATGGATGCCACCAAAACATTGGTGCTATAGAGCTTTTTGCATATAACCCTAGGCAAAAATGATCATCCTATCAACATGCATACAAATGATAGCGTCCATTATAAGGGGGTAGATCATGGAATTGCGACTATCACACCAGTAGAAAATTCAGAAAATTAACCATCCCACTGATGCAAATATTGGCAAATAGTAGCTAACACATAAGCAGAAGCCACTATGAAATAGTCCGAGAGGCGACTGCAATTTTTGCACCCCATCGAACATCATTCTGAATTTTTTATAGAAATTGGAGAAAAGTGAGTAGATTACGAATCCACTGGTTTGCTGTGGCAAAAATGGCCGAAACTGATCAAAAATTGACTTGAAATTGACTGAAAAAATGAGTTGAACTAAAATCTGATTGCTAAATACGTCATAACTTGCCAAAAAGAGAAACTTTTTGGTCTGGCAACCCACTGCATTTTGATTTTCAATGAGAAAAAGCGTAAACAATTTCTGATCTCTAGCTCAAAAAACTTGTATCTTTTAAAAGTAAGCCAAATTGGCGACATCAGTTACGTCATCAGTGACATAATGTTTAATGCTAATTTGGCTCATTTGTGAAAGATGCAAGTAAGCTATAGCCACACATCCGAATCGTCTGAAACCTTCTTAATTGAAAATTAAAGAGTGAGGGTTACCAAATAAGAAAAATGCTCATTATTTGGCAATTGGATTTAGTTCAACTTATTAAAAGTCGATTTTTGACCAGTTTCGGCCATTTTTGCCACGGCAGACAGTGGATTCGTAATCTACTCACTTTTCTCTAATTTTCAATAAAAAATTCAGAATGATGTTCGATGGGGGTCCAAAAATTGCAGTCGTCTCTCAGTCTAAAAGTGATCATTCACAGGAAAGTTTTGTGAATTCTGCGATAGAACGTAGATTCAGTTGTCACCAGACTTGTAAATGCATGACCCCCCCCCCCCCCCGCCTATAAAACTTTAATCAGAATTTACATCAGTCACAGTAAAGACAGTGGAAGTGCACCAGACAACAGAAATTATCACACTGGTATCAATAGTAATGGACTAGATATCATATTAACAAAAACCTTGGTGGCTCCAACAAAATGGGACAAATTAAGGTAATAATGGTTTTTACATCACCTAGACAATTTTGCATAATCTAGGCAAAAAGGACTAGTATGCGAGTTAATATTGTTTAAAAAAACATGCAAGAAACTATAACACATTCACTGTTTTTCCATTAATAAATATTGATAAAAGCAGCTATTACATCAGCGCAACACTCAACAAAACATAACCGTAACAATGTATAGCTTGGCAATAATGACCATTACTTCAATGCAACACTCAGCGAATATGACCACCACACACCAACATAAAAAGAAGCTATAAAGTCAGACTGTAAAAGTGATAATTACAGCTGGAGATTTGGGAATGTCTGAACATAAGTTCTTAAGTAACGTACACAATACTTTGTTAGTCAGACTTGTAAGCAAATGCATGCCCCACCCCCTTAAATTTCAATGCGGATCAATCACAAGAATAATCAAAATTTCAGTATAAAAAGCAGAAGTCTAAACTTCTGCGGGACGGTAACACGCCTGAGAATAATCATTTTATAAATTCTAGAATCGTTTCAGAAGTTCCAACGTTATTTGGAGTGTTGCAGAACTATTTTGTAAACTCTAGAATCGGTTTAGATTGCTTGTATGGAGTGCGATTTAAACGGTTTAAGGCGTTCGAGTAAGGTTTACTAAAGACCTAGAATTTGTTGAAGACATTTACTCAATCATTTTAGAGAGCACACACATCTTAGAAATATTTTGGAGTACAACAGACTCAGTTATGAATATGATTTTATTAATTAAAGATGTTTCAAAATACCTCCCAATTAGTGTAAAGCTATGGTCTTCAATTGGCAGTCCGTAGGAAACCACAGGTACGTGGAAACTATTATTATTATTATTTTTTGTATAAAATATGGTTCCCAGAGTTTTTTTTTTAAAAAAGGGGGAGAAAAAGCATTAGGTGCCCAGCTGCTTTAACTAAACATTAAGATTTGGTACAAGAGCAGTTTTGTTCATAAATGTGGTCCTTTGGACCAATTTGGATACATTTTCAAATGTATAACATACACATTTCTGCCATATCTAGTAACTTAGTGCTTAAAATTAGAATTTTTGACAAATTAAAGCTTACAAATCTATTTTAGCTTGGGACAAAAAAAAATTGTAACTCTCCCCTAGAGTGAAAACTCAAAGAAAAGAAGTAAAACTAACTGAAACAAGTGCTAAAAATATCAAATATAAACTTAAGAAGTCCCAACAAAATTTAAACAAACATACAGCACAGAATTTATCAAAGCATATTGTACAGAATTTATAAGGAAAACATATATATGCATGTGAATTGCTAGTTTTGATGGGGTACCTGTGGCTGTATATTAGTGTTAATGTTAGATATAAAGACCGAAAACAGCCATTGAACCAAATACAACAATGACCACAACACATTAACATATGCAGTTTTACGGAATGCACAGTAGTCTGTTCGCAGCCTAATTAGAATTATCGTTGTTTATGCATAAATTAATTACCGAAATTGTTAAATCAGAGTTCATACTAGAAATGAAAAAGGACAGGGTTTTTTTCTAAAAAAAAAAAGGCAACTCCTGCTTCCGAGGGCACTTTTATGGCAAATTGTAGAAATTGGTTTTCGGTTTTTTGCCATAATTTCTGTATTGTTTCACTTTCCACCACAATAAAGTTTTAAATTATTGATTTTTTGAAAAAATAAAAAAAAAATAATGCTTAAAAGGCAATGAATCAAAAACTTGCTCAGAAATTCAAACTATATCAAAATACATTTAAAATGCTACAGTCCTACTTCTGCTGGAACGAGAACATTATTTAAAACAAAAAAATTTACACAGTAACACTTTCATCACATATTCATTTTTATAAAAATATCAATTTATAATACTGTAAAATTAGTATAATAAATGAGGAGTTTTGAAATAATGAATGTTAAAATAAAAACTTTTTACAACCTACCTCATCCCCCTGGAACATTTTCTAAAATTTGATTGAATCAACTTTAAACTTTGATGTTTTACCATTGTCAGAAAGAAAATGGTGTTCTCAAAATTTAACAATATTTGTTGCGGGATATCATGTGGAGTATTCTGACTAAAGAGCTTAGTCTATGTTTAAAATTAATGCATTTTCTTATTTTCCAAATTGGATAAAATGTTGTGCTAAAACGGCGATTTTTTACCATACTTGCAGCTACTATTAAAGCTGTAATAAAAGTTTAAAAAAAAAAAAAAAATCGGAAATGATCGGTGATTTTTAATGCATTCCTACGATATTTAATTTTAAATATAAAACAGCCATTTAAAAGCAAATCAGCAACAAGTAAATTGCAAAAAACATTCCCCTAAATTTAATAAGAAGACATCTGAATTTGCGCGTCCGAATGGAAATGTCCTTTTTAAATGCTTAGTGTGAACATTTGAGAGTTATACACCTTTAACTAACCAGCCCTTTCAAATTCTTTTCTTCTCTGTTCTGAGGAAGAAGGCATAGTAACAATCCGGCAAAATATGCTTAATCAGAGTTCATACGAAATGGCCATCATCCGTGTTAATTAACTAGCACTCGGAAAATTTAAGACAGTCCCTACAATCCACCGACAAATGAAGCTAGTTATATTGGCATCCATTCAATGATTTCAGTTCCTGTTCTGTTCATTGCACGTTTGAACATGAATGCATATGCGTGACAGCCGATTTCAGTAGGGGTGATCCACATATTGCGTACTGATAAGGGAAAAAAACCGAAAGTTTTGTGAATTCGTGCGGAATGGAATCTTTTCTGAAATAGGCAAGAACGCTATTTTCCACAATACAGGGCAAGAAGGCCGCGATTTTTAAAGAAAAAGGGCAGGCAGGACGCGCCACCCCTCAAAAAATGCCTAGGATGAACTCTGGTTAAATGAGTCATGAAGAAACCAAAAAGTCTATCTCCGTCACATTGACGTTTGCCAGCCTGATGTGGAAACTGATGGAGCAAATCTTTGGAGGGTGAATCAATCAACTTGCTGTCGATGACAGTGCATTCTATCTCACACAGGAATATTTCTATGAAACCTTCATAAAATTTGGATGTTTAGGATGAGAAAATAAAAATTGGACATTTAAATCCATCGAATGATAAGCAGTCGTAACAGAATGTTCAAGGTGGACTCCAAATGGGATTTCTCACGTAGGTACGAATCATGACTAATCTTTACATATAATTTTTTTGTGTGCCGCCCAAATTCGGCTGTATTTTGTAAGGAGAATGGTAATGACTTTAAACATCCAATTGCAAATCTTCTATATGCACAATAGCACGATTTTTCAAATTCTGCAATCCAGCCAATCTCAATATACTTTTTGAAATTTGGCAAATACATCTGGCAACAGTCAACAACTTGGATTTGCTATATTTTGTTTTCTTTATTACTGGTACAAATTATGGCCTATTTAAAACATATTGATGCAAGAAAAAATAAATGCAAGATGTGTACATTTCTTTTGGATTAGAATTCCGGATTAACCAGACTTTTAGAAAAAATTATCTGCTGGAGGATGTTTTCTGGATACTGTAGATCAGCGTCAGCCACTAGGCGGCCCGCGGGCCGGATACGGCCCACGACAGCTTTTTCTCCGGCCCGCCGGCAGTACAGAAGAGAAAAAATCAAATTTTGCGGAAATAATTTCAATTTGTCTACAATAGTATGTGTTTATTTCCAAAAACAGCGTTTTCCATTAAGTGGCCCGCGTCAGTAAGTCTGAAACATCATTTTTCTTTTCTGAGACTACCAGAAAAAAATAAAAAAAAATCAATAGTTTGAATTATTACTAATGACGCATTCTTTCGCATTGCTTAGTTTTGTACTTATGATACCCTACCCCCTCGACTCGTGAATGGCACAATTTAATTTCTGCCTTTCTGAATGCGATGTGCAGGATTTGGGGGTTTTAATGCATACTGGCCTCTTTTGTTTTGATGTGAAAAGAAGCATCGTGATCTCTATGACTCCAGTGCAATAATTCCGTCGAAGACTAGTTTTAAACGTAAAGTAGATAGTGAAAAGTGGAGCAGCCGTCATCGTCTCACAATTAACAACGATTAAAATGGAAGATTTAGGAGGTATTGTTTAAATATCTTTATTGATTATGAGTTTATGTAATTATGAGCCATTGTAATATTGTCACTAAAGATTAACTTTTATGACTTTGATTTACGATGTAAAGAAAACTATTTTTTTAATTATTCGAAACAAAAATCGAATATCAATTGTTATTTTATTAATATAAAAAAAAAGTTAAATTATAGTTTCTTTTTTCAAAATTGTTTTATATAGTTGAATCTTTAGTAATGATCACATTTCTAACATTCCACATGTAATAAAGCAATATATTCATTGACGTATTCGGTATACATCTACGCCCCGCGGAAAGTCCCAACATAAGTCATGCGGCCCGTCTCTATAAGTTAGTGGCGAACGCTGCTGTAGATAATGGTTGGTTGGTTGTATTCAGATTATCTGGCGCCGTCAGCAACACGAGGGCTATAAGCTGTAGATAATGGAATTTTGATTCCAAAACTATCTTTCTTGTACAATTAAACCAAGAGAGATTTGTTTAGAGTTGGCAAATAACCACAAGATATTTATATTTGAACATTTTCCTGATATGACGAAAATAACCGAACATGGAATTTTTATTAAGAACAGGGTGGCCACATAACTCGGGAAAAAAAGTTCCCCGATTTCCCTGACAAATTTCTAAAAAATTCCCTGATTTCACAGTAAACTTTTTTTTCAAATTTCCCTAGTTGTTCCAGATTTGTAGACACCCTGATCAAATAGAACATGTATGCTAAAGAGATAACATGACTATTTTTTAAAAATAGCTTTGGTGGTAATGATTAGTTTAAATTATTCCGCAACTTTAAAAATCTAACGATAACTACAACAAATCTTCAGGTAAGTGGAGTCAAAATACGGAAGAACGGGAAAGCATGCCTGAAAATTTCCCTGATTTTTGAGAAATTTAAAAAAGTTCCCTGACATTTTCCTAGAATCAAAAAACTCCTTGACATTTCCCTGATTTCCAGGTTCTGTGGCCACTCTGAAGAATATTAAGGATGAAAATTCACAGTAGATTGAAAAAAACTTCAGCATTCCTGATAAACAGAATTTTTTTTTTGTAATACCTTCATTTCTTATCATGCAAATTCATCTATTTTGCTACATGAATTAAAAACCATCAAAATAAAGAATAAAAACTAGTACTCTTCCCTTAGATGTATACCAGATAAATATAGCCAAATTGCAGCGATATCCGTTTCAAACTGATAAACCATAACTTCAAATCTTGTATAATTCCTATAACAAACAACTACAGGGTTGCTATAGGAACCTTATAAATAACAGCAAATATTTAGACTTGGTGATACATTTATGCTTTGCATAGATTTGGGCTTTTAATTAATTATTTTTTAAGTACTGCAAAAAAGATTATGCAAACATACGATTGTTTACATTGCTTCGTTAAGAAATTTCAATGCGTATATTTAATTATTTTTGCGATTTATGAGAAACCATTCCGAAAATTTTAATTGATCATTGAAATAACTAATTTTTTTTTTAAATATATGTATGAGAATTCTGTTTATTTGTATTGTTTTTCAAAGATGTTCTACCATGTTGCCACACTGTCCCGCTAAACGTGTTTCGAAATAAACAGTAGGCTAGTGACGTTACAAGTATTGTAGCTCATCATAAATAATCCAACGTATTCAGTTTCATGGAACAATATCACTTTTCAAGGGTTTTCTTGATTATGCAGCTGCAATAGATTTTTGCTAGGGCTTATATTAAATGCCTCACTTTGAAGTAAACCAAGAGGATTGTGTAGTAGTCATTGAGTTTGGTGAGCGTTAGCGAGCAGGGGACGAATCCCCCTAATGTCCTTCAAATACTCAAACTCCACGTTAAATCAATTAAAAAACACAAACAAAGCATGCAACAGGTAAAGAGTTTCGAGCATTTAAGGATGACTGTATAAGATGATGTACATGTACCACACTGTATTTATGAAATTCTGTATAGTATGTTATTGTCTTAATAACTTTGAACAAACATGAAAATACCTAATATATAATTGAATAGCTAATCAAAATTAAATAAAATAAATAAATCACATTTTACACACTCTAAATTATTTCTTAGTAGAGATACTAGAACATATGGCAATAATAGGTACGGATAAGAGTTGCTATTAAATGGACACATCAAAGAAAGTCCAAAACATCATGAAGATTGATTTTGGGATATTGAATTACTTACATTGAAATTCACTTAGAATATTAAAATTTTCTATGCAAAAAAATAGTTGTTGATTTAGTGAAAGACATTTTTTTTATTTTTTATTTTGGAAAATCATGAAAGGTAAGAAATTAAAACTTTTTGAACTAGGTAAGATACTTACAGGGTTTCCGCCAATCTTAAATGTCCCAAATCCCTGACTGAAGCAAATGATTTTCCATGACTCAAGAAATCACATTAAAAACATTGAACCTAACTCAAGAATTTTATTATTTTACTAACGCAACATAGTAAATTTTACTAACGCAACATAGTAAATAAATTATTGTATATGATTGTAAAATAATTACTATAAGTTTTATATTGAGTAAAAAATCCTCGTTTCATGTAAGTAAACTAAGCATAGAAATATAATACAGTAAAGGTGTTTAAAACAGAGCGAGGTGTGTAACAGAGCTATTAAGGGTAAATAAAACCGAAAAAAAATCTGATGGAATCAATTTGAAATATTAAGGAATTTAGGCTTCTAATATATTCTGTTAACAGAAAACACAAGGCAAGAAGAAAAATATTCATGTTTGTAAAGGATGCAGTTAGATTGAAGTCAAAGAATTTCTTTTTAACAATATGGATGCGAGCTGCCACGCTGCTAAGTTATAGAATAACTAAAAATCTAACAAAAATAATACGTAAATAATTAGGGTTCTAATACATACTGTTGACAAAAAACAAGTTTAAAAATAATCATTCTAGTAAAGGATTCAGTCAGATTAAAGTTATACGAAAGGCAAGCGTAAGCGACTGTCGGCAGAATAATGGAGCGGCACCGCTTGCGTTGAGATGATAATCACTTAAAATGAAGCGCGTTAGCTAGTTCAAATTTTATGCAATTCCTTCCTTTTTCCAGAATAGTGAAATTCCCTGTTCTGTCTCCACCCTAGATATCTACAAGAGACTTTTCCAATAAATGCAGAGGAATAGGTACTCGCCATATAATCAGTAACGAAGATACGTCGAAACCAGAAGAAACAGCGAAAAATAATTTTCCATTTTTTGATGTTTCAGGTGTTAAAAAAGCTAATCAAACTTTAATAATAAATAAATATTTGAAGAAGGAATAAGAAAATATAAGTAAATTAAATAATCAAATGTTTTAGTATCAACAATGTAAAACAGAGCATACGGAGTCAAACCAAAAGTAAAGATTATGAAATTAATTTACTTAAGTTCTTACATTACGAATTTTTTATTCACTGAGACCTACTTGTGTGATGTCACAAGTTTGGAGTTCAGAAATTCTTTTCATTGGCCGGAGTTTTTAACTGTAACCGTTGTTTCTATCAATAAAGTAAATAAAAACGCAGATGAATCTATGAATCGTCGAAGTAACAACGAATCGCGATCATGGCGTTTATGACGTCATAGTCTCATGATTTTGCATAAGATTTTTTGGAATCCATGCAATTCACTGTTTTTCCATGACTTTTAGGCTTTTTTTGCTCAAAATCCATGACTTTCCATGACAAAATTTACCCTATGTCTAAATTCATGACTTTCCATGATTTTCCCTGACTTTCCATATGCGCGGAAACCCTGTACTTAGTTTTAAATCAAGTGCCTTAAACCCATAGGAGATAGCCAAAAAATAAATAAATGGGAGTTGGCAGTGAGTAACTTTTTAAAAATTAATAATAATTATGCTTAATCGAAAGGTACAGGCTGTCATTTGGCACTACTTCCCAGCTGCCAAATCACAAAAAATTATTTACAAATTGTGAATGACTTTTTTAAGAAAGTTTTTGTTTATACTGTTTTTTTTTTTTTTATATGTTGCACTTTAAAAATTTTCAAATAGGTAAACCGGAGGCTCAGTTAAGAGGAATTCTACCGTATTTCAAATTTCTTTTTTTAAACATCTTTAAATACAACTTTAATAAAAAATATGCTTAGAATATAACACTTACCAAATATACTTACATACTGACTATAGACAGGTCCCTTAGATTGTAAAGAGATACATTCTTTTTACTATTGAAGTGGTACCTTGATTTAGCTTTGATAAGTAGCAAGCGGTTATGTAGAGGAATAGCATTTGACTTGATAAACCACTCAGTGTCAGTTATATTTTATAATCGAAACAAAATGTCATGTACTGATTGCACTTCCCATTTTATTTGCAGTCATATTTTATAGTTTTAACTAATAAAACAAGCAAACCTACTTTAATTTCTAAAGAGATACTTTTACCAAAACAGAAAGATATAGAAAAAATTCAGTAGCATATAGCAGAAAAAAATTGTCTTTAAATAATACAAATAAAATGTTAATTATTAATAAATTTACAATACAAAATAATTTCTATGTAGTAATCAAGCTCAAACTTTGAATATTCATTATTTGATATTCTTCAGCAATTCTAATTAAAACCTACATAATATCTCAAACATTATGCAAATTTATTCAAAAGTTACAATCATAAAACTAATTTATAATAAAGATATTTTGCAGATAATTTGTGTTAAAAAACAAACACTAAGCAGTCTTAGAGAATGACACACTTATAATCTTTAAAGCAATCTTCTAAAACTTTAGAGAAAATCAGTTATCCAATACATAATTAAAAGTATGAATGAACAAGCAAAAATGCTGAATTTTCATTAAGTTAAATTTTAAGTGTGATTTGAAAACCCCTAATTATGAGTATAATAGATTTTTTTAATTGAAAACAAAGGTATATTAGGAAAACAACTAACAGGGTGGTCACAAAATGCTGGAAAAAAGTTCCCTGATTTCTCAGATAGATTTCTAAAAAATTCCCCGATTTTACAGCAATTTTTTGTTCAAATTTTCCAGATGTGTGATCAAATAGAACATGTATGCTAAAAAGATAATATGGCAATTTTTAAAAAACAGTTTTGGCGGTATGAAAAGTTTAAATTATTCCGTAACATTAAACTTCTAATGATGCAAATGGCACAAAAATACGGATGAACAGGGAAATGTGCCTTCGGAAGAAAGAAAATGTCCGTGTTTTTCGTAAAATTTTAAAAAGTCCCGACATTTCCCTGATTTTTTCAGAATCAGAAAGCTCCCTGACATTTCCCCGATTTCCAGGTTCGATGGCCACTCTGATTAAATACACCGGTGACAAAATTAACATTATTTTATGGGAACTATAGCATAAATATATCCAGAAGTATAATTTTCTTGTTGCTTACTGCAACAAAGTTTTAGATAAAAAAAAAATATTTTTTAAAAGTATAGCAGGATTTTTTAATGAACATTATAGTTTTATAAGAAGCTGAACTTGTACCATATTTTATAGTACAATGGAATTTGCATATGCACCATAGAATCTAATGAAACAAATAGTTTTGTAGACCTATTTCTCAATTTCCTTTACTTGTATTTCATATAATCAATTTCAAGTTTGACTAAAACAGTATTCCTACCATTCCTTTTTTTTCTAGTCCTAAAAAAGCAACAAACCCCTTTTACCAATGGTTGTGTAGAAAATTTGAAAAATAATAATAATAATAATAAATAAATAAATAAATAAAAAGATTTTTTTTTTTTTAACAAATACTTTCCCCAGCTCAGGGTGCATACACTTTTTTGGAAGTGAAATTCAAGGACTTTCAAGGCCCTTTTCAAGGATATTTCAACAAAAATCAAGGCCCTATTTTACCGTTGCAGAGTCGATACCAAAATTGAATTTTTATATATTTTTTTTAATTAACGAAGTTGCAAAAAGAATTAAAATACTTATTACTTAATAACTAAGATGCAACCACATATATTTATTGATAATTATACCTCTTACCAGGATAAGGAAAAAAACTAGGTTAAAAAAAAAAGTTTTTTTGGGGGGTTTAAACCAGGTTTTTTTTTTAAACCGGGTCAATTCTTTTCTAATTACATGTACACATATTTATAAATAAAATTTGTCATTAACTAGAATAATGTTTAAATAATAATTAACATTCTTTCTGAAAATAATTTAAACTAAGTAAATAAACAATTATTGCTACTTATGAGGACATTCAAATCACATTAAATTTTAGTACTTTATTTAGAGATACTATTCTTTAAACAGGGCTCATACACATTTTCAGAAAAAAAATTCCCTGAGGTTTCCATCTCGGAGTCGATAATTTTTAGCCACAGAAATAGATATAGCCATCATTTTCACAAGTTCTTCGATAACTCGAAAAAAGAGAGTAATTTTTTAAACCCCCTCCTTCGGCTTTGAGAAAAAATACGATTTTGGAGCAGCAAAATGTGGTTTTGGAGCAGAAAATTATTACATTTAAATTAGTGATGAAGCAAATATTTTTGTATATTTCAACCTTGATATTTCAAATTAATTTAAAGTAAAAAAAAGGTGTAACTTGTTCATAAATACGTTTGCATTCTAAATTTACATTTATTAATTTGATTGCATTACTCAAAAAATAAATTAAAAAGCATGGCATTTATTAACCTCTTTGCCAACAATTAAAATATTAGGAAGTTTTCAATGATGACATGATATCATAAGGTTCGGGGCACAGCATGGCCCTAGTGTTGCATTTGCGCCACAAAAACTAACCAACCAATCATAAGGTTCGGTTCATCACTGAAAGTTTTTCGAAATAATCTCAGTTAGAGCTACTTTTAACAACCTGATGAAATAAGATTTTTTTCTTTAAAAACTCTAGTCTGCCTAGTACCAATTACCTATAGAAGTTCTTCCCAATAATCCAAAATAATTTAATTCGATACAAAGTACTTCCCCCCCCCCCCCCATGCAAAAAAAGTGAAACAAGGCTGCTTAGCGGCAAGCATTAGATTTCATAACTTGTTTGGACTGATAGCTTCACTTAGCAGATTTTTTAGGGCTATTTGTTTATTGGAAGATAATTTTTTTTTTAAACTCAAACAAATTAAAACATCTAACTGAAATTAGACAATTATACTAGCATTTAACATAAAGAAATAACTTCTAGTGTAATTAAATAATAAACTAAAACAAGGCAAACTGAAAAATATTAATTTTTGTAGTGGTTTGTTTTCTAACACTCTCCATTGTCTAAATGGATTATAGAGGGTCCCAATGTGAAATCTCAAGGTCAATGGAAACAAAATGATCTTAAGTCTGTGGTTATTTGGTTAGTTTTTTTTTTTTAAATATATGCCAAAAAAATAATCATGCACTCTTAAAGTACTAAGAAAAATATTTATTATTTTTACTTACAAACAGGCAAGAAAAAAATATCCAAATTGGATGCATAAAGATTGATTTCATGCCTTCTACAGTTTGAATTTAAAGCGCGAATCCCTGGTTGGTTGGTTGAAGTTTAACGGCGCAAGGGGCATACTGCCGCGAATCCCTGATCTTTCCTATCGCTAATTTAAAGGAACAAATATTTGTAAATACAAGAAATCCTTACTTTTTTTTTAATAAAGACATAGCTTAAATCCCCCATTCAAGTTCTTCGTAAAATTTCTAGTCTAGGGTACGACTTTGAGCTTTTTCTGGGAATTGGTTACAATAAAAGAATGACGTAATATGCGTTTTCCCGTTCGTTGCCAAGTCAAAATCATGATCCAACATCCAGGGTTGCCAAAAAATCATTTACTAATAGTCACCAATCCTTCCAGATAATAAAAAAGGCAAGTTCAAAATTCAAATCCCGTTTTACCGATGACTTAGAAATTAAGCCTGGAAATGTTTGGGGAGGGGGGCTGTCAATTGGATTAAGTTTAGAAATTAAAAAAAATATTCGCGTTTTCTTTTAGCTTAAAGAAAGCTATATATTTCTTCATTATTGAAACCAGGCAAGAGTGCAAATCTAAACCAGATGCACTAAGATTGCTTGTGTGAAAAATACAATACTTGTATTCTATTTTTAGCACGGAGTCTCAGTAAAAAAAAAAAAAAAAAAAAAAAATCATGTATTCTATAAGTATAAAAAAAAAGTATTAATTTTCTATACCTAAAATCAGCCAAAGAAACAGATTTAAATCAGATACACACTGATTCATTTACTACTTCTTTATAGTTTGAAAAACCTACAACAAAACTGAGAGATTGTAATATGTATTTTCAAGTGCGAACCTTTTCCGGCACGTTAATTGACGAAAAACGCCCTTGAAGGGCAAAATACTCTTTATCGCTTTGTTGGTGACGTTTCATGATAATTTTGAAAAATTTCGCGACAAAATTCTAGCCAAGTAGTTTTTCAAGTCAAAAAATGATTTTTTGGCGCAGTTCGGCGCAATCTTAACCGAAAAGAGGTTTTTGGCGCAGTTTGGAGTAGGGTAGTCAGTTTGGCGCACTTCGGCGCAATTGGAACAGCTCTTGCATCCCTGTAATTAGAAATTTTTTAATGAGCTCAAAATAAATTTAATAAAATTGGAAGGTTTTTTTTCCCAGCAACCTTAGTTAATAACTTTCACGGCTTTAAAGTAGGCCATTTTAGTAATTGATATAAAAAATTACATACCCTTCACCTTCTACAGAAAAAGAAATTCTTCTTTCTTTAAATAGGAATCGACATAAATGAAAGAATGATATAAATCATAATACAATACCGAAGCGTAACTGCTATTTTCTCTGTAGGCGATATACTCCTCCGATAGTTAGTGTCGGGTTTTTGCAGTCTGGAACATAATTTCTCCACCAACTCGTCGAAGCTCTCAATCGACATCCGGAAAAAGTTGAAAATTTTTACTTTGTCTTCCCTTAACTGCGGGTAAAGACAGAAGAACATACCGAATGTTGATCGGCTCTAAACAATGGGATGAATCCACATAGTGCGATTAATTCGATTCTTTTTCCTTCGATATTTTATATACAAATATGCTAAGCGCGCTCTTTTTCATTCCATTTCCAACAAACACAAAATCCTCTCAGAGGAAAATTTTGGTCGTTTGAGAATGCACCTAATGAGGGAGAGAGAGAGAAAAGCTGAGAAAATATCCTGCATATCAAATTACACCCTCTTTCCACCGGATACTCATCGTGCAACTTTTTGTCCCGTTCGGGGAGAGGTCAAAGGTCATAGTGACCGTGCCGTTCCAGGGCCGCTCGGGAGGAACCGATTCAAGTGTGATTGACAGATCCGCCAAAAGTGAACCGACAAGAAAGTGTGACGTCAGAATAATGGTAATACGGGAACGAGAATTTTATGGTTTTAGAATTGAAAAGGGGAAATTCAAGGACTTTCCAGGCTTTTTTAGAAATAATCCTATTTTTCCAGGCTATTCAAGGCCTTGAAAAAAAATAATGAAATTCAAGGACTTTCCAGGTTTTCCAGGCCGCGTACGCACCCTGCCAGCTGCGCTTTAATTTCTAATTGAAGGAGTTCATTTCTGTTGCAGAAGTGTTATCTAAACTTGTATGGGATATTTTCTAAAAACAAGAGCTACATGAGAGTTCAGCATTCTAACATCATTAGAAGAAATGTTATCTTTGTTTCAAAGATGGAATATGAAGATTTAAAACTTTACCCACATTTTACAATAAATCTAGCAGTGCAATATTAACAAAATATAACACCAAAACTCCAATACAAATTCAAGAACCTGGCAAGTTAATAATTCTATTTCAATGCAAACAGTTTGATAACAACCAACTATTCTAATCCTACCTTGTGGGGTTCCATGAAGTATGTTGACAGTAACTGATCCATGAGTCTCATTCTGCGGGCTGATAACCATAGCAAAAAGACTTCCGCGGCGAGCTATGTCATCAATAGTTTGTGTGAGCAGAGCTTCGTCTTTTAAAAAGAGAACATCTACCAAAATTCCTATATTCTTAATACGAGCTTCAACTGATTCTGCATAAGCCCTGGGAAAGATTAAGAAAGCTTATAAGAGTCTATATTTTTAATATCAAAATAAAAATGAATATTTGAAGAAAACAGAAAAGAAAAACATTAAGTGAATATTAAAAAAAAAAAAGGAATAGAGGAAACCTGTCTCCCCTCATAAGTATTCTATAATCACTTATGAAGCAAATTGTAAATATCACTTTTGTAAAAATTTTGTCTGTTTACTTATATTAAAATAAATCGATCCAGAGATGCTTAATTTTGTATGGATTTCCGTAGTTTTTACAGATTTTCCCTAGGTTCTGTTAGGTTTTACTGACGTTCTTTGAAACTATGGAAAAGACCTACACAAAATATCTTTCCTCAATCTTTTACCAATACGCTTCAAATTCACCAATACTTTCGCTATCACTGAGATTTAAGTTGTTTTTGCTGGGTGTTATGCTGATATAACAGTTGTTAACTAATGTTTCTTTATACGTGAATTAAAAAAATTGCATTATATAAATATAATATGACAAATAAACGATTTAAAAGACATTTAAATAGAATTTTATTTATAACTTTGACAATTTCTTTTTTATCTACGTTGAATGGAAATCTATCCACACTTGAAGTAAAAAGAAATTAAGTGTTCTGGAAATTAGTGATTCCAAGCAACATGGAAGATAAAATTGCTTCAACAAAAGATGGGTCCAAACTGGTAAAAGGGTGAAATAAAAAAATCAAATTTGGGATAGCTAAAAAAATTTCAAGACAAAAAATTAAGGACCTAATATGGAAAACAAAGACTTTAAGGGTCTACCTTAAATAAGATCTACCAAAAATAAATAAGCAGTTCTTAAGAACTTTCAGTGACTCTGCAAACAACACTAAAGAAGAAAGAACATTTGTGGCTATTTACCTTTGATGCTTGCTAACTGCAATTATTTCACACTCATTGGGTTTTGGAAATCCTTCGCTTGCAAAACTTCTAGGTGGGGGAGCCGCATTGGCAGCGCTGGGATAGCTCATTGATCTGTAAAAAATAAGCAACATTTCAGAAAGTAAATTGAACCAGAAAAGTTCACTGTATTACGCTTTTAGTTAGTGAAGCGAATCTAACTAACTAAACATTAATAAATGTGAGTAAGTAAATATAACAAGGTTTATAGAGATTTTGGAATAACAAATTCCTAGGGATTCCAAAAAATCAACATGAACGTGTTGACAGTTAAATGCATTAATATTCTCAGTAAAATTTTTTTGCAATTAAATCTTTTTACCCAACTTCCAAGAAATAAAGCAAATTGCAACCTTGTTTTAGGTACCCATGTTTTTATAGCAAAAACAACAAGTTAAATCATTTTTAAATCCTTTACATTAACTTCAATTATGTTTGTCGATGGCGGTGGAATCTGCAGAGGCCTAATTAATCCCCATGTCGTCATCTAATTGGGCTGAAACTTGGCAGATAGGTTCAATGACAAAACATTCTATCAAATTTTGGAACCATTACTGTCACTAAAGGGTCGATTTTACGGAATACTAATAAACTAACTTGGCGTCATCCAATCACGCTTTAGCAAGCATTTAACAGACCATAGTTGAAACTCATTCATGTTGCCAATTTCTTTTAATAAATAATAAAATTACTTCAATCAGAATAAATAAAGGACACTTGGACGTGAGAACGTAAATTCTCGTTCATTTTTAACAAATAAATTTTGAAATATCGTTTGCCGCACATTTTGCAGAATGTTTTTGATATAGTGGCACTGTGTTAATGAATTTAAAAATTGACAATGCATAAAAAGGATTTTTTAAAAACTCTGTTTTTATGGGTTATATTATTGATTTTTACTACCGCCATTCTGAAACTAATAAAGAGCGCCATTCTGAAACAGAAAACAAAGTCATCGCAAATTGAAACAAAGATAAATTTAGAACACAAATAACTACATTAAATCTGTATGTTTTGAGAAAATATTTGTTGCTGTTTCAGAATTTTTATAAAGATAATAAAATTAAATATAACCTTGGATTGAAGGTTAAAAATTTGATAAAAGCAAAACTAAGAAGTCAAATGACAGTGCATAGCAAAGTCACTTAAAATTGGAAAAAAAAAAATCCATAATAATTTGTTATTTAGAGTTTAATTTATCCAGATGCAAGAAATAATAAGGATATTAATCGTAGGTATTGTTAATTTTTTTGATTAAGTAACTATAAAGCTGCGAAAGACCAATCCACATTTCAGATGTTAGCTTACAAGTCATTCAGTAACTTGATATAATAAAAATGTTTCTTAAAAATTATTTCAAAAAGAAGATATTTCACCAAAGGTTGTACATATTTACTTTAATCCCAATGAAAAAGTAAGTCACACTTCGGAAAACTATATAAAATGAAAATAAAAGCTAATGAAACTGGCAGCAAGTTTTTTTTCTTTTCTTTTTTAATGCACATGGTGTTTTTGTTTGGATATCATTCCACCTTTTAAACCTTTATTACTGCTACCGAAAATTTCAAGCAGATTTTCTATTGTTAATCCTATTTCTCATTTGGCCTGACTAACTTTGGAAAAGGAGGGGTGGATATATAATCAATTTATTTTTTGCAGATCCAGTCAACACATGAACAAAAACAATACAAGCACATGAACTACTACACTAATAAATTACTATAATAGTGAAATTCAAAAAATATTTTACGATAAGAATAAAAATTATACGTACAGCCCAAGGAATATATTTTTTTACATAAATCATAAAATAGTGGGGCACTTTTGTTACATAGAAAGCATAGAAATCCAAAACTATAAAGCATGCAAAAAGCTTACCTAGATTTATAAGAGTCAGCTGGTCCATCAAAACGAGAATTAAAGTTGCCTGGATTGTCAAATCGAGATCGCCCTTCCATAAATCTATCTCTTGGCGGGTCGTCTCCATAAAATGACCTGCCCATATCTTTACGACCAATTTCATCTCTTTTTGGGAAAGCCCTAGAAAGACAATGACAAAACAAAATATTTTTATTATAATAAAATAAGAAATAATTAAAATCTTTAAAGTGAAACTTTAAAGTAATCATTTGCAAACTTTCCCGATTTTTAAAAATATATCAAAATTAAAGGAATCTGTACACTAACTTGCATACCAAATGTTCTTGATAGGGTAAAAAATATTTTTTGGTACATAACATCGGATTAGCAGATAGTTCATATACAAGTTATTTTTAACAAGACCGGTCAGCCCCAATGATGTTTCGGTGCAATTTTATTTCAGAGTGATTATTTAGAAACGATAAGAAAATAATCTCAATAACGATAGGAACACTTAACTTGTTTTTTAATACAGTTTTGTTTGTATTTATAAAAAATAATGCCATTGTTTTTGAAAGAGTTATATGAAAGATGGACTTAAACTGATGCGTTTGAACAGTAGTCCTGGTGTTATCAAAGCCAGTCCATTATTAGTTACCATCTCAACCAGTCTGTTTATACAAAGAAAAACAATAAGCAGCTTATATTTTTAAATCATAAGTATATTTACAATTATCTTGAACATTAACTCTTGAAGGTTCCCACTCATTTAAAACCCTTCTAACCAACTGCACATCTTTATACATTTAAGTATTTTCTTTGATACAACTGGCATTGACCACAATTTTCTGACAGTACTAGTTGAAAAATGGTCACAGAACCAATCCATCAATGACGCATTACTTTTCAAGAAGAACTTGCGTAAATGACTGTGCTGAGAGAAGCACAGCACTTGTGCAAAAATTTAGGAATGGAACTACAAATGAACTGCAGAGTCAATATTTATTTTAAGTCCTTTGAACAACACCAGAATTTAAAAAATATCTTCAAAATATATCGTTATTTGATTGCATCTGAGTATGAATAGTTTTAGTCCAGGGAATAGAGACATTTTGCCTTGCAAAAGGTAATGTAGTTCTGATTTTTTAATGTTATAATGGTTGGTCTAGTGGTTTATAATCCAAGTTTTTGACCTCCTAACCCTTGCGCGTTCTCAATGGCTCACCAAAAACTGAGCTGTTTTTCAGTTTATACGTCATAACTCTTTGCCAATGCACCTTAGAAACAAATATTATTTCAAAAGTTATAGAAAATTAAATTTGATACAACTTTTGTACACAAAGTTTTTTTTTGTAGATTTATTATGTAAATAGTTATGTCGCATCAAAGTCAAAACTTTTTAGTAAAAATGCTACTTTTTTAAGATTTGTGTCAAGTTTTTTTATTATATCTCCATAATGGTACGTCTTAGAGAAAAAGTTTAGAATAAAAGTTGTAGAACAATAAATTTCCTACAAGTTTTATGCATTAACTTATTTTCTAAGACTAATAACAAAGGAGTTACTCTGCTTTGTGTATTTTCCGTGGTGCACCAAAAAAAAAATGTTTTTCAGTTTATAGATCATAACTCTTTTGCAATGCATTTTAAAAACAAACATTAAATTTAAAAGTTGTAGAATATTAAATTTGCTACAACTTTTGTGCACAATTTGCTTTTGTAAAGCTATTATGTAAAGAGTTACGTAGCATCAAAGTAAAAACTTTTTCGTAAAAATGCAGCTTTTTTGCCGAGTTTTTCGATTATATCTTTACAACACTAAGTCGTAGGGAAAAATATATTCTACAAAAGTTGTAGATCTATAAATTTGCTACAAGTTTTATACAAAAAGTTACTATTGAGAACTAATAACTAAGGAGCTACTCTTCTTTGAAGGTTTATGAGATGATAACCTATAATATTTTATGTATAGGTAGGGGTAAAAATGGCTTCTTATTGCATAGTTGGACAATTTTAATTAAAAAAATAAAACAATATATACATAATACTAATGATAATGTAAAATAAAAAGTTGAAATATATTAAATAATGTATACATCTATAGATAATAATACTAATATAAAATTTACCATCTTGCAGTGATACACCAAAAATTACTGCATTCCAAAATAAAAATGACAAATAGACTGCATTCAAGTGGTTAATTCTAAACAATGTGGGGTACAGATCTTTTGAGATAGAATAGAAAAATCTCAAGTCGGGTGGCATAAGTAACATGTAAAAGAATAGGTCTCAGTTTCGGCGAAAACACCATATACTGTTGATTGAGATATGCCACTGCCGAATTTAGGGAATAAGATTAGAAGAACCAAAAAATAGTTTCTAGTGCTTTCTTTATCACCCCTTCCCACCACTAAACATCCCAACAAAATATCAACCACTCAGTGTAGTTACTTAGTATTGGAATATATACGTTGTAATGATGGATGCTTCGTCGTGTTCAATATTATAGGAATTTGAAAAGATCTTCCTAGATCCTAATACCAGTGTTTCAAGCATCACTGAAGCAGTATAAAGCATTCTTGTTGCTCTGTATGGTGGTGACAGGACAGAAACTTTAAATGCTTTGCATTATAAGCAATTTTCCAAATCAACAACTGGCAGCAAGTTAAATCTGTCAAAGCTACCACCGACCCAAGAAGCCCCATGTCTTTCGCTCATACCATCAAGTAAAGACATGGATGGGCCAAATGAAAAATCCTCTGGTCTGGGGGAGGAAGAAGGACAGTAAATTACTTCTTCCTATTACAACCACCAGGTATTCAGCTCCTCAATCAATTCTGACCTACATTTTCTGCCAGTGCAATATAGGATGCACTAAGGACTGTGGTTGCAGAATGGCCGGTCTCAAGTGCTCCATAATATGTAAAAACTGTCATGGACAAACCTGTGACAATATAGCGGACATCATAAATTGACAATGATGAAGATGACCCAACAGAACTCTTAATTGAAGAAGTAGCAGAGGAACGAGCCGAGCCTTCGTGGCTAAACAAAACTAAATTTAGGAAGTTATAAGTTTTCTAAATTGTAAGTTTTATTGATAATACTATTAGTATATATATATATATATATATATATATATATATATATATATATATATATATATATATATATATATATATATATATATATATATATACATTTTTATAATATTTCTATTTTTTGTTTTATAATACTATTATTTTAATACTTATATTATTTTATTTTTTATCAAAGTTGTCAGGCTTTGCAGTAAGAAACTGTTTTTAATATTAGATCTTACCAGTAGCTCTTTTGTTATTAGTCCTATAAAATAACTTTGTATATAAAACGTAGCAAATTTAGGGTTCTACAATTTTTGTGATATACTTTTATGGATATCATCTAAAAACTTGACAAGAATCTTAAAATGGTATTTTTTACAAAAGAGTTCTTGCTTTGATGCTTTTCATACAATTTGTTTTTTATACAATAGTTCTACAAAACAAACTTTGCACATACATGAGTTAAGAAAATTTAATACTCTACAACCTAAAATATATTTTTTCCCCTATAAAATGCAGTGGAAAAAGGATATGATAGGTATACTGAAAAAAATCCAAAATTTCGGAAGGTTTTTGGTGCACCATAGCAAAAATGGTACATTGATATTACGGTTATTGTATATAGATATATACATTATTTAATATATTTCCACTTTTTATTTTACACTATCATTAGTACTATATATATTGTTTTATTTTTTTATTAAAATTGTCAGACTATGCAGTAAGAAGCTTTTTATACCCCTACCTATACATAAAATATTGTAGATTATCATCTCGTAAACCTTCAAAGAAGAGTAGCTCCTTAGTTATTAGTCCAAGATAGTAACTTTTTGTATAAAACTTGTAGCAAATTTATAGATCTACAACATTTGTATATATTTTTTCCCTATGACTTATTGTTATGAATACATAATTGAAAATCTCAGCAAAAAACTTAAAAAAGTAGCATTTTTACGAAAAAGTTTTTACTTTGATGCTACGTAACTCTTTACATTATAGCTTTACAAAAGCAAATTGTACACAAAAGTTATAGCAAATTTAATATTTTACAACTTTTAAATTTAATGTTTGTTTTTAAAATGCATTGCAAAAGAGTTATGATCTATAAACTGAAAAACATATTTTTTTTTGTGCAACACGGAAAATACACAAAGCAGAGTAACTCCTTTGTTATTAGTCCTAGAAAATAAGTTAATGCATAAAACTTGTAGGAAATTTATTGTCCTACAACTTTTATTCACAAACTTTTTCTCTAAGATGTACCATTATAGAGATATAATCAAAAAACTTGACACAAATCTTAAAAAAGTACATTTTATAAAAAAGTTTTGACTTTTAATGTGACATAACTATTTACGTAATAAATCTACAAAAAAACTTTGTATACAAAAGTTGTAGCAAATTTAATTTTCTACAACTTTTGAAATAATATTTGTTTCTAAGATGCATTGACAAAGAGTTATGACGTATAAACTGAAAAACGGCTCAGTTTTTGGTGCGCCACGGAGAATGCACAAGGGTTAGGAGGTCGAAAACTTTGTTTATAAACCACGAGACCAACCATTGTAACATATTAAAAAAATCAGAACTACATAACCTTTTGCAAGGTAAGACCCCTTTTTCAGTTTCTATTCCGTGGACTATTTGGTTTATTTAAATTAAGCATTTGCAGCTGTATTTGTATTCCACCATGTAAATTCAGTGTGAGTGCAGTGCAAATAAATCAGTTTTCTACTTTTAGTTAATGCCAATTTTAGAATAAAATCATGCATTTATTGAGATTCATTAATTAAGATATACAGTGAAAAGTTATTTGTCTGTTCTAGAGAACGCAGTAAGTTTTTAAAAATTTCTAGCTTGGAATTTTAGGGACAATTCCAAAAAATTCAAGAGCGATTTAGGGTTAGTTCCTAAAAATGTCAAGAATAATTTAGGGTTAATTTCCAAAAAATTTTAAGGAAAATTTATAAAAGCTTAGAGAATTTTTTTTTAATTTTTAGGGATAATTCAAAAACTTTTAGGGATATTTCTTTTGAAGCTGACATAGGCTCCTAACACAGACATTCTTTCCAAAGCTTGTTTTAAAACCAGCAAAAACTAAATTTTCAAGAAAATTGAACTTCAAACAACTTTTTAGCAAAATAACATTTATATAATTAAAACAACTATACTATTTTGATAAACATGCAAATTTAGTTAAATCCACTTTTCTCATCTGGAGTAATATCAGGATTTTTTTTACAGGTTTTGGAGGAAAATTGAGGAAATATCAGCATTTTTAATATTTTTTTTAGGAATTATAGAAAAATGTAAGTACAATTTTAGAAAATTAAGGAGAAAACACAACTTTAAGGAATATTAGGATAAATGTGACCTTTAATTTTCTGTTAGTTAAATCTTTTACATAAGAAATATAATATTTTTGTCAGATGAAATTTCAACATTCTTGATGGACCTCTAATTTTATTAAATTTTTTTTAAAACCTTACAGGGATTCTATTTCACTATAAAGAAAGTTTTTAAAAGGTGTGTAATGGCAATTTCAAAATTTCATTTTTTTAAGTATATCCCAATAAATATGCATGTATATATCCCAACTAGTACTTAAAAAATAGAGGTTATGTATGAAAAGGTGCAGTTAAATATTTTGACAAAAATTATTATGTTACCCATCATCTTTCTTGTATCTGTCTGAAAAACGATCTTCTTGAGGTCTCATTGGAGATCTGTCTCTCATGGGAGAGGGGTCGTCTCTTCCGTAACCAAAATCCCTGAGAAAATAAGCAGAAAGGGATGACCATTTGAAAATATATTTTTAAACCATAACATTAAGATTAATCTAAAACATTAAAAAGGAATGCAGAAGGCTTTTAGATACAATTTCATGAAAAAAATAATGTCTTATTGTATTTACAGAAATATGTGGTTAAAATTCAGAAAATTTATTTTACTTTGTGAATAAATCAAGAATTTTTTTTTTCGACAGAAAAATGTGTACTCAGTATTTTGTATTGGTAAATAAATTCCATTTTAAGTGTGTCAGAAAAAAAAATGAAAAAAAATCAAGGAATTTCAGAAACAGTGAAATCCATTAATGAACAACACCATGTTATATTTATTTAAACACATGTTTTTTTAGTTGTTACTATTTCCTACGCTTACAGATTGTTTTAAATTACCAGCTTTTCAAAAATGCTTATTTTAGACAATACAGAAGTCTTTACAAACCTTGGTCTGTCTGCTCTCCCAGGAGGAGAGGGTCTTCGACCTCTACCAAAAGGAGGACGGCGTCCTCTACCTGAATCTGAAACAATGAAAAAGATTATGTTACAACTAAGATGTAGAATAGATATGCAATAAGAAAGAAAGGCACAAAGCAATATCGATACAACAAAGGCTTTATTAGCCAGGTTGTAATCTTTGTAGTGATTATAAGAACTTGTGAACAAATTTAAAGGGAATTGTGTCTGTACTTGTTGCTTAATAGTACGTGTGTGCAATACCTAGGCTCATGATTTTAGAAAAGTGCAATCCACACGTAATGCATATCACACAGTGCTGAAACATTACACAGTATTGCTCTCTTATATTTTAAAATTCATAATTTTGCTTGTATACTTTCATCTAATATGTTGCATACAAAGGGCCGTTCTTGGTGCTGAAGTGGAAGGACAAGAGTTTCCTAATCGTTATATATAATCGTTCCTATCGTTATCATGATAAGCAGTCTTGCGTTGGTGTCTACCATTTGAATTCCCAACTGCAGTGATGACCCTTAGGAAACATTGCCACCTATAGTAACTTTATCCATCATTCAACTTTTAAGATAATTCTACTATCACTCAATCTGGTTGAGGGGTAGGTTTGGAACTTACCTGGTGAATCGATGTTGTCTAAGTTCCTACCACACAATATATATTAAAGGTACATCAAATAATGCAAGACTATAAGGAAGCTAATTACCAAATCTACGGTCATCATCGTCACCTAAGCCTTTATCTTCCATGCTACCGCCAGGAAACCTCCTTGTTTCTCCAAGATCCATTTTATTTGCATTTCCACCATCTGCAATGTCTCGCCCTCGGAAACTCATGCTAAAGTATGAAAATATTTAAAATGTTAACTTCTAAATGCAATATTTCAAGAAACAATAAAATAAATACGGTACTCTTTTGTTAAGACGGATACCAGTTAACACAGCTGTCGCCAAGCCTAAATGTTTAAATGTATCGTCAAACCTAAATATTTACGGTGAGTTATAGGGTTACTAATTTTAGTGTTGCAATGTGCCGATTTTTATCTGGTACTGTCTAACGAAAGAGTACCATGAATATATACTGTGGCTAAAACAATTGAGAATATACCTTAATTTTTCTTAATAAATCCAAATTCAATATAAATAACACAATACCAAGAAGTGCAAACATTTTTATTTTTACACATAACAAATGGTTTAATTTAAAGTAAAAATAAAGAACAACCAACAAAAAATTTCTAAAACAAGTAGTTTCAAAGAAACATACACAGATTTTTATCTAAACAAAATTGAGAATATACTTATGAAATTTTTGTAATATCTCACGTGCAAAAAAAGTAAATATTTAGTTGCTTATCCTTTGATTTTTATTATGTTCTCCAAACATCGTGGTACCTTTTTGACCAATTTTTTGGTGTTATCTGAAAATATTTTACTCCATTCTTCTTGAAACACTTATTTTAAATAGGCTTCGTTTTTAATTTTGTATTTTTGGACCGCTGTTTTCAGTGTGGTCCATAGATTTTCTATGAAATTGATGTCGGGGGACTGTGGTGGTATGTGCAACTGCTGTTTATAATGAAAAAGACACCATATATTGACTCTACGTGCCGTGTGATTGGGGTTGTTGTCGTGCTGGAAAATAAAATTTCCATCTAACTCTACATTTTTAATAATTTCTTTTATATTGATCTGAAGTATATCCAAGTAAACCATATCGTTCATAATGCCATCTATAAGAACTAAATTTCCTACCCTGATTGAAGCATGCAGTTCCATTAATGAAGGAGCCACCACCATGTTTAACTGTAGGACGTATATTTTCTTTTTATCCAAAGCTTTTTTCATACTAGGCGAAAGCTGTCACTGCCAGAAATGTTGAATTTACTTTCATCACTAAATATTACTTTTTTCAAAAGTAATTGGTCTTAAATTTATGAGTTTTTTCAAACTCCAAACGCTATTTTGATTTTGCAAGCCGGTGAACGGTTTCTTTCTAGCAACTCGGAATTTTATTTCCAGCTTGTCTAATGACATCTCGCACAGCTTCAGCACCTTAAACTTCTGCCACACTTATTTTAGGACCAATCTTGATTTCATACAAAGTTTTCCTTTTTACGAAATCACTCGGAATACCATTCCTTCCTATTTCACTTTTATTTTCAATCAACTCATCACTTTTTAATATTCCAATGATTTTTAGGACAAACGTGTGGTTTCTACGAACAATTATAGCTATTTCATGATAAGATTTCCCTTTTTTAAATAATATCAATACGAATTCCTTTACGTGAATACTGGTTTCCCTTCGAGGAACCATTTTTCATTTAAAAGTTTGGCTTCAAGCTCATCTAACAACTTCATTACATAAAAATGATTGTTGAAGATAAAATTACACAAAATTACATTAAAATATCAGCCAAGTATAAAATATATTAAGTGGTAGTTAAGAATATTTTTCATGAGTGTATTCTCAATTTTTTTTACCACAAAAATTGCTTAATAAAGTTTTAAAGCTGTATAAATAATGTGATTTTTAATGAATTATCTATTTTTGCACGTAGTTACAAAGTAAAAGGTCCATAGTTTAATACGTCTGGAAAAAGTTTTTTTATAATTATATTTTTTGCACATTATTCACTACACAAAAAATTAATTTGCAAAAAAAAAAAAAAAAGTATTTTTAATTGCTTGTGCCACTGTATATCAGTGATTAAGCTGTGGGTTCTTTTTTTAGCAAACTGCTTAACAATTTTCTTAAATGATAAAATTAGAAAGTGCAGTACAGATTGTTTGTTAAAAATTTTGACACAAAAGGAGTAAAATCATCATTTTTTGCAATCTTAAGTTTAGTCATCAGCTTAAAAGAACAAGTAAGCTGAAGGTTGAAAGAATTTTTCCAGTTGATGTTTGGTATAAAATATCATATTTAACACTTAATAATAATTTGATAATAAAAAGGGCAATTTTATAGTAAAAAGTGATACGACAAATTAAACATTACAAGTGATGGAAGTCGGAATCGTTTAAGCATTTTGTTAAAATTAAAATTGTGATTTTATCTTTTTCGCTAAAGAAATTTTGTATCCCAGCAGAAACACTGATATATTATACAGGTGGTGACAAAACAATAAACACCCATACCAAATAGCTACGAAGTTTGCGTTGAAGGAAATTACTTTTCATCACGTAGGTGGATTGAAGGAAGCCTTATAAAAATTTCACAGTGCTAGTTATAGGGGTGAAAACAGTCAAAATATAAAAAAAGGAAAATATATGCAGCTTTATTTTGAACTACAAAAATAGCTGAATAAGAATATATTTGGATACTAATGTTACAGAAGAGTGGTGAATTTCAGAATAACTTTAGAACAGTAGTGAACAGTCAGAAATTTTGTGTCGAAGGGTAGATCTGAAAATATCTACTCGCCACTTCCTGCAGGTCGAATAAACGGCGTGATGAGGCGACTATAAACTAATCAACCAGCCACTTTTCGTTTCTCCCCACCTCTACGATTTTCTTTTTAATTGTTACCGAACGTATCGAAATATCCAAATTAATGAAAATCTTCCTTACCTTTCTTGAAATTTTGTAATCACATGCGTATACACGCAGTTAAAATCCATTCATCCACAATATGGATTCATGAGTTGACAGGGTGGCGATAGAACCGGTAATTCAGGGAAATTAGAGAAATGTCAGGAAATTTCATTCTTCTAGAAAAATAGGGGAAATGTTGAGGAATTTTCAAACTTTTGAGTTTCCCTTCTTGGATTTCCCGCGTGGGTGCGGACGCCGCCTTATTGTTGAAAAAAAATCTTCAAACTTCAATCTGATTGCATCCTTTACAGACATGTTTTTCTTCTTGCCTGGCGTTTTTGTCAGCAAAATATATTAGAACCCTTATTTTATTTGAGTATTGTTTCCGATATATTTTTAGTTATTCTATAACTTAAAAGCGCGGCCACTGGTAGCTTTACTGTTAAATTTTTTTTTCTCAAACTTCAATCTGACTGCATCTTTTACAGGCACGATTATTTTTCTTCTTTTCTAGCGTTTTTTGTCAACAGAATATATAAGAACCCTCAATTCCTTAATATTGCAAATTGATTCCGTCAAATTATTTCGTTTTTACCCCACTATGTTATAGATGTGCAACAAATCTATAGGCATCCATAGATCCTGTACTTGATTTTTTTTAACGCAATTAACTTAGATATGTGTTTTTGATTTATATATTTAATACATATCAAGAATTGAAACATCCACCTCCAAAAAAAAAAAAAAAAAAGAATCAGAATGCACTACTGCATTTATTCAGGTAAAAGGTAAAACCCTAACCTCCCCTTCCCTGGCTGCGCCACAGGTAAAAAAAAAAAGTGTCTGCTATGTAGTGGTTACAAAACTAAAAGTGTCTACCGGCCACTGGCTACTACTTGAAAATTTCAATTTTCAGGTCTACCGAAAGGGGTTTTAAGCAAGTTTAATCTGATATAAAATATATTAAAAATAATAAAATTGTAGAAAAAGCGGAACTTCTCAGAAGAAAAAAAGCAGAAACCCACGTAAACGTGGAAGATTTTCACTCCTGTAGTTTAGCATGGATGACTATTTCGTATATTTCTTGATTAAGATTATTTTGCCAGATTTTTACCATGCTGATTGTTACTTACTCAAAATAGAGATGAAAGAAATTAGAAAAGGTCAATTAACTAGGTTATCGGCTTATTACTATAAAGTATTTTTACAAAGCATTTAAAAGGAATATTTCTACTCAAACATGCATAACTGCAATGCCTTCTTATTAAATTTAGGGAAATGTTAATTGTAATATAACCATAGCTAATTTCTAAACTCTCTTTTATGTTTGAAATAAATATCACAGCAATGGAATCAAAATCCCAGAAAATTTCTAATTTAAAAAAAAACTTTTAAAATCTATAGTAGCAGCTTTAACAGCAAAAAAATCCCGGTATTAAAGCAGAATTTGTTCCCATTTGGTTGGTTGGTTGTATTCAGATTATCTGGCGCCGTCAGCAACACGAGGGCTATAATGCGCCGAAACATTCGTCATTAAACAAGCCAACATACATTTACAAACACCCATGCCTAACACGGGACTCGAACCCGCAACCTCGCGGTCTAGAAGCTAGCACGCTAACCACTATACCGTTTGGTCGGCTGTTCCGATTTGGAAGGGGGAAAATGCACTATTTGTAAGATATAGGTCCAGTTCTTAATTTAGAATATTTCTTGTGATTTTTTATCCTAATATACTTTAGTAGCTCACAATACCTACTGGAGAAACTCTATCTCCTGTCTGACAGTGGTAAAGCCTAAAAAGAGAAGTTAAAGTTGATTCATTCTAATTTTAGAAAATTTTGCAAGGGGGAAAGTTGTGAAAAATTTAGAACAGAAGTAGGACTGTATAATTTTAAACAGATATTTCAGTATTGTTTAACTCTTGAGTATAATTTTCCTGTGCAAGTTCTTGATTTGTGTTTTTTTAAGTATTGGTATATTTCAAGGGCGGATCCAGCGCTTTATTACGGAGGGGGCGGTGCCTATGAATAGCTTAAAGGTAAATTTTGTTGCTCTTAAGTTATATTACTATACCATGGGATAAATTAACTTAAATTATACAGAATATGTTAAAAAGATGTAAAAAGTCTCAATAACATAAGATTCAGGAAATTTTTTTGCTAAATATGATAGACAGAACAATCTAACAACGAATATATGTGCACATTGAACATTTTCAAACTATAATTTGCTTTGTTGTCTTGCTTCGTCCTCGTTTTTTTTATCTCTCTATTTTGGGATGAGAATATTTATATTGAAAATATTCAGTGCGGATTTGTCAAATCTTGATAGATTCCATCCAAAGCCTGAAAACAATGCAGATTAAAACGTGAGTGGTCCATGAATAAAGGAGGGGGCGATCGTCCCGTCCGCCCCTCACTGGATCCACCAGTGCTATATTTTATTATTTAACAAATTGATAATTTAAAAATATCCATTGTGAAGGGAAAATAAAAGAAAGAAATTTTAGCAGAAAACTGGTTACAAAATTCTGGAATTTGCCATAAATATGCCCAAGAAGAGGTGCTCTGTTTTAGGAAAATTAACACTCTACCTCTTTTTATTTCTAGAATGAATAGGTGCTTAAAAATGACCTTATTAACCCCTTGACATAGAAATAAAATTGCCTGGTGCCAAAACATAACTTCAGATTAGATCATGATGTGACCCTAACCAGAACATAGAGTCAGCATGGATTTATTGTAAGCAAATAATTAATTTCCTGTCTTTTATCGTGATTGTCATCTGTCTTCAAATAAATTAAGAAAATGCAATATGGAAATATTCTCCTTTAAAGCTTTAAGTTTGTGCAGTGAAAATACACAGATTATTTCAAAGATGACTGCTATACTGACTACCACTTTCATTGCGCTTCTTTCTGTTTACTTGTTTGCTAATGCGATTTTTTTTATCAGTACAGATGAGAGGGAGAAAGTATTTTCAACAGTCTAATCAAAACAGAAGCGATGCACGACCAAAACAGATAATCTAATAATATACAGCCAGGAGCTCACCGAAGATAGTTCTTGACGTCTCGGAGATGTCAAAGTCTACAATGGCACATGAAATGAATGACGTCTCCAAGACGTCATTGTATGTCAAGGGGTTAACTCAAGAAGGGTTTAGTAAGAATGGTTTGGTTTTGGAGCCTCCAACTGTCTACTTCTGTCACTTATAGAGTGCTTAACACAGCCATATACGTCTCATAATTTTGAGCATCAATTAATATACGAGATCGAAATCTTCTAGTGTAAACCCCTCTCTACCCCACAATACCAGAGAGAAAGCATTGAGGCCACGACAGATTTAATGTGCATCAGCCAGCATTAGGTACACATCGATCTTCGGCAGCAGAGGTGTAGTGGGGCCGGTACAGAGTACTGTTACTTTTTTGAGAGACGGTACAGCAAACTGGTACTTTTTTTAGATGTTTTAATAATAACTAATCAATAATAACTTATAAATCTTTATGCATGTATTGTGATATAAATTAATGAGACAAAAATGAGCAAATTAAAAGTATTTGGTCTTTTTATATCATAAGTTAGGTAAAATATTGTGAATTTGCATTTTATAATTAAAAAATCCCAAGCTTCGATGGGGTTACCGCCACAATCGGGAAGCTTGCGTATCAAGGAAATTTTTTTAACACTACAACCCTGTTCGGCGCGAAAAAACCCCCACAACCCTCTGATCATAAGCTTGATACTTAGACGACCAAGTTAGCGGGGCCTTAGTAAAAATGCCAAACTCAGTTTTGTGCTTTTAATTGGCACCAACATTTCTTAACATTGCCAGCTCCCTGTAGTGCATCTGTACAAAGTTTTCAAATTGAAAATTCAACACTTATTCTCAAGAAAAAGGTAACATTTTATATTTAAAAAAATTGACTGAAGAAAAAAGCCCCCAAACTCATTTCACTTTAAGTTTGAAACAAATAACAGTGTTCTAAATCAAATCACAGAATGAAAATCACTGCCTTTTCAATGACTTTTAAGGACCTAAATAATGTTTTTAAGGACCTTTGAAAAATTATTTTCAGGTATCAAGTCTATTTATAAATTTAATAAAGTATATTCTACCAAAAAAGTTACAAGTTGGTGCATGCAATACAAATATGTCAGAGAATTCCCATACAGTGTGGATAAGTGGCGGTCACGCGGGGATAGCAAGTCCGAGTTGTATTTTTAAAAATTTTGCTTTCGAGCACACAGCATCTGCAAAAAGTAAGGACTTTTAAATACCTCTAAACATTTTCAAAGACTTCTAAGCACCTCTAGGCATTTTCAAGGCTTTGAAAACAAGTTAAAAAATATCAAGCACTTTTAATGACCGTGAAATTAACTCTTAAAATGAGTTATACGCTCTCCCAATGGCGACTTTGCAAAATGCCTCCAAGTTGAATTGACATTACTACTGAATTGAACTACAGGTTTGCCAAAATGGATGCCAAGTTGTAGTGGAACCATATAGGCACCGGGTCACCATACTTGTAGAAAAATCGCCACACAAAAAAAGGGGAATGGGGAAGAGAGAGCGTATAACGCATTCTAACCAAATAAATTACAAAAACAGTACACATTATATAATAAAGAAATTATGCTACCATTTTTAATGTCTTTGTTTGCTGATTTTTAATTGGAAACTGTTCAGCTTACAAAATGCAATTTATCCCATGCAATAATTAATATCTTATAATCCGGCGTCATTATTTGACTAATGTTTCAATTTTATGACATAGAGGAAATTATACATATTTTTAAGAAATATATAACATACTTTATAATCTGAATAAAAATATACTTTTCAAAGAGTATCAATAATTAAACATTTCATAAATACTTAATAAATGAAAATATTTTCAACGTAAGCCTAAGTTACGTTATTGCTATTAGAACAAATGTTATATAAATAAAACAACATAGAACATTTATTAAAACTTTTTAATACATTCACAATCAAATTGCTGTTGGTAAAAAAAAAAACAAGGATTCAAACAATAACTTTATACAATACCTGGATGATAAATTCCCGGCTCTTTAATGTCCTCAAATGTACGTCAATGTAACTCAGTTTCAGGGATGCTTTTGCATATAACGAAAATAATAAATAAAAGATACAATTCCATTGCCATATCCAAAAATGAAACTAAATATTTTCAAATAAATTTTATGCTTGTTGATGTAAATAAAATTTGTTCTTCAAAATGCCTGATGTGAAGAATAAAGCTTTTAAGAATTACCATAAAAACTAGGGATGTGGGACATCGCGCAACTTTCGATGACACTATAATATTGGACATTGGATTAAAATTCACAGTGTTATGTAGCATTTGCCAATTTTCACCCATTTAAATAAAAAATGGTCGGTTTCACGATATTTTTGGAAAAAATACAAATACAAATTTAAAGACCATTAGCAGGCTCAAGGCCGAACCAATGGCGGATCCAGCCAGGGGGCGCGGGGGGCGCGCGCCCCTCCCTCAGCTTGAGTCTATATATTTTTTATTTAAATAAGTTTACGCTACAAACATATTTCGTCCTTCATCTAATTTCTGAAGAAAGGAAAAAAAAAAAAAAAAGCTTAATTTTGGATCAAGGTTCTTTTTATAGCCTTCTCCCTCCTCATTCAAACGGACGTTGAAAGACTGTACAAGCATTCAAACCTCCACCCCCTTGATCTTGAAGACATCTTCACGACCCTTCAAAACACACCCCTTTCTGTTAAAAGTATCCTGGGATCGAATTATCAATAAATATTCTCCCCGTCCTCCAGGACCAAAGATATCTTTTTCTGTCGGCTGGGAGGAAGAGATTTTGACTTGACTCTCACGTGCGTAATGTTCAATGCCAACCAGGGGGGGGGGGGGAGAGAGAATGAGAGGTTGACCATTTGGGTTACCCTCCCTCCTTGGAAATCACCACCTTCATTCAGCTGGACATGGTAATTGGCTAAACTTTAAAGTTTTGATAGAAAGGAAGAGGAAGGTTGTTTATAAACTAAACTGCATTAGAACTCGTCCAGCTCTAGCTCGTGCTTGTGTTTCGGCTTGTAAATAAACGCCATGTTTGAATTCAGATTAAAAATCCTCCTTTGCAACACCACAGTGGAAAGGTATGCCAATTTTTTACAAGAAATAGACTTAAAAACAGTTTTGTAAAAAGTATTATCTGTGTAAAGTAGCAGTACTCGGTGGGTGCCCACGGGAAGCTGGAAGATCTACTATTTTTAGTGATTATTTCGGGGGAGGGGGGGGGGGGGAGTTATTGTTTTACGATATTATATAATGTCAAATTTCATTACTGGACTTTTTCATTTAATTTTATCATTAGACTTTTTCATGTGTAAGGTATAACTATTGGCAATAGAGACTTCGAAACTGGGATTTGTTTTGTAATAGCTGATAAAAAATTAAATTGTATTTGTTTCTATTGCCTTATTAAAAATATTACTTATAATTATTAGTAAAACATTCTGTTTGGAAAACAATTTTTCCCTACATACTTTAGATTACTCGAGTAGCTATGGATTATCCAGTAAAACTACGTATTTTTACTTATTAAGCTCACTGCATTAATATTTTATGACTATGTTAAATTTTGATATACAATTACTGATTTCCCAGTTTGATGTAAGTATAATGTAAGGTTTATTCTTAGTCACAAATAAAAGTATCAAAAGTTCTCGCTTTCATTGGAATTTCTTCAGTATAATCGATACCTCCGGAAATGTAGCTTGCTAAAATGTTTAATACGTACGGTACATTTTGAATACAATTTTTTTATTAAATAAAATAGTTAATGAAAAAACAAAAGGAGAGTGTTAACCACCCTACTCTAAGCTATCAAGTCGGAGAGGTGACGATGGGGGGGGGGGGGGGCAATCAATGTATATTTATGATCTTGAAGTATACTTTTTCAAAAAACTTTTTTTAAATATTCAATTTCGTCCTGACTAAGGCACGGAAAATTGTTGTGCCCCTCCCTCAAGAAAATCCTGGATCCGCCACTGGGCCCAACAGGGTTGATCGTGTAAAAAAAAAGTATATGTACACGTATATAGAAATAGAATTTGCATACAATAAATACAGGATCATACACAAAATAGACAATAGTTACAGGATCATACATAATAATAAAATGCAATATACAAAGTTGACATCATGGCAACATGGGCAAAAAAAAAAAAAAAAACCTCTAAGATCGCGAAATTGGCTATGTTATTCGGTAGACATTGCATTGTCTCTTCTTGAGCGTGAAATAGAAAAAAATCAATAGTTGATGGGCGATGCTCAAGAGAAGAGAGCTCTGTGATAAAGGCACTAATTTTTCAACTTTTATCGCATTTCTTCGGGAATTTCGAAGGTGGGTACGATTAGACCTTAAGAGACATTAAAACAGGGATTTTAGTCAAAATTATTAGAGCCGTTTTTTAGCATTAGCTGAAAAAACATGATTTTTCCTAATTTCAACCTTATGGGCATGCGCGATATTGACGAAAACTCTAATGGTAGGTCCCACGGTCATCACTAACCCACACACCAAATTTGATCATCCTAGGTCAATTTGTTCGGGAGTTATGCTAGTAGATAGAATATGGGGATTCTGCATTATGGAGCAATGAGCAAGGGACGATGACGTCATAAGAAGTGGCGTGGCCAGGTATCACAACAGTGTAAGTCACGTGACTAGAAGTAGAGTTGAGTTGTTTCCCTCCTGCTGCTGTTAGTTTCGGTTTCGTTACATGTTTTTATGCATGACCTCACAGTGGGAATGACGTCATAATATATTATAAAGTTTAGATTTAAGGTGGTGGCAACAGCTTCTACTTTTGATTTACGTTTAAGGCGGAGGTGTTGAGTCGTTCTAGGACTGCTTCTGAACGAATATATTAAACTGATTGACTTTCTATGCATGACGTCACAGTGGAAATGCCATCTTTAATTAATATATATTATAAAGTTTAACTTTAAGGTGGTGGCAACATCTTCTAGTTTTGGTTTAATAGGTAAGATATATATAATACTAGCTGAATACCCGTGCTGCGCTACGAAATTTTACCATTAGCATTTTAACGATCAAAAGACATTCATGTATTCTACACTTCAAACGTTTGTTCCCATTTCGATCCCGACAAATTGATTTATCAAAATAGGAACTTTCCTTTGTTGACATTTTAAACGAAATTTATAATTGTGAATAGTAAACTGGAATAGTTTGTGTTTATGTTTGCTCTTAGTTCTAAATTTCAAAGTAGTAGCTGCATTGGAATTAAGTTAATTAGACATTAAGTTAATCCTCGCATAGTTTCAATGTTGCGTCGTCTTTTCATCCCTTAAAAATTCGTTAATCGATATTGGAATGACTTATTTTTTTAACATTTGCAAAAAAATATCAGAAAAATGACTACATTGGAAGAGGAACATTCGGATATCCCTCGTTTGGAACATTTAACCCCTTTTCGACCCCTTAAAGTTGGTTAATCGAGAACAGAATAGCTTACTTTTTCTAAGTTTAATCTTTTTTGACATTTGTACCAAATTTCCGAGTTGTGATCATATAGGAAGTAGTACATTCGAATATTCCTCGTTTGGAACGTTTAACCCTTTTCCACCCCTTGATCCACCCGAGATCGGAATAGTTTACTTTTTCTGCGTTTGTCTTTATTGATATTCACACCAGTTTTCAGAATTGTGAAAATATGAGAAGTAGGACATTCGAATATATCGCTCGTTTGGAACGTTTAACCCCTTTTTGACCTCTTAAAGTGGGTTAATCGAGATCGGAATAGCTTACTTTTTCTATGTTTACCATTGTTGACATTTGTACCAATTTTTAGAGTTGTGACCGTATGGGAAGTGGTACATTCGAATATCCCTCGTTTGGAACGTTTAACCCCTTTTTGACCTTTTAGAGTGGGTAAATAGAGATCGGAATAGCTTAATTTTTATACGTTTGTTTTTGTTGATACTTGCACCAGATTTCAGAGTTGTGACGAAAGGGGAAGTAGGACATTCGAATATCCCTTGTTTGGAACGTTTAACCCCTGTTCCACCCCTTAAAGTGGGTAAATCGAGATCGGAATAACTTACTTTTTCTTCGTTTGTCTTTATTGATATTCTCACCAATTTTTAGAGTTGTGACGAAATGAGAAGTAGGATATTCGAATATTCCCCGTTTGGAACGTTTAACCCCTTTTCGAGCCCTTAAAGTGGGTTAATCGAGATCGGAATAGCTTACTTTTTCTATGTTTACTATTGTTAATATTTGTACCAAATTTTAGAGTTGTGACCAAATGGGAAGTAGGATATTCGAATGTCCCTCGTTTGGAACGTTTAACCCCTTTTCGACCCCTTAAAGTGGGTTAATCTATATCGGAATAGTTTACTTTTTCTATTTTTACCATTGTTGATATTTGTGCCGATTTTCAGAGTTGTGACTATGTTGGAAGTAGGATTTTCGAATGTCCCCCGTTTGGAACGTTTAAACCCTTTTCGACCCCTTAAAGTGGGTTAATCGAGATCGGAATAGTTTACTTTTTCTATTTTTACCATTGTTGATATTTGTGCCGATTTTCAGAGTTGTGACTATGTTGGAAGTAGGATTTTCGAATGTCCCCCGTTTGGAACGTTTAAACCCTTTTCGACCCCTTAAAGTGGGTTAATCGAGATCGAAATAGTTTACTTTTTCTATTTTTACCATTGTTGATATTTGTGCTGATTTTCAGAGTTGTGACTATGTGGGAAGTAGGATTTTCGAATGTCCCCCGTTTGGAACGTTTAACCCCTTTTCGACCCCTTAAAGTGGGTTAATCGAGATCGGAATAGTTTACTTTTTCTATTTTTACCATTGTTGATATTTGTGCCAATTTTCAGAGTTGTGACTATGTTGGAAGTAGGATTTTCGAATGTCCCCCGTTTGGAACGTTTAAACCCTTTTCGACCCCTTAAAGTGGGTTAATCGCGATCGGAATAGTTTAGTTTTTCTATTTTTACCATTGTTGATATTTGTGCCGATTTTCAGAGTTATGACTATTTGGGAAGTAGGATTTTCGAATGTCCCCCGTTTGGAACGTTTAACCCCTTTTCGACCCCTTAAAGTGGGTTAATCTATATCGGAATAGTTTACTTTTTCTATTTTTACCATTGTTGATATTTGTGCCGATTTTCGGAGTTGTGACTATGTGGCAAGTAGGAATTTCGAATGTCCCCCGTTTGGAACGTTTAACCCCTTTTCGACCCCTTATAGTGGGTTAATCGAGATCGGAATAGTTTAGTTTTTCTATTTTTACCATTGTTGATATTTGTGCCGATTTTCAGAGTTGTGACTATGTGGGAAGTAGGATTTTCGAATGTCCCCCGTTTGGAACGTTTAACCCCTTTTCGACCCCTTAAAGTGAGTTAATCGAGATCGGAATAGTTTACTTTTTCTATTTTTACCATTGTTGATATTTGTGCTGATTTTCAGAGTTGTGACTATGTGGGAAGTAGGATTTTCGAATGTCCTCCGTTTGGAACGTTTATCCCCTTTTCGACCCCTTAAAGTGGGTTAATCGAGATCGGAATAGTTTACTTTTTCTATTTTTACCATTGTTGATATTTGTGCCGATTTTCAGAGTTGTGACTATGTGGGAAGTGGGAGAATTAGTGATGAGTGAGTGAGTGAGGGCTTTGCCTTATATATTGTTGCACAAATTGTCTGTATATATTGTAAATAGTGACGTATTATTTCAAAATTCTATTGTAATTTATTTTTATCTTATTTTATTTATTAATTAATAGCGATTATACAAGTTAGAAAAAGGTGGCAACACCTAAAGCCATCGAGAAGTTTCGAGATATTTCTTTTCTATGAATTGGCTGGAAATTTCGAGAATGTCTCACGCGCTTGTATATAAAGGACTGGAGAACGGGAAAGTTTTCAGATTAACTTTGGACTTCGATGAAAGCGTATCGCTTTGTTTACCTATTGGAGTGAGCTTGTATAATCGCTGTATTCGAAGTTGTTTTTGCTAGAGCTTGTGTTGAAGCTTGTGAGCGATTACACTGTTGCCTGTGGATAAATTTTGTGAGTTTTCTGAAGAGAGAATAAATATTTTTATACTGTAAAAACTGTGCCATCATTGCCTCAGCGGAAAAATTCATAACAATATATAGAGATTGCTTGCATACAACAGTATAGCTTTAAATTACAACTGGTTATCTATATATATATAATTGAGTTGTCTGTACGTCTGAACTTTACACAAATCCCCAGTTTTGCACCTAAAGTGGTATGAAATTTGTACATAGAAGCTTAGTACATGGAGATTGTAGAGAACAACTTTGAAATTTGATTAAATGTTTCTTTCATTAAAGTTTAATGATTCGAACAAAAGAATTCTTGGAATATCAACTATATTTTTTATCACATCAGAATAAAACCAAAAGTTATTTTAGTGTGTCCCCCTTAGTTTTCTGATTATTTTTATGTATTACTGTAGTCTGTCCTATAAGTGGTTCGAATATTATTATAATTTTTCATATATTTACTGTCAAACGACGCTCTGCGCATGCACCGATTGGAAACGTAATTGTGCGTAATGTAATATTCTGTATGCTGTATGTAAACATAACAACTAAGATTACTGAAGTCCACCGAGCACTTTCAAATCATTTCGACTTTCGCTAATATTACTTTTTATTACCAAGTAAATATTTATTCGTTTCCTTTATCCAGAATATCAAAAATTCTTCTTTTGATTGTTTTTACTTTTAGTATATTGTTTCTGTACTGTGTATCCAAGTTCTATATTATTTAATATTTCAATATATTTTTTGTATTATACGTGTTTTACTATTTACACTAGACTATTTTACAATTTACTCCAGAAGCGTAGTATTTCATTTCTATTTTATTTCTTTGTTGTTTATTTTGGTCGTGATTATGAAGTTGGTAAGCATTGGAATGCATTGCATTTATTTGTTGAATATGCACCGTAAATAAGTTAAGAAAAAAACACATAAGTTTTATAAAAAAAAATCACATGGCGAACTAATATGCACAGATCAAAATGATGTTATAATTTTTTTTTGTCTACTTTGAAGATTCGAATACTTAAAAATGGGTAAATATCGATAAGCGTAAAAATACATTTATTTTTTATGGTCGCCAAATGATGCCAATAGGGACAACCTTTTGCTTTCGGTCGAATTTGTTTTCCGCACTTCAAAGTGAAATGAAAAACTTCAAACAGTCATTATTTTTTTCATAAACCTGCCACAGTTTTTACTTTCAATTATCCACATAGGGTACAGTCAATCAGGGTAACATTGAACCACATTTTCAGTATTTTCTTCGTCCCCACTTATGTTTTTATAGTATTTTCAGACTTAATGGCATAAAATGGAAGAATAAACCCTAAATTAAATTTTAATTTACAAAAATTAGTAAATGTTGATGATGAAAGCACCAAATAATAGAAAAATAACCCGGTGCAAAGTTACCCTGGCATTTAGGGTGACTTTGAACCACTATCAGAAGTTTTATATAAAATACTTTTTTTATTCAATCTAGGACTATTCAATATTCGAACTAGAAAATTAAGTTTCTAAATATTTGAAACATCATCAGCTGCAGTTTTCAACACCCTAAAGTTTGTATATTTTAAATAGCATCACAAAGAATATATTAGGTAAGAACAGTGGATGATGAATCATATGAATATATTGCAAAAAAAAACAACAAAAAAAGCATCTATTTATTGTTCAGTTTAAACATACAAATAGAGTGAAAAAACAATCTTCCATTCATTCCCTTAAATATAAATTCATTTTATCAATTAAAAATTGAAAAGATAAATAGAAAATAATAAAACTGATAGGCCGCCCTTATGCTATACTAGTTAAGTACTATGGTATTTGCAAGTCACAATGTGGCACAAATACAAATATTCTATTCTTAATGTTAGAAATAGTATGACAATATAAAAACAAAGTTCAAACTTCATAAAATTTCACTTTGGCATTCTTCAGATTGATAGATTTGCATCAAAGAAAGAATTATTGATCTGGAAAACATCTCGTCTTCTAGATGGAATAATAATTTCTGGAGATAATTTTTTAAAACACTTCTAATTTTTCATACCACAGATCACCATTGATATTGGGCTATTTCCAATATGCACCAGATTTCTTTATGAACCACCAAATATCACGTTGTCTTTTAAGTCAATTTGGTCTGGGTATATTTCTCCAGCGTATTGAATAATTACGTGGTCGTAAACTTTGCATATGCCGTAACCAAAATCTAAAACACTTGCATGCTCTGTGTATAAAAGTCCTACCTTATTGATGTGTTCAGCAGCCACCACTTGAACAATCTCTGATTTTTCAGTAACATTCTCCACAACAATTTCAGCAGTATAAACCTTTATCATGTCTTTACTGTACAACTTTCATCTTCTCCGAAAAATGATAGTGTTGTATATACACTGTCATCTGCATCATCTAGTTCAGGTTGGTTGGTTTATACGCTCAACGACCTACAGCTTAACGTGGATTCCGAACTACAACGAACTTCCATGACTAACCCGGGATTCGAACCCTCTAGCCACACAGCCATCAGGTGGATCATCTGGCTTAGGACTTATACTCTTGCTGTCTACAAGGAGTTCATATGGTAGAGGACTTTGGACGATCCCCTCATGTCCTCGCTATACGTATTCCTTTACAATTTATTTTTTGTGCATAGAAATTTTTCACTTCCTCAACTGAAACGCTTTTTACAGCCATCACAGGTAGGTAATTTTTTTTTTTTTTTTAAAGTTTTGTGAATGACTTCTAGATTATTATTTCTAATATTTTTAGGTACTTCTTGAATTCACTCTCAATATTTTCCTTTTATCGGATTTCACATACAAGGGAAGATTCCATAATTTTTTTTAATGTATATAAATGTATTTAAAGGCAAAACCAAAAGTAAATTGGAATAAAATATGAATTATATGAGCAGTGTATACATTACACACTATCATCAGCCTAACTTTGAACTGGCTTAAAGTTACACTGAATATGTTGTAAAATGATAGTGCCTTAGTTTTTTGCTTTTTACCAAATGTTAGTAAATAAATAACCATCAGCTACTAACAATTTCACTATTTTCAGAAAATTATATAACTGATAAAGTGCTAAGTTGATGCTTACTTGCATAAATTAGTGGATTTATATCAACTTCAAATAAGCATTAAAATGGAACTTGCAAACAGTACTTCAGAAAAAAAAACCTGAATGGCCAAATAAATTATGTACTATTTTGCCAATTCATTTTCTAAACTATAGAGCAAAAATCCAATTTCACAATCTTGCCAGCATTTTGCAGCAGTGGATCATTAGCAGCTCTTGAAAACCAAAAATACTGAAAACTAGGAGGTGGCGCAAAGTTATACCCTATGGCTCAAAGTTACCCTGAATGACTTTAAGGCAGCAGACACACCAAACGGCACGGCTACAAGCCTCACTTTTGATAAATGTCGAAAGGAGAGAAAATTTTTCGATTTTTTTTGTAATATTATTTCTCCACGTGGAATATCCTGATTTCAAAAAAGTGATCTAGAAAAAATTTCTATCTGTGTGTACGTGGTCAACAACTGACCTACAATGTTCAAATTTGGTGTGCGGGCAGTTGATGGCCCAAGGACCTACCATTAAGGTTTTCGTCAAAATCGCGCATTCGCATAGGGTAGCTGCCATTGAAAAAATCATGTTTTTCAGTAATTGCTAAAAAACGGCTGCAACGATTTTGTTCAAAATCGCTGTGGTAATGCCTCTGAAGGTGTTCTAAGCATTCCCACCCCCGAAATTCCCATAAAAATGCGATAAAAGCGTAAAAAGTTGAAAAACGAGTGCCTTTAGCACAGAGCACTCTGCCCTTGAGCATCGTCCTTCAACGATTGATTTTTTTGAGTTTAACGCACAAGCAAGGACAACGTAATGTCTATCAAACAAAACCTCCGATTATGTAATTTGGCTTTTTTTTTTTTTTTTTTTTATCTTATGCAAAAATTATTGCCAAAAATACCGCCTAACAGGCCATTTTTATTTCAATGACTAAAAATTAGAAAAGGGTAAGTAACACCATGTTACATTTTACTGCTATGATCCATATTATATAGAGTAATTGAAAGTTGGGCGATGTTCCACACCCCTAGTTTAAACTGTGTCTCAATTTCATTATCAACTACAATTTTCAGAAGGTAATCACTAAATAAGATCCATAATAAACCAATTGAAGATAGCTTTTCGAAAATTCAAAAAGAAAACAAATTTATGAGGTTACTACGAAACTTTAATTCTAGAAATAATTTAAAAAATAGCACATTCATGTGAAAGTTTACTGCACCTTCTTTCTTAAATTTCACATGACAAATATGGAAGGGGGATTCTCTGCTGTAAGCACAAGACATTTTATTCTTTTTTCTACTCATAAACTAATTAGAATTCTAAAATTATTATGAATCTAGCAATTATACTTTTGTTTTATATACAATATGCATATTTGACCTAGTTAAAATAATTATTTTTCCATATAACTTTTTCACCAAGTAATATGATATAAAATAAAAACATAACTATTAGATTCATCTTAATTTTATAAATATTATCTGTTTACGAGTAGAAAAAAAGAGCCGAAATGTCCCGTGCGTCAGCTAGAGATTTGCCAGTACAAAATATAATAATTTTTAAATTCTTTATATTAACTTCGATTTTGTGTGTATGTTTGTCGAGGTGGGCAAATCTACGGAGGCCTAATTAAACCCCTTGCCATCATCCTATTGGCCCGAAAATTAGCAGATAGATTCGATGTCGGTGATAATGCATTCTATCAAATTTTAGCGGCTTTCACTGTCACTAAAAGGTCGCTTTTACAGAATACTAATAAACCAACTTGCCGTGATATAATCGCGCTTAAATAGCATTTAACCGACCCACACTGGCGTATTTTCCTCTAAAAGCTGTCCAAAAGTCTATTTTTCAAAATTCCACTCAGGCACTTGAATTTTTGCACATATATACTTTATTAAGTGTAGAACCTTACCCCGTAAATTTTTTTTTTAAACTGAGATACCAAATGCCATAGATATTAATCGAAAGTTAACGTTTGCACGGAGTGTGTGTTTCTTTTTTCTATTACCAATGCAAGCACAATATTTTAACAAGCAAAATTTTAAACTTTTTGTTTCAATTTTAATTTCAACACGATAAAGGTGTCTTCTTAAAGTCTATATTTAAAGATTTTACCACTTAAAATTTAAATTTATCTAAATTTAATGAGCAAATTAAGTTTTTTTCAGTCACAAAACTCAGCTAATTATTTTTGTAATATTTTATTTTCACGAGTGTTTTTGTTGTACGATTGAGTCTTATTGATTAGTGGTTCTTATACAATTTTAAAGGCCACATATTCTAGTTCCTTATTCCTTAAAAACATTTTGCGGATTTTTGAGGATGCGGATATTACAAGTGTTGACGTAGATGACGTCATTTTGAAGTACTCGCAGAAACTTCACTTTTGTTTTCTATTTATGATTATTTATGATAATTTACAATTTATGATAATTGAAAATTACGCATGGTATTTGAATAAAACCATATAAGATCGTGAAATAACTAATTTGAAGAAAAAGTTGAAATATAATGAATATTTTAGATAGTTTTTTGGTTTACCACTGAAAAGCATGTTAGGAAAGTTAAGATAGTAATGAAATTAAGCTTATAATGAGATTCAAAGAGTACATTTAAAGTAAGTTCACTTATAAAGAGTATGAATTCTTAAAAAGATATGTAAGAAAAAAAAAATATTGGTAATTTTTTTTTTTTTTTTACCCTTCTCCTCTGAGAATACCGTTGCAGATGCTTTGGCTGAATAAATATAAATAGCGCAAGAATACACTTATACTTAATTATTTGCATACAAATATAGAAACAATTAGTTTTAATACAATTAATAATGAAATGTGATTGTGACATATCCCAAAAAACGAAATACAAACAAACAGTTAGAAATTCTAAAGAGTAAGACGTCAATATTTTTCAAAATTCTTTGGTGCCTTTACGATTTCTTTGAGAACAACTGAGAAAAAAGCCACTTGTAAAGACACCGCAACTCATCACCTTGGTATTGTTGAACAATCAGATTACAATTCACTAAGGGTACCATAAATATAACAAAACGCGAGGTAGATTACATCCAAACAAAAATCAGTTCACTCGAAAACACAAAAGATGATGGAGGTGTAGAAGTTAAACAAACATTATCTTTTACTATGGTTGATTCCATGTTGTTACTAACACAAAACCAACCATAAAATGTTATATGCGGTGCAACATCTAAAAACTTAAACGATTTAACAAAAATACAGGAGATCGATGAAAAGACCCTTCAATTCAGATTATCTACTTTGCATGCGCTTAATCGTTTGTTTGATAGCATATCCTATTTAACGTACAAACTGGATTGTTAAAAATAGCAAATTCGAACACTAGAAGATAAAAATAGAGTTAAGAAGAAAAAACTGAAATCCAAGAAGAATCCTGAAATCAAGAAGGAAGCTTGGTTTCACTATTGAAGTACCAAAACTCAGATTTTGAAACAGTAATGAATGCAATACAAGTAGAAGGTTTTCCAAAGATATGGTCTGGCTGCTGAAATCATGGGCTATAATTTCAATTCGATTCACTGACTGAAGATAATTTTAGAACTATTATCAAGTAGTTATAGAACTAATACACAGAGATTTTCTAACAACACTATGGATACAGCCAAACTCTATGTACAGTAGGGTGAAACGTAAAAATCAACTTTTGATTTTTAATTTGTAATAGTGCGGAAAAGTTGTTTTTTGATGTAGATAAGATAAATTAAAAATATGAAAAATATTGGAGTACGTCTTGAGGTGCCGCAAAGCCGTTAAAGTTTAAAAAAATTGAAATTTTTGCTATATTTTAATTTTTTTTCGACGATATAATCAACTTTTGATTTTAATTTGTAATAGCACGGAAAAGTTGCCTTATGGTATAGATAAGATAAATTAAAAATATGAAAAATATTAGAATACGTCTTGAGGTGATTGACACTAACCAACAGCGTGCTTAGATTGTAAGTGGAAACTGAAAATCCAACTCAAAATCTTAAGACTTTGGCTGGGTACATTGTGAAAGTGTATGCGCCTGTGTGGTTTAATATTAAGTTAAAACCTTCATGTACTTATGGTTCCAAACATCTGTTTAACCTTATCTCATATTCACGCTATCTCTCTGACGATCTCATGAACGTTATAGATCCGGTTATTCAAAGAAATGGGTATTTTGCGGCTACAGAAAATCTCCTTTTGTCCATGCTATGTGATGAACGCAAAATTCAAAGAGAACTTGGTTTACGACGTGTTTTAAAAGCAAGAACAGAAAGTAGAGGCGGAGTCGGGAAGTTTAAAGTTCCAAAGATAAACTTCGATGCAAAGGATTACATCGACCATGATCTCATGGCCTGAAAATGACGTAACTGAACCTCCCTTGTTAAAACATGTTTCCAGTGACTCTCTCAAAGACTTTAAACGGAAGGCATCTGAAGATGAACCAAATAGTAAAGTAGACCCGGTTATCGACTTTCCCCGGCTTCCTTGTCACACGCAAGCAGTGGAAAGACCTGTGAATCTGGCGACCAAATCGGAAAATGTCTGTAGTTCAACCGCAAGAGAAGGATATATAAGAGCAAAAATTGACTCAAGTAGGAATATGCCAAAATTTAATACCAAAAACCAGTTTAATGTAGCAATGAAGTAGAAAAAAACATTTTGCAGATGTAACATTTGTAATCATTAAGGATACAGAAGTAAGAAATACAAAATTTTACATAATAATATATTTTATTATTATTATTATATTTTGTAATTCATAATTTTTTCCAACTCTAATGCTTATATATGTATTTAAAACCATTTTTTGTAACATAATATATACGAGAAATTCATAAAAAAATAATTTAACAAAGTTGATAATTTTTCATTTTTTTATAAACTTTAAGCTCTTTGCGGCACCTCAAGATGGTGTAGTATTGCAACCAAATTCCCCCCCCCCCCTTCTTTTTGAACTTAAAAGGCAACTTTTCCCCACTATTACTAAGCTAAAATAAAAAAAAATAATTTAAAGGCTATTTTCGTTCCACCCTAATGTACAGCCATACCCTCGGTATTGGTTGGTTGTATTCAGATTATCTGGCGCCGTCAGCAACACTAGGGCTATAATGCGCCGAAACTTTCGTCATTAGACAAGCCAACATACATTTACAAACACCCATGCCAAACACGGGACTCGAACCCGCAACCTCGCGGTCTAGAAGCCAGCACGCTAACCACTATACCGTTATACCCTCGGTATCCTATGACTCTACCAATGCATAAAACGCGCTGTTATATCGTCCCATAGTTGTAAAAAATGCCTCATTTCTGATTGGGTGGTTAAAATAAGAAATTAAGGAGGTAAGGAATACATATTTAAGGTATATTGCTTAAATTAGTTAAAAAAAATTTCGAGGAAATAATGGAATACTGATGTGCGGAATAGACTGCTATTGAGCTCTGATCCCCCTAAAAATAGTAAAGCCTTTCATAAGAATACACTGGCCCCGTTTTTTCTCGAGTATTTTATACCAAAACCAAATAAAGCTAGATTAGAATCTGAATAAAATCTTCAAATAAGTCATCAGATGAAGAGCAAGATAAGCTATTTGGCGTAAAACTAAAAGCATAAAAATACCAAATAATTATGGGATTAATAATGAATTCAATGCACATTTTGAAAATGCAATGATACTTTTTTTTAACATGGAACATATATAACGATAAATCATAAATGAATGATAGGTCAAGTACAGAATGGTTTAGCATAAAATTACACATTAATATTATCCAATGATAATAATATTAATGTAATAATAAAAAATAAAAATAAAAAAATAAATAAAGGCTTATTTTTAATAAAATAATATTTTTATTTTTTCATCTAATGAAGAAAATTCTTTATTTTATTCTATGAATTAAAGAATTATCGCATTTAAACACTATTTTAGAGCGAAAATAATTTTGGCCAACTTTTCGATGCAAATGCCCCAGTGTGCGACCATTGAAGAAATTCTTTCCTGTTGCCAATTTTATTTTATAAATAACAAATAAAATTATTTTAATTAGAATAAATAAAATATATTTGGATGTGAGTGGTGCATAAATTCACATTCATTTTTAATGAATAAATTTTGAAATGTAGTTTACTGTATATTTTGCTGATAGAGATGGTGTTTGCATCTAATTTTAAACATTAAAAACAAGCACACGTTGGCAACAGAAACGGCGTAATGTTGATGAATATAAAAATTTTCATTGCATATAAAGGATTTATGTAAAAATACTTTGTTTTTATGGGGTATATTATTACTGGATTCAGTGACTTTATCTAAGACACACTTCGGCATTTTCCATTAACATGAATGCTTTTTTCCCTTCTTCGTTTGTGGGCCCTTACATCACGTAGTTTGATATTCGTTACAAATGGCAAACCTAAACACGATATAGTTGGTATTTTTTTTGTCTATGATTTTTCCAATTAATTTAAAAATTTCAAAATCCTTAAGATGTAAATGCACACTTTGTCCCACCCTGGTGTTGCAAATGAATACTGGCTATGTTACAATCATTCATTTTACGGAAGTATATATTTTACTAAAATTTATTTAAACAATTTAATTGTTTTATTAATCTTTTAAATATGTATTTATATTTGATTAACATTTATATATTTACATGGAATTCATGTATTTTGATATTTGCAGATTTTTTTCAAACATTGTTAATTCGGACTCCCTCACTTTTACTACTCACAAGCTGCCAGCTCGTGATCACATCCAACTACATAACCTCTTGTTAATTGCCAATTGCAAAAAAAAGAATTATTAATTTAGAATTAGTTCATAATTTTAACAATCAAACGCACGTTTTGCGGAGTAAATCTTTTTCTTTTTTTTTTTAATTGAATAGGTTTTAATTGGTACTATTTTCTAGATATAATGAAATCATGGAATCTAATGAAAAGATCTTGTTTTTTAAATTAACCTTCTTAATTTTTCACTATTAGGTTATAATTTCCTGCCTTAACCCTTTGAAGCATAGTCGTCCACCCAGAAACCACTTACTTAAATTTTTAATTCTATACGCCGACTGGTTTTATAGTAAAACCACATAACATATCATAAATAATCTAAATAATTTTTCGATTTCGTATGACCTGATACAAAGTGCAATTTTTTTATGCAGAAAAAATGTATTTGATTTGGTATGTCATTTGTGTTTACTGTTACATCCATTGGGGTTTCATACACTGGGGGTTTAATCACTTACAAAAGTTAAAATAATTTTTTTTTTTTTTTTTTTTTTTTTTTGCAAAAAGGAAGTATACTCCATCATTTTTCTACACATAAAGATGGTCCATATCAAATGTCAAAAATCGGAAAAAAAAATCGAAATTCTTGTTTCAAAGGGTTAGTTTCCTGATAAATCCTGGTTTCCAGTAGTTTTACAACAATGCAAATGTAATTGATTAAAAACTTTATTGGAAGGAATTTCATGACACAACAGATGAATCTATGCATCTTCTAAAATTATTTAATCGTGTAGATTAAGCATCAAATAAAAATTAATATGTAAACAGATTCCTTAAAACTGAGTTTAATATAAATATTTGTGAAGTGATTTACATGACAAAAGAGTATTATAACATGATTCAGAAAAGTGTTTTTGCTATACATTTATTTTTATCGTTTTTTGAAATTCCAGACTTCAATTTTTTTAAATATGTATCTGTTTTCCATCTTGTTGTATAGACTGCTACTACATAAAAATAGTTTTTTTGAACGGTTTATATGCAGCGCTTTTTAAGAATAAATTTTTAGATGTTCTGACACTTGCTATTTTTTAGTGTAACTTTTAAAACAATAACATATAACCGATTTCAAAAATCATATTTTATATGCAACGCTTATATGAACAATAAAAATTATAAACATTCCACAATTTTACCATTTCATGGAATCCTTAGTTAATCAAATATAAAAGCCATTTTGTGAATTAACAAAAACCTAATGATATCGATTAAATGTTTGTTAAATTTTTAAAGTTCCTAATTGTAAAACTAAAATATACTAATCAAACTAACATACGTATCAAACATAACTTTCCTCTTTCTGGACTTCGTTTCCGGATTTCGAACCCTAGTCTGGCTTATCGATTTATGGGTACAATTCCTGAATGTCTTTTGAATCATCTGCTTTTGATGTTTTTCGCTTCTTATCAAGACCAGCTTCACTTGCTTTTGACAATTTTCCCTGGTTATTGATGACTTTGTCGTCACCTGCCTTTGGCTTTTTATCTGGTTCCATATTCACCCCATCTTTTTCGAGCTGAATTGCGAAATGGCGGAAATGTATATCATCAATATTAGCCGCCAAAATGTATAACAGGAACCACTCTCCGTAAGAAAGCTTCGAGACTAAATTATGTATAACTTCCTTCGATGTAAGACTGGTAACACAACGCAGCAGCAGGTAACGGAAATGCTTTGACAAAACAGCCAACAACCGGAACAGGAGTAACCCGCCATCCAATATTGCCAAGATTATGAACCAGAACCACATCACAATGTAAATTTTCTCATTTAGAATATTCAGTGGCAGCAGGCAAAGAGCATCATGCCTCTGGACGTCTCCGGAAGAACCGTACTTGTGGAAAGTGCACTTGGTAATCCGGGGAAAGACCCGGATCATAGGATCGACTCGGTTTTCTTGTTCCTCGTTGGCGTACCTGATGACATCCACTCCATATTTGGTGAACTCTCCCCCAAGGAAAAGGTTGATAAAGTACATCTGGAAGATGACATTCACCAGGTTGAGAACCTCGCAAATGAGGAACTTGGTGGCATAGTATTGGTGCTCAAAATGATGGCTCCGGAAGAAGTGCGTCAACCCCATAAGGCATGGCTTCATGTCCTTTGCCACCAGGCACGGGTCTCTCAGTTTCTGCACCAAGTTCTTTAATCTTCCAGACTCCATAGTCTTCCACATAATATAAGGGACGCAAAACATCAAAGCTTGGATGAATAGAACAAAGTACACCCATTGGTAGAAAGTGTGCTTAACTAGTTCGTCCCCTGGTAGGAACTTATCCACGCCTGGGTAGACGACTTCCGTTCCAACTGCCTTAAAGAGGGCTTTTGGTAAAGTGAAGGTTCCTTCAATCCAGCAATAGGTATTAAGAAGTTGCTCAGGGATGTCGTCCTTCTGGATACACATGATGGGATTGCCAAGTAATTGGTAACCGGACACTAGAATGCTGGCATAGAAGAGGGCCAGTCCGGTAAACTTGTAATTCATGCGGAAAATCGGATTGTCGATAGTGACATTGGGTACCTTCAAAGCTTTTTTGAAGTTTTTTGAAATAGTGTCAGTAAAAAACACTACTTCCATTTTTAAGAACGAGATCAGTCCGGAAAATACTAATACTAATTGAATTGATATTTTTACAGATGGAATAGAAACTGTTGAACTTCTATGATATTAATAGAAACAAGTATCAACTTTCGGTATCTTCTATAAAATAGTCATATGTAACGATATACTTATTTAAACAATTGAAAGCTTTGAAATTTTTTCCTATAATGAGGTGTTAAGGAAAACTGTTTTTCATACACCATATTTACTTTTTAGGAGATTTTCTTATCAGCATACTTAATAAGAATGTTTCACACAATTGGACTGTTATCTATAAAGGTGGAGCTAGGATAAACAGAACAATGTACACTCACTGGTAGAAGGGTGTGTTCAAATAACTCTTCCTTTTTTAGGAACTTGTCCACGTTCGGGTAAACGATTTCTGGAACACGAAATTTTTTAACTTTAAGTTAGTTTCTGTGATAAACCTCTCTGAAATAACAAATGCAACTTTCTCTTGTAGAAACTACCATGTATATAAACTCGTTCTCGCATTTATCAAGTTTTTTATTCGGAAGAGATAATAAAAGGAATTACATTTAGTAGAAATCTATAAAAATTTAGCTTTTAGTGTAAATATAAATCAAAATAAAATAATATAATCCATAAAATCAAAATTTTTAATATAAATCCTGTATATGTATTGCAAATTTTTATATTCATTAACACACTGATTCTGCTGGCAGCATGTGTTTGGTGTTTGCATCTAATTTTAAATATTATAAACATGTCGTCTATTAGCAAAATCTGTCACAAGCTACGTTTCAAACTTTATATATATATATATATATATATATATATATATATATATATATATATATATATATATATATATATATATATATATATATATATATATATATATATATATATAGCCTCACAGCTAGCTAAAATATCACACATGTTAAAATTTCGTAGCGAAGCACCGGTATTTAGCTATATATATATATATGCCTCGCGTTACGGAAATCTGTTATACGTGTTTAGGACACAGTTTTGGCCACTTCGCTCGCAGGAAGGTTAATCGCTACGCAAAATCGAGCTCGCTTTGTTCGCTGAAAAGTTCATGGACACATAAACACAGGCTTACTTCACTCGTTAATAGGTTCATTGCTATGCAAGCTTAGGCTCGCTTTGCTCGCTGAAAGGTTCATTGCTGCATAAGCATAAGCTCGCTTCACTCATTAAAATCTAATTATCCTCTCCCTTGTCAAGAAAAAAAAAGTTCCCCGTTAATACAATAATACAACACTTCTCTAAGATTATTTTAACACGTGTTTGTGGAAAGCAAAATTAGAGGCTAAAACTACTTATGTTGAAACTTTCAGAGCTCTAGGCCTATTCGAAGTTGCTTTTTGTGAAAAAATTATTTAAAACACAAATTAAAATTTTAACATTCATTTTGTCAGTCCAATTAGAAGGCCAAAACTACTTATGTTGAAAAGTTCAGATATTTAGCCCAATTACAAATTCTTTTGTAAAATATTTGTTAATTAATTAAAAAATAATTAAAAAAAAAAAAAAATAAAAAAAAAAAAAAAAAATCTAAAGTTCTGTTTTTTAAAAATCCAATTAGAAGGCCACAACTAATTTATGTTGAAAATTTCAAAGCTGTAGCCCTATTTGATATTGTTTTGTAATAAATAAATAAATAAATAAATTAATTAAAAAAATTAATTATTAAGGAATTAATTATTTTAAACAAAAATTTTAAATTCTGTTTTTCTAAAGTCCAATCAGAAGGCCAAAACTACTTATGTTGAAAATTTCAGAGCTATAGCCCTATTAGTAGTCATTTTGTAAAATGTTTATTAATTAATTAAAAAAGTTATATAAAAAGAAAAAAAGAAAAATTTAAAATTCTGTTTTTTAAAAGTCCGATTAAAAGGCCAAAACTACTTATGTTGAAAATTTCAGAGCTGTATCCCTATTAGATATCGTTTTGTAACATATTTATTAATTAATTAAAAAAATTAATTAAAAAAGAACTAATTAAAATTTTAACATTCTGTTTGTGATGCAATTAGAAGGCCAAAACTACTTATGCTGAAAATTTCAGATCTCTACTCCAATTTTAAGTAGGTTTCTATACATCCTCAGATATATATATATATACAGAGAGAGTAAAATTGCCGATTTTGCCTTGACTGGATTTTATGACAAAATTGAAGCCTCTAAAATAAGACAGAAATACTTTATTATTTTTAATTACAGTTTTAAAGGCTAAAATAATAAAAACAGTAAGCACCATTTGTTAATGTATTTCATGTATCAGCACATACTTTTCAATATTCTCTATTTTCTGAATCAAGTAAAATTTCATTTAAAATAAGAATTTTTTTTTTTATTTTCTATCCAAAATTAAGGCATATACAAAATAGCATTCAAACCAACACAACACATTTTGTGGAGAATGTTGGTCAGATAAAAAATTTAGCGGGCAAGAGTGTTGCACCTTGAGCATAGGGGTACCACGAACCATAGGCATTTATTCTTTTAGTTTTACTTTCTCACATTAGATATCACCACAGTACTATAAACTAGAACTAAACATTTGATTCATGTAAAGCATTGTTAATTTCCCTTGCTGGAATCTATTTTAGAAGCTTCTGTTTAAAATCTATGTATGAAAGATAAATTTTAGAAAAGTAAACAGTTAATTTTCACTTTGATTAATGTGCTTTTAATTAGTATCTTTTACTAAATAGATTATAATATTCTAGATAATGTTATTTGTTATAGTTTTAAATCTAAATGTTATACCATAAATGAGTGAATTGCCATTGAAGGGCTGCCAATGGGGTATATTGAACCACAAGAAACGGGGCAGCTAGAGCCTATGTCTAATCTGCCCCATCACTAAAGTTATGCTTGTTTAATGTTAACAGAGAATACTATAGATTTATTTAATTTATGAACTTTAAATTTTAAGGCAAATATAATAAATATAATATAATAATATTGACATATTAAAAAATAATAATGAATTGATAAATAAGAACGTTAAATTTCAGTTTTATTTAGGTAAATTTAGATTTTTCTTTTAAATGTGAAATCTAAAATCAAAGTATTTTAATAATAATAAATTTGTTGTTTTCACAAAGTAAATTTTTTTTATTGTTTTCTTATTATTAAATGTGTATGAGTAGGCTAGTGTTTCAATAAAAAGTAATAAACCATTTTCCCCCTCTAACTTTCGATTATATTGTTATGAATTTTTCCACTGAGGCAATGATGGCACAGTTTTCACGGTTTAAAAATATTTATTCTCTCTTCAGAAAACTCACAAAATTTATTCACAGGCAACAGTTTAATTACTCTCAAGCTTCAACACAAGCTTCAACGAAAATAACTTCGAATTCAGCGATTATACAAGCTCACTCCAATAGGTAAACAAAGCGATCAGTTTTCAACGGAGTCCGAAGTCAATCTGAAAACTTTCCCGATCCCCAGTCATATTTATAGTTGGCGCGAGAGAATATTCCAGAAATTTCCAGCCAAATCATCGGAAAAGAAACATCTCGAAAATTCTCGACTGCTTTAGGTGTTGCCACCTTTTTCTAACCTGTATAATCACCGTTAATAAATAAAATAAGATAAAAATAAATTACAATAGAATTTTGAAATAATACGTCACTATTTACACTATATACAGACAATTTGGGCAACATGCATTTCCCCCTTCTTAAAGACTGCACGTCCCGGGCAGTGAAGTCCTTAAGAAGACAGGCCATTCAATCACTTCTACCATAATATGGGGCTAGTCTATTGTAGTGTACAACTCTAGGTTTACAGAAGGGTGTCCGTTGAATCCTTACCACGACGTCGTTGGTCTTCTTAAGGACCACATACGGCCCTTCCCAGTTCGTCTGGAGCTTAGGGGAGAGTCCTTTCCGACGTTTAGGATTCCATAACCACACCTTGTCACCTTCCTGGAATGAACGTTCCGTGGCCTTGGCATCGTAGCGGACCTTCATGCACTCTGTCATGATGTTGATTCTTTCTCTGGCGAACCGATGTACGGCTTCCAAACGTGCCTGGAGATCATCTAGATACTGGACAGGCGAGGAAGGGGTGTCCGGTGGTCGTCCAAAGAGGAGGTCGCAGGGTAGTCTAAGGTCTCTTCCGAAAATCATTTGCATCACAGGACTTGCACCACTTCTCCACGTCGGACTTTGCTTTGTCCCAGAAGAATCTTTGCCTGACTTTCTGAAGAGTTTTCGTGATACCAAAATGTCCTCCAGTAGAACTGCTGTGAAGTTCTTCTAGAACGTTGGTAACTCTAGAACTTGGAAGTATTAATTGCCACCGGAAGCTTTTGCCATCATCGGACTCCCATCGACGGTAGAGTACTCCATTTTTCAAGTGCAAAGAGTCCCACATAGCCCAATATCTCTTCATTGTTGGACTATAGGGTGCAATTTCCTGCCAACTGGGTTTTCCGGTAGCTGCTTCCATGAATTCAATTAGAGGTTTCAAGTCCTGATCTTCAATCTGACTCTTTCGAACATTCTGGTCACTCCAAGGATCCACGTCTGAAGTAGTTGACTTGGAAGTTATTTTACGAACGGCAGATGCGGTCGTCCCAAACTTAGACTCCGCATTGGAACAAAATCGACAATTCTCCGGACATGGTCTTCTAGAAAGAGCATCTGCATTCCCATGGAAAGTTCCTTTTCTGTGATGGATATCCATGTCGTATTCCTGCAGGCGCTGGATCCACCTTTCTATTTGTCTCTCTGTATTCTTGAAATTCAGCAACCAAGTCAGAGACGCATGATCAGTTCTCAAAAGGAATTTTCGTCCGTACAAGTAATGATGAAAGTGCTCAACGGCTTTTACTATTGCCAGTAACTCCTTTCTTGTGACGCAGTAGTTCCGCTCGGATCTCGACAGGCTCTTACTAAAATAAGCGATGACTTTCTCCTGTCCTTCAATTTCCTGGGAAAGAACGGCGCCCACTCCTTCATTGCTGGCATCTGTATCCAAAATAAAGTCCTTGTTAACATCGGGAAAAGCCAAAACAGGCGCGGATGTTAAAGCGTTCTTCAGTTGATTGAAGGAATCGTCACAGTCGGCAGTCCACAGGAACTTCTGCTTGCTCTCTGTTAGTCGATGCAAGGGTCTGGCGATCTTGGAGAAACCTTTCACGAATCTACGGTAATACGTGCACAGGCCCTAGGAAGCTTCGCAATTGATGAACGTCTTGCGGTCGAGACCAAATTTGCACAGCATGGATCTTGGCTGGATCTGTTCTTACTCCATCGGATGAGATGATGTGTCCGAGATAACTGACTTTCCTCCTAAAGAGCTTACATTTTGATGGGCTAAGTTTCAAGTGGGCTTCCCTAAGCTTCAAGAACACGTTCTTTACGTTTTGCAAGTGCTGATCAAAACTCCGCCCGGTGATAATGATATCGTCCAAATATACCAGACAGGTCTCGTAGGAAAGTCCTCTAAGCACCGTCTCCATTAGTCGCTCGAACGTAGCCGGTGCATTACACAAGCCAAACGGCATAACTTGAAACTGCCATAATCCTTGTCCGGTAGTGAAGGCCGTCTTCTCACTATCGTCGGGATGTATATCCACTTGCCAGTATCCACTCTTCAAATCCAAAGTTGAAAACCACTGGTTCCCCGATAGAGTTTCCAAAGTGTCATCAATCCTTGGCAGAGGGTAGCTGTCCTTTTTCGTAATTTCGTTCAGCTTCCGGTAATCCACACAAAACCTGGTGGAACCATCCTTCTTTCGAACGAGTACGATTGGAGAGGCCCATGGACTTGAGGAGGGTTCGATAACTCTATTATCTTTCATTTCATGTAACAGTTTCCCGACCTCCTCTTGTTTTGCGAAAGGAAGTCTTCGAGGATGTTGTTTAATAGGTAAATGGGTCCCAGTATCGATTCGATGTTGAGTAAGCTTTGTTCTTCCTACATCTTTCGATGACATGGAGAAAATGTCTTGAAATTCTTTTATAAGGTTCCCGACAATCTTCTCTTGACTTCTTTCCAACTGGGAGTCCTCGAGAAGCTGGTTCACTAAATCCGCGGATGGTGCAGTCGGAAGCTCATTCGATCCTCGTTCGATGCTTGTAACAGGTGTGCAAGTGGCAGTTTCTTCTCCTTTCTTGATAATTCTTGTAGCATCACCGATGTTAGCCATTCTCACATGCACCACCTCCTGAGAGAGATCCACAAGCGTCGCTCCTACTAGCACTCCTTTCGGGACGCTATTCGATGATGGGAAGTCCGTTACTCCAAATCGGAAGGCCTTCGGGAGCTCTGCTGAACCCTTTACAACCAAATTTGTCATGAAGGGGATGGTGATGTCTTCAAGAGCTACTATTCGATATGCACACGGTTCTTCTGAGTCCAAACCGAACAGTGGAACTTCTTCTTTCCCTGTTTGAAGCTCGCCTTTCTCGAAATTCAAAGTGATACCATTTTTCTTTAGAAAGTCCAGCCCGAGAATACATGGGTCCAAGATTTCAGCAACGTAAACGGTGTGAGTATAGGTGTTAAATCCAAATGAGATGTTGACTTTCATTTTCCCATGTACAGAAATTTTGTCACCAGTCACAGTCTGTAGCGAAACTGAAGGCGCCGTGTAGAGAGGTTGGCAATCCAGGCGCCGGGCTACATCCGTCCGTACGATGGTTACATTAGCTCCAGAATCAACTATTAGACGATAAGGAGTCCCGTTAATCTCGCCCTCCACGAATAAACCATGGTTTCCTCCTTGAAGAGATGAGATGTGATAGAGGCTAAGTGGGGCACCACCCTCACTACACGGCAACCTCCGCCCCGCGAGATGGCCGCTTTCTAGTTTAACTGCTGAGGCTCGGAGGTGGTGTTATCCCCTCTATTGTCCAAGTCCGGGCAACTGCGCCTAAAATTTCTTTCCCGGTTGCAGAGCCAACAAACAACTCTAGTTTTTCGATCCCTCGAGCCGGGATTACTTCTCATAATTCTCTCCTCCTTGTTTTCCAGTTCTTGAAACTTCCTCGTGAAAAGTTCAGGGAAATCGTCCGCCAATGTTCCACGTACGAAACGTCGATCTTTTCTAGAAGCTTGCTGTGCTGCTTCTACTCTCATGGCATAGACGAGGGTGGACTTCAGATCTTTGCTGTCTGACATCCTGGTAGCTTGCTGTATATCGGGATCTTTGATGGCATCCACAAAATACTGAAGAGACAGATTATCTCGTACGTCCGAGGGACAGTCTGGGAAAGCGAGGAGCGACAGTCTTTCTATATCTGACGCCAATTCTTGAAGAGTTTCATTGGCCTTCTGCTGTCTCACTTTCAGTTGCAGTCTGTTGTAATCCTTAAGATGCTGCTCCCCAAACCTTAGTTCCAACGCACTTGCCAGCGCCACGAATTCTCCCAGCTTCTCTTCAGGTAGTGTCTGTAAAATGTCAGCAGCTTCACCTCGAAGAGATGCTGCGAGATGGAATGCTTTCGAAGTATCGTCCCAACCATTCGCAGAAGCAATCATTTCCAATAGCGTTTGATAAACGCGCCAAGACGACTTCAAATCAAAAGGGGCCACTTTGATGTTAGAGCGCGGCGCCATAAAGGGGATGGAAGCGTTATCCCAATTAGGTGAAGCTATGGCCACAGCTTCACGCGTTTCCATTTTCCGCAGCCTTTCTTCAACAACGTAAATGAATCTATCTTGCTCTTCCTTTAAGGTGGAAACTTTTTCTTGCATGGTGGAAACTTTTTCTTGCACAGTGGAAACTTTTTCTTGCACGATGGAAACTTTTCCGTTAAACTCCTCAAACTTTTCATCAACTTCCTTTCTTACTGCATTGAATACTTCTTCTTTCACGGATAGCAGAACATTTGAGGTAGTTTCTATTATGGTTGATTCCACCATTGAGGCTAGCTCCATCTTCATTTCTTCTTTGATTTCATTCACTGCTGCAGATGTTGTTTCACACTTGGCAGCTAAAGCTCTAATCTCCGATGATGTAGCGGCAATTGCGGCGGCGGTGGACTCTTGGCCGGCTTTCATTTCGGCTGCGGCAGTTTCTTGGCAGGCTTTCATTTCTTTCATTTCGGCTGCGGCGGTTTCTTGGCAGGCTTTCATTTCGGCTGCGGTGGTTTCTTGTTGGGCCTTCATTCCAGCAATCATTTCCATCAACTGCTTCATTTGGTCTTCCATCATTCCTCTAGTTGTCGGCATTGAAGATGACTTGACCCCACTTCTGACACCACTGTTATGAATTTTTCCACTGAGGCAATGATGGCACAGTTTTCACGGTTTAAAAATATTTATTCTCTCTTCAGAAAACTCACAAAATTTATTCACAGGCAACAGTTTAATTACTCTCAAGCTTCAACGAAAATAACTTCGAATTCAGCGATTATACAAGCTCACTCCAATAGGTAAACAAAGCGATCAGCTTTCAACGGAGTCCGAAGTCAATCTGAAAACTTTCCCGATCCCCAGTCATATTTATAGTTGGCGCGAGAGAATATTCCAGAAATTTCCAGCTAAATCATCGGAAAAGAAACATCTCGAAAATTCTCGACTGCTTTAGGTGTTGCCACATTTTTCTAACCTGTATAATCACCGTTAATAAATAAAATAAGTTAAAAATAAATTACAATAGAATTTTGAAATAATACGTCACTATTTACACTATATACAGACAATTTGGGCAACAATATTGATACAAGGGATTTTTATCTATAATAATAAAACAAGCTGTCTGTGTATCTGTGGATCAATAGAAAGCTACTTAAAATTGTTTTATTTCTCGAAAGGAGAGAGGTTTCTAATATCTTGTGTTTGCGTAGCATTTATTTTTTGGTAAGTGAAGCGAGCTTATGCTTATGCAACAATTAATCTTTCTGTGAGTGAAGTGAGCCCATGCTTGCATTAGTAATGAACCTTATATAACCATCTATATAAATAATATATGATTTTTAAAGACAATTTTAAACCAGACTTAGAAAATAAAAATTACATAAACATAAATGATGTGTCTTTTACAACCAACGACAACTGCTTCCCTTAAGAGGGTTCTATCGAGTTTGCATTTCAGTGTGGACATTAATCATTGTAATTTACTGCTCTACCTTGGCGATGCAATAAGATCAAATGCTAAAACCAACCAACCAACCAACCAACCAACCAACCAACCAACCAACCAACCAACCAACCAACCAACCAACCAACCAACCAACCAACCAACCAACCAACCAACCAACCAACCAACCAACCAACCAACCAACCAACCAACCAACCAACCAACCAACCAACCAACCAACCAACCAACCAACCAACCAACCAACCAACCAACCAACCAACCAACCAACCAACCAACCAACCAACCAACCAACCAACCAACCAACCAACCAACCAACCAACCAACCAACCAACCAACCAACCAACCAACCAACCAACCAACCAACCAACCAACCAACCAACCAACCAACCATTGTAATTTACAAAGTGTCCAGTGAAAGTATTTATCCTTTGCTCAGTGTAAATTTAAAGTGTTCAGTGAAAGGACATCAATAATTTATGTTAGTTTGTAGAGGTATTTCACATGGGTTCAACCTGCCCCTCCAAGTGGTTTAAACTACCCACCCAAAGGAGCACCTTTGATACACTTCATATAATATTTTAAAAATTATTTTTCTCTCTATTCTTATTTCAGTAATGAATTTTATTTTAATTTTCATTTCTAATTTTCATTTTTAAAGTGTCTTTTAAAACATAAAATTTTTCATATTTTACATTAGCTTTGAATACATATGTAATAACGTTTAAAACATGTTCACAGGCTCTATTCTCCTTCACCAATTATTTGGCCAACCATTTTTGGCAAAACCGAAACTGTCGTGAAATAGTAGCTTCATTGTGTGTTTAACCAAAGAAATAAAAAAGCAAGGCTTCAATTGCTTAGGTTTTCACAGTTTGTTGTGATATCAATGCTATCCATTTTACTCAATAAAGCTGCTGGCAGTTTTGTTGAATTCGTCGACGGGATAATACGTAAATACCAAAATTTTTAACGCTTATCAACTTAGCTAATGTTGAATAAAGCTGAATGTAACCTACTCTCGCAAATATATTTGAAATTTATTCCTTATATCGAGGTACAATCAGAGTAAAAATATGTATATTTAACTTCTATGCTTCTATTTTTTTGCTTCTATTTTTGTACTTCTATGCGTATACCATTGTAAGGAAGCCTAACTAGTTCTTGAACCCAAGAGAGCTTTTTGGGCAAATGAGATCTGAATGCTAATCTCACAGCCAGTAAGGTAACCATGTAATTAGAAAAATACATATAGTTTCACACACACCGTTTATAGATGATTTTTAAGTGATAATTTATGACACAACATTTCAAAATTTTTCCTAAGACTAATTAGTTAAAGACTGACTTATTTCTTACTATGAGTTTACATAACAGTAACAAACAACTATGCATAGTAAATAACACTCGATGTAATTTTGATAGATTTCAAATACAATTGAAAATTTTACAAGAAATCCAACCAAACATTTAGTAATGTTTTAAAAGGGATTTGAGGGTGAGAAATAAACTATTTTTACGACAATATTATTTAAAAAACTTAAAAGGAAGTCCCAGTAAGGATCATTCCCTATACTCGCTATGTTACAATCTTCTCGCTTAGTGCATTTAGAAACTACTTTCTATAAAACCTTGAAATTTGGTGTGTAGGTACGAAAAAGATTATTTAATGAAATGACATAAATTATTTTCATTTAATGTCTATCTATAATAACAGAAAGTTAAAATAGCAAAAGATAAAACTAGGTGGTGCTACTGCATGAACATTGGCGTAAGGATTTCAGATATAAAATAAAATATATTATACGCTATTTTCGAGATTTTAATTTATGCTAATTCATTAAGTGATAATTTTCGTATCTAACACACCAAATGTCAAGGTTTTATAGAAAATATTTTCTAAATGAACTGGGCAAAAAGGTTGTAACATAGCAGGTATAGGGAATTACCTTTACTATGACTTTCTGAAATCACCTTTACTATGACTTTTACTTTACTATGACCTTTACTATGACCTTTACTTTACCTCTGAATTACCTTTACTATGACTAAATGAAAAATATAGTTTTCTTCAGAAGTCCAATATTTGACTCTTTTCTTGCCATAAATAGAATGAAATTGTGTTTTTAACTCGTTTCAATTTTATCAACTGGTCGAAAATAAGTTTCATCGCACGGTTTCTGTTATCTTAAGATGAGGTATCGCTTTCACAGTAACAAATATCTGTTGACTCTAGGTACAACACTTTTCAATTAAGGTATCGTTTCACATTTAGGTGGCGACCAGGAGAAATGTGATTGTATGAGACGAACGCAAAGCACAGATAATAGTTTTTAAATAGTCTTATCTGCTTGCAACTGCGTGACTTCTGGGATGTGCAATACCAATACAGAAACATAATAAGATATTTTTTTATTTATATATGAAGAGTGTTCAAATGCACTTGAACATAATATAACCCAATTTTAATATAAATCTTGTATATGCATTGCTAATTTTTATATTCATTAACACAGGGCCGATGTGAAAAACATTTCTATCATCAAAATGTGCGGCAAGCTACGTTTCAAAATTTATTTATTAAAAATGATTGTGAATTTGTGCTCTCACATCCAAGTATCTTTATTTATTCTGATTAAAGTAATTTTATTATTCATTTATTAAACAAAATTTTGCAACATGAAAGAGTTTCAAAAATAGTCAGTTCAATGCTTTTTTAACGCGATTGGATGACGGCAAGTTGTTTTATTAGTATTCAGCAAAAGCGACTTTTTAGTGACAGTGGCAGACCCCAAAATTTGATAGAATGCATTTTCATCGACATCGAATCTATATGCCAAGTTTCAGCCTGATTGAATGACGACAAGGGGGTTAATTAGGCCTCCGCAGATTTGCCCGTCATTGACAAACATAGACACAAACATATACATACACACAAAATCTAAGTTCATATAAAGGATTTAAAAAGAGGTAAATCGTCATTTCCTTACTCCTTACTTATTGTTAGAGAAGCTCACACTTATAAAATCTATCAAGATTGCAAATGCTAAATTCTGCAACTTTTCCACTTGCTAATTAAAGTATTATACTTATCTTAAGTTACAATAATATAATTTTGTTTGAAGTTATAAAAAAAGTATTCGATGTTTTAAATTCGTAATAATTAGTTATATCGTAACAGTGATTTAAGTGTATTCATCTAGAGCTAAAGCTGACTAACAACAGTTGCTGAGGTATTTTAATTTCTTTTTCAAACGATTTAAATAGAAATATTTGAGAATCACATAAGCTAATATTATTCTAACCACTTTTTAACTTCAACAGATGTGATTCCTTAGGAAATCGCAGATAAAAGACATTTGTATTAAACTTGAGGTAAATGAAAGAAGCTTAACTGAAGAGAGAGGGAGAAAGAGAGAGAGAGAGAGAAGAGAGAGAGAGAGAGAGAGAGAGAGAGAGAGAGAGAGAGAGAGAGAGAGAGAGAGAGAGAGAGAGAGAGAGAGAGAGAGAGAGAGAGAGAAGAGAGACAGAAAGAGAGAGAGGTACTATGAATTACATGTCTTGTAAATCAAAGTGCTCTTCAGATACAGAGGGAAGCTGAAAATCAAAAGAAAAATGAAGAACTTGAAACGAGAAATTTATAATATCCTTAATAGGATATCCAAAAATATGAGATAGCTGATGTTCAGAAAGCAAAAAAAAAAAAAAAAAAATTATGAAAATCACTCGAAGATTCCAACATCCAATTTGATTCGAAGTTGAAGTAATTATTTAAAACAATTGACAAATTCGACTGTAATATCGGTACCAAAGTGAATTTGAAGAAATTTACCAACTTTTTCGGTTGCAACCATGAAGAAAAAAAGGTAACAGGTAATTGAAAAAGATAAAGTAATTTTATAAATTAAAAGAAATTCCAAAGAAGTAAAATATTTGGAGGCAAAAAGACAATGTGATGAAATAGAAACTTCGGTAAAGTGAAATGGTTGATTTCAAATCCTGTGATAAAGAATTAAAAAAAAAAAAAAAAAAAAAAAAAGTGAGTAGAGGGGAAAAAAAGGCACCAACAGAAAGCAAAACAGCTTAGAAAAAGTCAATTTTCAGCAAGTAAGTTATCACAAGAAAGACTATCATTAGAAAATGGACCACCAATATGTCAAATCACCTAAAACAGGTTCAGGGAAGAAAAGAATCAAATTAAAACATTTACTTACACAAAAATTTATGCAGCTGAAATAAAATAACAGAAAAGCAAAAAAGTATTTTCCATTCTGATATTATTCAAGCAAATATTATCCAGTCTGATCATATCTGAAAAAGAACATTGAAGAAATATACCTAAAATTAAATGAAATATTTCTCATTCATTTCAAATGTGTTGAATTATTTTATTTTGAGTGTATATAATTATGTTTTGCAACTGCATGGTGTTTGGCACCAAAAATTTTATTGCAAAGTAATGCCAATTGATTTTAAACATGTGAGAGATATTTTCTTTTTAAGATAATGCAAGCATACACAATTTATAACATTGAAAAATATAATTTTAATCATATTTCACTTGCTGTTATTTTGCAGAAACTTTTGAATTATTTTGTTTTCATTTCATACTTAAAGATAATCTTCCATTGTATAGATTTCCCTTCCTTTCTTTGTTATGTCTCTTCCATACATTTGTATATAATATATTTATTTTCAACCAAGACCAAATTTAAAAGTATGTAGAAAAGCTAATAAATAAGTAATATTAGTAATACAACGTTAAATTAATATAAAAACACTCTAAATAATTTTAAAATACTGAAGTCATGGAAAAAAATTAAGTCAAGAAGGAATTAATTGAAAAAAATGCTCTTCATATCTATAATAATAATAAAACAAAAAGTCTGTGTGTCTGCCTGTTCCTCTATAGAAAGATACTTAAAATAGGTGTAAAGCTTTGAAATTTAAAATATAAGTAGTTTGGCCATCTAATTGGACTTTTGAAAAACAGAATGTTTAAATTTTAATTAGTTTTTTTATTAATTTACTTTTTTTTACAAAAGGAATTCTAATAGAGCTGTGAAATTTTCAACATAAGTAGTTTCGGACTTCTAAATGGACTTTTGCTAAGGACAATGCTTAATTATTCTCCGAGGGATGACGGGGGCTATGTTATTATATTAACGGGGAATTTTTTTATTTCTCCACAAGGGAGAAGGGGGTGGGTTCTAATAGTAAGGGATTAGATAGCAATTAATTTTTTAACTAGTGAAACGAGTTTATGCTTGTGCAGCAAAGAATAACGCAGAGAATGAAGCTAGCCTGTGCTTGCATAGCAATAAACCTTGCAGCGAGTGAAGCCAACCCATTGAATATGTGCCAACGAACTTTTGACTGAGCAAAGAGAGCTGTGTTTGTATAACAATGAAACTTTAGCGAGCAAAAAAAACTCTAGAAGAGGAAAATACATTATTGAAGAAATGAAATGCCTCATAAATGAAAAAAGAAAGTTTGTTGTTCATCAAGAAGAAAATGGTAGGAACAAAAAAAAAAAAAAAAAAAAAAAAAAAAAAACAGCATATCAAAATAAAAGAAAGAAGACCAATGCTAAAAATATATATATATATTTTTTTGTAAACATGACTGAATTTCGAAAAGGTGAGAGAAAGAAGAAGAAGAAAAAAGAGAAACTTATCACACCCACCCACAAACATCCCCTCTCACCACACACAAGTAGAAATGAATTTAATTGAAGGAATAAATGATTTTATACATAAAAAGCAAGAGAAGAAAGAAATTTTTAGGGAGGGAAGTACAAATACAGAAAAAAAAAAATTAACTGGGTTCTGAACTAAAAACAGAATGTTTGTCAAAATTAAGAAATGTTATCGAATTTTTTTAAAGATGTGTTTCATAAAAATTTAGTTTTGCAATATATTTTTTTTTAATCTTTTAATAAATCCTTTAATTTTATTCATAAAAATATGCATTTTTGACTATAGGGTGGCATTTGCTTCAATAAACTGACATTATTGACAGTATGGCGAGGCTAGTCTCAATGATGGTTTGATTGAACTATGTAAGGATTGTTGAACTCTTCAATATAAGTAGTAGAATATTTTAATTTGTTGATGTAAAGAAAAGAACTATAGATTCATCATCTATAAAATATCTTTTAGGAGTTTATAGGATAGTTGGAATTATTTATAAGAATTATTTCAAGTCATAATTTGTTATTTCTTATTTTTTATACTTTTTTCTAAATAGAGCTGGGATAAATTATTTCTTTCACAAAATTTAAACACTGTATAACCTCTATATTAAATAAAAAAAAGTTAAATCATTGATAAGTTGGCATTTAAACATTAAATCAAATAGTTTCACTCAATTGACATTTCTTTGCAGTTAGAGTTTCTTGCAAATAGTGTATGTCATTAAAATAAAGATCCAAATATTATTCTTTATTCATCGATGCTAAAAATTTTAACTTTAGATAACTAATAACCTTTTTTTTTTTAAATTTTTTATTTTAAAGTATAAAATCTCATTTTGACCGAAATCCTTATTATTCTCACACTTATTTTACACTCACTTCCAAAAGTTAAGCACGGAGAGGTAAAATGCAAAAAAATGGACAAGAACTGCTTTGATTGACACGAAATGCTGCAACTAAGTGGCTCTATGTTTATTCATGAAACAGAACAAAGAATTACAAACAGAGATAAAAAAAATATTGAATTTCCAAAAGTTAGAAGAGGACGTCCTATTTGCGTGATTAACAAAATGATGTTTAAATTCAAAACAAATAACACAAACCGTTAAGTGTACAGCGTGTGATTATGCTTGTTACGAGGTGATCAACCACCGCAGAGTCCAGTAATCGCCATTTCTCCTGTAGGGAAGTTTCTAAATATCTGAGAATGACTGGAGGTGGGAAACGTCTACATACAGCACGGTCGAGGGCATTTCAAAGATTTTCAATTGGATTAAGGTCCGGCGAGAAATCCGGCCACTTCCATACGCGTAATCCTCTCACTCTCCAGAAAGTTGTCAACGATGGCAGCTCTATGGGGACGCGCATTATCGTCCATTAAAACGAAAGAAGGACCTACTGCTGCAGAGTACAGTTTCACAATGGAGTCTAAGACTTCATCTCGATACTGTACAGCTGTCACAGAACCTCGCCTGAAGATGTGCAGATCGGTGCGATATCCAAATGAAATCCCTGCCCAGACCACGATGCTTCCACCGCGGAATGCGTGATGTTCGGTATTGTTTTGGGGCCAATTGTGTGTGCATTGTTCCCTGGTTACACAGCTACAAAAGTCGTAAGTCACGTTTTTATAAGTCCATAGGTACCAGTGCGTTTTATTTATTTTTTAAAATAATATATTTTTATTGAACTAATTTCCACGTTCACCCAGGAGGTATAGTTCATGAACGCGTTACCCCTTTTTTAATAAAGCAGGCGGGTTCCCCAGTAGGCATATTTCCTGCTGTACTTTATGTTCGATTCATAAAGCCACAAACAAGTCGAGAAATCGTACTATGAAAAAAAGTCAAGAGGTCACTGTCTCTAAGTTACAAAGCAAAGTGATATATACAAAGTCTTAGTCACGCAGTAACAGTCATAATGTCATAATCGAGAAGTCACAGTCAGGAAGTCATAGTCAAGAGTCATAGTTTGGAAATCCTATTCAGGAGGTCCTATTCAGGAAGTCACAGATCGGTAAAGTCACACATTATTTGTCATTATTTTCTTCTTAATTGGTGAAGCAGCGAAGAATGCGCTTGGAAATAAAGCCTTTAAAGCGCATCCACTTCCCGGTGTCTTCCCGGCCCTTGCTGAGTGGGGTGGCAGCTGCTTTGGGCTGGTTGGTGGCGATGCACCAGGCGATGAATAAAGCCACCTCTTCTGGTCTTCCTTCCAGCATCCCGGCGTATGTGATCCCTCAGGAGACTGCTGCTTCTGCAAGAACCTCGAATTCTGTCTCCTCCTGGATTGTTGCAAGGGATGGATGATATCTGCGCTTTGTCACTCCTTCAAGTGGAAACTCCATTTTATAAATCGTTTCAAAATCACAGCTTTTTATACTACAAACAGCAGTTATTTCAAGATAAATCTCGATAAACGTCAAATTATCAGTTTTTATTTGTTTGATCTGAATCAAATCTCTTTTGCAATTAACTATTATACAGTTCATTGTTACAGTTTTTTTTTTTTTTTTTGGAAAATGTATTATTGAAAAGACATATAGAGACTCGTAAGAAGCATTGTTATCCCCCACCTACAATACTTCATCCATTAAATATTCTATTTTTGTGAAAATCTTGCCCTATAGGCAAATTTCAATAAGTATTTATTTTATTAATATCAAATTTTACATAGTGTACTATAATGTCATCGGGTTATTAGGAAAAAATTAAAGCATCGTTGATGAAAATATGATATAAAGCTCAGCTGATGACCAAAATGATTCAAAAGCTGTGCCAAATGGACCACATTTCATATAAACATTACAAAAAAAATAACAATAATATACAAATCAGAAAATGTACACACGCATATCTGTACGGTATTCATTAAGTCAATTATGCTTAATATTTTACCATGTTCCTTATGAATTCCTATATCAAACAATTATACATTTATATCATCACATAGTTCTACATAACATCTGTATTAATAAGCGGTCCAGTAAACAGTTGCGTCATCAACATTGACATTGTCTCATTAAAAGGCAACATAGCAAAGCATATATTTGTATCCTTATAATTTAATATCCCAATTAATGGGAAATAAATTGCAATTTGGGAAGTCATGCCTGCTCTCACCAATTTCTAATATCATAGAGACCTTTAATTTGTATTAGATCCTAAATAAATCAGGTTTTACTATAAATTCTTTATATGCAATGCCAACTTTTATGTACAATTGTAATTTATTTGATTTTTAGCTCAGACCAACTTGTCACATTGTTTAACCTCGAACGAAAAACGATCGATTCCGTGCCATTTACTCCTTTTTTCTCTAAAAATAAATTTCATGGACTCGTTACCGATGGCAAGCCGTTCTATCTGCCAAGTTTCATTTCGATTGGATCAACTCAAATAAGTTATTTAGTTCCCCAAAGTGTCTATAGAAGCGTGTGTAAAAGCGACCTTGTACTGATATTTCCCATGTGTTTTTCAACTTCGTATAAATAATAATAGTCTTCTCAGAGTAACTGGATTATAGTAGTGATTAGCGTGTTAGGCTAGTAAGCTCCAGCCCAAACACCAGCCATTTCAAATATTTTGAAAAGATTTCCAATTTCATAAAATAATTAAGTGAAATTCAAATACAATATATTATCTTCCACTATGTCTCAATTACCTTGAAAATCTTCACATAAAATTAAATCATAACAAAATATGGCACCATTAACAGAAAAAAACCAAAACCAATACTAAATATCCAACTCGATGGCTTCCCAAAAACTGTCCAATCGGGACCCTATGTGTAAAATTGACAGGTGACACGCCCCCTTTCCCTGGCTTCCTGGTTACCCTCTTTCGCAGGTGTTCATGATGTAACGCATGTATTGTACACTAAAGCCACGATATTTTAGTTCTACGCCAAAGCCACGTACCTTTTCCCATACAGTGTTTCTGATCTAATTCTATACAAATAGCCTTGCTATTTCAATCTAAGAGTTGGAGAAAAATTTATTGCATGGTTCAGAGGCAAGTTCAATATATTCAGTTAGTGATAAAATAAGTGATGTCCTTAAATACGTCCTCACGAACCCATCAAGTTCATCCACCTAGTCTCTTCCCTGTGGTAAAAGTGAAAAGTTAGCGCCTATGATTGAAAGTTACATTCTATAGAGTGTCTATAAAACAGAGACATCCCCACACATTAGCCAACAAATAATATACTTAAATCCGTTATCCCTATAATAAAAATCGTTGTGTTTTTATAGGTAATTTTTTGTACATAGCAATGGTCCATCAGAATTTTCCAATGCATTGAATTTCTTTTTATCAACATTTATATAATTCTTTACTAAAACTCACTTATTTGGATATTAATATTTTGAATAACAAAGAAATTAAATGAAGTCCTTGAACATAATTTACTTAATCGGTTTTAAAATTTTAATTATCTTTAAGCAGTATTTTTCTCGAAAACATCGTCTAAATATTCCGTTTTATAAAGTTCTACAAATATGTCTTGATAAAAAATTAAAGCATAAAAACAAAGTTTTTAATGCAAGTCCTTTATACGCATTGTTGACTTTTAAGTGCAATTGCAACTTATTTAAGTGATTTTGAGCTCAGATCGACATCTATGAAGAAAACCATTAATTCCATACCATGGATTATTTCTGTTTTTGTCACAACTTAAAAATGAGCTGAGAATTGACTGATAGATATTGTCATTGACAACGATTCTATCTGCCAATTCTCAACTCGATTGGATGAGGCAGTGTGTTAATTAAAGCTGAATGGAAAATTTACTAAAATATGACGGAAAAACATATAAAACTTGACTTCAATTACATTTCAGTAACATGTCATTAAACATTAATTTAAAATTATTTAAACCATAATCAATAACCAATGAAATATTATTTAACAAATAAAATTACTTAGTCATTAAAATTAGTTACATATTAATTACAAATTAATTATATATTGATTAAAAATTAATCATATATTTATTAAAATTTATTTCGTAATAATTAATTTTTAATAGATATTTTTTCTACTTTTGCACTAAAGTTATTATTATTTCAGTCAGCAAAATAATGCTTAAAGCCCCCCCCCCCCCAAACATTGACATTTGCACTGTTCAGTACATTTCCACCGAGCAGTTCTGCAAGCTCATTTTTTATCAAGACATGTCCTCCTTCGTCCCCCCCCCCCATAATGATGACTCTGCATATATTAGTGAATAAATATAGTCTGATACATTTAAAGATTGTTTAGTTGTAATACCTGACCCCAAATAAGTATATTTAGACACTAAGTTTGTGATCCTAAGTGACTTAGCCGAGATATTGACAATATACTGATGTTTCAAAATGACAGCCATAAAATCCAAGATGGCCGCCGGAGAAGGTGGATCCTATCAGAATTTAAAAGTTAAGTACCTAACTAGTACCTGGAAAAAATGTATATAAGGGATTTACATTAAAAACATTACTTTTATAGGTAAATTTTTTATCAAGGCATTTCCCCTTTCACCCCCCCCCCCCGATAGTGACGACCCTGCATATATTAGTGAATAAATATAATCTATACATTTAAAGATTGTTTAGTTATATTACCTGATCCCAAATAGGTATATTGAGACACTAAGTTTGTGATCCTAAGTGACTTACCCGAGATATTGACAATATACTGATATTTCAAAATGGCCGCTATAAAATCCAAGATGGCCGCCGGTGAAAGTGGATCCTATCAGAATTTGAAAGTTAAGTACCTAACTCCCACCTGGAAAAAATTTGGTGCTTTTATCCGGCGTGTCCACATTTAGGCGAAATTCGTCTTTAAGCGACCCCATTATATTTTTAACAATTATATGTTTATTGTATTTTAAAGAAGGACGGGAGATGAGGGAATCAGAATCATTTCCGGACGGAGTCGACGAATCCCTTACATAGAGTACTCTATAAATAGAGTCCCTTCAATAAATGAGAGATAATCCAAAAACCAACACCCAGCTGCTTATTTACAAGTATATCACATATGTGTTACATTGCGACTTATTTGTTATTTTCATTGTAACAATTTTTGGGAATAACACAGGCTGTAGCTGCGATATCACATGCAAGTCGTAAAGTGACATTGCTGTGATATCCCACGCAAGTCACAGTGTGACTGTGAGTTAGTCGACAAAAATAATTCGTTGCAGTGACGTAGCTGTGACAAAGTGAGTTATTAGGGAAATAATATATCTGAAATATTTATATCATTTGGAATCTGTTAGCAGGGTGTGACGAGTCATGAAACAGTGATTTAATTTATAATTATGGATATTATTTATGTAGTAACTTAGGGGGGGAAGAGAGGTACAGGTCTTAATCGCACCACAATATAATGCAATATAATGAGTTTAATGCAAAACAGTATAATGAGTGTAGATAGCAATATAATAAGTTTGAATTAATTGGCAGTGTTACCGTCTCATGGAAGCTCTGTAAAACAAGCATTGTAATGGGCAGTGGGTTTTGTTAACGCAGTAGAAATGAAATTCCCAGGGTGTGTGAAAATATATCAGTATGACGCAGTGACCAGCAATAGTGTGCGTTCTCAATATGCAGTTCAGATACTTGAATATTAATTAACTTACAAGGTTGTCGAAATGTGGAAGTAATTGAAAGAAAGCGATGATCGATGAAGGGATTAAAAGTAGAAGACGCTCTTTAAAAAGAAAAGTTAAATTAAAATGCGATTCTAAAATAGGTTTGTCATTACATATATCATAAAACTTTTGAAATGTTATGTACTCTCAATTCGCGATAACTCGAAGTCTCTTAAGTAGAATATTCGTTTACCTCGAAGTTTTCATTAGGTCCCAAGACAATTTAATGTTTTTCAACACTAAATTATCTCCCTATCTCGAAGTGTACATCTTCTAAGTCGAAGTTTTTGTGAAAATCTTATTATCATACCATACAAAAAAAAAAAAAAAAAAAAAAAAAAAAAATAATAATAATAATAATAATATTAAAAAATCTCAATAAAAATCTAAAATAAAATTTTTATTTTTTCCTCTTTACACCGTGTTTTACAATTTAACTTGTTACTGTGAAAAACCCCTTTTGCATTGACGCGTACAGAAAGTAAACAGGCTGTTGCTTTTACATTCCATTCCATATTTAAAGTGTGAGTCAATTGTGTTGGTTTACGTTGGCTTTGAATAATGTTAAAACGTAAATTGAATACGCTTAGTTCAACTCAAAAAGTTAAATTGATCAATGAAACTGAACAAAATCTGCCATGTAAGGAGAAAGACGTTGCTTTAAAAAACATAATTCCTTCTAATACTTTTTCAACCACTTTGGGGAAAAAAAAAGAAAAAAAAAGAAAAAAAAAGACGATTTTGAGAAGACATGCATCGAAACTCGATCCATCGTGTAAATGAGTGAAGGCCTTTCTTGTCGAAGCTGCGGTATTAAAATAGTTTGAGACATATCCAAACCAGAATTCCAAAATCCCTCTTAGTGGAATGATGTTAAAAGAAAAGGCGAAGGACTTTACTCATTTACTTAAAGTTGAAGTGAAGGATGGCTAGAAAAGTTTAAAGCAAGACAAAATATTGTCTTCCGCACTCCACATGAGCAAAGAAAAGATGTCTGATGAAATATGCCTTGAATAGAAAATAACTGAGTGACATAAGTGACTTCCGATAACTCGAAGACTTTGGTCAGTCCCTTGAATTTCGAGTTATCGCGAGTTGACTGTATAATTTTGATGATCTACTAAAAATGGACATGCGGGAAAATAAAATTTTAAAATGACCTTAGGGCCTGATGATGCCAAAATTAATACCTTACAATTATAAAACAAAAACATTTTCGGTATTTTAATTTTTATCGATTGAATCAATGCATTCTATCTATTAATTCAATGCATTCTATCAAATTTTGACGACTGTCACTGTCACTAAAAGGTCGCTTTTGTGGAATACTAATAAACCAATTTGGCGTCATTCAATCGCGCTGAAATAGCATTTAACCGATTATTGAAGAAACTCTTTCCTGTTTCCAAAATTGTTTTAATGAATAAATAATAAAATTGTTTTAATTAAAATAAATAAAAGATATTTGGGAGTGAGTGCATAAATTCACACGAATTTTTAATGAATAAATTTTGGAAAGTAGTTTACCGTATATTTTGCTGATAGAGATGTTTTTAATACTTAAAATTAAATGCCGCTACAAAGCACACGCTGGCAACAGAAACTGCTCTTTGTTAAGGAATATAAAAAATTGCATTGACTTTAAAGGATTTATATTAGACACTTTTTTACGGTTTATATTGTTTTATGAACTAAAACTGGAATAATAGTTGCAACTAATTGCAAAAGTTTCAAACGAGACAAATAAAAACTTTTTCAAAAGTGACAAAACGCTTATTTGATGAGTGCGTCAGCACGAGTAAAATAATTTACAGCTTTTAAAAAAGTAATTTTGTACAAGCTGCATAAAATATTTTTTATAATCACTTGCAAACAATATTTTAATACATATTAATATTAATAACCCGAGTGTATGAGAATTTCTTATGAAAATGCGGAATTTCTATACCAAGGCTAAACAAAGTTCAAGTTCGAGGCGTGCAGTAAAGACTTGATTGCACTAGTGCGATATAGCTACTTTACCACACGCCCCGTGATAAAGTGTTGCTTTCGACATGATTTTTTATTAAAAATGTTCAGTTTTTTAGCCAGTTTTTAAAAATAATTATGTATTATTTAAGAATAAAAAAAGGTAAACAATTAGTCGAAAATGATTAATTTCAACTAATTAATTGCAAATTCAATAATTAGTTGATAAGGGGAATGTGAAATATAATTAGTTCAATGGGAAATATAAACTACCGCTGATGAGAAACGTTGGAGTGTTTGTACGATAGCTATAACGCTACTGATATTCCTGAGATTATAAAAGATTTAAATAATAATGAGATTAATGGAAATTGCTCCAATTAAAAATATTCAAAGAAAGGAATTATCGGTAAAAGAAGAACCAAAAGGATTTGAGCGATTCATTAGTGTTTTGGTTAAGCCCAAGAGCAATGAGCAGAAAAACTTTAGCAAAAGTCGTAATCATCTCACGAATTTACTAAGACTAAATCCTTTTATTCCTAATTATATATATATATATATATATATATATATATATATATATATATATATATATATATATAAATATAAAATTTTGTCAAAATAATAAAATGATTCAAGATAAAAAAAAATAAAGATATCATTATAAAAATCTTAATATGTTGACTTAATTTAATTTAAAAAAAATAAAATAAATAAAAAATAAATTAAACAGCAATTGCCTCCCTTCTTCTCCCGCGGATTTCTTATCGTGGTCAATATAGAGTTAAAAGAGCCGAAGCGAAATTCCATCACAACCTGCCTCGGACCCATCCCACTTCCGGTCCCTATTAAAAGCCCTCACCAGAACCACCACAAAGAATACGGACAACACTTCGCAGAAGAGTCCGTTATCAGCTTGCTATAAAGCGGTGACCACTTCCCGTCGGCCTCGCGTGTGTGAGCAATAAGCAAAAGAAGCAACCATGTCTTCTGCCTCCGAGAAACAGAAGCGGGTTCTACCCCTCTTCCAGCATGTGACATTCTCTACCCGGGCCAAGTTCGGGATGCGGGTGCAGCGGGACCCGAGGCTGGCCGGACTCGGACTCCTCGGCAGGGGAGTACTGTTCTCCTGTTTCCACGAGGATCACCTCAGGGAGGCCACTCAGCTGTACGAAGTGCTCATCAGTACGTACTGTTTTTAAATACTCTTTATTTAAAAATCGTTTGTGTGAACTTCGATTTTGTTTGATTGTGCAGGGCGAATCTCTGCAGGATTAATTAACATAATTGCTTTTATCGAATGGAGCTGAAACTTCGCAGATTGACTAGTTGTCGATTGCAATGATTTCTATCTAGCTTTTTTTTTTTTGGGGGGGGGGGGGGGTAATGTTGCGGAATGTTTTAATTTTTGGTGGTGCTTAAACACAATGAAAACTCGACCTAAGCTAAAAATTGCTCGAATAAGATAATTTACTATTCACATAAAAGTTGGCAATAAATAAGCAAGGCAAGGATTTATAGTAAAAACAACTTCTTTTTTATAGGTTAGCTTTTAAAACTTAGGATCCGATTGATGTACAGGTTATGCACATCAGGTACAGGTTATGTTTGTAAATCGATTCATGTATATCGCTTTGATTAACTCCACTTTTCATTTTTAGTATTTTAATGGTGATCGGAAGGAAGATAAATAATTTCACTATCACATTTTAAGATATTTTTTTGCGTGTGAAAAACTATGAAATGTTACTTTGAAACAGTGCATCGTTTGTTTGGAAAAAGACAGGTTAACGCAAGAAGATTAAAGATAAATTTTTTTCCATTTAATTGCACAGTTTTTACTCAAAATCCCCCCTTAACGTCGATTGTAACTTTGAATCGAATATTATGCATGATTTTAAGCTTTTAAACATAAAAACATAAATTTAACAAAAAAAATTTCATTTTTGGTTGTCTTTTTAACAAAGAATGTAGACAAAGACTAGTACACTTAATAGAAGTATTTTTAGTTTTTACTTTTGATTTTAACATTTACAAAGCGCTAGAAAGCTCTGTGCTTCTATCCGTGTGTTTGTATGAGGTCAACATTTACTGACAAAACTGCAAGTACTACAGATACGTGGGATATTTCGAATGAAAATTTAATCGAGATGAATTCCTATAAAAATTTGACTGTGATTGATGCAAAATCCGATCGGAAGAGGGTTTCCATTCCAACTACATAAGTAGTTCACATTCTGGTTGCAAATCGAGACAAAGAAATAGAAGTTGGGTATTCAGTAACAAGTCACACACACAAGTCATAAGTTTGTTACCAATCTTATTAAATTGGTGAATTTTTTGTTAATAAAATACTACAAATAAGCTGGGCCTCGTTACATAACGTTAACTTTATAATAAGAAATATTTCGGTTATTAATTTCACATACTTTGTATCTAGGTCTGATGTAAAGTGTGTGTAATAGGGATCTTTTAGTATAAGTTACTGTCACAACTATTTATTTTACTTATTTATTTATTTTTATTTATTTATTTTTAGGATGTATTCTTCACACTTTAAAAATTGTTTTCATGAAATGCCTATTTATTATGCAAATGTAAGATTTTTCTTATAATCAGTAATTTAATTCGAAAATTTTCGCTGATGTATATATATTTTTGAAACAAAATTCTAGAAAATAAATACTAAACCATTTTCAAAAATTTTAAACGTAAATTTAGTAGTAACTTTTACGAAATTAATAAATTATTATAGTTAAAGTTTTATACATACCACCTTTAAAATTGTGTCAAAGTAAACATTTTAACTTTTTTCAATTACCCACATGTATACGTAGGGAAAGTATAGTTTTCTACACTTTTTGGAATAACCTGATTTCAAAAAAGTGATCTAGAAAAAATGTCTGTCTTTGTGTATGTCTGTGGTCAGCATAGCTCCCGATCAAATTGACCTTCAATGTTCAAATTTGGGGTGCGGGTTGGTGATGGCACCGGGACCTACCATTAAGGTTTTCGTCAAAATCGCGCATGCGCATAAGGTAGCCAACGTTGAAAAAATTATACTTTTTAGTAATTGCTAAAAAACGGCTCTAACGATTTTGTCCAAAATCGCTGTGGTAATGCCTCTTAAGGTGTTTTAAACATCCCCATCTCCGAATTCTCGTATAAATGCTTCATTGGCGTAAAAAGTTGAAAAACGAATGCCTTTAACACAGAGTTGTATTTCCTTGAGCATACTTCATCAACGATAATTTTTTCTCATCTCTTCAGTTTCAATTATAAGAAAAGATAATATAAGAATTATTGCAAAGTATATCGCCAGAAACACCATTTTGGCGAAGTTTTTTTTTTTTTTTTTTTTTTTTTTTTTTTTAAGACCCATTATTTAAGAAATATTTAAAAAAAATATCGTCAAACTGGCCATTGATTCTAAATGTACGATTACAATATAAAAACGGTAAATTACCCTAATTGACATCAGTATTATAGCGTAATTGAAAGTTGTGCAATGTTCCACACCCCTATTTGAAGATCACTTTGTAATATTTTAATACAATGGTAAGTAGATTCTAAGAAAAAATATACATAAAAAGGTATTTTAACATGAGTTACAATGGTGCCTTTCTCTCCAATTTTATATAAAGTTTAGGAATTTTTTTTTTATAAATGTAAAAATACATCGATTTTGTTACGCTACAAATTTTTTTTTCTCCAAAATGTTCTTTTTCATTCTAAATATAATCTGAATAACATGTTTTCTCCTTCCTCAATAGTATAAAAGAAAAAAACATTTTTTACTTACCCATCCGTCCGATGTTAAGAGGAAGTCCTTGTGAGAATCATTCCCTATACTAGCTATGTTACAGTCTTCTAGCTCAGTGCATTTAGAAACTACTTTCTAGAATTCCTTGCAATTTTATGAGTAGGCAAGAAAATAATCACTTAATGAAATGACATAAATTGTTGTCATTAAATGTCGATCTATTATGAATGAAAAAGACTTTCCCTTAAAAGTATGCTTAAAAAAAAATAACGATGATTTTTTTCTTGACGCTTTAGCATTCATTACACATGAAAATTTTAAACCAAAAGTGCCAAAATCTGGATAATGTCTGTTCATCCGTTATTCCGCCTTGTTACAAACTACTCATTTAACTACTTATTCAATTTTAATGAAACTGTAAAGGAGCACTTGATTAGTAGAACAAATTGTTCAAACATGAATTGAGGTATGTTTTAGAATCTGAAAGCTAAGAATTCGAGATTATATTTTGTTTAACTTGGTAATAGTAAAGAATGGTTGCATAGACGTTTGAAACGGAAACAATATACAATAATGGATTGTCAATTTCTTTTATTTCCAATTAACTTATATAATTAATTTAAATTTACTTTTTTTAGATGTTCTTACACTAACATATTTTTTCTTCAAAATGGGTATTTTCCCTCGTATTGTATATTTTTTTCTTCAAAATGTATATTTTTAAACTGTCTGATGAATTTTTGGAAAGTAATATTTCCAAGTCCAATTAGAAGATATAAATCGGATTCCGTAAAAATCATAATGCCATTAACAGCCATATAATCATAACGCAAAAATGCCCTGAAATTCGCATTTTTTAAGGATTAATCAGATCGATGTATGCATTTTAAATTTTTTATATTTATTGTATTTCAATTTATAAGATTAACATATGAAAGAAGGAAAATCGCTGGCTTGCTTCCACACGTTATTGAATACTTATCTGATGTTAATTTTACAGGTTTCATAACTAAAGCGTACAATTGGAATTCTCAAAGTTTTTTTTTTATGCCTAATGTGGATGGAATAGTTGATAATAAAATATTAATAGTGATAATAAAATATTAATTCATCTTGATAATCTTTTGTTTTGCGGGAGAGCATTCACTCTTATCAAATAAAGTGCTCGAATTTAAATTTACTTTTATATACCTGTTTGGTTGAAAATGTGTTGTTATATACATTAAGAAAAGAAGTAGAATTCTCAACTTATTTTATGGAGGTACAGGACATTAAATTTGCCTAATTGTCATTTTTTTATTGTATTAAAAATAATGTTGATAGATCTGAATTGAAAGAAATCAAAAATTGAACTTTACCTGAATCAAAACTTTTAGTATTGAATAATTAACACCATGGCAGATGCTTCTCAACTATGATATTCCAAAACTTAAAGTGCAGCTTTCTAGGTGATGATATTTTACCCACTTTTTAAAATTTGAATGGATATAACTTTAAAACCATATATTATAATTGCATGAACATTTTTACAGATATTCTTTAAATATATTTCTTTAATTTTTCTTCTTAAATTATTGAATTATGGATACATAAAAAAAAACAAATCTAGAATTTTGGAAAAAATCTTTGAGGAAAATTTATTTGAAGTTTTCTAGTTAATTTTTTTTTTTTTTTTTTTTTTTTTTTTAAAAAAAAAACCTTACTATGATTCTATGATTAACAAAAATAAAAAAAATATTGACAAATGGATTTATATTATCAAATTATTGATTATATGGACTTTAAAAAATTCCAGAATTTTGTTAAAAAGTTTTGATTAAATATTATTTTTAAATTAAACGACTGAAATTTTAAAAGTAAGTCTAACGATGATTAGGCAAAAAAAACAAAAAAAAACAACAAAAAAAACACTATTTAAGGAATATTTGCAAGATATATAGTATACAAAATTGTAAATTGAATATTAAGGTTTGGACTTGTATAAAAAAATAAGAATTTTCAAAATTGTGCAAAAATCAAAATTAAAAAAAAAAAAAAAAAAAAAAAAAAAATTAATAAAAAAAAAATAAAAAAAAATTGCAGTTTAGTATGAAACTGTTTGTTCAATTACATCTTATCAAAAAATTTAAGAATGACTCCTTTAAAACTGAAGATTTTATATTTGTATGTCTTATACCAAAAATTAATAGGTTGCCATTAAAAATTGAATTTGAAACAACACCTGAAATGTGGTCCTGGCTACTATATGACTTTTCAATCTCTCTTTTTCAGCCGCACCATCTTTCGAGGAATTTCTTGATCTGTGCCATCAGTGCCGTGACTACGTGAACGAAGGTCTGTATGCATATGCCGTCTCAGTGGCCGTCCTTCACAGGAAGGACTGCAGGGGGGTGAACCTGCCCCCAGTGCAGGAAATATTCCCGGACAAGTTCGTGCCAGTAGAGACACTGTTCGAGGCTTACAAGGCGACACAGACTCATAAGGAAGACGAGGTAAAGTACGATACACTTTCGTGGCATGGGGAAATCTCGATTATCAGGCTCAACCAGAAAACTTCATGGAAGGGGTTTTCAATCAAGGATTAAGTGTACCATTCTGCATAAAATCAACGCACATGCAGACTTTTATTTTATTTATTTTTTATTCTGTAGCAATGTGCGCTAACGAAAGTCGAACCAGGGACTCCTAGATCCGTAGACATGAGTTCTAACCACTAGGCAAAAGTAGTCATTAGTGCCTAGGTGTTGTATCTGTCTTTTGTATCACCATAGCCTCTTCCCAGTGAGTCACAAAGGGGTGAACGATTGAGTTGCTTGCGTGTGAGTTGAGTACGTTGCTTGAGAGTTGAGTGCGTTTGGCAGTAAAGCGCTAAAGATGGCGTGATTTTTCAGAAAGCGCCGATAAATGGCAGCATGATTCAGTTGACCAGCAGCCACAATGTAGCGATGTGCGCTAACGAAAGTCGAACCAGGGACTCCTAGATCCGTAGACAGGCTTTCTAACTACTAGGCAAAAGTAGTCATTAGTGTCTAGGTGTTGTATCTGTCTTTTGTACATGAGACCACCATAATTCCGTTTGTAATTATCAATATTTTTTGCAGTTTCTTGATTTTCGACCTACAATTTCACAAAATTTAAAAAAATGCAAGCAATTTTTTTCATTATTTAAATTTTTTTTGGTGAAGTCTACTAACAGATGCCGTTGTTGAATGGGGAAAAAAAAAGAAAAAAAAAAAAAAAAAAGAAACACCGCTGACGATTTTTTCAAAAAAAAAAAAAAAAAAAGTTTTTTAATTTACAGCATCATCTACTGGTGTATTTTGTAACTATTTTTGAAAATCAATAGTATAAAATAGTTGAAAGAAAATTGATTGTAGAATTGTAAGTAAGTAAAATGCCACCTAACATCTGTGTTCCGTTTTTCTAATTCATTTTTCAAATATGTCAGTTCTTTTTGGGTATTTAAATTATTTCTGTCTACTTTTTCAGTCATAAAATCCCCCATCACATTCACGTTACTCCATAAAAAATATATGAAAATCATGATTTAAAAATTTCTGGTAATCATTGTGAAGAAACTAGTCAAGTTATACATAAAACAACTTTTTGTCTTATGTATAACCTGACTAGTATATCTTCTCTTGGAAACCAATTTTCTGAAAAAAGAATACAAAGAAGCAGTAAGCAAAGAATACCTACAAAAATATCTGGTAATGAAATCGGATTTGGAAACATAAACATCAACGAAAATAGATTTACAAATTTGAAAAGACATAATTGAGATCAGATTACCACTTAAAACATAGTCAACAATAAAACATACTGGAAGTTATATACGGAAGTTATATGTATTGCTATTTGCGTGTGTTTGTTAGTGAAAAATTTGGTAACTCTGGATAGACTGTAGTAGATATTCTTTGATGAGTAACACTAGTCATCCTGTGCCAATATGGCGACATACTTTTTCATTAGACTAACTAATTAAGTGATTTACAGATGGCACTTTTGTGTAATTTGAATGGACATGCAAAGTTTAAAACTTGGTTAAAATTGACCTAAATGTAAATTAAAATAAATAAATAAATAAATAAATAAATAAATAAATAAATAAATAAATAAATAAATAAATAAATAAATAAATAAATAAATAAATAAATAAATAAATAAATAAATAAATAAATAAATAAATAAATAAATAAATAAATAAATAAATAAATAAATAAATAAATAAATAAATAAATAAATAAATAAATAAATAAATAAATAAATAAATAAATAAATAAATAAATAAAAAAAGTGTGACATCTATTTAATACTTACAGCTTTCTCATAATTTAAATCTTTGAAACTTGATTTATTGATGTTAGTATTGTAGGATTCCTCATAGAGTGAGTTATGGATTTAATTGCAGTTTAATTTTACAAAACACGTCTACGTAATTAGAGGTTGTGGGCCTATTAGTAGAATATCAATCTATCACATCATGACTTGCGATTTCTGTAGGATTTAAATACGTATTAGGATGGATGCTATTGCATTGATGTATGGAGGCTGTAACTTTTACCCTTTTTTTTCTAAATTTACAATATCCTTGAAATTTAGTTATTTTAATTTATACTTGGGAACATTTTAAATTTATATTTGATTAAAGGTACTGTTTTTGTAAAATCCCTTCAATATGTCTTAGTTAGTAAAAATTATCACAGTAATTTCACTGACATTTTATTTTTTCTACAATATTTAAAACTCAGTTCAACTGATAATTTCACATAATGTGTTGCTGTGAAATAAAGGAAAGAGTTGAGAAATTTTTGTGCATTTAAACAACTAGTGACAAATTATTTAAAAAATGTTTTCGAATTTAGAAAATTTTGTACATGATATTATTTTAAAATCATAGTAGAATTAGTTCGCACTAGACTACCATACAAAATTCTATAATCATTGTTTCTTTCTCTTATAAATATAAATAGATGGCAGCACCACATTGTTTTTTCCGAGTGCCAATATACAGCATTATACTAAATTTTTTTATAGTATCATTAAAATGCCCTCTATTTTCAATACTATATATTTTCTAAGGACAAATCACTAAATTCAAAAATATGCATTATAAATGTATTTTTGATTCATGAGAGTATGATTTTTTTCTTTCTTTTTCGAACAGCCTTCCTTCTGAAATATGCATGATTTCATGAGGCAAATTCAGAAATTATATCGTTGTTGTAAATAAATTGCACAGTCCGTCAACGAAGTTTAAACACAGATAAAAAGAAATAATAAAATTAAAAAAAATATCTTTTTATTTTACAATGCTTAAGTTAAATGTAATTAAAGTTAAAGAAAAATAATTTATTTCATTTGGATAGTGATGGATATTTATTAAAAATTGCGAATATTGTAAATTTCTTTAAAATTCTCTGAGTTAAGCAATTTTTGTAAAATTTAAAAAATACTTCATTGCTTGGTATACAATTGTATGCAAATTTAAGCATTTTATTTCAGTAGGTTGGTATATAACGTCCCTTCAACGTTTTCAGCCAAAAAGTAGCGAAATCAGAATTGTCCCCTCCATATTTCTTATGGCTCATATTCAGTACTATGCCCCTTTTGACCAAGTTTTCTTGATGGCAGATCTTTTAAGTGTTAGGCTTGAACCAAAATATTCTTGTTGGTAGTTTTACCATCTTGGAGATTAAACTTACAAAATAATTTTATTTGTTCGCAACTAGTTCTGAGAATGAAGATTAGTGTGGTGGTCTTGTGTACAAATAACAGATACGACTCCTGGACCCCAGAGATCTCTTTTGTCTAATGGCAAAAAAAGCTATCAGCACATTACTGGTGACTATCGGACAACTGAATCTTGCTGCCATCTATCGGCACTTTCTGAAAATACTGCAAGACTTCCACAATATCATCTCAACAATATTTGGCGACTCACTGCCAAACAGCAAGCAAACCTCCGGCGGCTCACTGCCGGACAATCGATGGGACTCACTGCCCCACGCGCTCAACTCAGGCGCATGAAGCTCAATCGTTAGTCCCTTCGAGACTCATTGGGAAGGGGCTATGTGGTGGTATCATGCACAAATAACAAATAGAAATCCTAGACACCAGATATCTCTTTTGTCAAGGGGATAGAGTATCTAGTTGGGGAACCAAAGGTCTCACGATTGATCCCCAGCGACTACAGAAAAAGCTATTACGTTTTAATTAGTAATTTACCAATAATACAATTTCAGTGTACATGGTTTTGAAATAAGGACATAGTGTTGAAAATAAGTGAAATGTAATTTGGCGAGATCTATTTCTTCCCGTTCCTTTTTTTGGAATGAAAATTGACGGGAACTTTTTTTTTACCCTCTTAGTGGTATCCTGATATATAGTTTTTTTTAATTTTTTTTATTTTTTTAAATGGAGCATTGTTGGCAACAGTCTAATGTAAACAGATGACTGTTCTAAAATTCAAACATGTTTATCATGCCTAATTTAAACTTTTAACGCGTTTGAAGGTATTGGCATTCACTGTAGGTGTAATGGAGAACGACTCTTTCTGGGATAATACTCTAAAAGAAACTGCGGCTGGACTCAGAAGAGATTCTACGCCAAGGCGATTAATGCCAATAAATTGTAGCAGTTGCTACAATTGATTTTTTACTTACAGTTGTAATGCCTCAGATTGCTCTATTTTTGCACTAATATAAACATCATAAGAGGCTCTGGGTAGTTTCCTGTTATGCGAATTAGGGCTTGAGGGCATTGTAAATTAGAGAAAAATAATTAATCATCAATGTACTCTCTTTTTCAGGATGTGATCATCAATATTCAGAAGACGGGCAACATCATGGACCCAGAGTTCAACCTCTCCTACTACAGGGAGGACATCGGAATTAACGCCCATCATTGGCACTGGCATCTGGTTTACCCAGCCACATGGAGGCCAGAAATCATCGGAAGGGTTAAAGACAGGAAAGGAGAACTCTTCTTCTATATGCACCAGCAGATGTGCGCAAGGTAAGCCTATAGGGAGAGGGCATGGTTGTGGCGAGTCATGAAATAGTATATTTAGTTGCAGTCATGAAAATTATTTATTTAGTTGCTTGGAAGAGAGAGGCGCAGAAATTAGTGAAAGAATGACCCTAGTCGTCTCGTGAGAACTCTGGAAACAAGCTATAACATGTGAGTTTGTGCCCAGTTCTGCAGAAATGAAAATATAAAGGGTGTGGGATTAAATAGTATGACACAATGACGAGCAATGATGTGAGTTCTCAATACGTGGTTCAGATTATTGAATCAATTAATATAAATATAATTCTGGAAAAGTGTTGATATACACAATCCTTCAATGTCGAAACGAGAGAAAGTAATTGAATGAAGGCGGTGACACGAGGAAAAATAAAATAGAAGATGTTCTTTGAAAGGAAAAATTGAATCGAAGTTGATACTAAAATAGATTGTCCTTACATACATATTACCCAGTTTCGCAAAACCTGTATTTCAAAGATTTGTAGTATTTCAAGATTAATCACTAATCTATTTACTGTACTGGAGCAAAAACTAACCTCTTCCCAGCATTATCTCTTCATACGCAACAAATGGAGTTATTGATAAATCATTTTCAAAAGGATAATTCGGAAATTCAATTAATAAAATTATTGCTATTGGGATGTAGCTTGGCACTATTTTAGTTTTTTTTCTCTTTATCACTGCTTTTTAGATCAACAACTTTATACTTTTTGTAATATTTGTTGACAGAAAAATTTCATTAAAGTACAATAAGTATTTGCATGTAGTTATAAAATAAAGGAATTTCAGGTTTCAGCTATCTGGACGTTTTAAAGTATCATATATTTGAAATGACTCTAAATTTAATTTATAAAAAAATAACATTTCATTGTTTTGAAAGCTTTGATCCAACATTTTCATAAAATAAGGATTTTTTCTCCATCAAAAACTTTTTAAAGTAATGTAAAATACTATAACATTGTATAAAACTGTTCATATAAATCAAGAATTTTGGACTAAGACAGTTTCATGTTGAATTATTTTTGCTTAAAGAATGCTTATAATGAAAATGAGTTTTATTCTAGACGAGTCATTTTTTGGTGAAAATATATAGGTATCAATACATTTAAAGTTCTGCTTAGATAATATTATTTTAAATATGTTGCTAGTAATTATATTTATTGTGCATGATAAGACATAAATTTTTGTTGCTGCATATGGTTACACGTAAATATAATATTTCAGATATTGGAAACTTAGAAATGTATCAGTATACTATTTATATATTTTGCACTATTTACTCTTAATTTTAAGTTGCGATTCATTTATTTGTCTAATGTTTCAATTTACAGTATATTAGGTAAGTTTTTTTTTTTAAAAAAGGTAAGTATTTATTAAAACTATAAAGTGCTTGCGCGATATTTAAAAAGGACTTTGAAAGGGTGGCTCCTGATCGGTTTAGGCAAGTGTATATTCAGAATTTAAGGTGCATAAGTTTTAAAACCAACTTAAAGAAGTATAATTAAACTTAAAATTTCATAGGGAGTACTTGAGGGTTATAGGCAAGTATTTGAATGCAGGTGGCTTATGAGTTATTTGTATAAATATTTTCGAAAAATAAAATGTACATTGAATTTAATTATAAAAGCACTTGCCTACAGCCCTCAGGTGCTACCTTTTCATGGTAAGTAAAATAAATATAATTGCATAAACATATATAGAAATTCAGACATAAAACATGACTTTAAAAAATTAGATACAAAATTATATTGAGTCTTTAATATGAAACAATAAGACGGAGTTTAAGCACACAAGATAAAGTATGAAATTAAAAGTACCAAGTAGGTAAAAATCATAAGTTAAATTTTCTGTTACATTTTTAGTAATAAAAAAATTTCATCTGCTTTTAAAATTTAAATTTCACTTTATAAACAAAGATTAAGAAATATCTCAAAACTTACTACTTAAATATCAGAAACAGATCTTTGATTATAACATCTACTTATAGACTAATTTTCTGATTTAAGAAATATCATAGTCCAAGAAATATGGTTCTGTAAAATTTGTTTCATATGGTCATATTATTCTATATTCTGAAAATTTTAATTTTAAATTAATACTACTTTATTTCAATTTAAAATTTGTCAATAGCCATATAAGTATAGCAAATGCATTAATCACTAAATAAATATGTTTCCTGAACAATTGCGTCATAATACAACTAAATGCGTGAAATTCGACTAGAAATATCATGCGTAGCACAAAAGTTCGTAATTGAGTCTTGGAAATCAATTTACGATTAGCTTTTTTCCTGAATGATTTTAATGCAATAAGTTTTCTTAGGTATCCCATTAACGTAATTAGTTTGTATTGAAAATTCTGAAGCATATATTTGTGTGACACTTGTTATAAAAACTACCAGGAGCCACTCTTTTGACTTCACATCCTCATATCAAGTTTATGGTAAGTACTAAAATTTCAGTCATTTTCACATAGAAGCTATTCTGATTTCGATTTTTTAACTTTAAAACATCGATAAGGAAGTCAAACATTCCAAACGAGGGGTATGCAAATGTTTCATTTCCAATGTAGTCCCAACTCTTACATTTGGTACAAATGTAACAAGGGCAAGTGTAGAAAAAGTATGCTCTTTAGATATCGATTAACTAATTATAAGGGGATAGACATGTTTTAAATGAGGAATATCTCAATGTAGTCACAACTCTAAAATATGGTATGTATGTTAACATGGACAAGCATAGAAAAAGTACGGAATTCCGATAATAACAAATTATAAAGGGGTCGACATGTTCCAAACAAGGAATATCACAATGTCCCACTTCTAATTTAGTCACTACTCGAAAATTTGATACGTATATCAATATAAGCAAGAACAGACAAAGTAAGCTATTCCAATTCTATTTAATTAATTTTAACAGATCGAAACGTTCCAAACAAAAGATATTCAAATGTACAATGTAGTTGCAACTGTAAAATTTGGTATAAATGTCAACTAGGGTTAGCATAGATAAAGAAAGCTATTCCAATTTTTATATTTGATAAACCAATTTTAGAGGGTAGAGATAGCATCAAATGTCCAAAATGTAAAATCATGTTTTTTGATTATTAAAATGCACAGAGTAAAATTTCACTGGTATTCAGCTAATTAGTAAACGCAAAATCGCTTAATACGATATCCCGTTTAATTCGAAGTAAAAGTGAGTTCTCCGTACGGTGATGCTCAAACTTAAAATGAATTTATTCGTTCAATGAGAAATCTCACTAATGATATCCCGCTTAAAACGAAAAAGGATTTTGCTCTTTAAAATACTATTTTTAGATGAAACCTTACAACGTTTCCAAATGCAGCAGGAGCAAGAAAATGCTTCATAGGCATAAAATATTTTAGAAGTAGTAGAAATATTTAAAAAAAATGTTATGCTAAAAATTTAAAGTGAATATCAATAACATACTTCTCTAAATAATTAGTTACTGGTAAATACATTTACTTGTGTTTCTAATGTATGTCTTGTTAAACTATTGTGTTAAATATAAGCCTTGAAATGTAAATGTTTTATAAAACACCAGTATTAAATACATATATAGCTAGTAGTTTAAATCTGCATTAATTTGAACAAAAAGTTTCTAGACTGTTAACACGAAATTCGGTTAACACTTAAAATTTCGGCAGTCCCATAGACCTCACGTTAAAGGGGTTTGACTGTATACTGCAAAATGGCATTTGTGATAAAATGTTTTAAATTACTCTACATAATTAGACATAATGCTTTAGGAATTCTAGCGGAGAATAAATATTTACCTCTGCACACTAAAAATGAAGTACATTATTTTGACTTGTGAGGACTTGGCCTGTAATTTACTTCGGGTAGGCGAAATACGTTGCCCTGGTTCAAAAGAATAAGATTAACAATTTCTTATTTGAAATACTAAATATGAAAAGTTGTCATGTCTTATTGAAGTCTTTAAGACCATGGCCCCTTACACTTAGTGATTCTTTTGTGAAGATGCAAATATATTTAAATATGGACAATACAAATTTTGGCAACTTTTTTTTTATATAATATACATATAAAAATGAAATTTTGTATATTTCACAGCAAATTTATCACATTTAATATCAAAAGTTGTTCGTGATGTGTTCTCCAGAATGGATAGGACATGTCTCGCCTAAGTTATTGTTGATAATAATACACCGTTGAAAATACAATCCAATTTGTCAAAAATATTTTTTGCAAAAGTTTAATCTGAAATATATACAGTTAAAATCATTAGTCAAAATAAATAAAATATTTATTCCAAATTCATTGCTAAATATGATAAGATTAACAATATTATTTACATAATGTTTACAAGGGAAGGATTATTTTTAGATGTGTATTAGTATAAGCTTTATTAAGAGTTTCAAACATTAAAAGGGAGAGGCCTAGATGCATTGGAAGTAAGGTAAGGAATTGAAACTCTACTGTAAAGCAGTGAGCTCACACTTATCAAACAATTTGCTTTATCATAGAAGGATCCGTAAGAACTTAATATCCATTTACTAGACACAATATTAATGCATAGTAACTGATGGGTAAAGCAAAATTCCTTAACGCTGATCAGTACAAATTGCTACGAGCACAGGCACCAACATACTTACCACTTATTAGACTCCTTTAGCAAACCTGACTTGTTGAGCAAAATATTTGTTTTATAATCAGTGCAAGTTCCACTATAGACTCATTACTAATCCCTCATTTTCCCTTCATACAGATACGACTGCGAGAGGCTTTCCAACCACATGCCTCAGATGATTCCCTTCCACAACTTCGATGAGCCCCTCGAAGGATACTCTGCCCATCTTAGCTCCAACGTCAACGGCCTCCCATACTCATCGAGGAGCGAGGGCACTAAGCTGGCAGACCTCAAGAAATGCACTGTTCAGGACATGGAGAGGTGGAGGGAAAGAATCCTTGCCAGCATCCATCTGGGAGTAGTAGTAGATCCTACCGGACACGAGATCACCCTTGACGAACAGCATGGAATCGATATTTTAGGTGACATCATCGAATCCAGTTACGATTCAGTGAACGTTCCATTCTTCGGAAGTCTGCATAACTGGGGACACGTACTGTTCGCTGCAGCTCATGATCCCGATGGCAGGTATAAGGTGAGTTGAAAGATAATTTTTTAGATGCTCATTTACGGGTATTATTTAGAAGGATAACCCCTCTTGGATTCGATTACATCATATTAGAAAGAAGATTGGTTAAGTCTTGTGCATATTGGCCGGGTCACCCCGTGGCACCTTTTATACAATTCTAAATATATAGCCGATCCGATGACATACGTACCAAATAGTTTTTTTGTTATCTTGCAGGCCAATAGTCATTGAAAAAGCCACCAGATTTGATGTATAAAGCAACCACAGGATTTATATCTTAAGTACGGGAAGGAGTGGTATTCGTCAAAAATACATGCTCCAATGTTTCAGTTCAATTCTTATAGCCTCTACTCAGGTTATCCTCGACAACATTCATGGTGTTTATATGGTTTTTAAGACAGTGACCGGAATAAAATAAATTATTATCCTACAGGATTTCTTATTCAGTCCGAGTGTAAACATCTGTGTTTGTTTTGTTCTTTTTACGTGAAGTGTAGAGATTGTCTGATACACTGAGATTTCCGCCACTCTATTTAAATTTCTTCTTCTATCCTAAGACATCCCCTTACCCAAGGTCGTGAATCGGGGGGATCGTTACTGGTTGTTAGTGGTTAAGTGGTTGTTAGTGATTTTCTGGATCATGAGGAGTTGAACGAAGGAATGCTGAAAATATTTATTTAAAAGTGGAAGTCGATACAATTTCATGCAAAATCAAGCCTATACAAGAGAAAAGAGATTGATATGTTTACAATGAAACAATGCGCAATTTTAATTCAAACAACGTCCTTTTTTTGGCGTCTAGTGTTCAAACTAAAAGATTAATTCAAGCATGTATAGTATTTGGTTACATTTCAGACCGGACTCGCAAATATTGTAAAATTTGATGGTTTGTTTTCCTGAAATGTCTAAAATTAGTTTTTGAGTATATTTTAAACAACGTGTTTCAAAATGCATGTTAAACATTTTTTTTTTTTTTTTTTAAATTAATTTTTAATTTTCTGAAAAGCCTTTTTTTATACATCAAAAGTATTTTTAATTTTAACTGTCTTTTTTAATATGTTTTCTTATGATTTGTTTGTTACGATAAACTCTAATTATATTAAGCTTTCGCGTCCATTCATACTTTTTCAGTTAAATCCAGGTGTAATGGACGACACTGCGACTGCTCTTCGAGATCCAATCTTTTACCGTTGGCATAGATTCATTGATGATCTCTTCCAGAGCTACAAAAAAACTTTGACGCCATACTCAAGTGATGAGGTAAGTAATTTTTAATTACACAATTTATAACTTAATTAAAGAAAATGTAGTAATTTACTGTTTGCTATGTAATTAATAAGAACTAGTTAACTGCAGCTACAGTCTTTTAAAAATATTACAAAGTCTGTGATATTCCAAAAACAATGAAAAAATTTAACAGTTGTGTAGTCTTCTGTAGAATCCAATGAATAGTAAAATATCAGTGAAAAACTCAAGCCAAGATTCAATAATGTTCTTTCTAAACTGCTACTTGGATGATGCAAATAATAATATTGTTGCTTACCATTTGTGTTATTCCTTCCTTAAAAATAAATAAAAAAGTTTATTTAACAAATATTATACATGTTTAGTTAGAATCAAGTAATGCTTTTTTAAGGTTAATGAAGACATCTATAAAAAGTGCAAAAAACTTTCTTTTACAATTTTTCCTTTTTAAGATTATTAACATATCAAACCTCGTTGACGCGAAGTCGAAGGGACCGCCGAAATTCTTAGCGTTAACCATCTAAAAACTTTTTCATCTAATTAATTCAGATTTAAACTACTAGCTATTTGTGTATTTAATACTGCTGTTTTTACTTCATGTCTTCATTTTTGCCAGTTAGCATCCTTTTCCTTGCAGGTTCAAATTGATTTACTACATAAACCTCTTTAATCTTTTCCCAATTTTTTAAAATCATTGATAAGAATGTTGCTGATGATTTTTATTTGGCCGTAATTTCTTTTTTTTAAAGAATTTATAATCAATGTTATTAAATGTTTTTTTGCTTCGTTTTTAACGATTATGATTGCTGCTTCCGACTCGAATATTGACAAGATTGAACATGCAAAGGCGACTGAGTTTAGTTTCTTAATTTACTATTGAATACAGAAAGTGTACGTGACGTCACAAAACCAGTTTACGGAGAGTTGCCATCTAAATCGTCCCAAACTCATTTAATTTTACAGCGATTTCCTTGAAATTTGAACACTCGACCATTTTGCCTGTTTCATATTGTTCCAATTTGAGGAATGTTTTCTTAACACCTTCAAATTTCGTCTCAAATAATGAAGACCATCTAAAAAAAGTGTTCTGATGAGCAAATGTTTTTCATTTTAAGTGGGATTTCATGCTATGTGATTTTGTGTTAAGCGAATAAATTAACGTTAAGTTCAAGCTTCATCGTACAGAAAACTGCTTATATTCCCCGTTAAACGGGTTTTCTTGTTAAGCGATTTCGCGTTAACAGGGTTCGACTATAACACAATCCTTAAAGTATCTCTCCAATAGCAAGGATTTGTCATCCAATGTTACTTAGTTACATGTTTTTCTTTTTTAATAATTATAGTTGGGCTTTGGAAATGTTAAAGTAAAGTCTCTCTGTATCAAAGCTGAGACACCCAATGAAATCAAGACTTTCTTCAAAGAAGATTACCTCGATGTTTCTCACGCTTTCTATTTTGGACGATCTGGATCTGTTAAAGTAAGTGTAATATATTTGTTACACATTCAAGTTAGACTGTTAAAAACTTAAAAATTTTGCTTTAGATGTGAATTTTAGTTCACATTTTCTCTCAGATACAATTAAAACAAGGTATTAAATTACAATTGCTGAAAAATATGCACATCCCCAATATTCTTGAAATTAATAGTATATTCTTCATGAGCTATCAAGTACGTTGTCTGTGTATAATTTTATTTTAGGATGAGAATTGTGCTATTATTGTTTTTCGTTGGTTTATAAACATTTCTAGCCAAGTGACATTGGCTTTAAAATAATTATTTGGCATTTTTATTACTTACTGAAAACGAATAGAGAGTGTTGGTGTTATTAGAAACAATAGTTTAACATTTTGAACTTGCGATCACTTCAATATTAAAATTCATATTCCTTATTGTCCTTAACCATTATTCTTTAACCCTGTTTTGTGGCGAAATTCTGGAAAACATACTATTTTATTGGGTAATGCAATCTCAACGCGCATCTTGGATATTAATAAGAATTTTTAGAAGCATTTAACGAACCAACTAATATTTTAGGTTCGGTACGAGCATCTAGACCACGAGCAGTTCACCTATAGGTTCGAGGTTGAGAACACTGGAACCAAGACTCGCCACGCTAAAGTGAGGATATACCTGGGACCTAAGCGTGATCACCTGGGAAATGAAATCAAGATTTCGGAACTGAGACGACTCATGATTGAACTTGACTCCTTCCATGTTGAACGTAAGTTATGTTCACTAACACTTGATGGAAAGAGGCTAAATTTTAATTTTGAAACAATTAACATAGAAGGCTTTGAATGGGTGATTAATTCTTTGTTTGCGAAAGTATTGCATAAAATTATTCTGCATTTTATGTATCTAACATGGATGTTTATGTATTTTTACCATTCTGTTAATAATAAGGGTAACTGCAAATGGATGCTTCTTTGCTTTTATCGTTAGATCAATTATTGCGAAACTAAAACCACTTCGCAATGATTACCAGGCATATTTACTTATAAAACCTTTGCAAGTCAATAACACGTTTTAAAGTATAAAAATGTATAAGCCACGATTTCTTTAATGTCCCATTCAATGTTTCACAATTACCCAAACCATCTATGATCTGAATTTGAATGGAAAATTAAGCAAAATGTATACTTAAGAACGATAACACTAGTTATTGAACAATTTCTAAAAGCATTACCTAAATTTTTGGCTTAGGTACCTTACTTTCAAAGACTTTAAACTTTAAAAGCCGGTTATTATGAAATGATCAAATAAGTTGATTAAATTACTTAACCATAAAAGCTATGTATCAATAAAAAAAAATGTAATTTCAAGAAAATATTTCTTTCATTGATACTAATATTGCTCAAGACACCACGGAGCAAATTAAATAAGAATAGCTATGGCGTATAAAAACAGCAGAAGTTTAATAGTGAATTTTTTTTTTACAATATTTGATATAGTTTCTTTGTATATTTTAGCTTAGTTATTTTTCTCCTAAAGGCCAGTAGTTCAAGGGGGGGGGGGGGAGAGGGAGAGATTGCAAATTAATACAAAATACACTTAGCACATAAATAAAGAAATAAAACAGGTTTTTTGAGTCACTTGACCCAACATTCTAACACAGGAACTACATATATCAACTTTAGAGTGGATGCTAAAATATTTATTTTTATTCAAAACGAATAAAGTTTTTTCACAAGTCCTTTCTTCTTCTCATTCAAATGAAGTTGTATATTGATAAAATGAAGCCTCAAGGTTGGTTTATATTGTTAAATTACAGGCTATTTTGTGATTTAAGAAAGTACAAACACAAATTTGGGAATTTTTCTAAAGAAATCTCAGATTTTTCCTTAAGTCACCAAATATCGCCTTCTGCAACAGCTGTCCAGAAAATTTACGGGTAGTTGTTTCTGAAAATATATTTTGAATTAATCATAATTTTTGCTCAACCTAATAAATGTTCAGTGATATAAGCGTTTTTAAAATGTCACATAGCAATAGTTTAATGCAAAACTCTTATTTTTTTCCTATCCTTCTAGTGAAGCCTGGCAAAAATATAGTGGAACGGCGTTCCATCGACTCCAGTGTAACTCTTCAGAAGCAGTTGACACTGAAAGAACTACTGAAGGGCGATGGTGCAGATAGACGAGGAGATGAATACTGCAGCTGTGGATGGCCAGACCATCTCCTGGTGCCAAAGGGAGATGTAGCTGGCTTGCAGTTCCATCTGTTCGCTATCTTCACTGACTACTTCGCAGACACGGTGAGTGGTTTATGGTTAGCTGTTTCATAAGTAAAGATAAAAGAAGCCATACTTTTTTCTTTGAGGATACACATACTTCAGAGTGGCCACAGAGCCTGGAAAATCTGGAAATCAGGGAAATGTTAGAGAGCTTTCATATTCTGGAAAAAATTGGGGAAATGTCAGGGAATTAAAAAAAAATTCTCAAAAATTGGGGGAATTTGCTATCATTGTTTGGAAGGTACGTTTCCCCATTTATCCGTATTTTGGAGCCATTTACCCAGATAATTGTGGTGGTAGTGTTAATTTCATGTTAGGAAATAATTGAAACTTTTCATTATCTCCAAACCTATTTTTTAAAAAATGCCATATTATGTCTTTGGCATACATGTTCAATTTGATTAGGATGTCTACACATCTGGAAAAGTTGGTGGAATTTGAAAAAAGTTTGCCGTAAAATCAGGGAATTTTTTTAGACTCTCTAATAGAAAATTATCAGGGAACTTTTCTTCCAGAATTTTGTTGCCCCCTATACTTCGACGCCATATTTTGTCACGTTATATAGACGTCTAGTCTTTTGAAACATTTAGGACCTGAAAGGCAAGATGTATCGTTGTGGTGCATTTTAATGTTTGCCTTACTTGTTATAATTATTATTCTTATAATTATTACTTATCCTAGTATCATCACCCTTTTTAACTCCCCCTCACTTTTAACACAATTTTTGCATTCATTATTTTTCTTGTAAAATACACACTAAACTCAAGCTGTCACCTAAGCTAATCCTAATCACTATTTTAACAATTATCTTCTTTATTCACTCATATCACTATTATCCAATTCATTACCTTTATGAAGTTATTTATATTATCATTGAAATCAAACTGCCAATCTTGTAAGTGTAATATCATTCATTATTTCTCTCAATTACACACTACCCAGCAGTTAAGCAATGATTCCAGTCATTGTTTCTCTTGTAATATCATCATTTCAATAATTTTTTTCATGGAATTATCTCTTTTTGACTTCAGGTTAATGACCACGGCCGTACCAACGAGTGCACAGATGCTGTGAGTTACTGTGGCGCAAAGGACCAACTGTTCCCCGACAAGAGACCCATGGGATTCCCCTTCGACAGAGAAATCGTCGCATACAACTTCGCAGAGTGGAGGCAACAGAACATGATCGATGTACCTATTACAATCAAACACATTGCTCAATAATGGCTGACTTTAAAAAAGGATTTGAATTTTTGGCTGCCTTCCACAAGAAAATTAATCAGCCCAATTAAAACTGTCGAGTGTATTTATTGAAATAAATAGTAACTGATTTAATAAAACGTTATCTTACCTAAAAAGTAATCATTTAATAATTGTAGAATTGAATATTAATTAACTAAAAGGCTATTGTGACAAGGAATTTAGATGCTTGTTGACTGATATGAAATTGATACATGGATATTATGATTAACGTTTAATGGATTATATATATTTTTTTAAAGTTAATTTTTAAGAATTACTGAAAGTTTGTTAGATGTAAAAGATTAAAACACAATTCAGAATTCCTTTGAACAGGTTTAGAACTTTGAAAATCCACAGAAATTTTTTTTTAATTGTAATTAAACTTAAAAATAACTTCAAAACTAAACTACCTAAAAGCAATCACAATTCCTTTTTATGATTAATTACCTTATGGAGAGTTTTGTTCAAATTAACGCTGTTCATTATGACTATAAGTAAAATAAATAATCCAGATAACACACTTTTAGAGTACCCTGAACCGACAAATTTTCTCATAATTATTTGTAGCTAATAATAATCTATATTTTATCTCACATTGAGAAAAAATATCGATAGTTTATTAGCTATACTCCTTACTAAAAATATTATAAAGTATTTAAAAATCGTGTTGAGCTTTACATCATTAAGCCTTAATCAATGAAAAATTTGGGTTTTGAATAACATACGGATTAAACGTTTGATTTTTTTTATAGAATAGTATATACGAATTGAATTATGTTAAAGATTGGTATGATTTTATATTTTAAAGTTTAAATTTCATCATTACGCGTAATTACGGATATTTTTGTAAGATGATAAATACATGCATTTAATAATATCGAAAACGAGTGTAAAGCTGATACATTGAAAATTTAAAATATTTTTATGAAATGAACCAATGCAATAAAACAAGTTGGCGACTAAATGAAAATAAAAAATGTTATAAAATCTACAATTATAGAAAGAAGTTAAACGAAAACTAAAATGTTTTTGTCCATTTAAGAACGGACAAATTATGCACGTTATTGTCCTTATAATTATCTTACACAATTTCTTTTTCAATTTTCGCTGAAATAAAGAATTATCAGTTAAAAATAGAACTAAAGGAATATGTTTTTATTATTATTAATCAGTTTTATAATGGTTGCATTCTGAAAATATATGCAAACATTTATTCAATTTTAAACCTAGTCTAATAATTTGTACCATTACATCACTGTTTTTTGTATCTTTAAATTGCCTGTTTCGTATTTATAGTAGCGACATTTTCCTTCAAACGAAACATGATTTTTTTTAATACATCAAGAAATAAAAAGAAATTAAGGTAATTTCTTTTATTTTAAACTAAGTAAATAATGTTGGATGTTTCGTATTTTAATGTAAGAGGAATTAATTATTATTTTTTTATTTACCATTAGGCATAACAAAACCTTTCCTATACATTTTCCATAACAATGCAGATTTATATAAATGATTAACTCTATTTCTTTTATAACTGATTTTTAATTATGTAAAAGCACTTGGTATTATTTATAACTTGTTATAATAAATTCTATCAACTAAAAAAAAAAATTAAAAATTATTGGATATATATCAAAGAAAAGGATATGTTTTTAAATTTATAATTTCAGAACTTTTTCTTTTATACATACATATTCAATAAATTAATAAAATATACATTTTACCTTTATCAAAAATATGTGTTTTTTATTTCAAACTACATTAAAATAGAGCATGTCTAAATATACCTTCATCTAATGAAGCATTATAATTTTAAATGTCTTGCACATCTAGTTTAATATCAAATAACTATTCCGCATATGATGTTTCTTATGTAATCAGGACCAGATTTAAAAAAATGATTACAATCGGTAAACATAACTGAGCCCCCCTCTCCTTCACCTCCATGAACGATCGTTGGTGATATTTAAATATTAACTGCAATTTTGAGTACCATCTTGAATAAATTAATGTCAAAAATTCATATTTTTTATAACTAATGAGTTATAAAAATATATTATCATATTGTATGGCATTAAATAAGAGCACTGAACAGAATATTGAAAGTTACACAATTATTCAGAATTTTTCAGGCATTTTTAGGGTCCCTAAAATTCGGGGTCACTAGGCTCGGGCCTTACGAGAAATAAATTAGACAATTTCCGTTATTAGTATGCATGCCTAAGGTATGTGATCAGTATATATGGCGATGTTTCTTAAAATAAAGAAACTAATCCATCATTTTGTATATATGAAATGTATAATTAAAGTCTTCTTACGTAAAAAGTCTTTAAAAGTAAGAACTCGTGCTCTTTCTGAGAGAATATCGTGCTTCTTTTGACTTCCGGAATATTTTTTTCTCCCTGCGACAACATGTGCAAGTTATTTGACGGATTAAACTGTGTAGCCATCCAAAAAAGAATTATTGATGTTGTGTGTCAACCAAAGGTTTTTGCATACCTAATTAAGGCGTTCCTTAAAAAGTTGTTTGTTTCAAACAAACAAGTGATAAAAAGTGACATTCGCAAAAAACTTAAATCCAAGTAGGGGAAAAAAATGTTTGAGAAACCTCTAAATAATTTATCAGTGCATCCAATGTTTCTTATCTTTGGCAAAGTTGATAGTTTTAGAAGCTACATTTTTTTTTCTTTTTGTCCCCTTGCAATTTTGGAAAAAATATATTACACAGATTGCGAACTAAAAAAAATTTAGTTTACTTGAGGTACAATGTTAAATTTATTGAAGTTAAATAGACAAAAAGTAATTGGATAGTTATTATCAATATTAAGTAAAAGTATCCTTCTAGGAATTTCCTGTTGATATTTAGGGCAATTGTATATTCCAGCACAGCATATCCAACGGTGTGATATATAATTAAAATAAATGTAGTTTTCTTTATGAATATTGCAAAGTGAATGATAAAAAAAAGTATTTTCATAAATTTTCAATTTACATGAGTGTTAAGAGCACTTTCTACTTTTTAGTGAATACTAATTTTTCTAAGCAATCTTCTTACTAATGTTTAAAATTTTAGCAAAATAATTTATATAAAAAAATGACAAACTAAGCCCGTATTTTAATGAAAAGAAAGTTATTATATGCACCGTATTTTTTTTTATCATCGGAATTTAAGATCAGCTAAAATATTAAAATTTAATTTATTACTCTAAGATATTTTCCAATGCTTTGTTAAAAAAAGTAACAAGTACACATGTGATATAGTTTCAAATTTTCTCATATTAAGTTATCATTTGGTATCAATCATAACGTTATTAATAACTTTTTTCAGAATAAAAAAGTACCAACTGTATATTTTCAAGTTTAAATTTCTTATCCATGTTTTGGTATGTACAGGAAATTTGTGTACCAAATTTTATTTTTATTGTCCAGCTTGTCCCAAAGCTATTCGTTTCGAATGGATAACGCTGGAATCTTGGGATACAGAATACTAAAAATGTTTGAATCTAGAGTATTCGAATGGATCTTATTTGCAAATCGACTTCATCTATACTAATAAAACAACTTGTGTCTGTGGCTCAATGGATCTATAGAAACCTACTAAAAACTGGAGTAGCACTCTGAAATTTTCAACAAAAGAAGTTTTGGCCCTCTAATGTTACATTTGTCAAGCAGAATGTTGAAATTTTAATTAGTTCTATTTTAATTACATTTTTAAATTAATTTATTTTTTACAAAGGGACTTCAAATAGAGTTACATCTCTGAAATTTTCAACATAAGTAGTTTTGGATTTCTAATTGTACTTTATAAAAATATAATTTAAAAATTTTATTTAGTTCATTTTTAATTAATTTTTTTAATTAATTAATATATATTTAACTAAACGATTCTAATAGGGCTACAGCTCTGAAATTTTCCACACAAGTCGTTGCGGCCTCTTAACTGGACTTTTGAAGAACAGAGTTTTAAATTTTTATTTAGTTCTTTTTTAATTAATTTTTTTAATTAATTAATAACTATTTTACAGAACTATTTCTAATAGGGCTTCTGCTCTGAAATTTTCAACATAAAGTAGTTTTGCTCTTCTTATTGGACTTTTGAAAAACATAATTTTAAATTTTTATTTAGTTTTTTTAATTAATTTTTTTTTTATTAATTAACAAATATTTTACAAAACGATTTCTACTTGGGCTACAGTTCTGAAATTTTCAACACAAGTAGTTTGGCATTCTATTTGGACAAAAAGAAGGTTACAATTTTATTGTTTTTTGATTAATTTTTTAATTAATATTTTCACAAAAAGTGACTTCTAATAGGCTTTTTTGCGACTTCTAATAGGTTTTAACATTAGTACTTTTGACCTTCTAATTTTGCTTTCCACAACGTGTTAAAATAATCTTAAAGGGGTGTTGTATTATTGTATTAACGAGGATTTTTTTGTGTGTCTCGATAGGGGACAGGCTTCTAATATTAAGGATTTACGTAGCAATTAGATTTTAGTGAGTGAAGCGAGCTTATGCTTATGCAACAATGAATCTTTCAGCAAGAGAAGCGAGCCTATTCTTGCATAGTAATGATCCTTTAAACGAGTGAAGTAAGCCTGTAACTATGTGTTAATGTACTTTTCAGCGATAATGTACGATTTTGCGTAGAGACGAACCTTCCTGCGAGCGAAGCGCCAAAAACTGGGACCCATTGACGGATTTCAGCAACGAGTGGCCACACACTTAGCTAAAATATTGCACATGTTAACATTTCCTAGAAAAGCATGGATATTCAGCTAGTGGTTTATAAAAATTGTTATAGCCACTTCAATGTTACATAACAAACTACAACATCTCAAATGTTCAAAAATTTAGTAAATTAACTACTTACTGAAAATACATTGCAATAAAAATGGCGCTAAAAAACACAATTTTTGCAGCGCTGTTTCCAATACTCAAAATTATCTAAGAAAATAAAAACAACATCAACGAAAATATATGAAAGAATTACATTTTTAGAGACGTGAACAATAAATTTCTTTGTAAAAGAAGTTGAATAAGTTGTTTCATTAAATTCCTCCAAGAACTCAAGCAGGTCCAAAGAGGCCATTTTTTTTTTTTTTTTGTTGCTATAATATATTTGCCAACGTTCTTTGCCACACACTTCTTTTCCATTATAAAAGGATGTATTCTTCTTCCATCCACCTTATTTTATTTGTATGGCATGTTTTAAGTTATTTTAAGTATTCACAAAACAGTCTTAAAATGATTATCCCTCTGAATTTTGGAAGATAATGACATTGTTAAAGAAATAATTTATTCATGTATTGTATATTTCAAATAAATTTCTTTCCCCTTTGCAGGATGTTTTAGTTTAGCTTGTTTATTAATCTAATTTAAAATAAAAAAAAAATATTTCAGCTTCTTTTATAGCACAAATGAAAAATGAATACGATAGATAGTCAATTTTACCTTACAAGTTAGACTTCAATCTTCTTGAAAATGAAAGAGGTAATTTAAATATGTAAAGTTTTTGAGCGCATTTATTATTCTGTTGAGTACTCTTTAAAATGGAAAAATTAAGCTAATTTACGTTTGATACATAAAGAAGGAAACTGCTTTGAAATGACAGAACGTAAAATCCATAGCTTATATGATATTATATAGACATTGCATCCATTAAAGCATACTGGAAAAAAAACTGAATTTAGAGGATCCTTGAATTTGAATTTACATATTACTTATTTAAACTTTGTTTTGCTGAAAAGACAAATTTTGAAATTGCAAAACGTTCATCCAGGCTCCTAAATTAAAGGAGAAAAAGTAAAGGATTTAATTGCACTAAAAATGATTACTTGAAAGTAGTTTTTTTTTTTTTAAAGCTTAAGAGCTTTAATTTTACTGTGTAAGTATTGAATGCATGTGTTACGTACAAATAAGTGTCTAATATAAAATATGATGATAATCAATAAATGCTTTTATATCCGAAAGAAAAAAGAGAAAAATAAAAGCAAGTAGGTTTACGAGTCCATATTCAGTTTTTGGAAAAATCTTATCTTGTTACGATTTTTTAATTTATGATTGGTCTTTGTTTTAAAATGCTTAGTTTAAAACTTAATAACTGTTTGTAGTTTATATACATAAAATCATGTTGGTTGGTTGTTTTCAGATTATCTGACACCGTCAGCAACACGAGGGCTATAATGTCTCGAAACATTCGTTATTTGACAAGCCAACATGCATTTACAAACACTCATGCCTTACACGGGACTCGAAACCGCAACCTCGCTGTCTAGAAGCTAGCACGCTAACAACTATACCGTTTGGTCGACATTAAATCGACATTTTATGCGTTAAAACTGGTAAAATGGACATAAAAATATATTTGAACAATAAATAGATCGTAACCTTACGTGCAGTTTGGTTTAAGCTCTTGTAACATTTTGCTGTACAAGAGAAGGTCGGATATATATTTTGACCAGAAAGTTGTTCTATTTGCGATTATATTGAAACACTTGGATTTCTTTTTAAAAAAGAAGTTTTTTTATCAACCATCATTAAAGAATAAATATTAATTATAAAAATCAACGATTATCTACTTTTTTATAATTTATTAATGATTAAGGAGTTCATAGTATCAGATGAGTTATCAAATATCACATGCAGTTGTTGAAGTGATGGTTATACCGCAATCCCCAAGACGACGCTTTGTTAAGTTATTGAAATAGGCTAACAAAACACTTAATTGGTACAAAATAATGGAGGAATAAGTTTATTATTGAAAACTAATGTTATTTTTTAAACTTTTGAAAGGTCTTTGACTTTTTCAGACCTGAATGTACTTGAAAGCAGGCTCATTTTACCAATTATTATTGTACAAAGGTATCACTAAATGACTCCACTAGCAATACACTTAAGTTGTTTATCAATACACTTTTTAAAGTATATTTGAAGTTTAAAAAATTAAATAAGTAAAATTTATTAAAAATTGGAAATTAGGATGATGTCACCATCATTCTTGCCCAATGGTTACTAATACCCAGCTGCTATTTCAGTCGTTCTTTTGCATATCAAACAATGAATGTATTTCTCTATATTTAAGACTTCTGCATCATATTTATCCACCGACACATGGGACACGTCAGACGTAATAAATGTATATCTGACCTAAGTAAAACTATTTTTCCATATAGTTTTTCTACCAATAATATTATATAAAGCAACAAATGAACTACTAGATTCATCAGAATTTTGCAATTCCAATCTGTTTATGAGTTGTAAGAGAGCTGTAATGTCCTGTGCGTTATATAGAGAATTTCTCAACTCATAGCTGATATATTTTGAGACAGAAGAGCTAAATTGTTAACTGAATATCAATGAATGTCGAAAAGTAGTCATTTTAGCAAAGTAGATAACGCTCTTTGGTGACACTTTAGGATATTTTGTACCATAGTATCCATGACGCATAAGAGACAAAGGAATAGAGGGAAAATAGAAAAATGCAACTAAACACAAATACAAATTTAATGTAAATTGGAAACAAATAAAAAAACCGAGTCCACAATTTCAAACGCTGGCAAAAATTTTTAAAGTCGTAAACAATCGTCTCTTTTTTTGAGACAGGAATCATTTAGTATTTTCATTTGTAAAAATTGTATGGCTGGAGTAAAGGTATTTAACTTACTTTTTTTGTTTTGTTTTGTTATTCTTGAGTGTTTAATTTTCATATGTAAGTTTTTGTATAGGTTTATTTTTAAAGGATCACAGTTTAATTTTCCTACGATAAGCATTAGTTTTGTAATTAAAAGATTACATACTATTTCAAAAAAATATTGCATAACCCTTTGGTTGATTTTAAGGTATTTAATTTCCATTTTTTGTTACTCTTGAGGGTTTATTTCACATGGATTTGATACAGTTTCTTATAAGGATTTTTTAAAAAAGTCTTCCAGTTTAATTTTCCAATGATAAGCAATTTTTTTAATAAAAATATTAAGAATTATTAAAAAAAATACTATGTATAACTCTTACTTTACTATTACACGGGATAATTTAGGTGAAGCAAGATAAGTAAGCAAAAGCTTTCGAGAAATTTTTAATTAAGCGTGCAATTTTTTTTTTTAATCAGTATAACTCCTACGGAATTGAAAAGCGTGTATAGAAAAATAACATTACACACAAGAAGCAACACCTATAAAAACAAACATTTACGCTATTCATTATTCTGAGAAAGCGAAACTGTCACGTGATGCCTTCGATTTGTTATCTCCTGTTGTCCCTAGAGACCATACTAGAGAAAATAAGTCATAAAAATAATTATTTTTCCTAATCGAACACATTTTATACAAAGCGGATGTAACTTCCTTTCCTGCCAGTGCAATGCCAAACTGCATTGCTGGAAGGCAGTTCGGTACAGTCCTGGGAATTCGAAAATCCCGCTCCGTTGTGTTGCGAGATACCTTAGCAAGGCAGATGAAATCATTAATAAAACAGTTAACAAATTTGTGCGTGAGACAAACTGTTGCCAAGGTGTATTCATTGATTAGAATTCTTGCAAATAGTCAACAGTTGGGCGATCATGTCTTGTATGGTTGTTGGGCTCATGACCCTTTTTATAACGGATTACATGATTGGTGGAAACGTTGCATGATGGAAGAATAAGGTTAATTTATGTGCATACAGATAATAAATCTTCTAATTGAAGGATTGGAACATAATCAAAAACTAGGCTTAGATGTCATAGACAAAGTTCGTGTCAATCTGTGTGATTCTAATAATGGATTGTAAATACCATGATGTTGGTCTGCTATTGTTTGATTTTTTACCATTCATAATAACTTGAACTGTTAGTATTGTACTGTTTTGATGACAAAAGATTTGGAAATGTTTGTTCGGATGCCGTTAATAAAAAAAAAACTAGTTTCAACGAAGAAAATAATAGTTCGTTAGAATATTTTATTTGATAAGAATTTCTGAGGTATTGATATTTATACATAAACGTACTTATGTACACTTTCGAAGTTTACATTTGCATTCAATAAGTTATTTAAATATTAGAAGTTAAAACAACTTTAAATGTTGATCAAATGAAAAGTTTTACAAACTTTTCAGATTGAAGTATGAATTCAGGTAACATCGTATACATTAAGAATAGCTGAAAACCGAGAATTATCTTCTGGTGACTTATTAAGAGAATAGAATGAATGAATATCATAAACTTAAGAATCCCTACATTGATTATTTCTAATGAAGATTTATAGCAAAAGCTCCCTTCTGAGATTACCAAACAATTTGAATGGAGAATTCCGTTGGACTAACATCTTCTTGGTTATTTTTCATCTGATATGTAAGTTTATCATTTTAAATTATTTAATTTTTGCACTATATATTTATTTCAGATTTGCAATCAGATTTTGGAATTGGCTCTCTTTCTGCCAATGTTTGATAAATGTATTATAGCTAATATGATTAATTTGGATATTATACATAATAAATGGTTACTATTTATAATAACTGGTTTTTATACATAATATTACATATAATAATCTAGTAATTAAATATAATAATCTGTTAATTATATATAATAATCTATTCGTTATATATAAAAACCCTATATTATGTATAATACCCAAATTAATAATATTACTTATAACGTATATATGTGCAGATTTTATGTTTAGTATAACTATACTATAAATTTTTCAAATGTCTCATTTTGTAGATAACAATGTACTTTGTTATTTAAAGCGAGTTTGGTCAGTTTTTATATTTTATAAGGTTTAGAATTTGTACCACTGTTTGAATGCGGTTGAGAGTGAGGGAGATTTAACTAAATTCGTGACAAAATGATGGTAAAATTTGTTGACCAATTTTCTCCATGAATAATGTATTTTATTTAATGCAGCTTAAAACATTTCAATTCCATTAGATTTTAGATTTTTTTTTTTTTTAATTTTGTGAAAAATCTTTCAAGATTTTTATGTTAGATACAGAAATCGCGACGTACATCTAAACTGCAAAAAAATTGCTTAAAACGATTTTTAATTTTTTTTTAAAGATTGATATTTCTTGCCCTTGGTTGAAAAATTAACTCCACATTCAACTATGAAATCCAGAATGCAGTTGAAAATAAAATAAATGATAGACGGATTTGTAATTTTCTCGAACGTCACTTTCATTTCTCAATTTGTTGGCGCGTTTTGCTTTTTGAATGTTACGAACTTCTGTATTTTCTATATCCATTTCGAGTACATAAATGGTACTTTTATTTACTGTGTTTGTATAGGCCTAAGCGTTTTATTTTATTTTAGTGAAATGCATTATTCACAAACCGTATTAAAGCATTGCTTTAAACTGTCAAAAGAGTTGGTTGGTTGTATTCAGATTATCTAGCGCCGTCAGCAACACGAGGGCTATAATGCGCCGAAACATTTCGTCATTTAACAAACCAATATACATTTACAAACACCCATGCCTACACGGTACTCGAACCCGCAACCTCGCGGTCTAGAAGCCAGCACGCTAACCACTATACCGTTTGGTCAACTGTCAAAAGAGACTTTAAAGAGATTAGAATCAAACTAATACTTTGGCATTATTATAAATGACCATTGACAATGGAATGTGGGGATGAGTAAAAGAAATTAAAAATGTGTAGATATCATGACTCTAAAGAGAAACTAAAGAAATTCTAAAATAATGTATGCAAAGAAAATATACATAAAAAAACTGATTTAACAAACAAAACAATTTCAGGAAGTTTTTTATTTAAAAATACTTTCACGTCATAACTACATGCTCAAAAAAGTTAATTCCAAAATTTTGTCCGGTGCACGGCTATCATTTGTCTTAGCGTTCTTTTTTCAAGTAGCAGAGGAAGTAGTTGATACATACTGAAATCGCCAAGTGACTGTAAGTCAATGCTGGTCATACTGCAATACCCGTGGTCATATCATAATACCTTCTGTAATACATTATATAATACAAACATTTCAATTAATCATCTCCTTATAACATATCCATGATTCCCAATATACAATAATAGTAATGGAATCCGATCTGCCATAAGTATGAGGTATTGTCGAACCTGTTTAAAGTGCATTAACAACTACAGTGCAGCCTCGTTCTTAGAAGACACAAGTTTCAACCTATAAATCTGAACCGAAAGGCTAGTTTCAAACATTACGCATTCTCGGAACGACATATGAAAGGTAGAAACTTGTTGAATAGAAATGCATTAGCTTAATACAGTTATCTGTTCTCAAGCTCGATGCAGGAACATGCCAATAGTTGCATAATGCATTTAAAGAGAAAAGTATATTCCTTCGGAGCATCCAATTCGAGAAACAGACAGAATTCTAAAAGTTTAATACTATTTTGTATCGGCTTAACTTGACGTTTCTCAAAGCTTGTTAAAACACATATTCAGACTTTCTCGAAAATGCATATCTCTGCTACGTTATTATTCAGATAAAAGAGATATTTTTCTTCTGTTATATAAATAACGAAGACATTTGAAGACGTTGAACTTTCATATTTACTTATAGAATTTCTAAAAGATTATCTATTTCGATGACTGTTTTTTGCACTGTTTGTTTAAGTTTAAGTTGCTAACATAAATATTCTTGATTAGGAAATATGATTATTGAAAATTGATTATTAATATGAAAGTTGCAGAGTTTAGAGTGAATATAATATATAAGTCCAGAAACAAGAAGTTAAACAAAACATTAGAATGCAACAAGAAATATTAATAAATTTTAGTTTTAAAGAATGTTCAAATAACGATTATTGAAAGATATAAGTTTTGCATTTCACAAAGTATCTTTAAAAATAAACAACCTGTTATGGTTATAAGTATTATAAAAATTAGTGTAAAACCATAAAATTCAATAATAAAATTATAAAAACAAGAAGGTTTCGTATTTAATTATTGTAAGTGATGATAATGATATATTAAAAATAAGTTATATTTTTAACTGACTCAATTTGTAAATAATAAGTATACCCACAAGCCCTATTTTGAAAGAGTACTCTGAAATAACTGATGAAGATTTATTCCCCTTTAGCCAGAGAAGTCACTACGAGTTTTGTTATGTTAATGAATATGAATCCGAATGTCTTAAAGTGTACAGGATTATTAATTGTAAAAGGGCAATTCCCTGAAAACTGAAACAACTGCACCTAAAAAATTCTCAAAAAAATATAAAAGTAATGAACGGATATTAAAGTTGAATGTAAAGTACCATAAAAAATAATTTTATTGCAAAATTTAATTTAATTTTTTGACTTTGAAAGATTCTAAATGTTACGAAACAGAGTATAATAAATATGCGTTTTTTAAAGGAACAATTTGAAGAAGAAAAAAATGATGTACTTAATGTAGTTATTATAATTAGTAGAAATAATATAGTTGCATAATAAGCCTAATAATATTGCATTCTAGGTAAAAAAGTCATGAAACTAACCTCAAAGTTCAAGTACTTAAACATATTTCGTACGTCAGTACGATACATGCAATTTTTTCAAATAAAAATATATTTTGAATTTTAAATTTTACAAAACTTTGTGTTTTTTAAAAAAAATTCAATTACTTAATGCTGTGCAACTTCTTAAAAAAAATGCAAAAAATAACTTAAATTGTTATTTTATAAAAACACTAACGTCACTTACATTATTTTGATAACAATATTATTGTAAAATTCCATATTTACATAAAAACTGTTCTAAAGTATTATCGAACTCCTTAATAAAAGGGAAACTAAATAAATCTTAAATCTTGGATTTAGCACTTATGTGTATGCGAGTCCCAATCATCACTCCAAATTTTCAAATGTGAGATATTCATGATGGGTTTTTTCTTCTGGGAATTCAGTATTTTTAATTAAAGTGGAATAGGAATGTTTGTGTTCTTTAATTGGCAATTACCCAAGTCTTCCTTCCAGCTTTTACCAGAAAAGAAATTTCATAATCTTCCACCAATATAGAAACTATTAAGCCAGGATGTTTTTTGTTTCCAAATGGGCCATGTACCCATTCATTAACTATGTAGTCTTTGTATTTATGTTGTTGTAAGAGCATTCTGAAGAAAGATCGTGTTTTAAAATGGATAAGCTTTTATTAGATGTTTCTCTCCAATGCAACTAACTGTAACTGTATGTTGTATTTCATTTCCTAAACACTAGGAACAACATTAAAAGAGGGATTCATATTTTCATATAGTATTGTTACAAAACTCGAAACTGTATTCTTTTCCTTTTCTTTAAAGTTGAAACAAATTAAACAAGTTTGTCACTCGGTACGGATGAATGCAGTAAGAGTAAACAAAGACACTACAAACAAGACCTTTCTTTTCCATAAGGCATTATGTTCTACCACTTGGTATTCAGTTTTATCGCTCACCGCAAAGACTGTTGTTCAAAATGCGTACATATTGGTTTGTTTTATCATTTATATATTCGTTACTTAGAATTCTTTTAGTGTTTAGTTGCAGGAAAACTTTTGAGAAATACTCTTCAAAAATTTCTCTTAGATCTTTGGTTCAGCCTTGTCTAAAAATCCATACATTCTATTATCGTTATCATCTCCATTCTTTCCAAGTAATATCTCCGTCTTTAATGTATTTTTTTGTATGGTATACTTTTTCTCTATTTTAGCTATGGCCTTATTTATAAAAAAAAAAAAAAAAAAAAAAAAAAAAAAAAAAAAACATCTTACTATTTTTCTTTTCTTAAAAACGTAATTTACTAATCACTACAAAAGGTACACTTTATCTGAAAATAGCAAAAACTATCAACCAAAATATTAAAAAATTATGCCTGCTTTGAGTAACAAGTGGTATGAAGTTTGGATAATTGTAATATTTTTCGTTGTAACTGCAAAAAATATCACTGTTTTCCATTTCAAAAATAATAAGGTTATTGTTTATTAAATCTACAAAAAGAATCTTTTTGGAAAATTTTTGATAGTTATAGTATTATTAACATCTACTCAAATACACCTATGCATTTCATAATTTTAATGCTTATGTATTCCAAGAAAATTAAATTTTTGTCGTGAGCGTAATTTTCTTTTGTTTCTCCGTGTCCCGTGCGTTGGTTGCTTATAAATGTATATTTGACCTAGTTGAAACAAATGTTTTTCCAAAAAGTTTATCTCCAACTAAAATTACAGAAATCAAAAACGTAACTAGTATATATATATATATTGTAACGGGTAGCCGCATAAAAATATGCAATTTGAAAATTAAAATGGGATTACTAAGAACGTTAAGAATATTAATATGAATAAATATGCAATACAAATAGATATGGAATAAAAACTTGATTTCGTTCGATTTTTTAAAATAAATCTAAATAAAAACACTCGTATATCGTAATGATGACACTGACAAAACAATGGTGAGAAGTTTAAAGTTACTGAAGTAATAAGAAAACTAATTATGGGATGTGATTGGTCCTTTTTACTTGCTTTGTTGCGCCACTGGCCACGAGATTCCAGTGTCTCGTTTATTAATTGTATGTAATGGAGTGATCCTTTGGTAAGCTTTTGACTCGTTAGCTAATTCATCAAGTGATAATAACCCAGTGTCACAACAGCTTCAGAATAATGATTAATCTTTCCTATTAAGTAGAACAGCGTGAGTTTCAAGCCACTTTCAGAAAATAAGGTGAGCACTAGTAAGTAATAGGAACCGGTAAATATATGTGAAACCGAAGGAGAATTTATTCAGGTAAATAAATTTAAATATTTGAAATCCATAATAACAGTGAATGTTATCTTTGGTTTTGTTTTACGAGGCGTCAACTGCGCAGTAAATATGCGAGCGCAGAAATATACTTATGTGCTGGGTGTCTTTGAAAAAGTTGAACAGTGAACAGTTAAAACGTTTTTATTTCACCAAAAAGGGGAATTAAAAGTAGAATATATTTAAAAAAAAAAAAAAAAAAAAAAAAAAACGGTGTAGTAGTGTATTTATTAAATACAGATTTGAGAAAGCTAGCTTTAAAATTGTCCCATTTTGTTTTATAGAAATGTGAATGCGAATAATAACGATGAAAACAAATATAATGCTACTAATATAATAAGATTAATAATAAACATAAAATACAATGTGTTATGCAGTGTGTTTTAGAGAGACTTTTAGGACTATTAATGTCCAAATTGAACTCACAATTTTGCCTATAATTTAACTAGTTCAACATTAAAGAGCAAAACTTTAGATTTAAGGTTTATGAAGAACTCTAGATTGAATTAAATGGAAATTAGGGGTGTGGAACATCGTGCAACTTTCAATTACACTATAATACGCTATTACATTTTCATTAATCATTTGAAAAAAATGGCCAGTATGACGATATTTTTTGCGGTAATTCTTGTAGGGATCTAAAAAAAAGAAAGAAAAAAAAAAAAAAAAAAAAAAAACTTCGCCAAAAAGGCGATTTTGGCGATATACTTATAGATAATCCTTATATTATCCTTTGTTATAAGTGAAACTGTGGGGAGAAGAACAAGCGATCGTTGATGAAGTATGCTCAAGGAAAGAGAACTCTGTGTTAAAGGCATTCGTTTTTCAACTTTTTACGCCATAAAAGCATTTTTACGTGAATTTCGGAAGGGGAGACACCTTAGGAGGAATTAGCACAGCGATTTCTATCAAAATCGTTGGAGCCTTTTTTCAGCAATCATTGAAAAACATGATTTTTTCAATGACAGCTACCTTATGCGCAATACCCTATGTATACATATGGGTAATTAAAAGTAAAAATATTGAGATTAAAAAAAAAAAAAAAAAAAATTGCTTAGCTAACAATAATCGTAGTGGATTACGAAACAAATATTTTTATTATAATATTACAGAAATTGTTGGCAATACCAATGAATAAATACTAGATTTATCTTAAGATTTATAGAACCAAAAATCACAGCATCTTAGAATCCTTCCAACAAAATCATAGAATTTTTTTTATGAGTATTTCATATTTAAGAACATTGAACATTTTACGGTGATCAGAAATCACGTTGTTTTTTCAATGGATGAAATAAGTTAGTAACATTTAATGACTTTCAAATTTTTATAATTATTTTATATAAACTAACAAAAAGAAAAGTTTTCGGGCTATCGATGTGATTCCGTTTACGACTTATCTGAATATATAATATTTGGTGTATAACTTAAAATATTCATTGCTTTCATACGGAATTTACCTGAAGAGCAGTTGATGTTTAATAAGTATAACGGCCAGCATTTGGTAGAAAGCGTTTCCATGTAGTGATATTCTGAAATCAACAGTAATTTTTTATTTTGAAGCATTTCTATTTTCCAATTTTTTAAGCATTTTAATCTCCAGAACAAGTTTCACAAAACAAGTTATGCTTAATTAGTTCTGTGACTGAAAATCAACCAATCACTTTTAAGACTTATCAGAAAGGAAATGATTGTTAAAGTGATTGATGAGTTTTAGAATGGAACTTCTACATTTTATTCGATTTCGGATAAGGAAATGTTACGAACAAAGGTTTGCTTCTACTTCTTGGCTTGATACGAAAACGTATTAATTATTCATTTCAACGATTACTTTATTTTTAGTTGAAGACATTTCATTTTCACAAATTTGAAGTAGATAATTCGAAAGTAGATGGGAATCTTCTTTTGATGCTAAATATTTGTAAAAAGATGTTCAGATGTTAAAATAAATTAGCTGATGTAACTTCGAGTCGATCGAAGTATTATTAATTATTAAATTCTGGTATTTATAGCGCGATATTTAATATATAACTATTTAGAAGACTTTGAAAGAAATCGAATAATTTTTAATGAATTTATTTTCGTAATGTCTGTTACAATATAGGAAAACCTGTTTGAATATAGGAATTTTAAAGTAAAAAGTTCAAACTTTTAAGTATAAAATTACTGCAACAAAGATTTTAAGGCTTTTGCTTAAATATTTAAGGGGACTTGACTATCACCGACACAAGTTAAAAACCGAATTAACATCTAACTTCAATGTCCTATAAATCATTTATATCTCAACGTATTTATAAACTCTTTCACAGAATTTTTAGTTTGATATTTACATATATAGTAATAAGGACAAAATAATAAAAAAAAAATTAATATTTTTAGTATGTAAGAAGGTAATTGGTAATGTTTGTAATTGACTCAGTGAGATAGATGATCTAACATTTTTATTTTAAATATGTGTGTATTTTTTTTTAATGTGAATTTTCTGAAAAAGAATTTTTTCTTCTAGTTCATACAAAACATATAATTTTTTTCATAAACATTAAAAGCAGTATTGTCTGAAAAAATAGGTTATCATCGTTACTCGAAATGTTAACTTAACATTAGAAATAAAAAAAAATAAAAAAATATTCATAAACTGTTTTGTTTAGAAAGTTCACCAAGGTATTAAAAAGCATTGTTTTGAGATAACTTACAAAAATGCTTGGAAACTCAAAATACTAATTTTTTAAAATTTTTTTTTACAATTACTATGTATATAAATATCTAACAACACTTTGATTGAAAAAAGTTTTTAAATTCATTGAGAAATAAATAATTTACAGGACATTGAAGTTGGATGAAAATACAACTTTTAAATTTTGCCGGTGACTGTCAAGTCCCCTTAATCCCAATACATTTAACATCTTGTTATTCTTACAATAAGAATTTAGAGGGCGATAAGGTATTGCACCATATTTTCCGACACTTTGAGAAATTCGAATGAATAATGGGTAATTTTAATTTTATTTCATACAGATTTACATGTTCGTGTTTTTATATCTTATGAATATAATAAATCTTTGTATTAATTTTCACGAATGCGTTTTGTATATAAGCGATAAGATAGTATAATATATTGTCCCAGATAGCACATTGGCCCATGTCGGAAACGTGGGTTCTGGAATATTAGCCAATTCTGGCTGAAATTCAAGCATCATTCCAAAATAAATGATTTTTTAGAAATAAACATTTCAAAAGCATCACAAAACATCTCACATTCGCCATTCTTATAAATAAAATCTTTCAATTTTAAAATTGTGCATCAACATTTCAAAACTGCAATAAATTTTATTCAGGATTGGGCGAGATTGGTTAATACAAGTACGTTTGGTTTACAACGTTACACATTGGAATTAGCCAATGCTTAGCGATATTGAATAGTGTTGTGCAACTGGAGGTAGGTCCATAACCATTCTCGTAAATGGGGAGTTTTAATTTTAATACTTACATGTTAATTGAAAATACACTTAGTGGGTCACCTGACAATTTTTTTATTTTACAACTACTTTCTTCATTATTTGATATTAAGGATAAATAGATGGAAAAAAGAAATCATAACTATTCAGGGTCATTTAGAACCTATTCTATTGTACCTATATAAAATAGGATATACATTTTATTTTGATCTTGTAACAGTAAGAACTAGATGAAAATACGCACACGGAAGTTAATTTAACAGGCTAAACCCCATCATGAAAATTGTAAAAGAAGCCCTAAACAAAGAGAAAACGAACTGATTAAGTTTTGATTGACTTATAACTATTTTCCTTGAAATGCCATTTGAAAATTTTAAATTTCTATAAGTTCATTTTTAATTTTAGTTTTTATTATCTTAGTTTTTATTTTTATACAGCCCATTTTCTAGTTGTCTCAGTATTACGTATACAAATTTAACGAAGATATACAGGCTTTTAGCAGAATAAGATTAATCATGTACAGCATATTTGGGTTGATCATCGATAACAACTAAAAATACATTAAAAATTAATATTTAATTTTTTACTCTACTTTGGCACATGTTAATGTTCTGCACGAATATCATACGTTATATTTAACAAAGGATGGGCATAAGATAAAGTTGTTAATTTAATTCTAGGATTAAAAATTTAGTAATTTTTAATATTGATGATAAAAGAAATATGGCTTTTATAATTAACTGTTGAAATTTTTTTTATTAAATAAAGGTCTTTAAGTAATGCTATAATAACTGACAAAACTTTGGGAAAAACTTCTTTAAATCTAATTATTTTTACCGATAAAAAATAATAAAGTATTTGATTGAATATCCTCTGACTTAATTTATGTAATGCATGCTTTTATTAATAAAATTATAACTTTTATATTAAATTTTAATTAATACCAATATGAAAACTTTTTGGAATGTATAAGCATTTTTAAAAATACACAATGGTATGAAAGAAATTTTTATTGAACTGATAAATTTCCTTAAACCATTTTCAAATTAAACAGAAATAGTGACTTATATTGATATTGGGTTTTAAGGCTTAAATCAGCAATTGAATATATGTATTACTATTAATATCAGAGTATATGAAGTAATTATTTGAAGCAATTAATTAAAAATTATTTATCAATGAAAAAACGAGATTTCTACTAGATTAAAATATAGAGTAGAAATATTTCAATTATGGCAAACACGTTTACACTTATGTAATTGCAGATTTAAAAAATGCTTCCTCAAGAATTATAATTGTAATTAATTATTGTACTTAATTAAATTTTTCAAATTACAACTTTTATTTTAGTATTAAAATAAGTCCTTCCGTAATTGAATTGTTCTCAAAACTCAATAAAATAAAAAATTTCAAACCATTTCTTTTGTTAAACATACTGAGATGCTAAGAATTTGTTATTTCGCATAAAATTGTGCAAGGTATTAAATTAATTCGCATAAAATATTACTACACACTCAAGGAAATTAATATAATTTCTGAATATTGTCTGTTTTTCTGAAATACGTTAGCGACAAGAGTGATGGAATTCGATTATACATAATTCAAATGCTTTAACTGACCATATTTTCATAATGAAATCTTGAAATTCATAGTTTGTTTGAATGTAGAAAATACATTATACTGTAAACTCTCGTTAAATAATATTCAATTACCATTACACGGAATATTGTCAAAATTAGTATTTTAAGCATCGTTTAAGAAAACCAAAATAAGATATATGTGTAATTAGTATTAGTGTTCTGTTGAAAGTGGAGCACTTACAGAATAACTTCTACTATTTCTTTCTCTAACTGAAACATTAAAATTTGCCACAACTTAGGAAATTTTTGGATAATTAAAAAGAAACTAGGGGGCTTCACCCCCTGCTCGCTAACGCTCGCCAACCCCAAAACGCCTCGCTGCGCTCGTATTGAGCGGCTTTGCCGCTCGAATTTGTGGTTAAAACATCTTGCTGCGCTTGAATAGGTTTGCCAGCCATAAAAAATGTAATCAAATTTTTATAAATTTAATGTAAGGCCTAATAGAGAAAACACCCAAATTGCAAGTTTCATAATAGAAAGTTAAATATACTATCCGCCAACATACGTATTACACCGAGAGTGATTGTTTCGTTCACGTCGCCCCGTTAGAGAACGACGTCCAACGCGAGGTATTTTCTGGATAGAAATACTTCAAAATAATAATTACTGTAATACAAAAATGCTTCAGAAAAACAGAAAAAATCAGCTTTGAAACGAAAAGTTTAAAAAGAGCTTTAAAATTAGCAACGGGTTTATTATTTACATACGTAAGGATGTTGCCATTCATATATTCAAAATCATTGAGGCTTTGTAGTAGCTTAATGATGAAAAATATTGAAATTTAACTAATTAATAAAATGTTAATAAATTATTTTGGGACGTTTTGGCAAATCTACAGCTGATTTCCTTTAAAATGACACCTTGATCATTGAAATTGGTTGAGCGGTTTAGGCGGACGGACTAACCCCAAAAAACGTATTGCCTATTAAATATATAGATATGATACATAGTTTGCCGATAAGTGAACAAATGATAAGAGACTTCAAGAACATTGTAAAATATCAACAAAAGTTTTGTATTTTTTGGATCATGTAACCACAAATTTTTAACCTCAGAATCCTGCTGCAGAATTAAAGTGCATTTTAAAATGTTGTTTTCTCCTCGTATATTTAATTTTTTTTGTAGTACGTAATGCTGAAATCTGCAATTGGTGTACAGTAAAATGTCTTTGGCGAAAACAAATGGAAAACACATAGGTTATGCGTAATTCAATTTAATTGGAATTAAACATTAAAAAAATTCCCATGAAGAAGACACGGTTGACGTCAAACCCTGTGCGTCATTATATTGGTTGTCATTTTCATAAATAACCTTGGTAAGAACTCCTCTTATGATTTCCATTCAGTTCTATTCAGGAGGAACTGTAGATCAGTACATAATATTATACTATTATCAAGAAATCATTCCCAAATTAATTTAGCAACATGTGCCGTGAGTATAGTGGTTAATTAACAAACGTCAGAATTAATCTAAAGGAACTTAATTTCGTGCATAAGTTAAAGCGTTGCAATAACTCAAATTCGTAACTTGAAATGATATTTATTCATGAACAATAGGTATTTAGACAAAACATTTCCTCAAAGCACGCTTAGTTAAGTCAGTGCTGACATCCATAGATTAAAAGCAAAATATAACATATCATAAAGATATCATAGAACAACTAATAAATCATATTGACACTTTTGATTACTATACAGTATAAAAACTGGCTGAGCATTTGAATCAAGAAATTTCACTTACTGGCATATCAGGGTCAGGAAAATGGCGAATTCATGTGCATGAAATTGCGTCCGATAAAAATGCATCTCTCTCTCAGGCATCACCGCTTGACCGACTTGCTATCTCCCCAATTTCCTTCTGTCTCTTACGATCCCCCTCATAATTACATCAAAACTTCTCTCTCTACGCCATTGGAGCGGCTCGAATCCTTTATGGAATCGCCAACTCTTATTTGACCAATTGGCCAAACCCCTGTTTAAATATTCCCCCAAAAGCTTCGGACAGAAACTTAAGGGGCTATGCACTTGTTGCAGTTTTAAACAGACCCCTTAATACAATTTGTAAAATGTCTGTGGATATACAGCATGACATTTATCACCCTTTTCACCAACAAAAATTTTAAAGAAATTCCACTCAGCCAGCTAAAAATTAAAAAATAAAACACTCACAGCATTCCATAAAGTAACTGCAAAAAAAATACACAAGAATGAAAGATGATGTGTAAAAGCATGAAATTACAAGCAGATAGTTGCACACTGAAATATGACCAATCACAATTTTTTGTAACATTGTTAAAGAGCAAAAATATATAAATAAAAAACAACATGAAGATGTAACCAGGAAAACACAAGGGAAAGAAAAAGAAGTTGGTTCATGAACAACGTTCTCAATCGTCATTGTGTAAGTTTTTTTAGTTTCATAGTTTGTAAATCTCCATAGTCAAAGAGTTCAGTTTATTGTGACCATCTAACACAGTATTGTTGTTCTGTGTTATCCTAAAGGTGTTGAACATTCCTAGCAAAAAGTTTGTGCATCGGAAAGAAAACAGTTTATTGTTCACACTTGCAATGTCACTAGAATGTCTGTCTTCTCTCGTTCCCTGAAGATCGAGTTACCCAGGAGCAAAAAAAGAATAGTTTTACCTGGATGTCGTGTGGCCCTCAATCAAAGTGGATGGCCAGGGGAAAATGTGTTCAGTTGCCATTGCATTGGTGATGAGGAGTCAAAGGAAAACTGAGAGGGGTGTGGCCTGCTTTGCTACCTGTTCCTTTCTCCAACTTCGCGGACTTGAGTGAGTGACGGCCTCCTACTGTATGACCAGGTCAAGCTTGCTGATCTCTGTAACCGGAACATCGGAACATTCTCTGTGTGTCGTCTGCTGTGATGATGCCGGAAAGTAGCTCCGCCCTGTCCCACAGGTGTCGAATGGGGCATGTTGGGTCCTCCCATCAATTTGTATGTCCACGGTCCACGTCTCTCGGACTCCGCTGCTTGGAATTTCGCAGTCGTTCGGTGTAGCTTGTTGAGGACTGCCATCTGGTGGTGTGGTATGGAAACATCTGTTGGACCTGTTGCTGCGTTGTCGTGGTCTGATTGAAATCGCTGAGTAGTCTGGAAAGCGAGTACTGTATCTCTGACGAAATCTGACCATTCTGAAGAACTATTTCTGCTTCACTGTAAATCTCTGGCCAGCGGTGATATTCAGCTGTAGCAAAAATTTAGGAATGCTACTTTGCGCAAGGCAGCACGCCATTCTACTTCATTGTAAATGCAGATCTGTTTAGATTTTTTGATACAGAAAAATGACAATTCCAAGACTCATAAATACTCAGCCAGTCCTAAACTTTTAACCTAATCAACTATTATTAGTAATCCTCACATGAAAGACTGCTCAAAATCAAAATAGAAAAAAGAAAAAAAAATTACCATTTAACTTTCATTAACCAAAGTAGAAAAATACAAATATACTTAGTCTTATCTCCCTTTTATATCATTTTTTTCTTAAACTTCCCTTGATTTTTTATTACATAACCAGAACAAAGCATTAAGTTTCCATCTAAAAATTAATTTACACCACCAATTGCCAACATAATTAACATCCTTAATCACCAATTCCAATCATGAATTAATTACTAATATCGTAGACAACACACTCGTATAATCAGAGCTACGATCCAAAATCAACAGCGTGAACGCGTTCTGTTGATCAAATTAATCCAGAGCACACAAAAGCAAGACACCCGACACTAAATCCGCTCCCTTTGCCTGCCTAACAGCAGATTCCTATCAGTTTCAGTGTTCAAAAACGCCTTAATCTAACCCATTAAAAAAACAATGCCATACATTAATCGAAAAGAGACCAAATGTCTCATTAATTCAAGTGCAACAAATCGCTACCAAAAAAAAAAATTTCGACGACACCCTCGTTGGCCTTAAAAAAAACAAAAACCGACTTCCGCTACCTCTGTTAAAGTGGGGAGAGAAAAAAACGAAAAATCGCCCCTCTGAACTCTCCAAAAAGAAAAACAACACAAAAACACAAACTTCGTTCTCCCTGGCAAGTCACGTGACAGAAGCGGTCAGACCTCTCCCCGTCTGATGACGTCACACACCCTTTCTGAGACCGGAGAACTATATGTTCCCCACAGAAAAAATAAATAAAAACCTGTTCTGAAAGTGACCAACATTCGCCCTTTTTCCCGCCAAAATGCAGACAGTCATTTGCCGACGCGTCCCTCGCCATTAGTGTCAACAAGACTCTACGCGACAATATTTATGACCAATTCATGCGTGCTGAATACTCCCGTAGCAAAGATTGACAAAAGCTAAGACTTTTAAATTTACGAGTTCCCTCGTCTAGCCAGAGAATGACAGCGCTTTTTTTTATTGTTTGTCAATCCAAGTCTTGTCCTAGGAATCGTGAGAAGTTATCGCTGAACGCGATCTTTACTTCTAAGATCGTACCGGTGTGGTAAAGATGCCTGAAGGTCAGAATTATTTTTGTGATCTATTCCCTTTTCCAAGATAAATTTATCGTATCTCTTTTCTGCTAGTTTTAAACTACAGATGTGGATGCGTGTCTTAACGATTTGGGGGGATGTTAACAATTGAATGTCAAAGAGGTTTTTTGTGTGTATCTTTGTAATCTTGTAGGGTCCTGTGAAATACTTTTTAAACCTGCCTGGGGTTTTGTAGTACACAATACTGTCAACTGTGAAATGTCTCTTGTGTGATTTACTGATAGCATAATTTTGCTGTGTCAACTGTGCATTTTCAATGTGTTTAAAAGCCTGTTTCCTACATTCTTCTATTTGTAGCATTGTTTTCTCAACGTAATTAGGATATCCCAACCAATCTAAATTTGATTTTTTACAAACCTTCATTGTGCTGAATATAGGTTCTATTTTACGACCAAAAAATAGCTGTGAAGGGGAAAAGCTTGTCGTAGAGTGAATTGAACTGTTATACATTGCCTTATGAATATCTAATGCTGATTGTAGATCAATTTTTTGCTCTTTTAAAGCTAAGATGGTGTTCTTAATCTCTAAATTCGTGGACTCGACTTTACCGTTGCACCAAGGAGCGTAAACAGGTGTGTGTATAAGGTGTACCCCTAATAATCTGTTTAATTCGATAAAGCCCTTAGAAATGAAGTTACTACAATTGTCTGATAAAATGGTTTCTGGTACGCCGTATCTAGAAATGTACTGCATGAGACACTTAGCTATTTGTTGTGATCCAATTGATTCTAATTTATATAGATCTAAGTATCTACTAAAATTTTCTATGATACTTAATACGTAAGCGCCACACTTGAGCGGTCCCAAAATATCCATAGATAACTGTGCTCCAATTCTATTTGGAATATGTGCAAATCCTTGGGGTTTGAACTTTTGATAGCTATACAGTATAAAAACTGGCTGAGCATTTGAATCAAGAAATTTCACTTACTGGCATATCAGGGTCAGGAAAATGGCGAATTCATGTGCATGAAATTGCGCCCGATAAAAATGCATCTCTCTCTCAGGCATCACCGCTTGACCGACTTGCTATCTCCCCAATTTCCTTCTGTCTCTTACGATCCCCCTCATAATTACATCAAAACTTCTCTCTCTACGCCATTGGAGCGGCTCGAATCCTTTATGGAATCGCCAACTCTTATTTGACCAATTGGCCAAACCCCTGTTTAAATATTCCCCCAAAAGCTTCGGACAGAAACTTAAGGGGCTATGCACTTGTTGCAGTTTTAAACAGACCCCTTAATACAATTTGTAAAATGTCTGTGGATATACAGCATGACAACATGAGTTGAAGAATTATCTTCTCGGTCAATAAAGATCCCACATGGTCCACCATTAGTCTCTTAAAATGACAAAAGATACATTTTAACATTAGCTCTTGGTAGATGGGAACCTTAAATATAAGACATTTATGCTTTATTTTGGTATTGTATCCAAATGCACCCCAACGGTATTGTGGTTAGCGTGCTAGCTTCTTGACCACGAGGTTGCGAGTTCGAGTCCCGTGTTAGGCATGGGTGTTTGTAAATGTATGTTGGCTTGTAAAATGAAGAATGTTTCGGCGCATTATAGCCCTCGTGTTGCTGACGGCGCCAGATAATCTGAAAACAACCAACCAAACGCACCCCACAACTCTAAAGATCTACCACCTTTCTATCTCTAAGAAAAAATGCGTTCCTCCTTTGGAAGGGTAATCCTTTGGTCAGTAGTAACGCCAACTATTAGGACCATCCATATTGAATTTTTTTTAAATGCTGGACTTTATTGTTTCTTCCTGTCCTCGATAATGGAATATTTAACCTAGGCTAGCCAAGTAGTTTTGTGAGTTTTTGTCATAGGAGGTTGAATTTTTTTCTCTTTTGTATTTAAGTTTACTTCATCTTTTTACAGTTCTAAAAAAATTGACTTGAGCAGTGGCGAAGTGTCTTAGCGAGGTTCGGAAGAGCTCTCAAGTAAAAGTCCTAATTATTTGAAAGCCTCTTCCAAACTTGCTTCACCAATACTAATTATTCTACTAATGGTTTATTATTGCCTAGAAATCAGTGACTTTGATCAACCCTTTAACTCTTTGGTACAATATTCATTTCTAAGTTACAACAAATTATTTACCACTTCTGGAGATCGTCCAATTTTCCCCAATAGCTCGGTCAATTAAACTGGCATTTTTGTAAGTCTTCATTTGATTTTTTTCATGTCCAGTAAGATTTTCCTAAAGCAATGTTATAACTGACTCCTCTTAAACAAAAAAAAAAAACAAAAAAAAAAACCCCGTTTAACCAGCTTTTTAATATTCAAAACATATTTGCAGCATAAAAGTTAGCGTACAAACGTGTTGTGTAAGATTGAGATTAAGTCTTCTGGGTGAAATGATCATTACACAATACCCCACATGCAAATTTCTGATTTCTATTAGAGACCAATCACAGTTGCTTGCCAGTAATCGCAGGTCACGTATTACGTATGTACATTCAATCAATCATCCTTGAATAATTATTAGTTGCACATTTGATTTGTTCGTAGCCAGTGAAAAAATTAGGTGAGGTTAACAAGTTGCAATGCGCTTTAGTGCGTGATTTTCAGTGAATTGATATATTTTAATAATTATAAACAGATAATTAACAGTAACGTGACATTTAGAGCTTAAACTGTTACCTGTTAGGTGACTTTTACTCAAAAAAATAATAATTAACATTTTATTTAAAGCACAATTACCCTTTTTGAAATAAGACAATGTATGAATTGAAAAATTGTAAGTAATATATTTCTAACTGAAATATAGGAACGTATTTGTTATGTGGAATGATTAAGTAGTAATGGATTAAAACAATATAAACATGTAGTTTCTTCATTAACTTTAGCAACTACTTTTATATTGCAAATGTTTCCACTGCTCCATACCTGAAAAGATTTCTGAAGTGTGATGTTTTTACCTGAACCATGCCCCTAGTTGCACCAATACGCAGGGCAATATCGCCCGATATTGTCCAATTCCGATGTGAATCCTTGTAGACTGGCCGTTGTTGCGGATCTTGACCAATCTCGCCCAATACTGTAGAAAATATACTAAAAATTTTGAAATGTCAATGCAGAGTTTTGAAATTGAACTTTATTTTCATACGAAAGCACAGGGAGCTAAAAAATAGGTTTTGTGATGTTATTGACATACTTATATTAAAAAAAATCGTATATTTTGGAACGATGCTGAGTTTCTGCATGGATTAGCCAGTCTTCCCAGAATCTCTGTTTCCGAATTGATCCAATTCCAATGTGTTACCTGGGTCAATTATTAGTTTTACTTTTATGTAAAAGGAAAGAAAGAGATCATCTTAAATAAACACATTATAGAAAAAATGCATAAAAATGCAGCTTATAAAATCAATTTAAATTATAAAAAACTTCATATAAATTATGCTATGTATATTTCATTAGCTTATGTAAGTTTCATTACACTATGTAAGCATTCTTTGAAAACAACTTTAATTAGATAAAGCGTTCCTCTTAAACATAGTTTTTTTAGCTCAAATTATCCAAAAATATTTACCTTATTAATTTAAGTGTTTAAACAACATACTTATAACAGCCGGATACTTTATAGTTAATACAGAAGTGAACATGTTCTAATGGTCTTCTTTGCTGGATAAAGAGCTTTTGGAGCATCCGCAAAAGTTTACTCAATATCTAAATAACGCTTACTCTTAATAGAGAAATCTTGTAATTTAAATTGATGCTGAAAGTTTACAAAATGTTTGCTTATATAACTATCGGATTGTTAAAAGAGTTAGTATAATATTGTAGAGAGCCTAAAATTTGAGCAAAATACTTCACAGAAATATTTAGAAGAACTTGTTTAAACATCCAAAGTATGAGTTCTTGAAATTATTATAGCTGGTCATAGAAATCAATTGTACCTAAAAGACTTTTTAAATAGTTAATCTTATTCTAAATCTATGGAAGTTTATTGGAAAAAACCCAGATAATAGTGAAATAATTATATAATTTTGAAAAATAATTAAAGATTTCTTGTATTTCTTAAAATATGAATAGAAAACTACTAATAAAATAACAGATAACCTTTTTGGATCCATATAAATATCAATAAATAGTAGTATTTTTTTGGATTTCTTATTTTAGAATATAATTATAATTAATAAATTATAATACAAAACAATAGTACTTATTAGTTTTTATTAAAATACACAGTGAATACGTTTTATTATTACGTAGAAAAATATTTTATTAGTAATATTTATTTAATTTTTTCTGCTCTACAGAAAAGTGCATCAGCAGATTATTTCAATTTTATATTTACTCAATATTGAAGTGTTGTTGTACTTCAAGTTGCTATAAAAAAAAAAAAAAAAAAAAAAAAAAAAAAAACTTTGTGTTATGGATTTAGCTTTTGGTATTGAAATATAATTTTAATTTAGTTGATTAAGTTTGCAATTCATAAGGAATTTGACAAGTATCAATAATGAAACCAAAATACCAAAGAGAAATGCAATGATGTGATACGCCTGCTTGACATCATTACAATTCTCCAATGGTTGAACATTAATTGATTAATTCATTCATAAATTTCAATAAAAATAATTATGCCATTTATAAAGCTACACATGAAGTGATCACTTCAAACATTTTCGTGAACTTGTATTTCCTCGTAATAAACGGAAATGAACGAATACGACACTTAAATAACTGAAACTCCATTTCAAATCCACTTGAGAGTTCATAAAACTAAAAAAAGGTTTTGGTAATCGCTTTCCGACTCTCTTCACTGGATCTCGCCTATCGCTTCCCCCGCTAAGCCTCCTTTCAGTCATTCTACTTTCAAAGGAAGGAAGTGCATGGTTAAGTGGCATTATAGTGTATATTTAGTCTGTGATATGACTTTGGCAAAACCGCTCAGGCACAACTTGGAAATGACTTGGAAGTGATTGTGTCAATTAGAATCTTTGCCAATGATTTCAAACGCACGTACGAGTGATGATGAGCTATTGTAAGTAAACTGTTTTAAGAAACTATTGTGAAACTGGAGTTATTGAAGAATCTATTTCCTTTTATTTAAATTATTTTATTTTTACTACATCAATCGATGTTTTTGGACACTTTTCTTTATAAAACGTGTTTTTCTAGGATCCACTAACATTATTAACAGTGTGGATAAAATTGAAACATTCTCTAACATACCTAATTATGTATTCACTGAAAATAAAAATCTTGTTAGATATGCTGAAGATGGAAAAAAAAAATCACCCAACAATACTTGCAACTTGATGAACAACTTGAACTTTTTTTCTTGATGAAAGGAGTTACTAAGTTTGGATAAGTTATTTAGCTATTAAGATGAATAAACATTAAGTAGTTTAAATTTTATTGAGTTTACTTTAATTCGACAAGTTTCTTTCGCTTTGTTAAGAATTTTTCTCTTGCCTTGAACATACATAATCAAGAATCTTTTTTTCTTCTCCCCTCAGTTTCGCTTAAAACAAAGGATAATATAAGGATTATCTTAAAGTATATCGCTAAAATCCCCATTTTGCCAAAGGTGTGTTTTTTTTAATTTTTAAAAGACCCATACAAGAGTTATAGCAAAAAATACAGTCAAACTGACCATTTCCTCTAAGGGAATGATGAAAATATAAAAAAGGGTAAATGAAACAAATCCACGTTAGTATTATAGTGTAATTGAAAGTTGTGTGATGTTCCCTAGTTTCTAAACGAATGATGGAAATATGAAAACGATAAATGATACAAATCCACATCAGTAATATAGTGTAATTGAAAGTTGTGCGATGTTCCACTCCCCTAGTTGGCTATAGGTAATAGAGAGATATTTTTTATAAAATCAACAACATCCTCAAACATAATTTTTAATATTTCTATTCCCTGATTGATATCGATTCTTTTTGAAATCAAATAGGGGAATCAAACATACCCTTTCCAAAGTTATAGAACTTTGAACTTTGCACGCCTGTCTGGATTGACGTTAAAAATCCAACGCTGCCGCAAACGTGCTCTAATACCAGAGGATTATGACTACGAATATCTTTCCACTTCATTGAAGTATGCTCGGAATATCTAAAAGCTAAATATGCCTCTTAAAGTTCCAAACACAAACAGAACTATAATAGGCATTCCCGTATTTGATATTGACTTTGTAGGATGGCGTGGATTTATATCTGGAATTCAAATGTATTGTAAACAGAACGGAATAGTATTTCGGGAATCATATCTTCTCAGATGTACAGAAAAGAAGAAAATTTAGTATTTATGAATTTAGGTCTAAAAATGATGAATAATAATATTGAAAATGCTTGGGATCCTTACGATTGCGTAATATAGATATATGCAAAAATTTGTTGTTTTGTGTTCTTATTATTGGATTTCTCCAGGGAAAGAATTCTGTTGTGAATGTAAATCTCAGATATAGCACATATAATATTTTAATGTCCCGTTTACTTATGTAAGCATACAGCTTGTTATTGTATCAAATTGAAGCATTAGATTTGTTATAATTGCCATATGTTAGACAACATCATGAGGTTTTCTAAAATTAAAATACTATTGCAACATTCCCGATCAAGTATTATAACTTTTTAATAGCTTAAGGGGGTCTGGGACTCAGAATTCTAAAATCTTTATTTGTAGAATTATTCTTCTGAAACTTATAATGCCTTAAAATTTAAACAAATTTTCAAATTTAAAAAAAAACAAAAAAAAAAACACCCCATTTTTTTTTTGCATAAAATTACTTCTTATAATTCATATCAAAAACTGTAATCAAGTTAGAAAAAAAAAAAAAAAAAAAAAAAGATTTTCTGCAAAATCTGCATAAAATCCATCTTATGGTAAGCTCCAAAAACTTTTTAAAACTAAGTTAAATTAAAAAAAACCATATTCATGAAGACAAATTAAAGTAATATACATGAAAAATATTTGTGGAAAGTTTCATATATTTATAAGAAGTAGTATACTGATACATGTCAGAGATACAGTTGTCATGTAACAAAAACTTAAATATTTCAAGTTCTACTTGAGATAGAAACAAACTTTTTATGCCATTTTGTTTTAAAATATTTGTATTATTTTTTACAATAATAATATATATATATATATATATATATATATACATATTTTTAAATAATTTTTGTCCCAGACCCCCTTAATTTGGTAAAAATGTATTTATGTATATATAAAAAAATTCAGACGACTTTTCGATGAATATAATTCAAATCCAACCATTGATTTATTTGGGTAGATGCATTGCAGAAAAGTTATGTTTATGTGTTTTATTACACATCTTCCCTTAATATGCTCGCTTTAAAACGACCAAGTTTTGAAAATGATGTAGATTGAACTCTACAGAAAAAAAAGTAATCTACAAAAAAAAAGAAGTTTTTTTTACATATTTTTTTTAATATGCATTGCCAACTTGCACGTGCAATTGCAACTTATTATGACGGTAAGTAGGTTAATTAATCATCCGAAGCGCTAACAGAAGCGTGTGTAAAACTGACCTGTTATTGACAGATCCCAAAACTTGATAGAAGGCATTGTCATCGACTATTATATCTACCAAGTTAAGCTCGATTGAATAACTGCAAGTGGTTTAATTACTTCCCCAAAGCGAAAGTAGCATCACGTGTAAAAGCTGTCTTTTAAAACAGCACATAAAACTTAATTGAGTGCATTGTCATCGACAATAAGTCTATCTGCCAAGTTTCAGCTTGATTGGATAACGATTAGTGGGTTAATATCCCTCTATAGATTTGCCCACCACACATACAAATGAAATAAAAGTTAATATATAGGACTTTAAGACGTGACAGCTATATAAATACTTTACATTTTTCTACTCGTAGTCCTTAAGCTAAAAAATAAATCCTTTTATACTTTTAGGGAAGTAGAGAACACAAAAGTAATGTATCGTTTCCTGCTAAAGAAGAACGGTTGACTAAAGTGTATCATGGATGTCAGTTGATCAATATTCATAAATTGTGACACTGAGCAAAAACAAATTTCCTGTTTTGCTCACAGTTTTTGTCGGCATTGATTTCTGTACGTTATCCCTTGTGGTTTTCACGTTAGGTGACATAAAGGAAAAAACAGGAAATTATCGATTTATAAGTATAGTGGAATTGTCAACAATCAATCATAAAAAAAATGGAGCAATTGACTGATGCCTGTTCGTTTATCATATAATTGATTTTTCCTTTGTTTGTTACTTTTCTAAAATTATAATATTCAACTTAGAAATTTCTACTATTTAAAAAATGATTTTTTTTTTAATTTAAAGGTATTTTAATAGTTTATAAAAACAAAAAGGTATCTTATAATAATAGAATGTTTCAAAATATATAGTAGTACGAAGTAATTTGAGAGTGATAAGGAAGACCATTTTACGGCAATCAATAAAATTATGTGTAGGATAATGGTTTAAGAATCATGAAGTTGTATTTTTTTGGTTCGAAAAGTTTTTGTAAGTATATGCAAAAGAGAATGGTTAGATTAGTTTTAAATCATTTCTTCCATCCTTCAAATAAGATATATTAATTTTTTTTATGTTAAAACCGATTGATTAGATATAAATAAATGTACATAGTTAAAGATGCCTAGACCCTGTTTTAATTAATATAATCACTACATATTCATAAAGCTTGAAAAAAATATTGTTGATACCAAGGTCTCATAGGCCAAAGAATAAGTTGAAATATTCATAATCAACGGAAATGTAAGTCTTTATAGACTTAAAAATAAGAGAGTTAGTCTAAACTTGATCGAAATGTTACAAATGACCTAAAAAATGCTTAAATAAAGTTTAAAACATCTGCTATATTGTATTTGAAGCACATTTCATAAAAGTTTGAAATTTTTTAATTTATTCTTTCTACTGATCATTTTCCTCAGGAACAAAATTTTGTGAATACCAGTTCGTCTCATAACAGTTACTGTTAAATTATAGTATGTTTAAGCAAGTATAGTATATTTAAACAAATATTATATAAAAATATTAAGTGTTTAGATACGAAGTTGTATTAATTTTTAAAATTGTAATATGAAGTTTAAAAAATAGTAAAACTCTTACCACATTTGGTAATAATGCTTTAAGTTATTATCTAATTTAGAGATACTAGGTGAATTATAAATGTAGTAGAATATGACAATTTAAGATATTTGAAACCATGAAATCTTTTGCCGAAGTTTTATCTAAAATCGAAAACACTTGAAACATTAATAATCAAATTTGAGATAAATATCCCAATATCGTTTTAGTGACAGAAGCATCTTCTGTAAATGAAGTTAACTCGTGAAGAAAAGGCCATAAATAAACTGCATCTGTTTAAAACCGTCTCAAGCATGTGATAATGAATATGTCTTTATAAAATTTGATTTATTGTATCATAGAAAAATAAATTCTGATGAATAAATATATTGGATCAAATTTTCCCACCAAATATAATATTTGAGGGCATGTATAGACGTTAGATTTATGCTGAACAACTTTGGAAAAGTTAAACTAATGCAATAATGGTTCGAAAATCTGTCATATAATTGTAGTCCTTGATACATCATTTGCGAAAATTTGAGAAGTTTTAAAAATTTATTTTTAAATTATTAAAATATCTCAATTTGTCATTGTCATTACCAAAGTTATTGTTATCGTTATTGCTATTGTTACATGATAATAACAATAACAATAACTATGACATTATAATCGTTATTGCCATAATTATTATCATCATCACTATCATCATTATCCATTACCATTGTCATCATCATCATCATTATTATTATTACTATTACTATCATCATTATTTTTAATAATTTTTATCACTATCATTTCCCCCTTCTTATCATTGTATCAAAATTATTATTTTATTGATATTTAATACGTTTAGACATCATATAATTATTGTCTTAGTAGTAGTTACATGAAGTTCTATAACGATTTTTTGATTTCTATAAGTTTTTAACTTCAACAAACACAGAGAAGCTTTACTTATGTATACTTTATATTTCAGACTTCAAGCCTTATGTAAATTTTGACAAGGCTTTTCTAATGTCCCACTCGACACAACATACTCCCGCCCAGCTTCAGTGACAAATAATTTTGACATGCTTTGTCAATTTTAGGTTATCTAAACAAACTTTAAACTAGGATTTCCATTGCATGACACAAACACGTCAATTATTCATCAAAAGGAAATGACACAGGACTTCAACATTAATTTATCACAGATGGAATCACCTGTTGGAGTAATGAAATAGTTTTGTATTTTTTTTTAGTCGCTAATGCAACTTCTAAAAATGTTTATTTGTGGACTCTTTTCTTTTGTTTCAGGTTGCTGTTGCCAAGGTGATTATGCACGAAGCTTGGATGTTGTTCCTCGAGTTTCCTACGAGTGTCACGTGATATTGGGACAGACGTTTCGGAGATACGTACCGTATACGTGCAGCTGCAAATGTTGGATTTGGTAATGCTTTTTTTTTTCTGATGAAAAAATTGTCCCGTTAATGGAAGAATGGAGTGTGTTCGATTTACTTAAAGGGTTTGGGAGAAGAGAGTTTTTCCATTTGTTTTCTAAATGATCTTTTAAGACGGAAAACGTTCATATAAATGAAACCTTGAAAGTTTGATCCAAAAAACATTTCCTTTGGATGTCTAGATTGATTTCTGGAATTATCTGTTGTTGGTTAAGTTTTATATTTAGGACTGATTTTTATTGCAAAAGCTGTAGTCAGTTAATAAATGTGAGTTATATGTTTGACAAATCTAGCAACGCGATTGGAAAATTTGAAATATATTTTTCTGTTTGATATGTTTTGTAAAAATATATTAGATTTGCTTCATTAAATAATAAGTTCCAATATGTTTGAATTATCATAGACTTTTTTAAAGTTTTCATAGTATTTGTAATAATGTAGAAATATTCTTTTTAAATGATAACATTTCGTAGCAATTAATGATATTTATTCTCTTAGTACCTGGATCAAACTAAACTTTATGAAGTTAAAGAATCATATTTTATATGCCTATATAAATGAAGTTTCCAATACTCATTTAATTGAGGAATACTTATTTTTATATAAAACAATTGAAGTACTTCGAGGATATAGGCACGTTGCCAATCAAAGAATATTTTTAGGAAAATATTTCTTTCCATCTGACGAAACACCTTTTCCTCACCAAAAGGAAACTTTCCTTACGATTTTTCTTTTGATCTAACTCCTTTATTTTTCGAAATGGAATTCTAAACTAATAATTCCCTTTGTATGCTAGAAGAATCCGTAAAAATATCAGTTTTAACAAAAAAATTGAAATTTTTCCTTCATCCTTTGTAACCTTCATGTATTAGATGGTCTTTTTAGTTTTTAACTTCTTTGGTCATTTCTACTTTCAATTACCCATATGTTTACATAAGGTAATGAAAGTTGAGCGTTAGGTCAAAAAATATTATTATTATTATGTTTTTTTTGCATTTCTTCACGTTTTGGCACATCTTGATTCCAAAAAAGTAGTCTAAAAAAAATGTATATCGGTGTGTTCGTGTGTCTGTGTGTACGTGGTCAGCATAACACCCGAATAAATTGACCTACGATGTTCCAAATTTGGTATGCGGATTAAAGGTAGCCATGGGACCTACCACTGAGGTTTTCGTCAAAATCACGCTAGCTCATAAGGTTGAAATCATAAAAAAAAAAAAAAAATGTTTTCAGCATATGTTAAAAAACGGCTCTAATGATTTTGATTAAAATCTCTGCACTAATGACTCTTAATGTGTTCTAATCGTCCCTACCACCTAAATTCCCGTAGAAATGCGATAATAGCCTAAAAAGTTGAAAAACGAGTGTCTTTAATACAGAGTTATCTGCCCTTGAGCATCGCTCCTCAACGATTTTTTTGTTCTGTTTCACGCACAAAAAAACACAATGTAATGTCTATCGAATGACATAGCCAATTTTGTCATTTTGGCCATGTTTTTTTTTTTAACTCTTGTAAAAAGTATTGCCAAAAATATCGCCACTGACCATTTTTATTTAAATGAGTGAAAATGTGAAAATCGTAAATAACCATATCAAATTTTAATGGAATGATCAATATTATCGTCCCAGTAAAACACTAATGTTGGCAGTGGTGGCTAAGAGTAACCAGCGTTTTGCTAACATTGGCTAAATGTAGGCCAATTTCTGGCTTGCCAACATTCTGTTTATTTCCTGACATACGCCAACGAACCAGCAGTGAGTTGCTAGCAATATCCCATTAATATTCTAGCCACCAATTAATCATTGCTGACGCAAAAAATTGGCAGAGATGCCTTTCAAGCAAGAGCAAACTACGCTTATTTATGGACACCATGTTGAACCGTTGAAGGAGAACGAGTTGAAGACACGATACCGAATGAAATTCAGTTATGATGGAAGAGACAAGCTAAAGAATATTCTTTTTGTTTTTGCTTTCGAAGTTTAGTGGAGCAGAGCGCATTGTGCTGCCTACAGGTCCGAGGTTCGATCTCTGGACTGGACAAGGCCGACCCTGACCGGAACATAGATGTATGGCACCCCACGGCCGATGGTCAAATAAGCAGGATTGGGCAGAGCAGGCCAATGCCCCCTAAGGGGCTGTTATGCCACTGAGGTTTTTTTTTTTTTTTTTTTTTTTTTTTTTTAGTTTTGTTAGTTAGTTTTGTTTTTATTTTATCTAATGCACATCGCCATATGAATAAGGCTAGCTTCTATTAAACCAGTGATGGTTCGCTAGTGGCATGCCAATTTTTTATGCAAGCCTTTTCTGGGACTCTATATAAACGATGCTGGCTACAGCAGTGAAATGACTGTTGGCCTTACTGTAGGCCAGGCAATCCCTTTTATGCACTTAAAAACAAAGGCCGTCTGCCGATGGCCGAGCAGTTCAGGTGATGGCCACAGTCAGTCACCCAGTGCTGTCCCAGCTGATTTTTTTTTACTGGTGTGTAATTGAAAGTTATGCGATGTTCCACACCCTTAGTTTAAAATGCAGTGTTAGTGAAATTTTCTTCGGTGATTTTATTTTATAATTTACATGTGTTTCCTTAAAATGAAGAGCGTTCCTTCACATGTTTAGTAACACCCCTTAAGACTATCCTTCTTATCAAACATAACGAAACATTAGTTTGGATTGGATTCGTTCGGCTGAACCAATTCTCCCTTTTCATATTTTGTAACATTTATAAGTCAATGAAATTTATTATCATCATTAAATTTTTATTCAATTATAAAAATAGCTATTTATGCAACTAGTTGGCAAACCCAGTAAAAAAAATCATCTGGGCCAGCAGTGGACGACTGACTGTGGCCATCACCTAAACTGCTGGACCATTAGCGGATGGCCTTTACTTTTCAGTGCATAAAAGTGACCGTCTGGCCTACACTTGGGCCAGCAGTAAGGGCTGGCAATTGGCCGTTGATGTCTGGCCAGCCTTAATGGCCAGCCTTCACTTACCCACTGCTTCCCCTGCATCAACTACTGGCCAAACCGCAAGTGTACAGCAGTGGCCCTACAATTGACAGCCTTAAGTGGAAGAAAATTTTGTCTGAGCCTCCGCTTAGCCAAAACATAAACATTGCTGTTGCCTTCAACGGCCCAACAGTGCCCCAATATCAGTTTTCTGGCTGCCGTCCGCAATCCCACATCGACTCGACGAAAGTTCGCCTTATAATGTCGATTGCCCTATACAACACTACAACGAGCAACTAATGATTCGCATTATATTATTAATTTGAAATTAGCAGTCCCACGACAAACTAATAATGGTTCACTTTCCACGGGCTGCTTTTTAAGCTCCATTGATATTCACTTCCCATTTAGTGCATTTTGCATGAGCATTATCTTTTTGTTCCCTACTTTTATCCACATGTGGATAAAAGTAGGGAACAAAAAGATGATGCTCTTGCAAAATGCACTAAATGAGAAGTGAACATCAATTGGGCTTGAAAAAGATAAGCATTAAGAGATTTAGTTAACACAACACAAAAAATCTCATTACAGAAAGTTAAAATATATAATCCAAATTAAATAAGTGGCATGGATTATAAGATTTTTTGGTAACTTATTTTTACCAGTAACTTATAATAATTATCTTGAATAATAGAATTATGAAACTAGAAAATTTGCATTATGTTGATCTGCAATTCAAATTACATTAATTGCTGTAATTATTGGAAGGAACTTGTCAATTCTTTAAACAAACACACCTTGTTTAAATATCTTCCATTTACTTCTACACTATTCTTTTCAAGCACTATCTATAAGGTTTTTTTTTGCAACCAAATAATTTTCCAATTTATGTTCAGCCTCCACTTAATTTTTTCAGAAGTTCTCCTGCATAAAGATTATCCAAATTTTTAAAGTATAATTCAAAACATCAAGGGTAGAAAATGAGTAGTGATACAATTATTAATAACTTATATCATGAATTTCGGTCAGAATTACAAGTAATTTACATCATGTTATGTACTCAACATAATCTCTCATGCAAATCCCATTATTTCAACAATTATTGAAAGAACCTTAACAAAACAGCAATTGTAAAATAAAGACAAAACAAGGACACTTTGCTCTCAATTTGTAGATTAAAATTATTGTTATTTATTAAAAATTAGGGTAAAATGTCATTTATTCGATTTGTTGCGACAGTGACCTTCTCCCGTTCCTGTCAAACGCTGTTCTAAGCCATCGCTTTTAACTAGGTATCTCTTCCATTTCAGCCTGTTTAGTCATTTATGTAGCTTGTGGCCCATCTGATGACTGTAGGATTAGCGCTCTGGCCACGCATGCCAAAGCTGCCGGGTTCAAATCCTGGATTAGGCATGGATGTTCGTTGTGGTTCGGAATCCACGTAAAGCTGTAGGTCCTGGCCTGATTAGTTGTCATTGTGCAGAAAAATAGGTCGTTGAGCGTATAAACTAACCAACCAATCGTAGCTTGTGTTTGGCTGATAGCAGCTGAAATAGAAATATACTATTATATTAAGTACATACTCATGATAGCGATTTCACAAATGTTATTAATTTAAACATTCAATAGTAAGTTTGCATAAAGGAAACAGCGTATCAATGACTTCTCCAAGTCAAAAGTTCTTTTACAAAATCAAATCATGCAATTATTATTAACTTATTTTGAAGAAAACAGATTTGTATGAGATTTAACTCTGTATTTAAAACATATGTATCTCAGGTAATTCATTTAAAACTTTCTATTTCAAATTTTGTGCTGATTGAAAATACCAGCTTTTTCAAACTTAGTAGCTTTAAAATGATATTATACTCATATTTGTGAAGCTACATACAGGGCAGGGAGCCCACTAGGATAAAATACATTCATGCAATGCAATAATTAATGTTTAGCTTGATTTTTAATCTTAATGTTCCTAATGAAAGGTCCGGAACTCCCGGAAAGCAAGTTGACAAGAGAACCAAGTTCAAAGATGTTTCAGTAAAGAGGGATCAATGATCTGTATGCATTTAAAAAATAGAGTCCAAATAGCGTAGCTGAAAAGAACAGTTGTCAGAAAGACTAAAACTTTTTTTCTGAACGATTTGAAAAGCACGTTTTGCAGCAAGTTACGCTGAGGGAAGGCAAGGAGAGGAGGGGAAGAAAGACAAGAACGATCCACTAATTTTCGCGCGCTTTTTTTTTTTTTTTTTTTTTTGACTTGAAGTGTTGGTTCGGAAGGGGCTCGAATGGAAGAATAATGGAAAAGTTTCCACTGGTAGGTTGGATTTTAATTTTACCAAATAAGTAATAAAGTACCCTTTGGAAAACAAAGTGCAACTCCACTAATGCTTTGAAAATATAAAACATATATTGATTCTGCAATCTAATTTTGCTTACTTAAATGAGTTTTTAAAATATTAACTTTTTATTTAATTCAATAAACGAAATGACTTGTAAGGAAAGTCATAAACTTGGAACTATTTTATCAGCTTCACAGTTATTTCATTAGGTGTTTTAATAGCACCACTAATTATTATTCTTTTGCATTATAGCATTTGAAACACATGCCAAATGAATCTAAATTCAAATAAAAAAAAATGACCCCTGTAAACAAATTTAAGTTAAAACCAGCTAAGTTTTGCTATGACACATACAGAGAAATTCTCGTATTTTGGCGTTGATTATAGTAGTCACCCCCTGACGAAGTTACTATAATAGAGAAATATACCTTTTCCAGTTATATTACCGCCAACCAAATGGTATAGTGGTTAGCATACTAGCTTCTAGACAACGAGATTGCGGGTTCGAGTCCCGTGTAAGGCATGGATGTTTGTAAATTCCATGACATGGCTGTTGGCTTGTCAAATGACGAATGTTTTGGCGCAATATAGCCCTCGTGACGACGCCAGATAATTTAAAAACACCCAACCAGTTTTTTTCCCATTTGTTATTCAATTCTCTGCTATAATTAAAACTTTGAAAAAAATCATTCCTATACATACAAATATTAATAATTTTTTCACTTTTGAGTAACTTCACCAAGCAATGTCTTTCGACACCTTACAAACATACCTATCTAGTTTTTGTTTACTCTAACAAAATTCCTTCCACTAAGTTGCTAGCTTCAAATATTAAACAAGTAGTGAAACATCCCCTAAAATTATTATAAGCATACATCATAATGCATTTTGTTCAAAAATCAGTAATATTTTATTACAGGAATTATTCTGTAACATTAGTTGGTTGGTTTGTACGCTCAACGCCCTATTTTTATGCACAGTGACGGGCTAATCAGACCGGGACCTACAGCTTAACGTGGATTCCGAATCACAACAAACATCCTTGCCTAACCCGGGATTCGAACCCGGCATCTTTAGCATGCGAGGCTAGAGCTCTATCTCCACAGCTAACCGATGGACAAAAGTATCCTGCTTCGGCGGTCTGTAACATTAGTTCTTACTCTTTAGTAAGCTACTTCGAAACTGTTCCATTAGATGGATACAAGATAAAAACTTCCAAATTGAAAATCAAACTAATCCAAACTAACAACGTAGACCTGGTGGCTGTGTAGTTAGCGCTCTGGCCTCGCATACCAAAGCTGCCGGGTTCGAATCCTGGATAAGGCATGGATGTTCGTTGTGGTTCGGAATCCACATTAAGCTGTAGTTCCCGGCCTGTTTACCCGTTATTATGCCCAAAAATAAGTCGTTAAGCGTATAAACAAAACCAAAAACAATACTAACAGCATTCAAATCATTTATACAAGGACTATATACATTACTTTAAATATCTTTGGCTCTAATCTGCAGTACAAAAATCGTTTTACATAGGAAATAAGTAACACGAAGGAGGGGAAGAATTAAAAGCTAGTATTCTGAAGGAATCGTGGTTTGGGTTATGCACCTATACACTTACATTAAATATATCAAAACATTCCAAACAAAACTAGCCCTTAACTGCTGTGGTTGGGTAGTTTGATATTTTTGGCGCAAGGGCAACATGTGGTCTCTACAGCGCCAAACAATTTAATGAACATCAGATTAAAATTTAAGAAACATAGTATCGGAAAAATAATTTTAAAGTCAAAGATGAAATATTTTAGGGGATGGAAGCATTCCACAAAAAATGACTCGCGGTCTGTCAGACCGCACACAGCAGTTGAAGGCTAGAATATTAGTTAATGTTCGTTCAACACGATGCATACTGAATTAAATATACATTATGTCGTGCATAAATGTTGTCCTCATGTATATACGACATATCGTATAATTATGTAAAATACAATTGAATACAACATAAGGAAAAATATAAAAAAATGTATTACTTACACGTCGATTTCCTTCCATGATGAATATTTCCCGATCCTTTTCTTCAATGAAATAAAAACAATCTTTCGATGTTCACGTTTTCAATGAAATAAAAGAAAAATAATGACGCAGAAGATATCACTGGCCCTTGTGTTGCCTTTGAGCCATAAAACAACAACCAAACCAAACCAGAAGATATCACAAACGCAGCAATTTTGTCTGCATGCAATGGCTACTAGAAAATCAAGTGAAAAAAATGTCGTGTTTACGAAAGTTCAAAACAATCATGCACATGCGCAGAAGGCACGATACGATGACGTAACCGTTGCCACCAGTTATATTACTAAAGTGTTGGATGGCCATCAACGGACAAGAAGAGGTTGGCCTAGAAAAAATAAGCTGATGGTATCCCAGTAACGAACCGCGAGTGTGCCATTGATGGCATTACGTGGCCATCACACACCCAGTACCGCCGGCAAATAGCCGTGAAGCGGCCATCGTCCATGTTTTTACTGGGAAGTAATACTTTTTTAAACGAGGTAAAATGCTAATTTGTCGAGTGCGATAGCACGAGTCAAATAATTTGTCGCAATTATTAAAAAGTGATTTCCCACATGTTTCATACAATTTTTTTTATAATCACGTGCAAAAAAATATCTTTAATAAATATATAAACTAGAAATTAGCAACTCCAGTCAATGAATCTCTTCTAAAAATGTCATTTCTATACCAAAACCATATAAAATTTGAGCACGAGGCATGCGGGAAAGTACTTTTTCACACTAGTGCGAGAAAATTACTTTCCCGCACTCTTCGAAGTAAAGTGCTACTTTCGCCCCGATTTTTGATTAAAAATGATTAAATAAAGTTGAATTTTTTGCACGTATTATCAAACTTATTATCAAACGATGTTTATTGGCTGAACTAAAGGGTAATGAATTAAGGAGTGACAAAACAAAGAATAAAATATGCGCGGAGCATCATTATATTATATTATTTCCAATTGCATTCTTCCTTATTATAGCTTAAATATGTTTTTTTTTAATTAATGTGTACATACTTGAGAAATATTATATATAAAAGCATTACGCATATGGTATTTTTAACAACCACATTAAGACATTTTTCAACTCCTAACTTGAAAATATAATATATAAAAAAAAGATCTAATATATGTATTTTTACTTTGATAAATAACAATGCCTGGGGTTGAAATGTGTTGAAAAGGAAAGCCGGGCTAAGTGGTCACAATTGAAAAGTAGCCTTAAGGTTTCCTGAGGACATGAGGTACTGATATCACCCTCGGAACACCTTACTATGTTACACTTAATCCTTTAAGTCGCTTTGAGAAGACTGGTGTTTTTATTGTGTTGTCTTTTGATGTAAAAATAATTTTTAAGGTTTTTATCATCCCTATAAAAGTAGTCAAGAGCTAAGTTTGTGTACTTATTACTATGAAACCAAGGAACTTATCGATTTTGAACGAAATATCTTTGCAATGGTGATGTGTTATTGTGATGGGTTTTTAAGCTGCCTTTGTGTAACAGCGTCAAGCCGGGTGAAATAGCTATGCTACTAGCGATGGTTTGCTACTTTATAGAGCACCGAATAGTTTTTTTCTATCTTTTATTTCAAATTCAAGCATTAAGAATTTTGAACAATGATTTATTATCCTTTTTTTACTGCAACGGAAATTTTTCAGCTTCAGGATTGCAAGAACAATGGAACCATTGAAATTTTTTGTTTGTTTTTGGTACCAGAGGCTAATCTCTTCATTTCTTTTAGAAAATTTCAACATCTTAGAATTTGTTCTGTCATCTTAAAACAAAATAATTATTTATAAGTTTACAACTATTTTTGTCACAAGGGGTTAGTTTGCCGACATGATCCGGCAAAGTGGTCATTTCTATGCTTTTCAAAAAACCTAATTAGATAACGTAATCTTAAGGTAAATTCTATTATGTACTATTTTAGCTTAAAGTATATAGCCATCAAAATTTTATGGGCCTTCAATTTGACTATATGAACTAGAATGTACAAGAAGATGTTAAGACTTCAGTTAAGCTTAGAAATGTGGAAACGTTTGCTAAAGCCTTTTCAAACTTATAAAATATCAATAAAATTGTTTAAAAAAAACTGGTGCCTCTTAAAATTGAAATTATGCAGGAAATATTTATTATAACAAAATTCTACAAATAGTAGGCACTATAATGTAGGCCTTTTATGATTATAAATAAATTCGTCATATTTGAAGCAGTGGCAAGACAATTATTTTCATGAAAAATATTGTCTCATTTTTGCAATTCAAACTTTATTTTGTGTCATACAAATGATCCTTTGTTCTTTCACGTTTATTAAAAATAAGTACTTTTTTATAGAAGAATAACTATATCTGAATAAGTTCATAGTGTCAAAATTCTTCAATAAAGTAACGAATTGGTTTTTACTGTTATTTATTGAGTGACACCTTGGGCAATGGGGGAAAAAGTTCTAAAGTTCACATTCAGAAACCTATCATGGCTAATTATTTTGAACAAATTTGTAATGAAGATATCTGTCACAAGTTGTTTCCATACAATTATATTCAAAAATTTATTAGCTTTTTCAACTACTTCGAAATCTAAAATAATTTTGAAATCTAAAATGACTATTAAAGGGGATGCGTAGTTACTCTTCTCTTTCCATTAACAACATAACTTTCCTTTTCATAGTAGATTGTTAGTTTCGTGTAAGAAGCAGAATTTTGCATACAATCTTATTGAAAAATCCTGGCTAGAATAAATCTATGAAGTCTGTGAATTTGGTAGTTTCTGGAATTAAAGCAATTAAAAAATTCCGTAAATAGTATTATCAACTTATACATTACCATAAAATACTTCTTGGCATTTAGCTCTACAAAAGGTGTGCTTCTGTAAGTTTAATAAAAAAATTTCAATGAATAAATTTTAATGAATTAATAAAGGAAAAAGAAGTGAATTACAAACAAGATACAGTGTTTATAAAATATTCGAGACCTATAATCTGCTTTGAAAATTAAATTTTTGATTGCTAAGATATTTATTTTATTTTGAAATATAGATTTTTTTCTTCTTTTTTGTTTTTTAGGTGCAAGGAAAGCCAAAATTGTAAGAAGTGGGATTTTTTAACGAATGCAAATCTAGTTTCACTTCATTCTTCCGAAGAGACATCGCTGTATAATGCACTTGTAAGTCTAAATGGTGCCATGAAAAATTATTAAATGATTTTTTAGTTATATTTATTTACATTATTTTTTATTTTAAAATTGATTTAAGCATTAAGCTTAAATTTTCGAATACTTGATGTAAGTATAAATAAGAAGATGTAATTAAATGTAAGTATAAAGTTCAACTTTGGTTGATTATGGAATAATTGCAAATGAAAACACTTTTTTTAATACATTATTTTGCTTTAGTTTTAGTTAAGATTTTTTTCGGTATTTTCGGTTGTAATTTTCAATGGAAGTTTATGAAGTTATACTCATCATATTAAAACCTTCAAAATTATATGTGACGCATATCTATAGCAGATACGTTTTATGCTTAACAAATAGCAAATTAAATTCCTGTCACCATTTCTGATGCTTCTTTTTGAATTTTGATAAAAGGTACATATAATGTGTAGTTTTACCTAGGAATGTTAATTTTAGATTAATAAGCGAACTGACTGCGCAGTATGTATGATTATATGATCTAATAATTGCATTGATGTAATAAACAACAATAATCATTATATAATCTATGAATGCATCAATGAAAAATATCTTTGAAATAAATTGAAGTTTCAATATCGTATTAATGAATATCGGAATTTTAATATCGGACTATTTTTTGAATACTAACTTATTATTCAAGTTTACAACTGAATTCTTAGTCACTGATTAAATATTGCCTACTCGATTTTCTCGTAATTTATTGGATTAGGAATTACCTTTTTTTTACCTTAGAATTTTGTTCTAATTCAAAATTACACTTTTAATAAGGCCATCTATGAACTTTAAAGTATGCAAAAATTACTGAAGGTTGCAATAAAGTCTAAATTTTTTTTTTCTACACAAATAACGTCTGAGTTAAGAATTACAAGAGGAAAAATTGATCCACAGTAGTACAAACACAATTGAAAAATATCGGCTCAACACTGTGTCCAATGATGATGTGGACCTTAGTAGACTGGCCGTTGCTACGGATCTTGGTCAGTCTCTCCCAGTGTTAGGTACAATATACTGGAACTTTTGAAGTGTTGAATATTATGTACAGCTCTTTGCTATGTATTATAAAGAATTATACGTTAAAGGATAAATTTGTGGGTTGAATCCTGTAAAGCATAGCACAGTATAATTACATTTACCGTATAAGAGATTCATATGTAAAAGTTTTCGTCCCAGAAAAGTAGATCACTGACAACCATTAGCTCGTCTTTTCTTTCTAGTTGACAGACGAGTGATGCCAGTTGATTAGTCGACATTCTTCTGCCTCTACAAGAAAAAACGGTTAAGGAAGAAGAGGAATAATAGGTTACCTATCATCTGTCAGTGAGACAGTCCGGTAGATTAAGTAACATTACGATAGAGCAATTCTATAAGCGTCATTGTCTTCCCGTCTAATGGCAATTGATGGATTCGTGAAAAGAGATGGTGATCATGAAGATTTTTTTGTTGTTGATTTGTTTCTATAAAGCACATGATACAAAAGACGCTTTACTGTTAGTAACTGGGATTTGTTTTAATTGCGAGCGTTCTTTAATTTCGTATTAGTGTAATAAAAGAAAGCGAATATTTGGAAAGTAGGTGCTTATACTTGGATAAATATACTGGAAGATGTCTGCGTTAGTTTTATTAGGCAATAATTTGCTGATTCAGTTGTTAATCGTTACTACATATCATACCCTTGTTAAAAAGTGTCACAACACAAAACTCTTTATTTTGTGTTAAATTGTGTCTAAAATTACAGACTAAGTGTACTTCATTGAAATTGAAGGTTAGAAGATTGTTTATAAGTTGAATTTAAGTTGAAACTGACTTATGTCGTTTTTTAAGCTTCAAGTCCACGTAGTCTCTGATTCTGTTCACACTTTAACTCAAAATTATTATTATTATTTTTTTTTTTTTTTTGAGTTGTGCCTCCTTTGCAGCAAAGATGCAATACCAGTAAAAACATTTTTAAAATAAAATATACGTTTCTAAATTAGAATTAAAAAAAAAAAAAAAAAGCAACAATATTGAAGTAATTTTTCGAATATTTATTAAAAGCTCTAAGTAAAGATTTGGTACAAATTTCAATCAATCAACATCCCCTTTGTAAATACTTGTTAACCAATATAATTAACAAATGAATATCAAAACCTAACTTAGTAAAGAGGTTATCGTAATCTAATTCAGTATAAGATTTTTTTAATGCGTCTAAATCTAAATTTCTTTAGTAGATATTTATAACAAAACAATTTAAATAAATCTGGAATCTGAATAAATTGATTTTTAAATTCCTTGTTTAACTTCAGTATTTTTTATTTGACAAAATCCTCGGAGGGCTAATTAAACTACTTGCCTTTATCCTATAGAGCTGCAATATGAGAGAATGCAATATGCAAAGAGAGAAATACTCTTCTTTGGTTATTGATTATAAGACCTTCAATCAAGTATTGGAGACACTCTCACATTTCTATGAATTAATGAAATTTAACCCCATTTTCAAGTCATTTCATATTTTCATCAGCAACCAGAACATCATTAAAATTTTTAATGAATGCACTTGAATTACATCTCGATAAAAAATATATGAAATTCATATATGTTCACGATAAAAAGTAAAAGTCCAATGGAATTGCACATAACAATAGCATATAAAAAATATAGTAAAGACTTTGATTTTATACCTTAGTTTTTTTTTTTTTTTTTTTTTTTTTTTTTTATAATGCTTAATTACTTGTAGAAATATGAACAATGTAATACGAAAAAAAAAAAGGAAGGAAAAAAAAAAAAAAAAAAAAAAAACCCCTCCCTTTTTTATTATTATAGCATCACAACAATTTAAAAGTTCATATTTTATTTTGCGTTTAGATCACTGCCTACAGATCATGTTGCGATCCATCATCAAGCTCATCCGCATTTTTCATGAAAAATCATTTTGAATTAGATTTTAACTGCACCGAAACTCAAAGAATTTTCAACTCTTCCAAGTGTGGAATTGATTGGGATAACAGTGGCTGTTGCTTCGTTCAATGCGCAGACCAACAAGAGTGTTCTTATTTTCAACTTTATCCATCCATTAATGACACTGAAACCTCGCCTAGCGAAACTGAAGTAAGTTGTTTTGAATACTTTATGAGCTATCGTATACCTTTATTGGATTTTGCCTCTTTTTGGGTCAACAATAAATTAACCTGATTTGCAAATATAGATCCTATTTGTTTTGAAACTGTCTTTTTTTCAATTTCTAGAAGTTTGGATGCAAATTTAGTTCATTTCATTATAAAGCTTATGCAAAATGCATGCATTGTGCATTATGCTATCACCGTGTTAGCTGTTCATTGGTAATTGAAATGCGCATTGTGATTGGCTAATAAATCGTGAAAATCCGAATTTGTCTTCAAAGGTGAAATGTGATTGGTCATAAGTGTTGCCATGTAACAGTACCTAACTTATATAATATCTTGCTCAAGATCTATAAATATAAGTAATTAAATTTTATGTAAATGATTATTATCTGATACGTTTGAAAAGCAATTCGAAATTCTAATAAAAATAACAACAACAAAGTTTATGAATTGTACAATTTTAATAAATTAAAAACATCAATACTATATAATAAACTTTGAAGAAATCATAACCACTTGTATGTTATTTGAATTACAAGTTAAACGAAAGTTATCTTTTCTTCATAATTTTTAAAAATTAATAGATATAATTTCATATGCATAATGATTTAAACTCTGCACATAAGTTTTGGATACTTTATGAATCTCATTCCTAACTTTTCATCTAAATAATTTATCAAATTTCATTAAAGTGTCTTTTAAAAAGAAATAAAATTCCTGTCCATAAACAAAAATTAATGATATTTATTGCACTTAAAATAAAGCTTACTTTAATTTAAGTGCCATATTTAAAAAAAAAATTAATGATATTCATGACACTTAAAAAAATATATACTTTTTTATCTTAACTTGTTTCAAAAAGAGAAATATTCTCTTGGTAGGAAAAGTGAATATTAAATTTTGTTATCAAAATATTTGTTGTGTCATTTTCCTTTAGGTTGATAAAAGAAATGCTTAAAATAAGGGGTTATAGCTCTCCTGTTAATTTGTTAAGGTGATAATTTAATTTATAATCTCTTAATGAAAAATAGAGCGATACAAAAATAAAGAATATATTTGTAACTTAAAGTTTTTACGAAAGATGGCACTGGTAGTTTGGATAATAAATGTTTATTTTTACGGTCATTTCAAAATTATAAGTTACGAGTTTTCTGTTTCTTATTTAACATTGGATGTGATTTTATTTATGCTTCGTTAAGCAAATTCCAAACAAATATTTTTTTTTTTTTAAAGTTTTATATAGAGTTGAGTAGGGCTACTTTTAAAAATATGAACTTAAGAAAAATATGATGGAGTATTTAATTTTTTAACATATATTGTTGACTAAATGGATTAACAATTACTGTTTTTAAATATTATTTTTAATCATGCGAACACTTCACTTAATCAATCTGATAATCACCAGCTTCAGAAAATATGTTATGAATATTGTTGATGTAAATAGATAAACGTAACAAAGGAGAATATACTAAGGAAATTTGAATGTTTTTAACGTGTACAAATTGTTTTAGTTCCATATTTATCTATAGGCGGATAAGGTAGACAGGCATCATTTTGAAGCGTCCTAAAATTCCGTTTATAAATACCAAATGCAGTTTACAATATTTTGAGTATGGTATATATTCAAAATATTGTAAATGAGATTTCTAGTCTCATTGGGAAAATAAATGTCGATGAAATTGTATGTTTGTAGTAGAGTAATAAATGTCAATAAAATATAACTTTTTTTTTATAATCATTTCTTTCTTTTCAATTATTTTCTTTCCTTTCGATTATTTCTTGTGTTTTAAAATTATTTATTCTTGCAATTATTTTAATGTATTTTCTTTCAACTCATGTGATTAATTAAAATGTTAATTTTAACAAAAATTGCTTGGAAATATACATTTAGATTTAATTTATAAAAACTACAAGAGCATTTTGCATATGGGAATGAGCTTTTAGTAAGCATTTAATACCGCATACCAATTAGGTTTGGTACTGACTGATACTCTACGTTTACTAATAAAATAGCCTGGTTTCTTAATGAGAGCAACTGGTTTACCAATCAATACTTTTTCTTTGATAGTAACGCACTTAACGATAATAGTTAATATTGCATATGATACAGAGGTACAACAGATTTTGTTTAGGGCTGTACTGTGTGAATGTGAATATCGAGATCTTTATTCGAAGTTTTCATAATTTAACGACAATATTAAAACTCAGCCATATGTAAAATACTGTAATAAATGTATTGCATTGTGTCAAAGTACTTTTTTCAATTTCCTTATATTTTTACACGTTTTGAAAACGTCCTGGGTTAATAAAACTGGTCTAGAAAAATTTACGCGTGTCCATCTATTTGCCTGTTGTCAGCATTATTCACGAAAGAATTTAAATAAGTTGTTGAACTTTTGTATGTGGCTTAGTGGTGGCCATGGGGCTTGCTATTAAGGTTTTAGTCAAAATAGCTCAGGCTCTTAAGGTAGATGCCATAAAAAAGTTTGTTTTTCAGCGATTGTCAAACAATGGCTTTAACAATTTTGATCAAAATTGCTGTGGCAATGCCTTTTAAAGTGGTTCTGAACATCTCCACCACCAAAATTTCTGTAGGAACTCGATAAAGGCGTAAAAAATTGAAAAACGAATGTCTTTAACACATAGTTCTCTTCCCTTGAGCATTGTCCATCAACGGCTGTTCCTCCTCTGATTCATCTACCCGAAAGGATAATGTGATAATTACAAAAGAAAAAAATATATATTTTTCCATTTCTTCATTTTTTTTAGTAAGTGTAATAATTATCGCAAAAAAAAAAAAAAAAAAAAAAAAAAAAAAAAAAAATGACAAACTGACATTTTTTTTTATCAATGAAAATATGAAAACGAAAACAGTAAAACACACCAATCTATGTCAAAACTGAAATGCAATCACCAGTATTATATTGTAATTGAAAGTTGCACGATATTCCACTCCCCTGGTTTTAGTTTCTTTTCTCCAAACGAAAATTTTTTATTTAAATAATTAGTATGCCTTAGGAATTATTCTGTAACCTTCAAAAACAAATTTAACTCCTTTTCAGATGATCATGAGAAAGACCTAAGTGTGAGATAGATTTGTTTTGAAAGGTTTGAAGGAAGGCTTTCTCATTTCCATTTAGACTTCTCTCAGTACTCCAGATTTCATTGTAGTAGCAATGTTTTGTTAGGCAGAGACTGTACCTCAATGTAACAGCGACAGCTTTTTGTGAATAAGACATATACAGGGTCGTTCATACAACTTCTTAACTTTGAAGTAGCACGACGTAGAAACGGTGAGAGACAGAAAGAAGAGACAAGTGGTGAATAGACATGTATAGAATTTTTAAATACATCGGTGTGAAAAATTATATTAAATATTTATATATGGTCAAAACATTTAATAAAATCTAAATATAGCGGAATGAGTTTATCTTTTTCTTCATGAATAGGAACTACTTCTGTAGCAAAACAAAAATCGCCAATATCGGTGGACATTGGCAAATCCGAAAATTGTTATTGGCCAATCTCGCCCAATTCTGCATAAAATATGACAGACATTTTTAAAAGTTTTTAGTTTGTTTAAAATAGTTTTAAAATTGATATATTTTATTCATAAGAAAGGAAGGAGGGCAAAAACTATCTGTGGTGTTTTTAGCAAGTTTAGTTAAACTAGGGGCGTGGAACATTGCACAACTTTCAATTACACTATATAACACTGGTCATTGCAGTAAAATTTTACATAGTGTTACTTACCATCATTTTCTTATTTCCTTTTGAATGAAATTGGCTAGTTTGGCGATACATCCATTACAATGTCCTTGCTTGTGCATGAAACTTAAAAAAATCCATTGTTGATGGCAGATGCTCAAGGGCAGAGAGCTCTGTGTTAAAGGCACTCGTTTTTCAACTGTTCACACTTTTATCGGTTTTTTATGGGAATTTCAGAGGTGGCAATGTTTAGAACACCCTCAGAGGCATTACCACAGCGATTTTGATCAAAACCGTTAGAGCCGTTTTTTAACAATTACTGAAAAACATCATTTTTCCAATGGTATCTACCTTATGCGAAATACGCGATTTTGGCGAAAACCATTATGGTAGGTTCTTGTGCCCCCACCAACTCGCATTCCAAATTTGAACATCGTAGGTCAATTTGTTCGGGAATTATGCTGACCACGTACACACAGACAGAAATTTTTTTCTAGATCACTTTTTTGAAATTAGAATGAACCAAAATGTGGTAAAATGCAAAAAAAAAAAAAAAAAAAAGGAAAAAAAAAAAAAAAAGAATTGACCGAATGAGATAATTTCATTACCCTTGTATACACGTGGGTAGTTGAAAGTAAAAAAATTGTGTTTTTTGAAACTATGCTCAAGTTTTGGCCAGAATTGGTCAATCTCCCAGAAAACCTGTTTCTGATATTGGAAAATACTGCTGTGCTAAGTGGGGGTGATTGCTTTAGCACATAGTGCTAAAAGTTACTTTTATAGGATTCAGTGGTTTTACAAAACACACAGACGGTTTTTCGGTACCCCATATTCATTAGTTTTAATTATTGATAAATTTGTCCAAATGAAAATAGGCCTCATTGGTAAACATATGCAACCGTCATCAAATTTATTTCCAACAATAAAATTTCAAAACCTGGTGTATTTAAAATTCCTTATATATCTATTCAACATATCATTCGCTCTCCATTCTGCTCACATTTCAAATTTTTTTAATCCATTTTGAAAGACCATGTATCTAGAATTAACTCATTTAACTCAATAGTAATTCTCTATAATGTGAAGACTTTTTGTAAATAAAGTAGCAAGAGGAGATGAAAAGTTATCTGCTAATAAAACTGAGTTTATAATACAAACTTTACAGAGTCATGTAAATTACTAATACTAAAATGATGTCTTGAGTTGAAAAATTTAAAACACTAAGTTTTGAACACAATATTTATAGATAATCTTAGGAATCTGGCTTTGGGAATTAAGTTGTTTGTGCCCAATAGTTTCTCGATATCGGAAATGACTGATCGTGAGAAATCCAATAGTTCAGTACTTTCTATATTATATATATTTTTTTGTTTGCAAGTTGGATAAAAAACTATTTTACTATTTTACGTTAAATGTTTAAAACTTCTTTTCTATTAAATATGTGACATTCGTCTTAAAATTAAACAAAATGCTTCGTGATAAAAGACAATTACTTGCAAGTATTGGACATATTTTTGCGTTGATTGCAAAAATGGAAGAATGCGTTGAGATTTCAACAAGGAAAGGAAATAAAATAATCAATGTTTTTATTATATCGCGTTGTCGAGGGGATGGAGTGTGTGTGTGTGTGGGAGGGGGGGGGGAGGGGTCGTTTAAATCATCAAAGCAGTAAGTACCGGCATCCACACTCTCAGTTTATTCACTGTGATTATTATTAAAACCACATTTTCGGTACTTTTTGAGATAAAATCTAGACAACTTCAGTGAAGAAAGTGTTTTTAAAGATGTAGGTGCTCCCTAGTAATTTGAGCCAAGAATTGATAACGAGATCTGATCATTTACCTCACTCTTCCATTAATCACCAGAACATCTTTTAAAACAATTCGATTTTGACAAAACATGACTGGAAATGGAATTTCATTGATAAATTCTTTCTCAAAAATTCTGTCTTCATTTTTGTCTAGAATAGCAATAAAATCCCTGTCTAAATCTCTAATATTACTCACATAAAAATTCCTAAATGTTTGCTTTTTACTTTCAATTACCCATATGTTTACATATGGAAATGAAAGTAGCATCGGGTAAAAAAAAAGTTCGATTTTATTGTATTTCTCCACTTTTTGGACCACCCTGATTTAAAAAAAGAGGCTTAGAAAAAATGTCTGTCAGTGTGTCAAATGTCTGTGTGTAAGCGGTCAGAACAATTTGACCTACTTCTCGACGTATTGACCTAAGGTATTCAACTTTTGTGTGCGAGTTAGTGATGGGCATGGAACGTATCATTTAGGTTTTCGTCAAAATAGCGCATGCGCATAACGTTGAAATCATGTTTTCAGCAATTGCTAAAAAACGGATCAATGATTGATAATTTTCTGTTTACATTATAAAGATTACTATCCTTAGACCTATTAGGATAACTTTTTTCCCTCGAAATTCCTGGGCGGTGACGATATTAGGCTTGAAACGAAAGCAGTTTGTAAGCCACCTGTACATTCCATATGGATAGCCAAGTGAGAGACAGAGCAGTTTTACAAGCTTTGTATACGTTGTCAGGGCAATGTATTTGGATTTTTTTTAATGTATTTAAATTATATATTTGATCTAAATTGGATTGTATTAAAAAAAGTATCGATTTCCCTGTTCTTTACCTAATTCAAAATTTAAAATGGATAAAAATTAGCGAGAAGATTCATGATATATAAATGACAATAAACTATTAAAGCTACAAACTTCTTTAAATAATGACTATTTCTGTCGTAATTTCGGGATGCCTCGTTTGTCAGAATTATGGTTATCACATTGAGCCATGGAGTATTCACAAATATTTATTTTACAGTAATTATAACATAAATTCCTTTCTCAAATTCACTTACTTAATTTTTTTCCCGTTTTAATTTCATTAGAATTACGAAATTAATCATCGTAGTAATTAATCTTCATTTAATTACGAGCGAGCATCTTACTAAAGACTCACTAATCCAACGTCTTTTACGAAGCAAGATACGCTTTATGCTCTCGTAAAATGATTTCATATAAGCTCCTCTTTTTAACCTGACATTTTGATTTTTAGTTAGCTGTTCTACAGCTGCAATTTTAAAGACTTGTCAGCTTGCTATTATGTGATTTTTTAGGAATTCAGTTATGTTAATACAAAGTTACAACAAATACATAAATTTTTTTATTGTTTTCAAAATGCATTTATGAATTAAGATTATATTTCCTTATAAAATGGGCATAAGTTTTTAAATTTTTTTTTTTTGCTTTGTTTGGCATTGGGATAAACATTCATTAAATAAAATTCTCCCACACTTAATAGCATTTGCAAGTTAGCATAAAAGTTGATTTCGTAGGTTGTTTTCTCATGGTACATTAAACATTTGAAGATTTACTCTATTGAAAAAATAATCCTACAATCTATAGAATGTCTTTCTTTTTGGAGCGGATAATTTTATACCAACATCGTACCCCCAAAATAATATTTATTTTATATCTATAATTCGATGGGAGTACAAAATCATCCGCAATGTTGACATAACTCTTCTTACATTGCTCATACTGACCTCTGTCCTCGTTTGTTTTATTGTTATATTGTTGTGATCCTGCTATGGAATTTCGATCTTAATTCCTCCATTTGTCTTCCTTTTATTACAGATAGATCATGGCCGCTTCATTAGAAGTTTGCTCCAAAGAGGAACAACGAGCAGTGATGCGGTTTTTGCAGACGATGTGCCACTTCTTCAACATCAGAGCGTTGTCACGTGCACACTCAGTGTTGTCCTCATTTATGGTCGTAGAAGGTCGTCCGGCTCCTTCCTCTTGCATTTTTGAATTTTTCAATCCATTCGTACACACTCCGTTGCAGTAAGACACTATTCCCGTATTGTGCCGAAAGACTTAGATGGATTGCGGCCCTTGAAACACCTTCCGACCACAAAAACCGGATCACTGTTCGTTGTCCCTCTTTGGTACAAACTTCTGATGGAACGGCCATGATTTACCTGCAATAAAAAGAAGACAAATGGAGAAATTAGTATCGAAATTCCATAGCAAGACCAAAACAATATAATAATAAAACAAAAGAGGACAGAGGTCAGTATGAACAACATTGAGGATATTTTTTTTCATTTCCTCTCGCATATACAGAGTGCCCTTAATTCGATTTTTACGGGGTTATTATTGTTATTATTATTATTATTTTTATTTTTTGCTGTTTTAGTACTAACATCAAAAGTGTAAATTTCAAAAATACTATAAAGTAAAGAAACATAAGACAGTATTGGGTGTATAATTTGGCTTCCTCCGTTTTTCTCCAAAATTTGAGGCGGCTTGATTGTAAGAAACTGGTTATACGTTTATGATTCAAAGTATTGTCCATCGCTGGCCACTGCTTTCTCCCATTTTCCAGGCAGCATACGAATCCCGAGTTGAAAAAACTGGTCATCTTTTGAAGCTGTCAACGAATCGTTCCAATTTTTTATTTCTTCATAAGATCGGATGTGCTAGTCAGCCAGTCCGAGTGGCATTGTTTGAAACAAGTGATAGTCAGTGGAAGCAACGTCTAGAGAATACGGCGGGAAGGGTAGGACTTTCCATTTCAACGCAACGTTTTTAAGAATATCTTGAATACTTTCGCAACATGGGGTCGAGCATTGTCATGCATATTCACAAATCACTTTATCATATCTCTTGTTATATTTCGGACGTTTTTCTTTCAATGCTCGTCTTAAACACATTCATTGAGTTCGATTACGAGTGTCTGCGATTGTTTTAGTCGGTTTTAAATGCTCATAATACATTGCGCTGAGTTGGTCCCACCAAATACAGAGCATGACCTTGGAACCCTGCATATTCGGTTTGGCCGTCGACGTAGAAGCACGACCAGGAAATCCATATGATTTTAAGTATTTGAAGAGCATTCGATGAAGCTCAGCCGCAGATTTCTTCATATTGAAGAGAAAATTAAAACCTATTGCAAATGATGAGAAATTGACTCGTAAACTGAAATTTTTAATCGAGAATAATTTTGTAATGCAGAGACAAATCAACTGATATTTCTGTGGTTATATGTTGCCAGGTGCCTAAATTTATTGCATGACATCTATGATCTATTTATTTCGACCACTACTTACTGCTAAAGTATTGTTAGTAGGTTTTTGTAGTGTAGGTTTGATAGTAGGATTTTCGTGTTAAATTCATTTGAAGTTATCTATTTTTGATTTTTATATTACTCTTGGTTGAGAAAATAAAATGAAAAAGTGTTTATAAAGTTAATAGACCATATTAAAAACGTTTTTTAAAATGGCGTGAACTATCCTAATTTAGAAAATCAAATTGACATATCGATGATATTAATGTTATGCGTAAAATGTTTAATTAAAACTTTCTATTAAATACTTTGTATCGACAGATGCAAATTATTCACAATTTTTATGATTTACAAGGTCTAGAAATTTCAATAATCAATTTCATTTTGGATCCTAATTTCCCCAACATATGTCCTATATCCTGGAATAAGCCACATTTTTAATATGTAATATTTCAGTCAATTTTAAAGATGTAATATTTTATTTCACTGGTTATAATGCGATTTGAGCACAGAAGTCTTTTTTATTTGATATTTCTCTGTGGTCTGTGTAAAATTTCAATTCTTTAAATCTTATTAGGTTTTTGGAAAATATATTTTTTATCCTTACCTTATATACTGAATGTTTTTGCAATTAGCGCTAATGCTTTATCTCAAACATTTAAAGAAATACGTCCCATATATGATTTAAGAATTGTAAGAGAATGGTTACGGAATTAAATAATTTTTCAGTTAAAGAACAAACGTTAAACTTTCCAGTGTCGTTAGTCTATAAAAGCAATTGAGAGTCATATTCGAATTTAAATGATCAAGACTGAATTATTCAAACTTTCATTTGACTAAACTCTTACCAAGAAATAAACATACAATTTTATTAAGTTTCAAACTAATGGAAACTGCCCTGAAATTTAGAAGAAAATAATTAACAGTTTTTCGTAATGAATTAGCAGTCATTGCTCCTCTCAGTTAAGCTAGTTATCAATAAATTAATCCTTAAGGGGACCCAGTGCCCTAAAAATAAAAAATATATAGATTTTGAGATTTTTATTTCGTGTTACTCTATGTACTTTTACTTCTCCATTGATGTATTACTTTTGTTTCTACTCAAATCTTTAAGTATGTTATATTTTGTTTTAAAAAAGCAAATTATCAATGTTAGGTGTAAAAGCCTTTTACCTTTAACTTTGATTTTCTCTAAACGTGATATTTTAAACTTCAATGTACCTTTTCTAACTAGTAGAGATGTACCATAATTATTATTTTTTTTAATGAAATTTTACTACATAATCTATGATTAAAATGAGGTTAAAATTTTGTAAGAAGTATCATCAGAATTGTTCATGTTAAATTTTAATCAATTTTCCAAAATTTTGTTTGCGAAAATCCTTTTTTTTTTCTTTACAAATATTTGGCATTTAAAAAATAATTAAGAAAATTAAAGATTTTTTTTAATCTCCGTTTAATCTGTAGGTTATTTACTATAATTTAATAAAAAAAAATTACTGGTATATCTCTTCTTGTTAGTTAGAAAAGGTACATTGAAGTTAAAATATCACATATAAAAAAATCAAAGTTAAAGGTAAAAGTTTTATGTTGTTAATATTGAAAGTTGTCACAATTTTAAAACAAAATATGACATACTTCTAATTTGAATAGATATAAAAGTAATACACCAATGGAAAAGCAAAGAAACGTAGAATTAAATGAAATAATAATAATAATAATAATAATAATAATAATAATAATAATAATAATAATAATAATAATAATAATAATAATAATAATAATAATAATAATAATAATAATAATAGTAATAATAATAATAATAATAATAATAATAATAATATTAATATTAATAATAATAATAATAATAATAATAATAATAATAATAATAATAATAATAATAATAATAATAATAATAATAATAATAATAATAATAATAATAATAATAATAATAATAATAATAATAATAATAATAATAATAATAATAATAATAATAATAATAATAATAATAATAATAATAATAATAATATTAATATTAATAATAATAATAATAATAATAATAATAATAATAATAATAATAATAAAAATAATAATAATAATAATAATAATAATAATAATAATAATAATAATAATAATAATAATAATAATAATAATAATAATAATAATAATAATAATAATAATAATAATAATAATAATAATAATAACAATAATAATAATAATAATAATAATAATAATAATAATAATAATAATAAAGCGATTTATTTTTTATTTTTAGGGTACTGAGTCCCCCATAAATTTCTAGAATCTGTCTTTTGAGTTGTATATAGTTTTTGACATTACCTTAAAAATTTCTTATTATTGCCGGCTTTAACTGAAGAATTCGTACCTCATTTCCTTTCTGTTTTAAAACGGAATGCGTGTGTGTTTAAGTAGCACCCATTTATATAGAAATATTTTAACAAGAGAACGAATATATATGTCTTATTATTATAATAAATGTACCTTTATTTATTTTCAGGAGTTATCTAAAGTGAGACCGAAAAGAAGCGAGTAAGTAGACATTCCATACATAAAAATATCGGTGAAAGACCAAAATAATATGGGTTTAAAAGGGTACAATGTGTTTCTGCTGATTATAGAACACAATTTAAAAGTTTCTATTACTTTTGGTCACTTAGTGTCTCCTAATTTCGTTTGAATATACTTAAAGTTATAATTAGCTATAATTTGTTAAATAACGAATAGAAAAGGTGTCATCTGATCGAGATTCAAAATTAAGATTTAGTAAAAACATAAAATAGTATTAGTAGAAGCGTAAAAATGTATAGATATGGAATGGAAATTCTTTTTTAGAACCAACATTAAATTGATTCATCTTTACTCAATTCATTCAACAACTTATTTTGATAACTACCCACGCCAAATTTATGTATGATATCTTTGCAGAGTCAGCATTCTTGATATTCATATCTCATAATTAGTATTCCGTTTTGGAGTCACTATGCTTTCCTTCTCACTTCGATGTTCATAAAAACATCCTTGCTAAATCAGCGTTTCCCAAGCTGCCAGATTTTGTTAGATCATACTGCTCTCTGTTCGACAATAATACGCATTACATTCTATTTCCTATCATGCAGTTAAGAAGTAACGTTTCACGCTCTCTCTCTCCCCGTGATATCTTAATAAATGTAATAGATAGTCTAAAATGTCTCTTCACTGATCACCACATACTGCAAACCTTTAATTAAAACGTTTTAGTACATTAAAGATGTATATAATTTTTGAGACAGTTTTTTGAAATATAAATAATTGATTCCTAATAGAGAAAAAAAGACATTTGATAAGTTTTAAGTTTAACAGAAAAATATAAGCATTAAATGGTGAACCTTTTATGAATATCCAAATCCAAGTCTAAGGAAAATACATTCAGAATATTTATAGCAGAGATCTATTATCCATTATGTAAGATAGGAACTAAAGCTCTGAGATACCGTTGTTCCTACCACATAACACTTGATAGATTGTCTATAAAAGTATGTTAAGTATTTCGATTAAACACCCTTTATACTGTATTCCACCTCAAAACAGATTTATGTGTGGAGAACCCCGTCTAAAGCTTTTAAACTACGCTATATCTTTCCTAATAAGGACATGGACAGGTTTCTAAATGTTAAATTATGTAACATACAACGTATAACCATCAAGATTTTGAAATCGTGCATTTTAAGAAGAATTTAGACCTTTTTTAAGCCAAAGTGATACTTATACTGTAGTAGTTACATAAAATATAATTTTTGCCAGCGTTCTCATATTTTTTTTTTTTTTTTCAATCTCTGTATATCGAAACACTAATTTTGACCGTGAAATTACTTTTTATCTAATAATGGAAAAATTAGCATATTTGCCAGAAATGCTTCATCACAAGTGCATACAATTTTTGATTTCCATGGTTTGCTTTTAAGGTTGTCGGTGCACTATACTTTAATGCAATTTTTTAAATTAATATTTTCATAATGTAAGGATACTTAGTTTTCTTTTGTTATTTTAAATATTGCTCTAATTACTCTAAATTATTAAAAATGCGTTTTAAAAACTATTTATAAGTACATTTTTATTCTAATATTTTTGCTAAAGTACACTTTCCCGAATTATTTTTTGTCAACAAAATTAACTTTAAACTTTTTTTTATTGAACGTAGGCATTCTATTTCTTCTGTGTATTATACGAGCTCTTTTTAACGTCCTTAAGAGCTTCAATGCTTTTAGTTCACGGTTATTAAAAACACCCATTTCACTCAAGGTATACTTTCTCCAATAGCACTAGCTTTATGGGCTCTAGCTATTAAAAGGATGAAAGAGGCATAGTGTTAATGCGAATAATCTTATTTTACGTATTTAACTTGAGAAAAAAAGGAAAAAGGAATTTAAAAATGTTCACGACGGTTAGTATCACCATACAAAAACCAAGCTAGTGTCCCTTCTATATCTGCGTTTAAAAGGGTCCGGCACCAAAAATTATAATAATAAAAAAAAAAAAACTTTATTTATAAATATTTTCATGTCAAAAATTTATTTTATGTATGAGATACTATTTATTTGTCTGTGAGATCATTTTTTTTTTTTTTAAATACTATGTTTATTTATTTTTTTTAAAAAAATTTGAAAACTTAAAAAAATAATAATAAATGATGTTTGCATAAATTGATGCAAAAGTCAAGAATTTTTTTTTTTTTTTTTTTTTTTTTTGCAGAGTGAAAGATTTCTGTAATACATAATTACATAAAAAAATATTGTATTCACAGAATTTTGATAGGTGAATTAGGAAAAATAAATAAATAAATCAATAAAAAAAAAATCTCGTAGTTGAAAACGTTGAAATATTTGCTTTTGTTACGTAATTTTTTACGCTAAATGTTATGTTTTAAAATAGAATTTAAAAAATAGAATTCCATGAAGAGAAAATGTTTAAAACTGTATAAATGAAATACTCCAAAAATTTGAACAGCGAATTTTTAATGGCTCTTGAGATACATCGAGTTTAATAGTTTAATTTGCTACATCTGTGTAAAACACTGGCGCTCGAAAAATGCATTTTAAGCCGATGTTTCAGTGCGTTAATCCCATTAATGATGTTTAAATAACAGGTAATTTCGTGGTGGAATAAGAAAAAAACACCATTCTTTTCAGGAATGTATGGACTATTTTTTTAAATAATTATAATTTTTTTTTTTTTTTGATTTTTGACGAAATTTCAGTACTGGACCCCTTAAGTAGAAGCAAAGATTTAGTTTTAATATCAAAATTTAGTTTTCAATATTCCTTTCATTGTGTCATAAGTATTAAATTGAAAAAATTAGCAACGTACTAATATTTCGATTTGAAAAACGCTTATGATCACATTACTTGTTTTCGAGGTAAACTACGAAGTCAGTTACGGCGCGATCAAATATATATCATTAATTAATTTAAAACTTTTTGAAATCATTAAATACTTCATTTATATTATCGCTACAGAAATACAAGCCAAAGTTTTCGATTCGATTAAAATCTCAATTTATTAGAATCCAGCCACTAGTACATAACCACCTTGCAGAAAAAGTAAGGAAATGGACTCATTAGTTCATGTAAAAAGTACGAAATTGTTAAAATGATCATTAATAAATAATTGTATAGCTTTATAAATTTAAAACTTCAAGAAATACATTATTTAGATAATTACTAAAAAACTAATAAGTATTTGTTTCCCAAAACCAGCTTTGAATTTCTCCAGTTTTTTAAAAAGGAAATCAAAAAATAATTTACCACTTCATCTTCCGATGATTCATGACTAGCGTTTCAAAACTGACAGGTTTTTTTTTTTTTATTTTCATTAATTTGTATTTTAAAGTTTCTGGAAAAACAACAACATACAAAGCAAAATCTTATTATAATTTCAATTTTGATTTTTGCGCAGGAAACAGGTTGACTACTCAAAAAAGATTACTCAATTCATCACTGAAAAATGGTGTCGAAAAGTGAATACAGGAAATATTATTTATAATAATATACATGATAAAGATATCATCTTTATTCATGTAATTTTATATGGGAACATGTACTACACAAGTTTATGTGCACCTGTGCCTAATAAATTTAAGGAATAGCTATCAAGAATATGTAAATTATGAGTAAATATAATGTAGTTAAGCAGGATATTGTAAACAAACTAGTTAGAAATTTATGAATGAAAAATAGTGAATTTAGAATTTAGGTGTTTGGTTTCAAGTATTTATAGCGTACTGTTTCGCCGATGTATAACAACTTACTGGGATTATGGCTTGTTTACTTGTTATAATTATTATTTTATATAATTATTATAATTATTCGAATGTTTATGAAATAATTGAAATATTTGACTACGTATTTTAACTATTCATGTCAGGCAGGATATGGAATAAATTTACGTTAAAGTTTCAAATGCTTTATTTCAATTCAAGTTTGTACTGCAAATCTCAACGTAAGCTACTTAATTTGTTAAATATTCTTTTTTATGTTTATATGCTGGTTAATATTAGTGAATATAATTGTAGTAGTGTGTGAGAAACGATGAGTTACAACTGTGGTGAAGTGGCATCTTTTGAATATCATAAAAGTTTCTAAATTAGTGTTCTTATTAGTATTATCTATTAGTTTTACTGTATCAATATAATTGATTTGTTAAATACAGTGGGTTTCCAATTTCTAATCCATCCTCATCGCTTAAATTTTCTTTTTATAATTTGAGGGACTGAAAAGCAAAGGTGTCTAGGTGACTTTTCTTAACTTTCGAGAAAATACACTTTACAGCTTCTTATTTATATTTAATTCTATGAAAACTAGTGATATCTTCATTCCAGAGGTTAGTATTTGAGCAACAAATGATTTTCATGCAAATTTAATATAAATAAAAAAACTTGAAGCGTATTTTATTAAAAGTCAAGAAAAGTCACTTGGTCCCCTTTGTTTCTCAAGCTATCATTTGAAAGATAATGGGTCATACAATTTAAACTTTCTAAAAGGCAAAAACTTTATTGAGAAAGTATATGACTTTGCATTTCCCTTTAAATTTTAAAATAAGTGATTTAAAAAAAAACGTTGATTTTATGTAAACTTCCTTGTGTGCTCAATAAGCAGTTAACATTAATGGATTCAAAAAAACAATTTTATATGTTATGCAAACTAACCCAGCATACTTTATTACGGAATATACTCTATCGTGATTTTAAGATTATATATATATTTTTTTTTTATCCATTTAGTCAAGTTTTTAAGAATAATAGAAAGCAGTATTTGACTTACCTTTTCAAAAAACACTATTCACACTTTGAATTGGAAAAAAAGGGAATGCAAAGAAACTTCCAATGAGATTAATTTTCAGTTTTTGTACTTTAGTAATCCTACAAGAGTTCTTAAATACTTGTAAGAGGAAAAGAGAGTTTGAATAGAATGAACTATTTCTTAGTACGATGTTGACATTTTTCCTATGCGAATACTTTAAGAAAATAAATTTTGCAAATAACTTTAAGCAATAACATCCATTTAAAAACACAGGACACGACCCTTTTAAATACTTTTCTGAGAAAATTTCATAAAAAAAGAAGCGTAGATGTATATATATAACTTCAAATATTATAAGACAAACAACTTCAAATACTACAGACTACGGATCAAGTCCCTCGGTTGAACAAGAATTCCTGATTAAGACTATTTTCCGTGTTTAAAAAGATAATCACAATGAGCCTTTAGGCCTTCTAGTTTGTTTTACGGGTGAAGAATTTTAAATGTTATTAAAGAAACTGTTGCTAGAAATTTATTTGATTTTTCTCCAAATTGTTCCAACCATCATACCTCACAAGTCCACCTATCTATTTTTTTTTTTTTGCATCAATCCAAATATTTTAGATAGATGGTCTTTACACTATAAGCTAAATTTACATTTAAATAAAACCTAAGACAAAATACTTTATGTAAAATCTTCTGTATTCCTTTTTGTCCATAAAAATTTACCAAGAGCAAATGTATCAGCAATAATATTAGCGTATGCAATAATCTATAGAGATTCAGAAACAACTTAACATGAAAAACAAGAATCCTCACAGACAATAGGGATCTACAAAACAAACATCCATGTTACATAAAACTTTTACAAAATAAACCCCATCAGAACATTTGAATGAATGTTCAAACGCAACACCCTATCTAACCGGAAAAAACGGCTAAGGTTTGATTTCGCCATCACAAACGAGCCCTATCCAAGATACACAAATGGAACATCGTGAATATTTGATTGTATTTAGAGTGATTCTCAGACTGAGGCATTCCGTTCGGAGACCCCTAAGTATATTTGTCAAGCACCAACATTTTGTCAAGTAGCTTTGTCTTGTTTCTCTTTTGCAGCGACTTCTTATCGCCGCTGAGGATAGAAGTATCGGGAAATCCGAAGGAAGTAGCGGTGCTTCAGCCCTTTCAACTCTTAGCACGTATTGTCGATAAGGAAGTAAGTACTTATTTGACCTTTGCCAAAGAATGAAGGGAGATGAGACAATTTGAATGAGATGAATACATTCGAAAGAGTTCTGAGTAGTTATATATTTGCTTTATATTTAAGATTTAGAATTCACAAATTTTGTTTGCCATTTTGGTCCTAAATAGCGTAGTTTTAAGCGACAATTTTACATTAATATTTTTCTATAAATAAAAATCAGCAATAAAAGCTGTTGCCATCTTTATTTTTATTTGGAAACTAATTATTAACTAGAATAGAAAAAGTCAGTTTTATTTAGAGGTGACTTTTCAGAAGAGAGACAGGCTGTGTTTGAAGTTTGCTATAAAGCAGATGTGTTTATTGCAAATTTCTTTTTGACTTTATTTTACAAAAATTCTTTTGGTCCAAGAATGAAAGCCATAATGCACTGGAACATTTTTGCATTAAGATCTGGACTGTTGGGAAAAAAAAAAAAAAAAAAAAAAAACCCAGTCCCACACGTGTTTCTCGAATAGGTGAAAACCGAGAAAGCTCCTAACATCCATAACCAAGAACCAATAAAAGATTATTTGTCACAATATCCTCCTTCTGCATCTACTCACTTAATGGTACTAAAATAGGTAAAATGTGTTTTCAGTTTTTTTGCTTTAAAATAAATCACTAAATGGAATTTTCGCAAGGTAATGGCATCATCAGAAAGCTATAGAGTTATTTAATTAGTTTAAAGACTATTTTGTGAAAATAAATTTGTATATTTTAAAATCATTATCTAAACAAAATTCAATAAAAAATGGCGTAGGACCGATGAACAGTTTACCCTGGGCATTAAGTTCAAGCTCATTACGAAGATTTGTTTTATTTGAGTTTTACATCGAAACATAAATACAAATTAATGACATCAGCATACATCTCTTTTAAAACAAGCAGGTGGAGAAGACGCATGCCCACACAATGCCTTTGCTGCGCATGACCAAACGTTAAGTGGAGACGGACGCCGGACCACACTTTTCACCAATTGAAAACTATATCTTGGGGCTTAAGACCCAGGGTAAAAATCTGCACGTGAAATTTCTTTTAAACAATGATAAATGAAGTTTGATATAATTTTTTTGAAAAGTGATTAGAGAATTCAAATCTGCATTAACTATTATATGTTTTGACCCTCAGTTAAATTGATTGGAAAAGAAAATGAATTTTGCCAGATTTGTAAGTACAAAAGTATTTTGAAAAATTGTGATTTTTTCTATTTTCAGTGTTAAAAAAATTCAAACAGTATATTTTAGAAACTTGATGGAGGCTCAAAACATTGAGAATGATATTATGAACAATTTCCAACTATAATTTTTTTTTTTTGGCCCAATAAAACTAATCACTGTTTAAAAATATGCTAATTAACGAGTAAATATTAATTAGTTAATTAATTTTTGAATAAAACTGAAATTTCTTTCACGTACACATCATTACTAAGTATGTACTTTTAAGTACAAAAAAAATCAGATTTTTAATATAATTAACAACAACAAAAAGTTCAAGTGTGCTTGTATACCTTAGGAACTTCGTTGAGACAAAGTTTTGACTATTTTATTGTATTGTAATTTTTATTATTATTGTTTAACATGAGTTAGGCTTAATCTAATACCCTATTTCCAATTTATGTGCTTTTACCCTTTAATTGAATCTTTAAAGTAAAAGTAAAAAATGCTGGCGATACTGCAGTTATAATGATAAAAATGTGCTTCATTTCAGTCTTTTTGGTTTAGTGCGTCATGTGATATACTTCAAATTTTAACTAAAAGAAATTTCAAGAATGGTTTGTTTTTCAAGTTTTTTAAATGTAAAATCTGTACAAATTAGAGGTCGCCCAGCAGCGCACGTGGTGCTACACATCAACTTTATTTAATCTTACAACACTGTTCCACTATATTTAGGAGGAAATCCTAGAAAAGGTCACTCCCTATACTCGCTATGTTACAATCTTCTAGCCCAGTACATTTAGAAATTCTTTTCTATAAAACCTTGACAATTGATGTGTTAAGTACGAAAATTATCACTTAATGAAATGACATAAATTAAAAACTTGAAAATAGCGTCTTATATATTTTATTTTATATTTGAAATCCTTACGTCAATGCATATGCAGTGGCTCCACCTGGTTTTGTCTTTTGCTATTTTAAATTTTCATTTATAATGTACAGACATTAAATGAAAACAATATATGTCATTTCATTAAAGGATCTTTTTCGAAACTACCCACCAAATTCAAAGGTTTTATAGAAAGTAGTTTATAACTGTAGTGGGATAGAAGATTGCAATATAGCAAGTAGAGGGAATGGTCCTTAATTAGGACTTCCTCTTAACTGCATAAAAGCAGAATATTCACCTGTCCAAATTGGTAAATAAATTTGCAAAGCACTTTCAGTAACAATGTGAAACTACATTTCCATGGGGATAAAACTAATTTGCATCAAAGAAAGGAAAGAAAAAGCATTCTACTGTGTTGAAACTGATTAAAGTATTTAAACAAAACTTTTTAAATTACTTGAGACCTTTTAGTTAAATGTTTCTTTTATTTACAAAATAACGGATTTTGTTGTTGTTTTTTGTTACACAATACATCTTAATCGACGCAGATAACAGTCTTGATGATTGTTTTTCGACACTATAATCTTGTTATTTTTGAAAAGAACGAAATATGGAAGGAGAGAAAGAAAGATAAGTTTTGCTTCCAACTTTTAAATTCTTATACACATTTAAAATTTGCTTTTTTTAGTATCCAATAAATTAATTTGTTTTGGAAATTATGACTGTAGCTAAAACGGGTCCTAAATATAAGTCCTATTTTTAAAGGTGAAATGTCCGTCGTCAAATAAACATACACAGTATGCCAATATCAGCACTTTAATTGCTTATCAATCAAGTTATAATAAAATGCAGCGAAATCAAAAATTACATCAATATTCTAGCGTTTCTAGTTAATTGGACAACAATTGCATGTTGTATCTTTTCAAAAATCAACTTTTTGTAGTAGAGTGTAGAACAATTTACAAAAGAGAAGAAAATCTGTTAGAGACTTCATAAACGTTTCACTCTAATGGCATTCTGACAAATTTGTTTCGTGACAGCAAACACTTTAACATTGATTGAGAGATAAATGAACATTACAGAATATTTTGAGTTTCACCATACACTGAAGAATTATGCTAATTACCTTGAAAGATTCAATTCAAACAATATCGGATTTAGCTTTACGTATAAACTGAAAATAAGTTAGCAAATAAATTATTTAATAAATCATTTAAAATTTAGTAATAAACTATTTAGATATTTAGTGATGCAACATTTGCCTTTTTAATTTAGTAAGGAATATATATTTTTAAAAAAATCAAATTTTTTTCCAGTTGAAGTACCAGTTGATATCCTCACGTTCCAATATCTTCCCTTGAACCCATTTTACTGTTGCTAAAAATAATGAGAAGTATTATTTTTTAAATGTTTTATGTTCTTTCGCTTTGTTCACAGAATAATGAAAATAGCTTTTGCCACCTAATTTATGAGCTTGTGTAACACTATTTCTGAGGCAGAGTTAATTCTTTGGATATAATTTTACTTTATACAGCATATAGAATAATTTTTCTGCAAAAGAAATTTATTAAGTGGAGATATTTTCATACGCCAGCAATTCAATTTTTTTAAATAAAAATTACAGCAATTTGAAATAAGTTTTTAATTGGAAATTTAAATCAAAACTCGAAAATTCCCTACATTTATAAAAATTATAAATCTTTATTATACGCTAGAGCAACATGGGAATCAACAAGTCTGGTTTTGAACTTGATAGAAATTCGCACACTTTAATTAATATACATATATATTTTTTAAATAAAAAAAATATATATATTCCCCATAAGTTAATTTTACTTAGTTAACATTTTATTACAGTCATTTTTTTTACACCTCAATGGATTTCAATACAGTTATATTTAATACCTCAATGTATTTTAATGCAGTTATTTTTTAATATCCCAATGTATTTTAATTTATATTAATATAAATATAGTAATAAAGTAAAAACAATACACAAATATGCTCTCGAAAAACAATGAAAGAAAAATGAAGTCTTGTAAATAATAAGACTTTTTACTAATTAAATACATTTCTATAATTTTTTCTTGTTGTAGAGCAAAGACTGGAAATTCAATTTAAATTGTTTAAAAACTCTGCACTAGGCTAGTTATTTTTTTACTTTAAATACCATTAAGAAATTCGTTTGAAGTTTTGAAATATTTCTAAATTGTTTGTGAACTGAAGATTTAAAGTGAAGTACTAATAATTAAAACGTTTTACTTATATATAACCTCTTAGATATGACAATGATTAATATGCATTTAACTATGACTATTATTTAGATTTAAAATAGTTATGCCTTTACACTTTCCTATATAAGTAGACTGAAAATAATGCTCAATGCTCAGTAATTAAATGAAAAAATGCAAAGTGATTTAAAAAAAAAAAAAAAAAAAACGTTTTGGCACCCATTTTACATTTTAAATTATTTTACGAGATATCTTTTTGGTTTACTTTAAAGGATCCCAGAGTTTAAGTAGAGAAATTTATTACTCGCACACAAAAAAGAAGTTTGTGACTATAAAAATAGTTGATTGAGTTTATTTTCCATTCTTACCTGCCAGAATTTTGTAAGAGAAAGCTATATTTATTGCTTATGGGACCACCTTTCAACGTTCCACGTCTTTCATCTCACCTGAACTAAAAAAATAAAGCTAAGAGGGAAATTTATTGGATTAAGACTTAACAGCTTGGAAGAAAAGTTATAAGGAGTAAAAAAAGTTTTAGAAATGGTTTACAAAGGCGTACTTGAGAAACGACACTTAAAAGTAATTTCTTTCATACATATTAGTGAACATTATTTTATCATTTTTTATCTAAACTATTAAATCTACTGATGGAAGGGTTTTAGAGAAAGATTTTTTTTATAAACTTTATGAAGCATTTGTCGATTATGGTTGTTCGTTTAAATTCAAATATTCTGAACACTTTATTTTGCTTTAAAAACGAAAATAGTTTAACATTTTCTTTTACTGTACTTTCTTGAATTGAGTTTCGATAAAATATTATATAGAAACACAAACATTGTGTTAGTTAGTTGCCAATATTATCAACAACGAATTTTGTTTTTAAAATAATATCAGTAACGAGGTTATAATATTAATTGCCCTTTTGCCGAAGTTTGATAGAAATCTTATTTTAAATTTATTAACGCTGTAAATGGGTTTTTGTGAATACTAAGTATTGCACTTTAAATCAGAAGTTTGAACATTTTTTTTTTTTTTTTTAATTAAAACTTCTAAAATGCTTTCCAATGTCTTGTATTTTTTTGTTTTACTCTAGTTTTTAGTTAAATGTAATTTTCAAAAGTATATACAATTCTTCCTTTGCATTAAACATACAAAATTTAAAATGAAATATAACCCACAGAAATAAAATTTTTACTATAAATCCTTTATATGCATTGCCAAATTTTATGGGCAATTGCAACTTCTTGAGCTCAGATAGAGTTTTCATATTGTTGGACCACTTCAATGAAATCATCCATTCCGAGCATTTTGCTAACTTTTTTTTTACCCCAAAACTTGATAGATTGATTGTGGATGACAATGTAAACAATCTGTCAAGATTTACTTCGATAGGATGACGGCAAGTGGATTAATCAGCCCCTGAAGATTTTGCCTCGTCAACCTTAATTGGGGAAAGTTTCCATCATAAAATATCACCAAATTGAATATGTTTAAATTAAGCCTGGTATCAAGAAAATAGAGCGTGAGTAAAATATGATAAGTCTGATGTAAGGTAACAAAAACGACAGTCTTAAAATTTGATAGAATACCTTGACACACACACACACACACACACACACACACACACACACACACACACACACACACACACACACACACACACACACACACACACACACACACACACACACACACACACACACACACACACACACACACACACACACACACACACACACACACACACACACACACACACACACACACACACACACACACACACACACACACACACACACACACACACACACACACACACATTCGAAGTTAATATTAAAGATTTAAAAAATAGCAACTGGTCAAGCATAGTAAAGAAATTTAAAATTTTAAGAGAAAGTGAAAGAATGCCAATGTAAAATTTGAAATATATTTAGAGCTCATTTCCTTTAAAATATAACATGATACGATTTCAAATGTCTTATGAATGAGTTTTTACTTCAGTAACGTAAAATTTACCGAGTCCTAAATTGTAATGGATTCATTTTGAATGATCAACTAGTCAATATAAGATACATTTCATTATTTCTCGAAAGAAAATGCAATATCGGTTCTGAATTTGAATCCTTGTATTATGCAGCCTTATGAAGGTTTGAAAAATAAGCGATAGTTATAAAACAGTGACTTATACCCATTTTAGTCAAGTGTTTTTATTGTGTTTAAGTCATTTACTAAGATTACTTCTTGAAGTCATTAGTTCGAAGAAAAACTTTAAAACAAACCTTTATACTATAATTCACCAAAGGTTTCCTTTGTTCTTAAAAAATATAAAAGATGGTAAGTTGATTGTTTAATTTGGAGTACATTTACTTACGTCTTTATATAATGAGAGAAATGTTTCAAGAACAGTTATTAAGATAAACATGCTTTAAAAAAAAAAGAAAAAGGAAGTATCGATATTTATGTTTTTTAATCAAGCAATTATGAATAAGTTGTGTGTAGGATGACGTGCCGGAGTCTTATAGTCTCATAAAATAGTCGCATAAATGAAGTTATGCAATTCGTAACAATTATAATATTTAATTAATTAATGTTTCAATTGCATCGTTTATCTATGTATATTTGATATAAATATTTTTTGTTTTGGTAATAGTTAACTTTTTCTAGTCAATATTGTATTGAAAAACGTAAAGGGTGTTTCCCTATGTATAAGTTTTTAGTGTATATTTATTTCGAAAGTACGATACTATTTTTTTTTTTTAAATAAAATTCAATTCTAAAAATAAAATTGAAAGGATTGTGTTATATTCTGTCGATCATCAGACTCAGTGACGCAGTTAAACACCAAAAGCTCCTTTAAAAAGTTACAGTTAAATCACAAAAGAAAAGTTCAATATGTTAAAAAACAATTCACTACCATTGCAGAAAGTCATTCTTGAAATAAGAAAGAAAAAAAAAAAGAAAAAAAAAAAAGCTTTCATTTCCGAGAGAAATAGTTCTACTTCCTGAACAAGTTTAAGTTACGGACATTGATTCAAAAAAACTTTCTTTTCCTGTGTTAGGCTTAGCGTCTGCCCAACATGCGAGACAGAAGTTTGTGGAGTCTGAAATGACCACCAGGGTTTAAAGTCTTAAAATGTTTAGGGGGGTTTAAGGAAGATAAAATACTTTGTTGATCGTTGCTGAAATAGTTCAATAAGTACTTGTACTTATGGGAATGACTGGATATAATCTGAGTTTTACTAAGCTGCTGTGATTTAAGTTTTAAAAATTGGGTAATGCATTTTCCAGTTGTTCTTGTAAAAATACAATAATACAAATTCTATTTAAAGTTACATTTTATTATTTTTTTTTAACCATGTGTGCTGAGTTAAGTATGTGAGTAGTAGTTTCCAACTCTTGAGTGGCATCACTAATAAAGAGTCCCTAGTGATAACGAGCCGAAGGATTGTGTTTCGTTTTTTAGCAGAGTAAAATGTACGAGCGATGACTGCGGTCACTCTAGTGGAAACTTCTCCTTTAATGATTTAAATAAAAACGTTATTAATACGTCAATTGATTCCTGTGATGCTTGGTGACTCTTCTTACACGTATAGGAATTACGTATAAACGTGAAATATATCTACCATAGAGATCAACAACCGATACAATACTTTCTTTTGTCAAAATAACTGTCGTGTGTACACTTATTTTTAAATAGAGCTTTCATAGAGAGGACCTAGAGCTCGAAATGAATTTTTGATTACATACTCACTTTAAAGTTTGGGAATCAAGTCTCTGAATAAATGCTTAAGAGTATTTTTATTCGTATACCAAAAAAAGTAAGTTATCCTATTTTTCTTCATTTATTCAGAGAATATTTTTTTAGAAAAAGCTTTAAGGTATATTAAGTTGCAGAAAAATGTTGCTAATAAGGAAACATTACTTTTTTATCAGTGTTTTAATTGACGTTATTAAGTTATTAAAAAAAAATGAATAAATTATTTTTGAGTAGATAGACCTCTAGGGATTTACATATTGGTGAAGTGTTTTGAGGACCACACTGTACATTGGTTTAATAAATTTTACAAATGATATTATTTTATTGACATTAATAACTAAAACCAATACTTACATACGGTATAATTATTTAAATGAGTGTTTGGATTTCAACCTAAATATTTGAGTAATTATAAAAACTTAAAAATTATTTCTAAAATATATGTGGAAAGTTTGCTTTTGATGATAAGCTTTTCTTCTTTACCTTTAAAGACGCTTAATCAAATAAAAAGAAAATAAAAAACATTTTCACATTTTTTCTATTAAGTTAATTTTTTGTCGGTAACCACAATATGAAGAAAAGCAAAAGAATATATCTGACAAACACAAAAGCCATTATTATATATATATATATATATATATAAACTCAATTAAATTGCCTGGCAATAAGCAATTTCTAAATTGAAACGTTGGAATTATTTATACTTGATGTTGAATAAGTCTTTAATATTATTCAAATGCTTATCGAGTTACTATAAATCCAGAAATAAAATATACTTAATGTAAATATATATTTTAGAAATCCCTTAAAAGAACATATATATATATATATATATATATATATATATATATATATATATATATATATATATATATATATATATATATATATATATATATATATATATATATATATATATATATATATATATATATATATATATATAAACTCAATTAAATTGCCTCTGGCAATAAGCAATTTCTAAATTGAAACGTTGGAATTATTTATACTTGATGTTGAATAAGTCTTTAATATTATTCAAATGCTTATCGAGTTACTATAAATCCAGAAATAAAATTTACTTAATGTAAATATATATTTTAGAAATCTCTTAAAAGAACACATATATATATATATATATATATATATATATATATATATATATATATATATATATATATATATATATATATATATATATATATATATATATATATATATATATATATATATATATATATATATATTAATACAAGCATTGTTATATAAACTCAAACTGATTTAATTATTGATATAATTTTTATAGGGATTTAATCATCCATTCTTAACAGATACAATCACATGTAATATCATCAATACGATAAAAGTTCAAGTTTTATTCAGTTTTAAGCCCTCCAGTCAATTCAACTCGTTAAACTCAAATTATCCGTCAATACAAAGACTTCTTTTAAAACAAGAGTTTCATTCATTTCACTTCGTATGACCTGAGGCAAACGTGAATCTTTTCCTTTGAACGATTATTTTCCATGCGATTATCTTTTGTTTCGGATATTCAAAAGTTTTTTTTCCAATGATGGAAAAAGTGGTACGAGAGCTTGTGGTAAGGATGCTTTAGTTGATATATTCTATTTTGCGAAACAAACCAGAGAAAAATCTACATAATATTATCGTTTGTATTGTTTTGATTAATTAAGATTCTGAGTAACTTTATAAATAATGCATAAAGTTTTATCGTTACATCGCATTTTCTTGTCATTTGCAGAATGTGAAATTATTGTTCATTCACTTTAGCATTTGAATTTTTTACAACTTAAATAACAGAACGTAAGTCGATGAGCTAACTACATGTCATCAAACAATCAATCATTAAGAAATAAATGTTCTCAAAAGGTTCAAGCATACTGCGTTGTTGTGGAACTGATATAAAATTGAAGAGAAAACGTTCGATATAGGTGATACGAAGCATTTATCCCTCAGTTTTTAAGAAAGTGTTTCAAAACTAACCACTTCTTTTACATTTTCTTGGTAAATATTAGTACAATATAAGCTTTAGAAATGCGATATTAAAATTAGTGTATGGGAAAGGTCGGGAGAAAAAAGGACATCATTCACAATTTAGTTAATAAAAAACCAAGAGTTTAAAATTAAAGGTAAATTTCAACAGGCCATAGCACAGCTTATGACAGTTTTATAATGAAATAGATCCATCGAACGATGAGAAACCTAACACATTTTCTTAATATAAAATATATAATGATCACTAAAAAATATTGCTATGTTATGTTTTAAATGTTACGTTATATTGTACATGTTTAAGAAAATGCATCTTTTATTTTATGATTTTTTTTTATGCACGCATGGTCATAATAAAGAAAATTTTATTGAAATTAATTCGTAAATAATGCCAGTTAAATTAGTTGTAAAAATAATCAAGTTATAGCTTGCGATTAAAACTAATGAATAAAATAATTTGGTGAATTTTTTAATTTTCAAATTAAGAGGTAAAAATCCGTTGAAAATTTCAATGCATATTTATCCAATAAAAATCTTGTAATCAAATTCAATATTTAGATTAATATTATTTTTTGTACTAAAGAAACATTTTTTTAATTATAAAAGTGAATGTTTATTTTTTTTTTCATTTTCATCCATCATTTCTTAAAATAAACTTAGTTATATATTTTCCATTGAAAGTAAGCGAAACTCCTGATTTGTAAAGGTGAGTATGAAAAGTTTTACTTACTAATTGAAAGTTTAATTTGGAAATATATTTGAATCACCAAAGTGAGCGGTAGGTAAAAAGGAAAAGAAAACACATTTTACATATTGGGTCTAAACTGTAATGAAATTTTATTACATTTTTATATATTTTGTTTTGTCTTTATATTTGTAATCTTTATTTAATAAGCCAGAAAATAAGAAATTAAATTAAATTTCACCAGCTTGCATAATTTACCTTACAGATGATTTAGAATCTGTGAATACTCAACAGGTTCATTTTTCTTTAGTAAGAAAGAACCAACGTTTTATAATTTGATTTCTCAAATATAACAATTTCATTAAGTTTTTCAAATTTCATCGAGAAAATAAGATCTGCTTTATTTTTAATGCTAAATATGTTGCAAAACTAATTAAGGCTGCTGCATCGCTTTTCGTAAAATTAATTTATAATTTCAGACATCAGTTACTGACTCGAAGGCAAACATCTAATATTAGAATGCAAGAATCTTATACCAATGAGTTTGACTGTTTAAGTCAATTAAAAATTCATTTAATTAAGTTACAGTGCGAGATTTGAAAAAAATATTAATTTATTATTTATTCAGCATGCATATCGTCTTTTATCTACTGAAATAAGTTTAATTATTTTACATGGATTTGTTTCAATCCCAAGTGATTCATAAGAAGATATTAAAATAGCTCCAACGTAAAAAAAATACCGAATAGGAAGAGAATATGTTTCGGCATGGATAGAATAAACAAATGTGGAGATTGAAATTTTATTTAGTAAGTAATTAAAATGACAGAGAAGTTCATCTTATGGAAGACTGCTGATGAAGTTTAGTACTGATAAGGGTGAACAATACCTTTTAAAATAAAGAAAGTTTATGAGTTTTTAAGGTAGCAGCGATAATTTCAAAATACCTGAAAATGCAGATTGAAATATAATAGTAAAATTTTAATTTTTTAAATCCCATTCTTTTAATAAAGTAAACATCCATAATTATTTTATATTCTGACACGTTTATTGCAATAAATATAGAATCACCTAAAAATAATTTCTAGTATCTGAACCAATTGTAAGAAAGGTTACAAAGTTATATTTTTCTCATTATAAAATTATTGGCACACAAACGTTTTTGTATTTTATCAAAGAAGTCTAAAATTACATTTTTATAGATAGAATAATAATAACTCAGATGTATTATTCTTAATCTATTTAACTATTGCTTATGTGTTTAGGAATGTTGAATGATGTTTCAAATTTCCATAATTAGATTTATGATAAATTAAATCAATATTTAAATAAACATTCAAATTAGTCATCATTAAACTGAAATGTAGAAAAAACTATTTCTTATAGAGATTTACAGAAAAATACGAAATGAAATAATGAAGAAACTTAAAATTAACGAAGAAACTTTTTATTTTAGTTTCAGTTCTTCATTTTTTTTTTTTTTTTTTTTTTTTTTTAGATTTCTGTTTATTTAATTTTCACTTTGAACATTTTCGCTTTTGTGAATGAATTTTAAGTTCAGTATTTTTATCACAAACTCTATTGAGTTCA